>CM057449.1:708952500-709577500 GCA_016271365.2 Neoceratodus forsteri | reverse complement strand
GCAGATAAAACAACCAGCAACATCAAAGAATTTTAGAAATGGTAAACAATCATAAAATGTGGGTTTTCATACAGAAATCATATGATGAAAAATGTCCCTTTAAGCACATGGGACCAAACTTTTAGAACTAAAAGAACTGCTATCTAGAATTGTGATAAACCGAACATGGGTGCTGTGAGGCCGGGCGTTTGTGAACTGACAATTACTTGTTGATCTAATAAAAGTTACAGTCACCTGTTTTGTCTATCAGAATTTACAGGACAGAAAGACAGAAAGAAAGACAGAAAGAGAGAAAGAAAGAAAGAAAGAAAGAAAGAAAGAAAGAGAGAGAGAAAGAAAGAAAGAAAGAACGGAAGGAAGGAGAAGCATTTAGCAGTACAGTTGGTGCTCTACCATACTATCAGTTACTGTACTTTTATCAAGTAACAGACAAGAATATTAACTGTTTAATGAATAGTTTCCCCTACATATACAGTACCTTATACTGCTATAAAATTAAAGATATAGAAAAGGTTGCATTCAATACAAAGGAAAAACACAAGTGAAAAATGTTCTAGTGCTCTCAGACATCAGTTTTTACCTTTCAGTGTTTATTGTGCATATTTGCTAATTATAAGTAATGTAAGCTTAGCTTGGCTAGTTGGCTAGACTTTTCACATTTGGGTCATAATACAGTATGTGTTTTAGGGTAAAAAATAAAGGATATCCTCCTATAAATTATTACTCTGAATTAGTATAAGTTTCCGTAGGATATCTGCACAGCACACCGTAGTTACTCACCTCTGCTTATTATGTGGTGGGGGAGGAGTGGATATGAGAGCCCTAGAGTCACTTCTGACCTTTAATTACTATGCTATTATAGTGTATGTTGAGGGCTTGTTCAGCATGGATGACCATTCTAGCTGAAATGTTGTTGTACCACATTTCAAAGGTCATGGAATGTGGTAATACCATACTGTGGTACAACAACATTTCAACTCGTTTTCTAAGTACACTAGCCACAACAGCTGTGGCAACAGAAATGTAAGGATCAACTATGTAGTAACTTGTGGCAGCACCGGCATGATCACTCGAACTACCCGAGATGCAAACAAAACAGGATCAAACAGATATTTTGTACTCACTGCCAGCCATCTGTGCACCCATTACAAGTACACCCATCATTAGTGCCCAAACTGCCAATTTGATGCCCCCCTCCCCAAAGCTCACCCCGAAGCTAGAATATTTGGTTGGGGGGGCACTGAGCCCCTCACTGGGATGTGGGGGTACAGCCCCCGCATGCAACACGATCAACAAATTTAAATCCTGGCACCCTAATGACGAGTGCACTCGGACCGATGCATTCTGAGGGTGAAACCTTTTGTATTTTTATTAAAAAAATAAAAAAAAATTAAAAAACAGGTTCAACCAGATATTTTCAATTAACTTACAACAGCTAAGAAGATCCCTTGCAGTACAGTAATTCCTCTTGCTTAGCAAGAAATAGAGTGGCCATGTTTTTCTTTTTAAAAAAACCCTCCAACAGGCCACTGGCAACCAATCAAAGCCCACGCTAGACAAGCAGGGGCGTCTGCTCCATAACAACCATATCACTGACCCTAGCAACCAGCCTTAAAACAGGGAAATAAGATGCAGCAGCAAACATCTATTTAAAAAATATCAAACTTTTTAAAATTACTTTCAGGGGCACCATACACTTATATAAATACTTGATGTGCAACTCTATGCACAACCAATGTACTGTGTCACCTTGGGGTTCTGATTTCTACAGACCCCCTCAAGCTTCACTCTCGGGGGTCAGAGGGAATCAGAACCCCTCAGTGGCACAATACACTGGTTGTGCATAGTTGCTATTCCAGTATTCTCAGAATCTTTACCTTCAGTCTAAACTTTCCAATATACACATTCACTCTTCTTGGAACAGTTAAACATAAGTTACTCTAAGTCATGCTCTTTTACGTTCAGAGACTTAAAAATCCCAGTAGCCTTGTTTTTTTTTTTGTTTGCTACCCAGCTATCACTCACGTTTAGCAAGGTGAATGATCATTACCATTTCACATGCTCATGGTTTAATCAACTAACTAAAATGTTAGGCATACCTAATTATAATGTATAAAGAGTTTTACCTTATCAGAAGCTATTATACAAAGATCTTGTTAAGTCAAATGTATTACAGTAGCTCATTGCCATAGCAATACATACACAATGAAAGCCACAAAGCACGTTACACAAACATCTGTCCCAGAAGAATAAATAAGTCAGGCACCCCCCAATTCATGCTTTATTGCCTACATGTGCCACAGGCTGCAGTTCAGTCCGGGAGAAGTCACATTAGTGCCTGTAATAATATAAACTAGATGTCTATGGCATTTTTGGTGGGTATGAGCAGGTGGGCGAGGGAAATGTCAGAACACACAAGATGGCATGTGAAACTTTTTGGTGCACTTGGGTAAAAGTTTTTGGTAGTGGATAGCTCAGAGAGATTTAAAATATTTTTCAGTCAGGCCCTTCTAGAAAACAACAGACTCAAATCTAGGTTGGAGCCTGGGTCTGGTTACTGAATCTATAGTAGGTACGGTAGCTCAGATCTTATCATGGACAATTTAAGTGGCATTTATTTCTAGTATATCTCTTGCAATTAAAAAAGAGTTCAAAGAGGTAGCTGTTTGTAAAAGTTACAATAACAAAACACTTACTGCCCATTAATGAGGACCTGAACTTGACGATTGTTGACATGGTTGTCACTTTTGTGTCGATTCTGAAAAATATCAACATTAATGTATGTGTTTAAAAACAGACATACTTTCACAGAGAGAAAACATTCTTTAAGTGTCTTAAACTGTAAAAGCAAGGTGCTCATAATTAAGTTAGCCAATAAGTTTCACTTTATTGTCAGGACCAAGTTTTCCACAGCCCAAGCCAGTGTCTTTGAAACCCATGGATAAACATACAGGAGGAAAAAAAAAAAAACAATTGCTATGATTTATCACTGAACAGATTAAGAGGTTTCTGAGATAGCCATTTTTATCAGTTAGATGTCAGACCAGGTGTCAGGATTAGAGTTTGCAGCAAAGTTTTACTATACCAGTGAAGTTGCCAAGAAAGTGGCTGAAATTCGCATCCGCGGAGTTTCACAAAGTTTTCCCTACCCTCAACAACTCCGACTTCTCCTGAAATCGTAGTTTTCCATGCGAATGGCAGAATACCACCTGCGAAGTGCAGAATTTCACTCACAAATGGTGGAATTCTACATTTCCCAGGTGGAATTCTTGCCGTTCGCAGTGGAATTCCACACCTTGCAGATCAATCTGCATTTCGCGAATTGAGCTAAATTCATGGATTATTATGTGGGGCAAATTTATCCAACTTCGCCTATCTCTATTCATGATATCTCAGTATTATGTGATAGCTTGATATTTCCCTGTGGTGAAAATAATAGTTATAAAAAACTTAATTACTGTGCAGTGTGATATAGGCAGGGAGGCAGTATAGCACAGTGGTTTAAGGCTCTGAGCTGCAAATCTGGTGACATCCAGCAGACCAGACCTGGGTTTGAATCCCTCAGCTTCCACTTACATACTGTGTGACCCTGAGCAGGTCACTTAACTTCCCTGTGCTCCCAGGATGCTCCTGTAAAAAAAACTTTGAGCTTAGTATGCTACTCCTGGTTAAACAACTAAAAAAAAATATAGCAGAATATACAGTAGTAAAATACTCTGACCATGCACATTGTTGAAGGAGGGGCTAGGACATAAATTCAAATTTCAGGGCCTGGTAAAGGTTTCTTTGAATTTATAGGGGGGACCTGGACAACAAACGTTTGTGCAGAGAGCCTTTCTGGCAATATAAACCGAGTGCTCTTATATCCTCTAGCCTCAATAAACATGTGCAGTTTAATCTTTTTTTTAAGTGACTTATTTCTATGGTTGTTGACTTGTACAAAATTGCCAGTACTTTCACTTGTAATGGAATGTTCTGTGGTTGTCATCTTGTATTTATAGTTGTTGCTGCTTTTAAACAGAGTATGTTCTTTGATATGCTACATGTTTCTATCTTTTTTCCTTTTTTCACTATACCTTCTCCTTTTTCCTTTCACCCCGTCCTTTCCCCATCCTGCCCTGCTGCCAAAATCAGTGACATGAGCAGTTTGAACAATATTTATAGTGATTCATGTTTCACTATCACTTGTTTACACAAAAATGTATATCTATCCTGTTTTTATCATACATATATATATATATAGGCAAAAAACTCCATTTAATGATTTAATGCACCAGTTAGGGTTGTTCCACAGTGACAAAGTGAGTAAATTCGATGTTAGGGTTGAAAACCCCGTAGGACCCTACTCCACCGCCCCCCAGCGGCATTGGGGTGTGCATTGGGAGTCATCAGCTAACTCTCACCCCATCACATGTGTAGAAGCTGAAGTGGTGAAGTATAGGAGAATGGGGTGAGAGTTAGGACCCCGGCGACCCCCAACGCACACCCAGATGCTGGCTGGGGAAGCTGAGGTGAGTCCAAGGAAGGCTTTCATCCCTAACATAGAATTTCCTCACGTTTGTCACTGTGGAATAACTCTAACTGATGCATTAAATGGAGTATTTTGCCTCTAATATCCCTTCTTTTTGAGAATCTGCAGTAGAAATAGTGAATGGAATGTGGTGGTGGGAGCGTGGGGCCCCACCACATGGTGTTTTGTGACATAGTAATGGTAAGTGCAAGGGAAACGCAACCGCTAATGGTTGTGCACATGATGACAGGAACATAAATGGTAAAGCAAATGTTAATGGAAATGCAAGTGCAAAGTGATGCCAAAGCAAACAGTGACGCAAAAGGAGACACAACTGCGTAAGGAAATGCAAACCGTGACGCGCACCATCACGGAACAGCAATTGGAAACACCAATTGTAATATTAACAGCATAAATAACGCAAGAAACAGAAATCACGAGCGCGAAGTGCATCACACAAATGAGAACGCAAAGATAACGCACATGGTGGTAAACACGGGAACGGGAATGGAAACAGGTACGGAAACACAAGTGGGAATGCTAACTGTAACAGTAATGGAAGCGCACACCCTAGTTTTGCCCAACAGCTGCATAAAGAAACACAGTGTGTACAAAGAATGAATGCATAATAATGGGCCTCAAAGCAGAAAATGAGCTGTTGGAATACTAAATTGCTTATATCTCAGGAACCGTACGACGTAGGAAAAAAATTAAAATTTCACGTGATTCATGAGTTTCCTGGGTAGGTTTCTGCTAAATACATAACCCATAGGGCTATACATTGTTGCAATGAAAATTCCATATTTCACTCCGTTTCCGAGATACGAGCCCCGAAAGGCGCGCCGTGTGCCACCATGTTAGTCTATGGGAAAAAAACATGAACTTTGGAGTACTGTAACTTGGCATCCTTGCAATATTTTGTCACCAAACCTCCAAAAGGCACATCTGTGAGATGTTGGCTGCCTTCCCTCCAAATTTAGGCTCAAAAGACCAAACCATTCTTTTGCAGCAGGGTGGCAAAGAACTCCTGTCATTTTGGTCATAGTCTGGAAAAGTAGTGTTGTGATTTGCGAAAGCTTTCGCAAAAATTTGCGAAAGTGTCATAAGTGCGACACTACTTTGTGACACTACTTTTCCCCAAAATTTGGAAAACATATTTCTGTGGTGTTTAACCCCAAAATAAAGATATGGCTAGCATCCTGAGGGTCCGACTAGGTGAACACAAAAAGAATTGTGTTCCTAGAGGGTCCCAATTTTAAATGCCAAGCATTTTTCTGATCACCAACTGAAAAAAAAATGGCAGATCTGTGACACTTCTAGGGTCATTCGCGACACTAAAAAATGCATTTGCAAAAGTGTTGGAACTTTTTGTTAACTTTTCCCATTGACTTATAATGGAACTTGTTTTTTGAATAACTTTTTAACCGTTCAATATTTTTTCATGAAATCTTCAAAAGGCACATCAGGGACCCCGGCTGCACGTTCCCTGAAGTTTTCAGACCAGTCATGCAAACTGTGCGACCTGTAGTCGCGAGCAAATAATTCACAAAAAAATTTAATTGCGCGCATGGATGTTGCTTAATAATTCCGTAGCTGTATATCCAACTGGTAAAAAGTTGGCAGATCCCAAGATCTATGGATATGCCCCATGCCTGCCAAATTTCAGGCAAATTCGTTGAATGATGGCAAAGTTATTAAGGTGCAAAGTTTCACCCTTTAACCTTAAAAGGGCTTTGTACCATAATATATATATATATATATATATATATATACCATGCTACCATAATATATACATATATATATATATATATATATATATATATATATATATATACACAGTGCTACCATAATATATATATATATATATATATATATATATATATATATATATATTATGGTAGCACGGTAGTGCAATCATAGTTAGGGTTGAGTAGCCCTTTAAAGGTTAAAGGGTGAAACTTTGCACCTTAATAACTTTGCCACCGTTCTACGGATTTGCCTGACATTTGGCAGGCACAGGGCGTAACCATAGGTCATGGGATCTGCCAACTTTTGTTTCAGTTGGATATACTGCGGAGTTATTAAGTGACATCCGTGCACACAATTACGTTTTTTTTTTGTGAATTCTTTGCTCGCACCTACAGGTCGCACGGTTTGCATGACCGGTTCAAAAACTTCAGGGAACATGCGGCTGGGGTCCCCAATGAGTCTTTTGAAGATTTCATGAAAAAGTATTGAATAGTTCAAAAGTTATTCAAAAAACAAGTTCCCATTATAAGTCAATGGGAAAAGTTAACCAAAAGTACGACACTTTCGCAAATACATTTTTTAGTGTCGCAAATGACCCTAGTAGTGTTGCAAATCTGCCATTTTTTTTTCAGTTGATGATCAGAAAAATTCTTGGCATTTAAACTTGGGACCCTGTAGGAACACAATTCTTTTTGTGTTCACCTAGTCGGACCCTCAGGATGTTAGCCATATCTTTATTTTGGGGTTAAACATCCCAGAAATTTGTTTTCCAAATTTTTGGGAAAGCTTTCGCAAATCACAACACTACTTTTCCAGACTATGGCCAAAATGACAGGAATTCTTTGCCACCCTGCTGCAAAGGAACAGTTTGGTCTTTTGGGCTGAAATTTGGAGGGATGGCAGCCAACATCTCACTGATGTGCCTTTTGGTGGTTTGGTGACAAAATATTGCATGGATGCCAAGTTATGGTACTCTGAAGTTCAAATTTTTTTCCATAGACTAACATGGTGGCATATGCCACGCCTTTTGGGGCTCGTATCTTGGAAACGGTGCGAGATGCGGAATTTTTGTCATGACAATGTGTAGCCTTATGGGCTACACATTTAGTGGAAACCTAGCCAGGAAACTCATGAATCATGTGAAATTTTAATTTTTTTCCTACATCGCACGGTTCCTGAGATATAAGCAATTTAGTATTCCAACAGCTCATTTTCTGTTCTGAGGTCCATTATGCATACATTCTTTGTACACACTGTGTTTCTATGCAGCTGTTGGGCAAAATCAGGTATGCGCTTCGTTACTGTTACAGTTAGTGTTTCACCTCATGCTTCCGCATCCATTTCCCATTACTGTTTGTACCACCATAAGCATTTTAAGTGCTCTTCTATGCCCGCTGCATTTGCATTTCTGTTTGTCTTTTGGCATTATTTTTGCTGTTAATATTTTACCATTTGCATTTCCAATTGCTGCCTGCGGACCGTGGTGCATCACGGTTTGCAATTCTTGGCCGGTTGCATCTCCTTTGCGTCACTGTTCGCTTTGGCATCACTTTGTGCTTGCATTTCCTAATGTTTGCTTACCATTTTCATTTCTGTCACCATGTGCGCAACCATTAGCGGTCGCACTCCACTGCACTTCACGCTACTATTATGTCACAAACATCACATGGTGGAGACATCCTGAGGCAAAAAGTTTTGTTTAATGTGCATCAGTTAGTTGTTCCACAGAGAGGCAAAGTGAGGTTCGATGTTAGGGTTGAATACCTCCTGGCCCACCCCACTCGCCCCCAGCCAGCATCGGGTGCGCGTTGGGGTCGTCGGTCCCTACTCTTACCCCATTCTCCAAACTTCACCCCTCAGCTTCTCTACACATGTGCTGGGGTGAGGTTTCGGCGACAACCTCAATGCACACCCCAATGCCAGCTTGGGGGGTGGGGGTAGTCCAAGGGGGTTTCAACCCAACATCAAATTCTTCACTTTTGTCACTGTGGAACAACCCTAACGATGCATTAAACAGAGTTTTTTGCCATATATGTATATATATATATATATCAAGTATTTATAGCACTAGCACTTTAAGTATATGACACTATAAATTGAAATTGAATAGCATTGTTCAGACTAAGATGCCTTGAAAAAAGTGGCAGTGTGTGCCGTAAAACTTTGGCAATGTGTAAAGTGCTACTCCGGTGTTTGCTATTTTGCAATAAAGCTAATTACTGGCGACCATTCCAAGAGTTATGGAAGTCTTCTTTCAGATTGGGAACGTGCTAGCTGAGTTAGCTAGAGTGTCTACGGTGTAAACTGTCTAGCCGTCTCCCTTCTGCTGCTCTGGTAGTGTGTCTCTACTCAGAATTAGACTGACATTCATGACTGAACTTTCATATTTTAATTGTACAATAGCCACAACTTGCCTGGTCCAATGGTGCCAGCAGTGGCATTGCACTGCCATGTAGGGAAAGCCATGTTCATGTAACTGTAATTTCTATTTGCTCAGATGTTTTTGAAACTTGATTTCCCCTCATCTGCAATATTGAGCTTTGCTTTATAACTGTTCAGACGCATACAGTCATGGCTGTAATCTAACTGGTTAACTATTCAACTAATTCTCTATCATTCGAAGCCTAGATGCAGTTATTATGTTTCTGATCCTTTCTCTCTGCACCACTTTCTTTAGTGCTTACTTACATTCTGGGATTTATGCCTTGACTCTATGGTTTTCGTCATTAGATAGCATAGTCTAATTGGTGCAGTTCAGTGTATACTGTATGTTCTGAACCTTATTGCTTGCTTGTGGTTAGGCTGTCCTATTTACTGCAATATAGATGCACTGTTTGTGGTTAGGCTGTCTTATTTAAAATAGATGCCTTCACTGCATATCTGGCTCCTTTTTACTGTTCACCACCACTTCAACTCATATGTCTCTTCACACTATGTTCCTTCTTAACCTTGCCATCTGCCCCTTACTATTTACCCTGACATCCCTTCCTCCATCTTCCCTTCCTACCTTGCCAGTATCTCCCTCTGCTCCCCATTCCTCTTCACCCTCTCTTCCATCCTCTTGTAGCCCTCCTCTTCTTCCCTCTCCATGGCACCCAGGTTCTTTCATCCTCCATTCATCCTGTATCCATTTAGCTTCTATTCGTTCTATCCTGTCCACTCATCAACACTCCCCTGTTCTTACCCCCTCCTCTTTATCTCATAAGACCTCCTTATCTAGAAGGCGCACATCTTTCCCCTCTAAGTTGTTTATCATTTTGCTACTCCTCTGAGCGGGTGATATCAAACCTAACCCAGGGCCTTCCCACCTTCCCCCTATTGACCTACCAAAAGGATTAAAGTTTCTACATCTCAACATTAGGAGCCTTGTCCCAAAGATTGATCTGCTCCAGCCTCTTATGGTTAGCCTTAAACGAAGTGTGGTGATCATCACTGAATCATGCCTCTCCTCTAAAATCCCTGATACTTCCATCTCTATCTCTGGTTACTCCCTCATTAGGCAGGACCGATCATCCAGGGGTAGGAGAGAGTAACCATTTACATTGCATCATCCATCCAGTATTCCCTTTGTCTTTCCATTGCCTCCCCCTCTGCCTATGAACTTCTGCTACTAAAACTTTCCTTCCCCGTTCTGTCTCTGTCTATCTTTGTAGGTGGTATCTACTGCTGCCCTAGCCCCCCTTCATCCTCCATTTCTGATGTCATCACTACTCCTTCTACCCACTCAACATCTAGTGAACTCCTCATCCTCTGGGATCTCAACGTAAATTGGCTTTCTAGCACACAGTGCAAACTCCGTAAGCACATCTTCTCCCTGAATCTCACCCAATTGATCTCTGACCCAACCCATTTAAATCACAAGTCGGGTAAGCATTCCCTGCTTGACTGGGTGCTATCTTCTCATCCACACCAGGTAGTTACTTCAGGAACCCTGCCTGATATACTTAGTGACCACATCATGGTCTACTTCCTGCAGAAAATCCACCACCCCAAAGCTTCACCTAACATCCTCCACCTCCGCTCTTTCTGGTCATTAGACTTGGCACTCCTCCATGAGGATCCCATTGGTACAGTATTGACTAGTCCCCGATTGCTAATGCCACCTCTGTTGACTCAGCTCTGACCTACTTCAATACCCAGTTCTTGAGTGTTTGGGATCGGCACGCTCCAATCAGAAAAAACAGGGTCTGAGGCTCTCATCTCCCCTGGGTAACACCCAAACTTCTGGCCTGTCAGCATGCTCACGACAAAGCATGACAGACTTTCAAGGCCTATGGCATTCTTGTCGATTTTCTAAAATGTTGATCTCTCCAGAATGCCTGCACTAGAGCCATCAGGCTTGCCAAATCAGAATATTTCTCTACCACTTTCCAGGAGAACCTTAGCAACCCCTCCAAATTCTGGAATGTAGTTCATGCCCTTTTCTCCCCACTTGCTCAATCCCCTCCTCCAGTCCTAAAGATAGGTGACACTACTATCTCAGATCATCCTTCTGTATCTATTGAATTCAACTCCTTCTTCACCACTTACACCTCTTCCCTTTTTGCCTCTCTACCCCTTCAGCTTCTTCCCCATCAGCTCCTCCCACTCCCCCTCCTCCACCCCCCATTTCTCCTTCTCACTGGTCTCTGCCACTAACACCCTAAAAGCTCTTCTAGTACTCAATCCCCACAAGGGCAAAAGTCTGGTTGGGCTTGACCCTAAGCTCCTACACCTCTCTGCCCACACCATTACTCTACCTCTCACCTACCTTATGAATCTCTCCTTCTCACTGGCTCCTGTCCCCAAAGCTTAGAAGCTTGCCACTTTCACCCCTCTGTCCAAGGGTGGTGATTCTTCAAATCCAGGTAACTACCACCTGATATCCCTACTCCAAATTCTTGCAAAACTTCAAGAGCACCTGGTACTGGCTCAACTTTCCCCTTTCCTTGACTCCTCCTCCTTCTTCACTCCTTTCCAGTCTGGTTTCTGTAGGTCCCACTCCACCATGACCTCCATGTTCCAGCTCACTGACGCCATTCTCTCTGGCATGGATCAGGGCCTCATCACCTCTGCCATCTTTGTCAATCTGGCCAAAGCCTTCGACACTGTTGCCCACACCCTGCTTCTCTCCAACCTGGCTACAGCTGGACTCTCTGTAACTGCCATTAGCTGGTTCCGTTCTTATCTTATGCATAGGTCTCAATCCATTAGAGATGGCAACTCTATCTCACCCCCTCTCCCCATCAACACAGGAGTTCCTCAAGGTTCAGTACTTGGTCCGATCCTCTTCTCGATATTTCTGAATGACTTACCTTCTGACTGCTCAACAGCAGATATCCACATGTACGCGAATGATTGTTTTGTATACCTCCTGTACTTCCTCCTCTGATGTGCAGACCAGCCTTCAATTGGCTTTCTGCTTCCTGCTTTTCTGTTCCTATATCCTGTTTCCCTTATCCTGTGTGTCCCCCCTTTCTTTTGCCTCTCCATTTTTACTTCCTGTTTCCTTGATCGTATCTCCCCTTTCTTTCCCCCTCTCCACATTGTTTACTTCCTGTTTCCTTTTCTGCCATAATGAATCTCTTTGCTCTGTTTCTTCCTGTGCTCCTCCTTCTGTCCTCTCTTCCCTTTTACACCCCTTCATCATCACTCGCCCTCCCCCTGGTACTCCTACCATTACGTGCCACATTACCCCTCCTTTCAGCATCATGTCCTGCCTCCCTTGTTTTGCCAACATCCCCCCATGCACCCCTGTAGTGTATCTGTTCCAACCCAAACTCCTCTGGGTCCCCGAAATCCTGGTCTTCATCTGATCCCCTATTGTAAACCAGCTCAGCCACCTCAACTCTAGGGGCACACAACTCGCCTTAAGAAACTTCCCAAACACTTACTGTATAGGTTCTCTTTCATTTTCCTCCTCCTCCTCTCTGGAAATGTTCATCCCAATCTGGGCCCTATGCACACCCCCTCAAAAACGTAAGCATAATGGTGGCCTCCTAATGGCTACCAGGAACATTTGTAGCCTTCTAAAGGAGCATGCCCAACTTCAAGCCTGGGTATGCCTTCACAACCCAGATGCTCTTGCAGTAGTTGAAACCTGGCTACCCCACCATACCCCTGACTCTGCTGTCATGCTATTTGGTTACACTCTATACAGATCAGGTAGAATGGGAAAAGGGGGGGTGCGCCATCTATCTTCATGATACACTACAAGGTCATGTAATCCTGACTACCCTCCTCACTGCTAGTGCCCAATCTCTTACCCTTAAAATTGTTGTTGGGACCTCCAGTAAAACTGTATACCTGATGTCTATATACATACCCCCCTCCCCACAACCAGAAAAAGGCTTTCACTTCAATTTTAGACATCACAGCCCAACTCTCCAAAAACTCTGAGATCATCGCACTTGGCAACGTTAACACAAATTGGCTTGCCCCTCAATCAACCTATTTCAGAGATGCCACTGCTGCCCAAAACCTATCTCAACTGGTCCCCTCCCCAATCAGAGGCTTAACCGAAACATGAGCAACAGAACCCTCATTAACCTCATTTCCTCCAATCACCCTGAACGTGTCTCCGATGTCCAGCTCTTATCTGACTCACTTAGCGATCACTCCCCAGTCACCTGCCACTGGTCAAACAGTTGGAAACTTCTCCCCCCAATATCACTAGACACCAACTCCTTAGGAAAGATGCTCTAGGGCATTTCCGCAATTATCTTCTCAACTTTAACTGGACCCTGCTCAACTATATTGCATCTGTTGATGATGCGCTGTCCTTTTTTATTAGTTCCTTTAACTCTGCCTATGATATCTTTGCCCCTTTGTTAAGTGGGTACTAAAAGATCGCTTCTCTCCCTGGGTCAACCAGTCTACAATTGACCAAATGACTGCTTGTGACAACCTATGGCACCAAGCCTTGGAATCTGGCCATCCCGCACACCGTCAACTATACCGTGCTGCCCGGAACTCCTGTACCTGGGCCATTCACCAAGCTAAGGCTGCTACTACCAAGCTAAACTCACCATCTCCTTGGAGCAGGGATGTAATTTCTGGGAGAATATTAAGGAACTCAGTGGTAAATCCTCCTCCCTTGCCCCACTGATCATAAACGGGGTCCCTACCCAAGATCCTGACCAGATTGCCAACATCTTTAATGCAGTTTTTACTACCTTAGCTCAGTACTCCCCCCTGACTTCTTCTCCCCCTTCCCTGCACTGTTTCCCCCCCACTGGTGTCCCACCATTCCATTTCAAGACCATCTCCCTGAGTACTGCCCGCTCCTTCCTCTCGAAGTTCCTTGGCAAATCCAGACAGAGTGGTGATACACTAGACCTTAAGCTGCTCAACCTGACTCTAGACTCAGTCCTAACCCCTCTGACCAAAATCTTGAATATGTCACTATGCCTTGGTCAGTTGTCTTCCCAGTAGAAATGGGCAGTGATCACTCCCATCCACAAGAGCGGCGACCGAACCTCCCATAATAACTACAGACCTATCTCCATTCTGGCCCCCTAAGTGCTCAAAAAAATCATTGCCAACCAACTCACTGACTTCCTGGAATCACATAATCTCCACTGCCAGCAATAGCATGGATTCAGGAAGGGACACAGCACCGCCACTGCCCTCCTGGAGTACACCTCATACATCCATGATGCTCTCAACCAAGGTGCCTTGGTTGGGTCTGTGTACATAGACCTCACCAAGGCCTTTGATATGGTCAATCATTCCCTATTATCAGATTCTCTCCTTTCCACTGGCCTGTCCCAGGAGACCACTACCTTGTTCACCCACTATCTGCAAGGAAGATCTCAGCAAGTGAAGATAAATGGCACCTTATCCACTAGTCTGACTAGTCTGCAGGTTTGCCCTGGGGTAACCCAGGGCTCCATTCTTGGCCAACTCCTATTTACCCTGTACCTGAACTCTCTCCCCTCAGCCTGTGCCAGACATCTCCTCCTCTATGCGGATGATGTAGTGATTTTCAGTCACCATCCTGACCCCACCCTGCTTCAACAGGACCTGCAGCTCTACTTCAGGGAGGTTAAATCCTGATTTTCAACCCATAAACTTATTCTCAGTTATAAAATGATAAAGGTAATGCTAGTCTCCCATCACCAAAATAAGTACAAGTCCTCCACCCTCTCCATCCTCAATTCTCATGGCACCCCCTTGGAATCTGTTCCCCATTTTAAATACCTTGGTATCACCCTTGATCGTGCCCTCTCTTTCCATGAACACATTACCGCTACCTGATCCACAGTTAATGCCAGAATTGGCCTCCTCTACAGAATTAGGTCCTGCCGCCCCCCCACTGCTGCTCTTAGACTGGCTATCTCCAGCTCTATTCTATCCCTGGTAGACTATGGTATAGTTGTCTATGGGTCTGCCTCAAACTCTGCCCTGATCAAAATTAAACTTGCCTTAAACAAAGCCTGCAGCCTGACCACTGGCTGCAACAGGTTGACACATACCTGCGATCTCTATCAATGCTCGGCCTGGCTAAATGTCCAAGGGCATCTCTACCATCAGACTTGCCTACTAGCAAAAGAAATCTCTATGGGCCACCCACCCCCGGTTGTAACCTGCTCCTCTCTCCAGGGCAGCACAGGTGGGAAACCAGACACACCGACAAAACTGCTGTCCAAGTCCCCTTCTATAGAACCACTGCTGGTAAAAGGTCCTTCCAATATAGGGCCCCTTTATGGATGAACTCCATCCCCAGTTCCCTTCTATCCATACCCAGGTTGGGCCCTTTCAAAAAAGAAGTGTGGGACCACATCCTGGTTTCATCAAACTGTGACTGGCTGTAACACTGTCGTAACCCTCTGACTATTTCCTCTTCTGCACCTTAGCCCCAAGACAGCGCCCATTGGGTGGCTTTCTGGTCTCTACTATATTTCTAGCTCTCCTTTGATCCACTTCCTGGACCTGTTTCTCACTTACTCCTCCATAGCTCTGTTGCTCCTGTCTCCAATATTTATTTTTCTCCTCTGACTTATTTCAATAATTTTGGTTACTCCCATGTCAGTTGACAATTCCTATTGTATTGCATCCTTATTAGATAACTCTCTATGGTATAATTTTCTCTCTCTATATATAATTACTGTCATTGTTCATGTCTAACACTTGCCTGTCACACTTTGCACTGACATGGAGCCTTTGTAATAGCTCCCATTATATAATTTTTCTCTTTGTGTACAATTACTGTCATTGTTCATGATGTCTGTAATACTTGCCTGCCATACTTTGTACTGCCGTGGAGCCTTTGAAAATAGTCCCTTACTCAAAGGGTTGTAATTCCTAGACTTCAATAAATAAATAAATAAAATAATGTCCAGTGCTGGTTTTGAGCAAATCAGCTGTTCCTTAATACCAAAAAGACAGTCTCTATAACCTTTGGCACCAGGCAAAGGCTTGCCAGGCTTTCAGCCACCAAAACTTTCCACCCTCTTGATGAGTCCCTTTTAGAGGCTGTCTCCTCCTTTAAATACCTCAGGCTCTGGCTCAATAGGAACCTTGACTTCTCTGAGCATGTGAATGCTTTCCACAAAAAGCTTCATCCTAAACTTGGTGCCATGTACAGACACCGTGGCTGCACCCCCAGGCCTGCCGAGAAATCATTCAGAAGATGATCCTTCCAATTTTTGACTTTGTGACATAGTTTACAGTGTCGCCCCTAAGACCACCCTCTCCAGACTGGACACCTTATTTAATTCATTCTGCCATTTTGCTCTAAACTGTCCACCACATACGCACCACTGTGACCTCTACACCACTCTCTCTACTTCCTCGCTGTAGGGGCCTGGAGCCTTGCTCATTGTGTGTCTTTAGTTGGGAAGTTTTGGTTTGGCTCCCTTCCATCCTATCTAGATGCACTTCTATCCACCCCTTCTTCTGCCTCCTACTCCCTCCATAACTCCCCCTATAGGACCCTTGCCCTTCCTGCTCATACCTCCACTTCAGGTAGGGCTGCCTTCTCATATCATTTTCCTAAGTTTTGGAATTCCATCCCCCAGACATCCACTCTGCCTTGTCCTCTAGTTCTCTATCTTATCATCTCCATAGCTATATTTCCCCTTCCTGCAACTGCTCTTGATCCCTCCACTCTTCTATACCTTTTCTCTTTCTCTAACTATTACTGTTTCTCATACCTACCCTCTCCATCGTTCTTCCTTTGTCCTCCAATTACTATTACTCTCATTGGATATACTTCAGACTTTTTCTTCCCCCTGGGCTCCGCTCCTGTGGGTTAGGTTTTTACTTTTTTCCTTCCTATTTTTTGTTTTACTTTCCCCCTCCTATCCTCATACTCATTGGTTTATGTACAGTTTCAGATTTAATTGGTATGTCATTTGTGTCTTAAAATTGTATCTTGCACGATTTTGTTGTACTAACTATTCAGTGTATGTTGTATCTTGCTATGCATATTGTATCCCATTTCCCCTTTCCCCCACGATGCTCAGTATGTCTTACCTGGTGAAACGTTTTCAAATAAAAATAAATAAAATCTCATAAGCCTGACTCCCAAACCACGGGCTAGAGGAATCTCGGGTGTATTTCAGTGGCACACTCAGACTCCAGGGTGAAGGAGCCATTTGAAAAGCACCACATCAGAACTGTACCCCACTGCAGTGGAAGACACTTGCCTTATATGAATGACAAAATGCAGCACCCTGAAGAAGATCCAGAGCAGATTGAAGTACCTGCGCAGTTGTGCTGAGTTGCTCTCAAATTGTTTGATGGCACATGTTATATTGCTCTGGTACTTTCTTTTCTAAATCTGGCTGTCAAATAAATATGCACTTGTTTACAGTACCTACAACATTGTTGATGTTCAGCGCTCTTTCTGGCATGGTGTGCCCCTCACTTTGTCATAACTGTATGAGCACCTTCTTTATTACTAGGTTAGAATGCCACTGATATTGCTGATGACATGACATCAGTCTTCCCATATCAAATGCCAGTCACTGCATGAGTGACATTCCATCAGGGTAGTGGCAGTTATGGGGAAGCATGTCCTTGGCCAGCAGGGAAGTTGCCTATACCTCCTTCGTGCTCAAAGTTCCCATTGCTGGCTCTGGAACTCCCTGTCACCATATTGGATCCTGGAGGAGGTTAAAGGTTATTGCATGGAGGTAGTGATGAAGCTGCAGAAATGACTGATGGGATGACATCTGAAGAGGGACCTAAATCTCAACATTTTGTGACCCTAGCACATGCCCTTATGACAGCAAAGTTTGACTAATGCAATGCCCTGTACTTGGGGCTGTCCAGTACATTTGTGCATTACCTGCAGCTGTTGCAGAATATTACAGCTAGACTGACTGCTTGAGTTGAATCCTCTGAGCATATCACACATGTGCAGCATGTAGTGCACTGTCTGCTAGTTTGGTGGATCATCACCCTTAACATTACATAGGTTACTTATAAAGCTCTACATGGACTGGGTCCTGGCTACCTAAATAATCTTTTGACTTTTTATGCTCTGGGTTGCCCTCTCTACTTCCCCAAGGGTAATCTGTTGGCCATTCAGAAATCTAAACAGATGTAATACAGGGACAGAGAATTCTCTGTAGCTGTTCTATCAGTCTGGAATTACCTCCCTGTTGGTGTATGGATTTCTCCCTCAGAGAAGACATTTAAAAAGGGACCAAGAGCCCATTTCTTCTCATTCTGTAATGCTTTTGTTAATCAATTTTAGGTCTGTTTTATGTTATGGATGTGTTTAAAACTACTGCCTTCTATTAATATTGACTTGCTGCCCTCCACTGTGCTCTGCTGCATGAACTAGAGCTGCTGCCCATCTGCCGCGTCAGAACTGTGAGTCACAGAAAGGTACGCCAGACTCAGCTCAGTAATTTGTTTGGATTTGGTGCTTTCCGCTCTGCAGCACTCTATTGGAGCTCCAATCAGCTGTGGGAATAGAGCTTTGCTGAAATTAGATCAGGACTTTACTGCAGCTCCTATCTTTTAGGCAATCGCAGTCAACATTTTTAATGTAGGGATTCTGCTTCCAGAATTCGTCTCAAAGCATGATCACAGCCCCCCATTTTCATTCAAATTCAGCTACTACTTATCTAATTTCAGGACTTTGTACAGCTTGTAAATCTCACTGTAAACTGCTTGCAGTCCTATTTAATCAATGTTTTTTTACTTGAAACAGGCTGCTTCTTAATTGGGATGTTGTGCAGCTTGGAATCCTTACTGTAGCCCCAAATTTAATCAAGGGGTGCTGCAGTTCGAATTAGCACACTTCACAGTAGCTGCTGAAGTCAGCCTGGAACTTTGTTGCTGCTTGAATTTTGCCTAAAGCCACTGCTGTATGAAATTTTATTTTGCTAAATCTGGTTTGTCAAATTACTTCTGAATCTGTGCTTGCTGGGGCTATTTTCTCTGAACCCTTGCCCTTTTCTTTTTTAGCCATCTCTCTGCTTGAGCACCCTTGCTGTGCCTCCAACTCTCTCTCTCTCTCTCTCTCTCTCCCCCCACCCATAGCCCTAAAATCACTGCTGTATGAAACTTAATTTTGCTAAATCAGTTTTCTCAAATTGCTTCTGATCCTGTGCTTCCATTTTTTTCCTCTGTTGCTGTTCCTCCAACTCTTTCTCTTCTCACCCATAGCCCCTTGCTCATCTTTTTCATTTTACTAATTTCCCTGTAAGAATTCCCCTAGCTAACCCCCTAGCCCTCACCTGCTATTGCCTCTCTGTATCTCTCTCTCTCTTTATCTGCTAGTCCTATTCTTTGGAGATCCCTCCCTCCACTTAAGCCCCACACCTCTGCCTCCTCTCCCAGATGCCTGCTGACATGCTGTCTCTTGCCTGCGCCCCCCCAATGATGCCCTAGTTCCTGCAAATAAATTAATTCCTATCTCCTTTTTACCTCCACAGACTCACTGCCCTCAACTGCACTCTGCGGCATGAACTAGAGCCACTGCTCATCTGCCTTTTAGACCTGCAAGCCACAGAAAGGTACGTTGGACTCAGCTCAGTATTTTGTTTGAATTTGGTGCTTTCAACTCTGCAGCACTAGACTGGAGCTCCAATCAGATGTGGAACAGCACTTTGCTGAAATCAGATCAGGACTTTACTGCAGCTCCTGTCTTTTAGGCAATCACAGCCAACATTTTTAATGTAGGGATTCTGCTTCCAGAATTAATTCATCTCAAAGCAGGATCACAGCCCCCTATTTAATTCAGGAATTTATACTCAAATTCAGATGCTCCTTATCTAATGTCAGGACTTTGTGCAGCTTGTAAATCTCACTGTAAACTGCTTGCAATCCTGTTTAATCAAGGTTTTATTTACTTGAAATAGGGTTGCTACTTACTTAATTGGAATGTTGTGCAGCTTGTAATCCTTACTGCAGCCCCAAATTTAATCAAGGGGTGTTGCAATTCAAATTAGCACACTTCACAGTAGCTACTGAAGTCAGCCAGGAACTTTGCTGCTGCTTGAATTTTCTCCTGCCCACCCTCCCCTGCTCCAGCCCACCCTCCCCTCTCCTGACACTCTTTAAATGGTCTTTTAAGCCGGAATTTCGCTGCCCACTTAAAACACCAGCCCAATTAGCTTTACAGCCTACCAGTCTGCCTAGTAGGAGAAACAGGATTGGACAAATACTGGAGTCTAAACTGTCTCTGAACTTGTCTCTTACAATCTGTCTGACTTGGCATTAGGCTCCTTTACAGCTGGCTGCAACTAGAGGGCTGACTCAACTTTCATTCTATTCTCCCCTGTGAAGAAACTACTTCTGCCTAACCTTAACCTATGGTGTCAGGTTAAACCTCTCTCTCTCTCTCACCTACCCAGACCTTATTCCTGTCCAGTTTACTACACCACACTACAGAACATCCCTCACCCCTCCATCAACTCTTATTTCCTCTTAAAACAATGAAACCAATCAGTTGCCTCATTTCCCTCCTATACATCTTCCACTGCACTTCAGTTGACCTCTTTATCTCTTCCTGTAAATGGGAGCAGCACCATGGTGACCGTGATTTTCGCCTCGGCAGCCCACTCTAAGTTCTTACTCAAATCCCCTCTCAGCACCTCTGTACCCTCCCATACCTACCTAAACAACATGTTGTCAACCTAGGGCACTGGCTACATGATAATCTATCTGTGCCCACCCCCAGACTTAGAAAATGGATTGTCCCTAAACACTCTCCCCCTGGCAGCATGCTGCTTCTCTTTTTCTGTTGACTCCTACTGGCTGGCGATGTACAGCCCAATCTGGAACCCTCAGATAACATCAGTCCCTCCCAATCTTTGAAATCTGTAAATTGCAGTCAGACTAATGATTTGAAGGGATTTTTAACAAGTTTGATGTCTGAACTAAAAATACATTGTGATTGTTTTAGATGATTGTCTAGATGTTTTGTGTATTATATTGTGAATGATTGAATTATGTGTATTGTAATGTTTTGTTGTTATAACTTATGAGCAATGTACCTTACAGGACCATCTTGAAAATAGGACTTTGTCCTAATGATGTGATGTTTCTCCATCTGAATTCCTGTATAAAAATAAAGGTTTTTAACTAACTAACTAACTAACTAACTAACTAACTAACTAACAATCCCCATGGATCACATATTGGTGTGACTCCAGGGGACTCAAAATTGTTCATCTTAACTGCCAGAGTCTGTGACCAAAAATGGCAGGACTTGAGACTTGGGTCTGCTCCTTAAAACCATCAGTGCTTGGGATCATAGAAACTTGGCTAAAATCTTCTGTCCTACCACATGGAGTAGCCTTACCGGAGTACACCACATTCAGGTGGGACAGAGTTGGTAAGACAGGTGGTGGAGTACTCTTGTATGTCAAGTCTGATCTCACAGCCACTGACATCACCCTGCTGGCACCTTCCTCACCACTAGTTGAATCGATCTTCATCTCCCTAACCTTAGGCAATAACAAAAGATTAATAGTTGGCTCCATCTATTTACCACCCAAAACTGCATCTGATGCCCTCCCTAAACTCGTGTCTTCTATCTCAAACCTCCCCCACCATGAGATGATCCTGTGTGGTGACTTCAACATAAACTGGAAGTCCCACAGCCGAAGCAATGTCCACTCTTCCCTGGCTTACATCAACCGAACTCAGCATATTGCAGAACCCACCTTGAGGAATCCAAGAACAGGCAACCACTCCATCATTGATTGGGTCTTATTCAACTACTGTCATGGAATAACAGATGCAGGAGTCCTGCCGGAGATCATAAGTGACCACTCACCTGTATGCTGTGTCTGGAGTAATAAAACCCCTACCTCTCCTCCTAAAATTGTTGAAGCCCAAAACCTAACGACCTTTGATTGCACCTACATTGTCAACTCACTACTTAATGTCAGCTGGAGCCCAATTTGTACCATGCCCACTATTGACCTGGCACTGGATTACCTAATCGACTCTGTCATGACCATTGTAAACTGCCATGCCCCTCTCACCTGACGCAGGTCTAAATGCAAATTGGTGCCATGGCTGGCAAAAGATATTAGGAAGCACATGACTGAATGTGACACTGCCTGGAAAACTTTTAAGAAATCCAACCTCCCCTCAGACTGGCACTCCTACAGGCAGCTTAGAAACACCTGAAAATCTATAATAACTAATGCTAAGAGGAGGTATTATTGAACATTACAAACAGATAAATTCAGCAATCCCAAAGAATTTTAGGCTGAGATAAACTCCCTTCTAAAGGGGGAAAAACCTCCTCTATTCCTGACTCACTTCATGCCAAGGACAAAATATTCTCCAACCCTTCCTCTATAGCTGAAGGCCTTAATAGTTTTTTCACTGACCGCAGCAACTACACATTCCAATTGAACATGCCTCAACACTGCCACCCCTCACCTGACACCAATACTCCTAGAACCCATACAGGGCTCTTCCATATCAAACTAACTTCCTACATAGAGGTTCTCAAATTATTGAATAACCTCAAGGAGCAGCTATGACTCTCTTGATCCCCGATTCTTAAAATGGGAAGTCCCTCCACTGGCCTATCTGGTCAGGGATCTGACCAACTGATCCTTCCTAGAAGGGACTGTCCCCACCAAATGGAAGTCAGCCCTAGTCATCCCAATTCACAAGAGGGGATCTACCTCCCCAGTAGAATATTACAGACCCATCTCTATACTTTGTCACCTCATTAAAATTCAAGAATGAATTATTTATAACCAGTTACAAGACTATCTAAAACAATACCAACTTCTGTCCCCTTGTCAACACGGTTTCCATAAAAATCACAACACTCTCTCTCTCTCTCTCTCTCTCTCTCTCATTAAGGTCACCTCGGACATTCAGAAAACTTTGACTGGGACCAAGCAACTGGGACCATCTTCGTGGACCTCACCAAAACCTTTGATTTGGTGAACTACGAACAGCTGATACAGAAACAAATATCGATTGGGCTAGATCAACATTTCACAACCTGGATTCAAGACTAGCTCACAGGCTGCTCTCAAAGTGCTAGGTGGTCCAACTGCCACTCTTCCTTCAGACCCATTTCCCATGGCATTCCCCAGGGTTCTATCCTGGGACCACTACTCTTCTCACTATCCATCAATGAGTAGCCTATTTCCTGTGGTGGAGCATCTGTTCAGCTTTACACGGACGATGCCATCACATACAGGTCCTCTGCTGACTTCTCATGGCTTAGTCAACATCTGAACTCTGACTTCCACCAACTGGAGGCATGGTTCCTGGCCAACAAATTACTCCTGAACACTAAAAACCTAAATCTATGCTTTTCCTCCCACACACCCACAGAACTGATCGCTCATCCCAATTCTCCATCACCACTCACAAAGGTGAACCCTTAGAACTGGTACACTCTTAAATATCTCAGCATCCTGCTCAACCTCATCCTCTCCTTCGAGGCCCATGTTAACAAAACCATCTCAACTCTATACCAAAAGCTGGGTCTGCTCTACTGGTTCTGCCCCCTACTGTCTAGTGCATCCTGCCTAAAAATTGCCACAACCTCTCTCCTTCCTCTACTTTTCTATGGCTCCCCCCTATTCCTATCACTTAGGCCCTCCCTTATGAATCAACTAAAGCAATTATATCATAGGATAGGAACTTTGCCTCCAGAGCTGCCCCCCAGCAACATCATTGCACTGTACTAACATCTCTGGGTTGGATACAACTTGAACATAAATTCCAGTATACGTCCCTCTATCTCACCCATAAACTCATCCACCTATACACTCGTCCGAGTCTAAGAAAATTGGCTTGTCCAATCCTTCGCTCCTCCTCTCTCCCATTGTTAACAGTGCCATCGACTCGCCTAGCTGCAAGTAGGAGATCCTTTGCCTATACTGCACCCTGGGCATGGAACTCCCTTCCTCCATCTATCCTCACTTACACTTCCCTCCTCAATTTCAAATGTGTTCTTTATAACCACCTAAATAACTTAGAAATTTGCTCCTGCTTTTCCTAAATAACCCCTTACATTTCTGTACTTATGTCTGTCTCATCCTGTCGAGTCTACCCCCTCTACACAGGGTATACCCTGTCTTGTTTTGATTTGAATTATACTATTATCCTGCACCATCTTGCTTAACTGCTGAACATCTGTCCTGTACTATTTCTGCAAACTGCTGCAAAAATGTGGCCTAATTGCCTGATTCTCTATTGTACAGCACCATCCATTCCCCTGTCCCCTGAAATCACTATTTATAGTCTGTGCACATTGGGTAGCATTTATTCACATTGTACTAGGCTTTAGGATCCTAAATTATTTGTATTCCTCTTATATCATTGCTTTTATTGTATGTACATGGCCTTGCTTATACTCTAGTATTCGTATGTATTTTTTATTCCTTTTATATCAGTGTTTATTATTGTTATGTACTTGGCTTTGCTTATATGTTTGTATTGCTCTTCCTCTGTACCCTCCTCCAGGTTACCCCTGAAAAAGGGACTGTATGGTCTCAGTGGGCTACCCGGTTACCAAAATTCAAACAAATAAATAAATATTAATATTTATCACTTTTTATTTCTGCTAATGAAGTTTAATATATGTTTTTGAACTTCTGCTGTATAAATTGTGAAGCACAATGAGCCTACAGGAAATGGTACTAAAGAAGTAGATTTGTCTTGGCAGTTTGCCTTGAAGGGGATAAATCACAATATTGACCAAAGCAGAAACATTATTATACTTTTATTTTTGTATTTTGCATTGTATTTACACCAGATACAGCTTAGCTGAGACGTGACATCTCATTTGTAGTGTGCCTTTACTTCTACAGTGCAACATTTTACAGCTGGGAGGACTGAAGCATAGGGACGTTACATGGCTTGTGGAAAGTTATTTACTGAGTATCTACAGTAGTTGTGATGGGACTTAAATCTGTAATCTCCCATTTGGTTATGTATGTCTTAGGAAATGTTTAACAGCAACTCATTTTGTCTGTCAGTCTTACCTTGTTTATGTCTGAAGTACAGTATGTGGGTGTAGCTGTCTGTTTTTCCTTTTAATTATACAGAACAGCCTGAACAGATGTGGGCAAGTCAGTAAAGTAATGTTTGACCTACAACTGAGGCAAGCCAGATCTGAATCATTAGTCTAGTTTGTATGTAGGAGCCACAACGTGAGCCAAGCCATGGTCTCAGCAGGCTGTCTCTTATAGCTCTGACAAGAATTTCTCATATATGTTTATATGTATAGTTACTGTGTCTGTTACGGATGGTTATAAGAGTGCATTCTTGAGTTCTATGGGCGGGAGAAATGGGATGCGAAGTTGAGCAGTTCTGGCACACAAAGGTCTTGAGAAGAAACTTAATACCATAATTTACACAAGAACTGTACATATAAACATATTATAAATCAGCCAGGTAGTGGCACAGCAATTCGCACAGGAGTGATCTACATGCCTCCAGCGCAGGGGAGGAGGTAGATAAGGCAATAGTAGAAGAAATACACAGGATGGGATCCAATGGGGAGGTACTGCTACTGGGTGATTTTAATATGCCAGACATGGACCGGACCATCCTGGTGACTGCCACAGCCAGGAGCCAAGACATCATGGAATCCTTGCAGTGGGCAGGCCTCAGGTAGCTAGTGATGGTGCCTACCAGGGACAAGACAATTCTGGACCTTGTACTGAGCGATGGTGACAGAATCAAGGAAGTCCAAGTGGAGGGTCACCTGGGGTCCAGCGACCACCACACAGTGCAGTTTAATATTGGTACAGAGTCAAAGTCAAGCTACACAAAGGTGAGGATTTTGGATTTTGGGAGGACAGACTTTGCTGCGAAGGAGATGGGGTCAAAGAAACCTTGATGAGGAAGGAGGTGGGGGGGTTGAGGAGCAGTGAGCAAACCTAAAAGAAGCCATAGTGGAGGTGACAAAAAAAATGCATTAGGCTGATAAACAAGGGGAAGAGAAGGAACAAACCACTATGGTTTTCAAAGGAGGTGGCACAGAAAATTAGGGCTGAAAAGGTGGCTTTTAAAAAATACAAGGAGACATAGAAGGATGAGGATAGAGCAGTGTACCTAGATAGAGAGAAGCAGGGAAGGCAGTGAAGAGCACAAAAGTACAAATGGAGGCAAGACTGGCACAGACAATAAAGAATGGGGGCAAGACCTTCTGTAGGTACAGATATGTCAGCCACAATGAAGAGCAGTAACTTGTAGTAATGAGATGTCACAAAATCCTGCATGACAAAAGTGCTTAATTGCCATTGGCTTAAAATGGCCCCTGCAGTAAATTTCAATATTCTGTGATATTCTGCAGCATTTATGTACTTCATTCTAGCTTAACACATCTGGTACATTGGCGAAAAAAGGAAGGTCGGGGGGGATTGTAAGACTCAGAGGGAAGGAAGGGGTTGGTGTGAAGCAAGGCCTAGATAAAGCATCAGTACTGAATGAATACATCAGATCAGTATTCACTAAAGAGGGGGAAGGACAGGATCCACATCTAGGCATAAGAAACATGGGGGGAGGGAGGTTAACACCAGTCCATTTATGAAAAAGAGAGTCCTGGAGGAATTCTCAAAACTGAGGGAGGACAAAGCAATGGGACCAAATGGTTTACACCCTACGATATTAAAGGAACTATGGACAGTGCTATCAGCACTGTTTAGTGAGTCACTCAATACAGGACTGGTTCCAGAGGACTGGAAGGGGGCAAATGTGGTCCCACTTCAAAAGAGTGGAAGCAGGGAGGAAGCAGGAAACTATAGCCTGGTCAGCCTTGCCTTAGCAGTGGAAAAGATTATGGAGGTGCTGCTTAAGGAAGGGATTGTGGAGCAACTTGAATCCAGCAGAGCACAGGACCTGAGACAGCATGGATTCACAGCAGGAAGGTCATGTTAAATAAATCTTTGACACCGTTCCACACAGAAGACTGGTCAACAAGTTGGGTAGCCTGGTTGTGAGCCACAAAGTGGTAAACTGTGTTACAAACTGGTTGAGGGAGAGAAAGCAGAGGGTGGTGGTGAATGGGATCCTATCCGAAGAAAGGGGGTGACCAGTGGGGTGCCTCAAGGAACAGTCCTGGGGCCAGTCTTTTTCATTTGTCTTCACTGGTGACATTGCTGAAGGACTGGAGGGGAAGGTTTGCCTACTTGCAGATGACACCAAGATCTGCAACAGGGTAGACACTCCAGAGGGGTTGAGAAAATGAGGAGAGACCTAGGAAAGCTGGAAAAATGTTCAGAGGTGTTGGAATTAAAATTCAATGTAAATAAGTGCAAAATCATGTACCTGGGGTGCAGAAACCCTGTGGAGAGCTACAGGATGGGAGAGGCGGAGATACTGATGGTTACCAGGGAGGAAAGGGATTTAGGGATAATCATCTCAGAAGACCTAAAGGTGGCCAAACAGTGCACCAAGATGGTGGCGAGGGCCAGTGGCATATTGGGGTGCATAGGAAGGGGAAATCACTAGCAGAAGAATGGAGGTGACAATGCCAGTATACAAAATACTGGTGAGGCCTCATCTGGAATACGGGGTACAGTTCTAGAAGCCATATCTTCGTAAGGACATAGACAGGGTGGAGTCGGTTCAGAGAAGGGCAACTAAGATAGTGCATGGCTTGCACCACAACATATACGAGAAGAGATTACATGACTTCAAAGAACAGGGGATATGATAGAAACTTACAAGTACCTTAAAGGCATAAACAAAGTGCAAGTGGGCAGCATCTTTCAGTATAAGAGATGTACAAGGATGGGGGGCATGATATGAGATTGGAGGGGGGGCAGGCTAAAGGGGAATGTGAAGACATTTTTCTTCACAGAAGGGGGGTGGATGCATGGAATAGCCTGCCATAGAAAGTGGTGGGAGCTAGTACAGTAGGTGGATTCAAGCATGCATCGGATAGACATACTGGATCCCTTGAGTGAGGTGGGAAGGAGAAGCTAAAGCCACTGGCCATGTAGGGTCAGTGGCCATGAATGCAGGCATGGAATATGGGCAAACTGGGTGTGCCTTGTGGTCCTTATCTGCCATCAGTTACTATGTTACTATGTTAAAGGCCTTTGTTAAAAAAAATATATATATATATATATATACACACACACATATGTGTTATCATCTGTTAGCACTCTTTGCAAACTGTCTGAGAGGCCTTTCGGCACCATGCAATTCTGCTTAAAGTTGAACCAGCATAATATTCTGTAGTGATTTGTATATGCAGCCCATGATGCTTTGCATTGTGTGGGCATGTGTGATTTTGTTTTTCTTTGAAACTTGGCTTCCCAGCCAAATGCCCTTTGGGGTAACCATTGCCTCAGTGTTTGCGCACAGTGGTTCTTTATCTTTTATATATATGTATATATATATTATTTTTGGCCTGTAACCTCCCCAATTGTCCTGCTATGAGAGCCCAGCCTCCACTCTGTGCCATCCTCCCATGCTCAGGCTTACCCCTCTGGGTGGGGCCACTGGGTGAGCACCCCCAATGGACCAGAAAAGACAATCACTGGCTTACCCCCTGGGGTGGGGCCATAGGAGCGGCACCCCCCAGCGGATGAGAAAGGGCAACAGGAATGGCAACAGAGAGGGGCAGCATGATGTGGGGGCTGGATTTTTTGTGATGCTGGAGTTTCCCTGGAGGCAGGATGTGCAATGATGTCAAAGGGACAAACCCAACATCTGTCCTGCTTCCCACACAACTAAGCGCTGGTCGTGATGGATCCTCGGCCTTCGCCAGGGGTCTCTGATATGCTGGACATTCACCCCCCCAAAGAAGGAGAGCCATCACCTGGATGATCAATCCTTCTCCACCTGGCCAGCCCTCTGACTCCCGGATCTGTTCCCAGAACCAGGATGTTGGCTCCGTAGGCGGATGCCTTGCCGCTGAGCCAGCGGGACAGCTGCTTAAATATAATTTAAAATCAGAATGATTTAATTTTTTAGAGAATCCTTTTCGTAGGTAATGGACTGTGGTAACTGAACTTAGAACATCAGAATTTTAGAAGAATGTGCATAAAACACTCTGATATAGTTATAAGAGTACCTGCATGTTTGGAAATGAACAGTCCTGATTGGCTAAGAGCAGTGCCATAATTTATAATGAGTTAAGCAACAAAATGAAATGGACATTTCAGATTCCTGCCACCAGACTAACTGGCTCATGTTGAACAGGAAAACATAATAACTGGCTCTTCTTCACATAGCTTGATCTAGAAACTTTAAGGCTGGAAAAGATCATCGGTCAATCTGCTATACCTTCCTGCTGTCCTAGCAGGTACAACAAGAAATTATTTTTTTTTTCAAGCTGCTTATCCAATGTTACCTGGAAGATATCTCAGCTGCATGCCTCTATCTTCCATGGTAAAGCATTATAAGAATTAACTGTCCTGTCAGAAAAATGTTTCATGCATCACTTTTTACTTTTCCCTAGACATGAAAATGACCTCTGCTAATATTAGTAAGGGTTGCTGACACCAGTATTTCCGGACTCATAACTGGATGAGTTTTAGTCAATAAGGCAACAGGAAAACATTCATGTCTGTGAGAACTGACATCATCTGCAATGGAAGGAACTCTCCCAAGGTCACAAAATGCAGAAAAGCATAGTACAGCTCATGTAAATAAGGCCTTAAAATGTTAAATCAAGAACTTACAAACAGGTAGCAATCACTAAGGTTAGCATAATTTCAAGGAAAAGAAAGGGTATCGCTAGCAACTTAGTAGTACTGCTTTAGGCAGATATACACTGCTGTTCCAGAGAAACTTAATGACACAGGTTGTCGTGGGAAGGAGAGCTCTTCGTCTCAGTTCCTGCATAAGTTTAGAAAACTGTGCTGATGACTGTGTGCAGAAAAAATGAGCCCATAAAGTCTGCTGTAAGTCATTAGGAGCCCTATCCTGTTATTTATAATTTATGCTCCTCTTTTCCTGGAGAAATAGGGGGGGGGTGGGTTCTGTTAGCGGCTGAGGTGAACTGTACAAACATTCATTGTCTTACTTTTTTGTCATCTCTTCATCCTACTGGTAGGTCCACTGATCAGGACATCCTTCTGCTGACACCCGAGTCTACCAATCATATTCCTGGAACCTGCAGTACCAACTGACCAGCTCATCACTGCGTCTCTATGCCTCCCAACCTTTCCCCTTCGCTATGTGTGGGTGGGCAATACTCCAGAAATCCAAGTGCTTGTGGCAAGAAGATGAGGTATACCGAAGGAGCCCTCAATTGATGTGGGGGTACGTTTACTGCACCAACCATTTCCTTACGTTCTTTTCAAGGACTGTACTATGAAGATGCAAGAACACCAGTGCTCTGGATGTGCCATGTGTGCAGCCCTCACTGCCACGTGCAAGCCTTTGTTGTACTGCCTCTTGTGATCACTCTGGGGACAGTAGTGCTGCAAGACTCATAACGCTCCCTCCCTGATGGAAGAAAACATTCAGTAGGATATTTGACTCTCCTCCTGCTGACATTACTAGCAACCTGGACTTGAGATGACAACCTAGGTTGTTAGCATCACTAGCAGAAACTGTCACCTCACCACTTAGTCAGCAGGCTGGCCCAGTTAACTGTGTCACTTTATTGAAATTAAGATGCATTTTTATTCTGAGCTGGCCCATTAGCACAGTATCAATGTTAGCAAAACTTGGAAGTGCACACTGGAGTGGTGATGCTCACGATATAAAGAACTGGACTCCACAGCTTCAGTATTGATTCAATAAATATTTACTAGTTAAAATCCATTTCAGACACACAGTAAATTCTGTGCATGCCTAACGCATTTGGGATATGATGATCCTTTATCAAAGGCCTTTGATAAAGGATCATCATATCAGTAATGGGTTAGGCATGCAGAGAATTTACTGTGTGTATGAAATGGATTTTAACTAATAAATATTTATGGACTATATACTGAAGCTGTGGAGTCCAGTTCTTACAGAGCTGGTGAGTGCCTGATCCAGATGTGTTTCTGCAGTGTCAGTGTTAACCACTCACGAAACCAGTGGCCCAGGTTTTAGGCCTCAAATCAGAGACATCTGAAGGGCCAACACGAGGAGATGATAACATTCCAAAGAATGCTCTCCTTCCCAACAAGAGCAGGAGGCAAGCTCTGCTGCTGTTCTGCCATCTGGGTGATGGCAAGTGAATATGTAGCTGGAGCAGTGGTGTGGGAGGGGAGAACACACGTGTAGCACATCTGATATGCCTGTGGTGGGGAACAGGTATCCTTGTGAACAGACCCCAGGGGTGAGTAAGGAAATGTGGGAGTCTTAATTATGCTAAAGAAGCTTGTACTGCCCTCACATTCTCCCAAAGAGCTGCCTCCTTCCACCCTTTGGGGATCATTGCAGGCCCCTCTGCTCCTTGTCCACAGATGGCCGAATTAGAAGTGAGGTCCTACAGAGGAACTATAGGAAGACACTGCCCATTAAGTCAGATGAGGTTGCAACATGGTGGGAGGTTGAGTGCAGTGACCTGAGGTTCAAAGATCAGATCAGAGCAACTCCTGGAATAGGTAAAGACATGGCCAATGGTGAAAAATGGGCCCAATGATACTAGTGAGAAGCAAAGAATAGCAAATATTTTTTCTGCCTTGTAACAAAAAGGGGAAATTAAGATATTTTTATATAAATTAACAATTGTCAGCAGGAAACTGATGAAGTTAGACAGGGTTCACAAACTGCAGTGACACTTTACCATCATTAAACTTGTCGGGAAACCCCATATGATATGCTGTACAACAACATGTAACGGGTGTGTGTGAGTATCATTTCCTATAGTACAATTAAAGAAACAAGAGCTAGGAAACACATAACCTCCGTCCTAAAGAGATGGGCAAAGTAAAAATGAGATTGTTTCAGTAACAGTCTTACTGTGTGTTTTTCAAAAATGTAACAGAGTCTACTTACAACATCATCAATTGCATCTTTGGCAGCTGTAACTGATAGCACCAGCACCAGGGGTACCACAGTGGTAAACCAAGACAGGGAAGAGATTTGAGGAATAAGCTGAAAGAATAAAATGCAGATATTGATTAGATGTTTATAAGAACATGTTTTGTGTAACAAGGTGAAACAGTGGTCTACAGTGGAAAATCCTTCACTTAAGCTTGTTTGAAAGTCAGTAAGTATGTCATTCTGTTTTACCCTTTGTTCTAATCTTGTTATTAATATCTTTGTTAATATTTTTACAATGTTATCAATGAGACATTCGTTTATACAGTCCTATTGTAGAATCTTCCATTTATTTACATATGGGTACAATTTGATTCCCTCTCTAGGCTTTAGGGAAGAAAAATTGTCAATTGAATATGTGCTGTAAGAATGCCCTAACAGTTAACATTTGATTTATATACATCAGATGGAATCATATCTAGGCCTGGAGTGTTATTAAAACAAAAAGATTGAACTGATGATCACACTTCTTAAAATGCTATAACACATGGGTACATCGTAACACATGGGTACATCATAACACATGGTTCCCCTCTATTGGAATGTAAGCTGCAATTTAAGGGAGCGGAGGGTCCCCCAATGTAAAAGCAATATGCTTTCATAATAACTGGTGCTTGTTTCTTCCCCATAGGGAAACCCAGTTATAATCTGCCATTATAACCAGCTAGTTATAACAGCAAATACGCACTGGGTTTCCCTTGCTCTGCATATGTGCTAGCCGGCCGTCTCTCTGAAATCGCGCTGAGCACCATACTACAACTTGCTCTCGGTGGTAATTAATTTTTTTTTCAAATAAACAAAATAGACTGCCAACACTCCTCCCAACAACTATTTAGAGTACCTGGGCAAAGGAACCTGACAAATTAAAAAACAAAAAAACAAAAAAAAGTCTCACCAGCCATAGACTGCACTTAAACCAAATGGGACTGGGGCTGAACAAGAATATGGTTTTAATTTATATAATTGGTGTGGTGAAAAAAATACTCCCCAGCAATTATATAAAATAAAGGCTGGGTAGGTGTGTAAAACTTGAATTTGACACCTCCCCTTGATGTGGGATGCCTTTATAAACCCCTCGAGCTTCACTCTTGGGGTTTATGTGGCATCCCACACCTCAGGGTGTGTGTAAAATTCTCATTATAACCCCCTATACAGCCATTATTTTCTATATAATATTGCTTGCAGCAGAAAAAGCCCTAGCTCACAATAAACTGTGAATAGACAACTCTTGATAAAGCATTTCATTTGTGTGAAACATTGAGTCTAATTTTCACACTGTAGAATCTGATAATTTTTAATATTTTGCAATAAAGCATTTTTGAAAGTAAGTCTGGACAGTTGTCCATTTATGGCTTATTGTGAGCTAAGGCTTTCTTTGCTGCAAGTTTGTATTTTTGCCTGTGTGCTTCAAGTTTCCTTTTGAGCTACTTTTTCTGTGAGTTTTATAATATTGCTGCCAAATAGCAGGTATAATAAATAGGTGCTGAAACACTTCTGGCATAACTTTATGTACCAAAGACAACTAGGTACAAAAACTGTTTAGCACCATAATTTATGACTATGAGCAGTTTTTTGTTGTTCTAAAACTTTTTTGCATTGCTCCCTCACTTTATTTAAGAAATTAAAGTTGGGTTTGTTAGAAAATTTATTTGTCCATCTGGTTATCTATAATAAACTTTGCTTTTCTGATCTACAAATACTGCTATACCATCCATTCACAGTAGAAGCTTTTTATGATATATATATATATATATATACATATATATACAAATATGGATATATTTATAGGGGATACATGATGGGCATGAGTGTGATATGGCAAATATTGTCACTCCTGCAGAGTGAGATATCAAGCTCACGATGCAGGGTGACAATGTTGCCATAGCACACGATATGCCCATCATGTATTCAGAATATATAATAGGGCCAAGAGTTTCAGAAGTTTTGTTATGCTGTCTTGTGTTCTGTTCCTGTTAATGTGTTTGCTCATTCTGTGTGTGAGCTTTTCTGAATGGGCTGGCAGTGTTATAAACTCTGAGATACACAGTGTGTTTTGCAATGCTAAATGAGTTAGTTTTAGATAGGAATGAAAACATACTTTTGTGAAGCTGTATTGTTTAGCAGTCTGGCTGCAGTGAAGTTAAATGCATCACAGTAATTGTAATGAACTGAGAGGCAGAGTGTCAGAACAGCTGATACTGTTTTCAGTGGTAATTAAGTTAGCTGCAGGCAGAGTGCAGAGTGTTCTGTAAATTGTGCTCTTTAGGATTCTGGCTGCAGTGAAGTTGAAATTGTTACAGTAATTGTAATGGGTGAGAATCAGAGTTTGAGGAACAAGTGAGAGTGTGTTTCAGTGGTAGTTGAGTTAGCTGCAGGCAGTAGTTTAGACTGTTCTGTGAAGCTGTGCTGTTTGGAATTCTGGCTGCATCAAGTTGAGAGCATCACAGTAATGAGCTGGAAGGTGGGGGAGGGATAGGTGTGTTTTGTAATGCTCACTGAGTTAGCTGTAGGCAGCAATGAGACCTCTCAGGTAGTTCTGCATTTGTGTCTATGGTAACAGCACAGGTGTTTCTTTCATGCTGAGGGGAAAGCTGCCTAGGGTGATGATATCAGTGACCTTTTGTGACCTGTGTGTGTAAATGTCTCATATCATCACAGTAGAGCAGAGGGTAAAAATATCACACTGCAGTGGATGATACACTGTTTTATCTCACTCATTTACCAATCACCCCTATTGTATATATATATATATATACACACACACACACACACACACTACAGGTGCGGTTGTTCCTGTGCATTAGAGAGGAGTAAGCACTGAATATTTACACTTTAATAACTCTGCTACTATTCAACTGATTTGCCCAAAACTGAGAGTCTGGCCAGCATCTCTGGATTTTGAAACTGTTGTGTCAATTGGTTTGGGGTGGAGGCAAAGTCACATAGGTGCACAAATGCTAAAATACAGTAAGACTTTTTGTTTTGCTGACCTATAACAATTTTTTTTTTACCTGAAACTTGTAGGTTCAGTAAAATCTGACCCAAGGTACATGATTTTGTAAGTTTGAAGTTTTTAACTGCTGCATTTTATTTAAATATAAGTTATAAACTATGCCATTTTCTGGGCATGTGCAATTCAAAAAATGAACATTCTAATTATAGCATTTTCTTTGTGTATCTGTTAGCAGTTTGACCAAAAGTAATTTCCTTCAAACTGCTTTTGACAACTAGCTTACAAGAGCAGCTTGAAGGAAATCGGAGGTGATTTTATCGAAAATGATTTCCTTGACAATCCTTTTGTCAGCCAGCTGATGAAAGCAATGTGAAGGAAATTACTTTCACTCACACTGCTAACTCACCAAACCTCCTATCTTAAGAACTCATCCCTCCCTGCCTACATTTAATTTTGCCAGACAGTGGGTGCCCAATCTCACCACCGGAATCCTCCCTCCTTTCTGACCCATGTTTCATATTGTTTTACTGGATGGTGGGTGCCCAATCCTGCTGCTGGTATACCCCTGCCTATCAACCTACATTTTAAGTAGAACCAGCCAGTGGGTGCCCAATACCACTGGCCATTAGAGGTTTGCTGGAAACCTACACTGGGGTGCACACCCCTGATGCCAGTAAAATCACTCCCCCATCCACTCTAAATAACATGCTGACCAGGGTACCCACCCTGGGTACTGCTGTCTGTGATGCTTCCCCTCTCCTCCAGTTCAGCCCTTTACCCCTATAGCTGTTGACAGCAGTCAGTTCACTCTCAGTGCTGCTGAACAGTCTGCTGACACTGCAGTGCCCAATCCCCAGTGTTGGTCACCCTAAAAAAAGAAAACTGCTCTCTGAAGATCTCTTTTTTAATTATTATTATTAAATCCCCAAAAAGAAGAAAACAGTTCCTTGTTGATCTCAGACCCCCAATTCCCCACCCCGACTCCCCACTCCCCACTCAGCACCCCACACTCCTCACTCACCTACCTTGGATTCACCACAGCTCTGCCAAAAATACATGTCTTTCTTCATCAATGCCAGCCAGGAACTGAAGAAATAAGGTAAGTGTCATCAATGTATTTTCAATGCATTTTGAACTGTTACTCATGATGGGGCCTATTCACTAATGTGAGCCCAAAGGCGCATATCCAGGCATGCAGCTCTGAACCATTGGGAAATCTGTGTGGGGGCCACATTCACAAACACCTGCTCCAGCCTATGGCTCCCAGATATGGCCCCACCCCCCTACTGTGCAGGTCCATGGGGGCAGCGGGTGCAGAGCAGCAGATCCAGGCAGACAGCCAATTGGCTGCCCGGGCAGGGTCCCACAATGGATCCCTTGTCCCATGTGGCACCGTGTTGTTGACTGGTGTGCAGAATACTGACCGTGATGTTGGGGGGTACCCTGGCTGACTGCCCTGACCTCCCTGTGTGCCCTGATGGCAAGGGCATCCCTATTGAGGGGGCTGATGCCCCCCACCATGTCCAATGTGACTGGCGGCTGCTTCCCTGGTGATGCATAACTGTCCCTAACAGTTTACAGCTGCTCTGCAAGGCATAGCCGGCAGCCCTCCATGCACAGTACTCCACACTACCGTGAATGCGTGGAGTGCTGGCATGCACATTGCACCTTTCCCGTGCAGAGCTCTGTAATCGGCTGGGGGATTGGATGCATGGGGGGGCATATATGCATTGTGAATGAGTGCAGGGGCTGGGCGGATGTGAAGTGGGCTACGCACTGGAGTTGCACGGTGCGTAGTCCACTCTGTACCTTCGTGAATAGGCCCCAATGTTGCCATTTTTAAATATTTTCATACCAAATTTTCAACATAGCTTTTTTTGAGACCCCACCCTATGAACAAGGTAAGAGAAATTGTTCAAATCCATGCGAAATGGTGATTTTGAAGTCACTGTGTGAAATCACATTTCGGGGGAGATATGAAAAATCTCACCAATCAGGTTCATGAGATGGGATCACAAGAAGATTTTGTTGAAAAATTTGGTGAAAAAAAATATACCATAATAGGTGAAAAAATGTACCATAATAAATGACCAAGTTATGTGTGAACATTGAAAGTTTTCAACATTCGGTTATAACTTTAGTAATTTTCAATATTTTGATAAAAAGTTTCAACATAGCCATTTTTTCACCCCACCTCATAAACATGACAGGTGTCATTTTTCAAATACTGCCCAACATGCGTTTCTGCACCTGTGGTGCGAAAGTAAATTTTGTCCAGTATTTCATAAATGACACCTGGCATGTTCATTGGGGGAGGGGGGGGGAGTGATCGTTAAAAACACTGTTAAAATTTTGGAGTCAAAATAAAAAAAAAATAAACAGGTTATGAAGAAACCTTGTGTGCACGGCTGGCCATTAGCTCAGTGGGTTGCACACATTGTGATTCCATGCCCATGAGCTGCATCTGGGGGCTAGCTCAGTGAGTTAGCTGGATGGGCCAAGGCTGGACTGACAGTGCTGCCATGCAACACCACTCCCAGCTTGGGGAGGCACAGTGCTGTTTTGGTCACATTTGTAACAAGTAACCATATAGTGAAGAAAACTCTTCTCTTGGCATACTGCCCAGAGAGCCCTGCACCTCTGCATCTATAGTTGCATGGAAGCACAGGGTCTGCAGTGAGATGGACTCTTGGTCCTGCATGTCTGCATCCTTAGTCACATGGAAGTGTAAGACCCAGAAGACCCTACACTTCTGCAGCCCCCAGGCAGCCCCATGGATAGTTTTCATTCATAGTTGCATGGAAGTAATGGGCCTGGAGGGCTCTGCAATTCTGAAGACAGACAGACTCTTCCCTCCAAGCCCTGCATGTCTAGATCTGCCCTTGCAGTGAATGAGGATATGATTCCACTGTCTCAAAAAGAAAGGAAATTCATAGCAAAAAACTGCATTAAGGCACACGTTAAAGCTGAAGAATGCAAAGTGCACAAAATAAGGAAATCAAAATATTAGGGTTTGGAGTCTGGGCAAATCAGTGATGTGCTGTTCCTTGGGGGTTGTCAACCCTAGAACACACCCCTTCCCCCCAGCTCATAATCTCCTGTCCAAAGCATAAGGTACAGGTCCAAGTGCATGCCTCAAAGGCATATACTCTTTGCAGGAAGAGAAGTATGGATCATCTCATGTGTCCAATAGAATCAGTCATAGCTTTCTTCACACAGGGCCCTGCCCCTTATGAAGCAAGAGATTATGTATAACCTTGTTTGCGCAGGGGCGGGGATGGGTATTAAAGAAGAGGTTCTGACCCACTGAATTCTCCTCCACCCCAAACATAAATGGCAGCTTATCTGCCCTGTAATGGATTATGCCAATAAACTGAATTTCTTTCTGCCTCTGTTTTCTGATAAAACACTTGTAATATTCTTCTCACTAGCAGGTAGCCAAAACAAACTGAGTGCCTTGTCAGGAGACATGCCCCCACTCAAGCACGTTATGTGACGTTACTAAATGAACAGTACAGGATGTGCTCCATAGAGTGTAAAGGGGGCAGTTTTTACATGCTTGTTTTTTATACTTTTCACTGACATTGCCTTGGTTATATTTCTTATTTGAATAATTACAATAATAATAGCAAAGTGATTACTTTCTACTCTTTTACAAATGACAAGGTTGTAATACAGTTATTTGTTTAAATCAAGTACTGGACATGGAGCCATTAGGTGAAGAATAATTAGGATTACCAGATTCATCCCCCTTTAGTCTACTATTGAGAATAGTTAAGAAGTTACTATCAAGCAACTTGACCATTTCAATTCAGATTGAATTCAAATGAGTATCAGTGACTCTGTTGAATTTTCCTTGGTCAAGTATTGGTATATTACTAGCTATGACTGTAGTAAATGTTCCTATACTTGACTTAGTCTCCAATCGGCAGATACCTTTTTCAGTAAATTTGTTTTGAAATCTCTTTATTTGAAGATCTGCTTGCCAGATAGATGGATCAATGTATTTTGTTCCAGCAGGTGGAATTTTTTTTTTATTTTTATTTTTATTTATTTATTTTTTTGTATTTTTTATTTTTTATTTTTAGTTTTTGTTGACTGGGTAAGTGCACTAGACAAATCCTGCCTATTTTCAGGCACGACCCGGGGGAGAGGAATACAGATGAATGCCAACTGATCTTGAACCAGATTAAGCTGCTGGTGGTATTTTTAGTGAATGAGGGAAATTTGGCCAGGACACTGGGGAAATTCCCCTACTCTTTTTGATAGGTGCCATGGGATCTTTAACATCCACCTGAACTACCACCAATCCAAGCAGATGGGACCTCGGTTTAACGTCTCATCCGAAAGACGGCACCTCAGAAGTGCAGCACCCCTCTCATGTTGCACTACAGTGTCAGTACTGGGACATTAACCCAAGTGCCAATATAAATGTTTCCCAGTAGGAACTGTGCATGTTCAGCTCTTACTTTAATACAAATTACATTAGAAGATGCATATGCAGTAAAATTCCCACTAAACATATTTTGTGTATGTTTTAATGAAAACAGCCAGGCCTTCAACCATTCTCCCCAATCTGTGTTGTTTAATAGCATTGAATACTATTAATACCCTTTTATATTCAAATCAGATTCATTTGTTCAGCATGTTTCCTGAAGACATATGTTATTTTTGGCTATGAAAGTTTGTCGGTCTATATCTTGCAGTTTATTTCAGACCCCTGCAGTATTCCAAGTAATTATTGATAATAGAAAAGTATTGTTACTGTAATAAAAATTATTTTTAAGGTGTAAAATATAGACCCCAGATAGCTTCCATTACTTTTGCTAGTCACGAGAGTGGGATCTCTGTTAGTAATCCTAGGTAGATAATCAAATTTTCTTAATATATCTGATAGTGATGGGCAGCTTCATGATCATTATGGGACAATATCATCATCTGCCATAAAAAAATTAAGCATCATGTATTGCAAGGTTCTTTAAAGTATCAAGAACCTTATCCATGTCAACAAATAGAATTACCTGCTGATCAAATTTATAACTGTTTTTAGTATATCTTCAAAGGGAGCATGATCTGTTACTGGAAAATCTAGTCGACCTATATTATTAATTTTGTTGCTTCTGTGGGCATCAATAACTCCCCTATTTTTCAGGGTAATTATATTATACTTTCCAAGAAAATTATAGACTGAATGGAGCAGTGATATAACACTGTCTTGTTGCATTTGCCTAAGTGCATGCATAGGGGCCTATTCACTAATGTGCACCCCTAAGACGCATATCCAGGTGAGCAGTGCCACACTCTTGGGAGATCTGCATGAGGCCACATTCACAAACATTAGCCCCCACCTGGCTCCCAGATGTGGCTCCACCCCCCGGCACGCAGGTCCACGGGTGCAGGTGTGGAGTGGTGGATCTGGGCTGGCAACCAAGTGGCTGCCATGGCAGGGTCCTGCAGTGGATCCCTTGCACCCATGTGGCACCATGTTGTTGGCTGGTGTGCAGAGTACTGACCATGATGTTGAGAGGTGTACCCCAGCTGACTTCCCCTGACCTCTTGGTGCACCAAACAGCAGGAGCATCCCTACTGGAGGGGCCGATGCCCCCCTGCTGTGTCCACTGCAACCGGTGGCTTCCCTTGGGCGGAGGCATGTAACCATCCCAAACAGTTTATGGCTGCCCTACAAAGCCATAGCCAGCAGCCTCCCTGTGCACAGCATTCTGCACCATAGTGAATGCGCAGAGTGCTGGTACATCCCCCGGATTGTCTCCATGCCAACCCCCATGAGGAGCTCCGCAATCAGCCGGGGGATCAGGTGTGTATGAGGGCATATATGCATTGTGAATGCAAGCAAGGACCAGGCAGATATGGAGTGGGCTACGTGCTGGAGTTGCACGGTGCATAGTCCACTCCACACCTTCATGAATAGGCACCATAGAGAGAGAGTTATGGGTGCAACACTGCACCAAACCAAATCAATTTTTGCATAATTATTTTCATATTGTGTTAAAGGGACACTGTCAACCCCCTTAGGCCTCGAAGTTTCCCCAGTTTAAAAAACACATTTTATGATTCTTCACATTCTATAGAGATTGTTGATGCAGCTAGCAGTTTAAGTCAGATCCTTTTTTTCTTTTGAAAAATTAAAAACTGACTGCCCACCATACTGGTGTTACCACACCTAAACATGTTTGTTTACAGTTGTTGACCATCTCTCACTGCATCTTTCCTGTACTCAGGAATACCCCCAACACAATCTAGCCACTCATTATGCAGTGGGAGTAGAGGAGACTCTTGTATCATGAGCGGCTGAACTGTTTGAGGGTGTGATGGTGTTTTTAGTGTTCAGAAAGTGTGCAGTATGAGTAGTTCAGTGATCTGAAGCAAATCAAAGTTGGGCATAGCTTTACATTACCATGCATTTCGGTTCTGATAAGCAAGGAGGCAGATAAAACAATCAGCAAAATCAATGAATTTTAGAGGAAGTAAGCAATCATAAAATGTGAGTTTCTATCTAAAAATAGTATGATGCAAAAAAAGTTGACAGTGTCCCTTTAATCTGGGAAGTTACAGAAAATTAGTTTTGTTGCTGTATTGGTCCGTCTGCCAAAAAGATCCAGACTCTTTTTTTTCTGGGAAGTTAGGAGTTGTGGGATGCCACATAAACCCTGAAAGCAAAGGTCGATGGGTTTATTAAGGCATCCACACTGAGGGGTTAAAAAATTCAAGTTTTACACACCTACCAAGCATTTATTTTTATAATTATATATAAGAGTTAGACTTGATGACCCAGTGGCACACCCCGATGCCTGTTGGTGTGTGGAGGGTGGGGATGGGGGTGGGGTGATAGGGTGGGAACCCTGAGGGTGGGGTGTTAGAGTTGGAAAACCTAACGCCACATTTCCCTGCTTTTGTTGCTGTGGTATTCACCCTAACTAATGCATTAACAGAGTTTTTTGCAAAGAATTTTCCTTCTTTTTCAGATAGTATAAATGTATCCTCATTTTACTGTGGGAGTGCAGGTTCCCATCCCTCTATCCAGATAGTACAACAGTATCCATATGTCCCAGTGGGACAGCAGGGTTCTTCAGACCCTATGCTCCCATCCCTTCATCCAGATAGCACAACAGTGTCCATATGTGATGGATGTACATATGTATTTAGCTGTGGAAACACAGGGGTCTCAGTCCCCTGCGCTTCCATACATTAGGTTATGAGCAGGCATAGCGAAATAACAACAAATAGCAATAACTGTGCCATCTCAAATAATTTTCACCCCAAATGTTCAACATAACCTTCTTAACACCTCACCACATGTATCCACATGTATCCGGTACAATAAACTTTCAAATCTCAGTCAGAATGTAATTCTGTGCAACTGTAACACTATTTTTGCACCACAGTTGCGGAAAAACATTTTCAGTAGGATTTGAAAAATGGCAGCTGTACTGTTCAAGAGATGGTGTGGAAAAATGGCAATGTTAAATATCTGGAGTGAAAATAGGAAAAATTGGCGATGTTATGAGTGTGTGTAAAAACTGCACAACGCAAGCTCGTAACGTGGTCATGTTTTGAAATTTCTTCACCAAAGTTTCAACATCAGCATTATGGGACCTAACCTCATGAAAAGTGTAATTGTGATTTTGTTAATCCATTCCAAAAGTTGATTTTCAACAGCAACCGTGCCATTCTGTGCTACAGGTGTGAAAACACATTCTGGGCAGGATGTGCAAAATGACAGCTGAACTGTTCATAAAGAAGTGTGAAAAAATTGCAATGTTGAAAATCTGAAGTGAAAATATAAAAAATTGGTGAAGTTACGAGTGTATGTAGGAACTGCGTAACACATGCTTGTAACACAGTCATTTGGAGGAATTGTTTCACCAATTTTGCAACATCGACTTTTTGGGACCCCACCTCACAAACAGTGGCACTGTTGTTTCATGACTTAGTCCTGAAAGTTGATTCAATGCAGTGACCATGAAATCACCTTTTGGGACACAGAAACAAAATGACAGGCCAGTGTTCATGAGGTGGGGTCCCAAGAACCCCATGTTGAAAATTTGTGGCCAAAATTTCCAAAAATGTCTGAGAATCAACTAAGTTGAAACCCTCCCACTCTTTCCCATTATATTGCTTACCTTGATTCCTCAGATCGCAGTTCGGCTTTGAAGAGTACAGATGTGTCCCAGTCCAGAGAAGATCGCCAATCCCAGTCTCCAGAGGGTAAGTATGGATGGGGGTTGCAGGGAGGTGGATGCACAGAGGGAAGATGGGGATGGGGAGGGGGGACTGGGGAGATGATGAGGGACAGTTTTCTTTATTACAGGTTTATTTAAAAAAAAAGAAGCACTGAGGACTGTTTTCTTTATTTACAGGTATTGTTCTTTATTTGGGCACACTGGGGTGGACTCCCAGTGTGCCATCTAAGATGGGGGGAGGCATCATCATTCTGACAGGGGGATTGGGCACCCCCATTGGCAATAAAAGTGGGCTGGGGGTCATCTGACACCGGGAGTGGGCATTCCGGTGTTGGAAAGGTTTTTATTTAAAAAAAAATATATATATATATATATATATATAGTCACACTGGGTGGGCTCCCAGTGTGCCACAATACTTGGGGGGGATACACATCAACACGGGGATTGGGCACCTTGATGTTGGTGCAGGGGGGAGACTAGTCCGATGCAGGATCCTGCATTGAAATGATCACAAATTTTGATGCAGGATTCTGCATTGAAGAAAAGACATTGGGGGATATTTTTCTATTTTACGGAATTTTAAATAATGTCTTGCACACTGGGGTGGGCTCACGGTGTGCCAAATGTGTGTGTTTGCAGGGGGATACATATCGATGTGGGGATTGGGCACCCCATGTTGGTGAGAACAATCAGGTCCTCCTGACTCTGCAGCCAACAGCACGAGTTCCAACTGCAGCTGCAGAAGTCAAGAAAATACTGGTCTTCTCATACAGAGAACAGCTTACTAGCTGTTTTCTGTATAAGCTGGACCCTGAAAAAAAAATTGTTCGAGTCCAGCTTAAAACACAAAAAAAATCAGAATACACATAAAAGGGCCTCTTTAGCTGTTTTCTGATTTTTTTTTTGTATTAAAAATGATTGGGACTTCAACTTTCTCACTAAGTGGGCAAACAAGATGATGTCCGCAACACAGCTCAATCAATTGCAGGACTGTGAACTGTGCAAAAAATACCAGCATTCTTCCTGAAAAGAAGCTGGTATTTTTTGCACAGTAGTCCTATTGTTTGAAAATAAGCTGCTGTTTTTTGCACAATACTCCTGTTGTGCAAAAAATAGATCTTTCGTGCCTGACATATACCGTACATTTTCCCATAGGAAACAATGGGAAAATTAAAAATATCATAACTTTTGAACAGATTAATATTTTTTCAGCAAACCTTCAAAAGGCACATCTGTGGCCCAAAGACTTTCTATGCTAAAAATTTCAAACCACAACATAAAGGCTCCTGAGAGCAAAGAAATGTTAAAAAAAAAGATTTTTCTGTTTTTTCAACACTTTATATCTCAGAAACCACTTGACGGATTCCCATGACATTTGGCAAGTCAAGAGACCTGCCCCCAGAGATTATGCCTCCTACCTTTCATGCAAATTTATTGAAGGGATCCAAAGTTATTAGGGCTCAAAGTTTGGACTTTAACATAGAAGTGCCGTTTCACCCTAACTATACTGGCGTGCTCACACCAGTATAAGATATATATATATATATATATATATAGTTATACCATGAGGGTGAGAGCTTTCTTGGTAGAATATCCTGTTATTTCCACTGCAGTGAGGCTAAATCTTGATGACATCAGCAGAGTGAGGATCAATGTGATTTATCCACACTCTGATGTCACCAGAGTGAGAATATCTTCACTGCAGCTTGCATTCTAAATGAAACTGCTTCAGAAAACAGTTTCTTGTTCTCACTGAAGCTGCAACTTACTCAATTCATTTTGCAAAACACTCTCACCTGTGTCCCACTGCGTTTCTAACACTCCTAGCCCATTACTGTGCTGATCTCAGCTTCAAACCATCCTGAATTCTACATGAAACTCCTTCACACAGCAGTTTGTTTTTCAGTGCTACCTGCAACAGTTTCTCTTTCTCATTGACTCTTCAGCTTACTCAATTAGCATTGTAAAACACACTCACCTGTGTCCCATTGCGTATCTGACTCCCAGTCCATTCAGAAAACTCTCACACACACACACATACACACTCACACCACACACAGAATGAGCAGAAAACACACAGAAACAGAAAACAATTTCCTAAAGCTCTCACCCCCAATGGTATAAATTGCATACGTGATGTGCAGATCATGGGATATGGAAAATATTCTCAGTCCTGCAGAGTGAGCTGTGCATTCTCTCTCTCTCGTGCCTTCGGCACTTGTGAGAATACAGAGCTCACTCTGCAGGAATGAGAATATTTTGCATATCCCACCTGCCATCATGTATCCTATATATATATATATATATATATATATATATATATATATATATATATATATATATATTAATTGCACTCATTGCCATGGTCAGATAGTTCCTGAAGATTTTATATCTCTAGTGAAATGCCTGCCTGCCTGCCTGCCTGCACGCAGTACTAGTTTAGGTCCACCAGAGAGAATCTCTATAGAAATATCACAAAATATATGTAAATATTTGACCATATGTCAATAGCTGCAACTGTGTACTGTATATACAGTATACACTATATGCATATTGTGTCTGTCTGTCTGTCTGTCTATCTATCTGTCTGTCTGTCTGTCTGTCTGTCTATCTATTCCCAGATGGTATCATGCTTAAATGTTTTTGGGGTGGTTTATAAGGAGCAGTATGATTATTTTTTGAAGACTTATCACAGGAGTTGGGTTTGTTTATTTCCAGAAGAAGGTCACAAGTACATTTAGAAATTGCACTAAGTTCTTTGTCCTGAGAAATATTTGGGACAAAAGGGTTTTAGGATTGCAGTACATTTACTTATAGTATGCTTTTGGGAGTTTTTCCTCATTTTCTTTTTTTCATTCTTTGTTTTTTTTTTCTTTATGTAATTTCATTATTCCTCCCCATTTGACTTGATTTATTTCCTTGCATTCTGAATTATGAGGCTCATTTGTATTACTTTCAAAAGTGTATTCCATAATTTTAGCATTTTTTTCAAAGACAGAATTGACTCTTTGTGGTTTGAGAATATCAATACCACATTTGATAATATAAGTTTTTGCTATGTTAATTGCAGTATTGTACTGAATCATAGCAAGCTAATCTTTAAGTATTATTTATCATTTGTTCATTAAGGATGATATTTGCTAAATTGTGGATCTGTAGCATTTTGAATAATAATCATGTAGAAAGGTGGGAAATTGTGGGACCAGTTCTAAGTCTTCTCCATCCTTTATGTGAAATCTAAATACATCTTGGTCTTGTGGCATCAAGTTTTTATTATTAACTAGAGGATGATTTTGGAATGATAAAGTCCCCTGCTTAGAGGGGCATTGAAGACCATTGACGGAAGTTTTAAAATGAACCAGAATGTTTTAGTCAGGGATAAGGGAGTGCTCACTCCGACCTAGGACTCAATTTTTAAAGACCTGAGTATGACACTAGATGCATGTGTCAAACGTACTTAACACACGTGGCACTTTGTGTCAAAAGATGTGGCAGTCCTGATTTTTGAATGCAGTCTGTGTCAAAAGGGTAGCTGTTGTGCTAAACTAGCACTGCACCAACCTTTTGACTGAAATTGGGGTGCATCAAGTCACAAGGGGGCTTGCACCACGGCAGGGCTGCACCATCCCCTTTTTTGGAAATTTGAAAGCACCACCATGGACGCAACAGCGACTTTGCTTAGACCAGCCAGGAGGTGGTCTAAGGGTTCTGCACCACTGCATGACAATGTGGTGATTCAGGGGTAATCTGTCAGGAGGAGGCCAGAGCAAGAAGAAGCACAGGGGTGCATTAGGTGGCATGGGGGAGACAGAGGAAGAGGAGTGTGGTATGTTTTTTATGTATGCATCCTTTTATCTTTTTAAATGTTGCAATGAAACATTTGCTCAATCAATACAAGAGTGAACTGAAATGACTTAATTATCCTAAAATTCACAGCATTATGTTAGAATGTCTAAACCTGGCATATGTTTCCCATGCCTGCTGGAAAATATTACTTGTAGTGCCCCATGGTGGAATCTGGGCAAAAAAGCTTCATTTTGCAGAATTTAATGTATTTCATCTAAATGTTGCAAACTGTCTATAAATTACCAGCTTCTTAACAGCTGTACATCAAAGAGCCACTTTAGCAGTTTGCTTTGCATTGACTTCTGTTTACTTCTTATCACAGACAAATGTAATTGCAGTTCAATATGTAACCATCCATTATAAAAACAAATTTCAATAAATCGTAGAGCTAAGCAAATCTTATTTTCAAAATCATAGTATAATCAAAGAGAACTACCTACAGCATGTTGACAATTCAGATATTCTCACAGGACAGGGTAAAAGATGACACACCAAAATAATTATTAAGGTGATTATAGATTGAGGGAGCGCTCCTGACCAATTGGAGTGCTCCTTTCCCCTGTGCGTAAGGCACTGTTATTCTGTGAAGAGCATCTCATGTGCAGTTGCCCTGGAAATGGGCACATTCTGGGAAGTTTTTAAAAAAAGATATATTATTGATTGCTCTCGATCAATAATATATTAATACGTCCCCCATCGTCACTCGTTGCTGAAAACGAGTAGTTTCATTTGCCTTCAGCTTGAGCCAGAACAGTTCAGTTTGGCTTTTCTCACTCAGCTGAAGATGCATGAAACCACTCATTTTCAGCAATGAGTAGCTCTGGGGGACGTATTAACATATATCAAAAAGAAAAAAAAACATATATGGCTAATCTGTGAAAATGAAAAAAGTGTACCAATAAGAAACCAAATGTTCCACAGAAAAGCCCATGATGGTGGAAAATGCAGGAAAAATGATGACAAAAATCTTAACATCCTAGATACAATAAATCTAAGTAATGTAATAAATTCTTACAGAGCATAAGAGAAAATTATTAGAGAGGATCCAAAATGGAATAGCAATATAAGGGGACAGAATAGTCCAGAATGCATTCCACCAACCATAGAAGGAGCTGAAGTCAATACATAAGAATCATCCTAGAGATAAAGAAAAGACAAGAAAAAAACAATTGAAACAAGACATGGACTTCAGAGAAAATGTAGATAGGTCCAGGAGGTCATTGAGGACAATGCACAGGAAAATCACAGATTCTAAAGTTATCAAGTGAAGAGCTTATGGATATCAAGTTTATAGTTTATAGTTTATAAGAGAGGATTCTCATTAATATCAACAGTGACAGTAAACACTTTTGACATACAGATAGATCTTTACAAACTCTTATGCAAAATTAATGAAAAAAAGATATTTCAAAAACCGGGTTGATAATCTGATGGCTACTGCAGGACAAAACATGGGAGGTATAGAAACCCTGTAATTTGTAACCCTTGAACAAAATCACATTCATAATGATTTGTGGAACTTAATTTTATTAGAATTGCTGCTTGAATATTATAACCCAAAGCTTAATGCTTCAGTTCTGTATTATGCTTGAGTCAACATCTATTAATACATTTATGGATAATGAAAGTGCTTTAAATCCAGAACATCAAAAGATATTGGAGGGTCAACTTTTTGTAGCGGGTAACTAAGATCCCCTACTTGAGTTGGCATATACTTGGATATGCTTTCTGAAGTAAATAACCAGGATTTGGAAAGTTTAATCCTATTGCAAGTACCCACCATGACCCCACTTAAAGCAAAATTTGACTTCTGGCATTGTAATAATAATAATAATTATTATTATTATTCAACCATTATGAGGTACCATCATTACTTCAATAATGTAGCCAAAAGTTTGAAATCAGATAATACACAAATGTTTCAAAATGTATCAACAGATGAAAGGGCTGCACGGAAGGAACTAAAAAAAAATCCTTGAATTTGAAACGGCTGAAAAGGGAGTATCATTGACGGTTCTTGACCAGGAAGACTACAATTCTGCAACTCTGATGCAAATCCAATGAAGGATTCCAGTGTCATTTACTTTTTAAATTCTTTTTCTATCTAGCAGATAATTTGATTGACACATTTATAGAACAAGGTGTTCTGAATGTAGTGGAATCAAAATTTCTTAAAGTGGTAACTCCTATTTGCCCAACTTATATGCATTGCCTAAAGTCCATAACCCCCATGGTGTCACAACATCTCGAGGGTGGGGCTCCTTATACAGAATCTCTGTAGACTTCTGGATTTGTACCTGAAAGATCTGGTGTCAAGCCTCCCAACATTTATAAAGAGATTCTATGGATATAATCCAAAAAGTAGAGAGTCTTACATGGAGATTTGGCTGACAACTGGCATAGTGTCCTTATACACGAGCATGAGACATTTCAGGTGATTAAGTTATTTTTTTGACAATACCTGTTCCAGTGAGCATGTAGAGAATTTTTTATTGTTTACTTAAAAAATCATTCTCACACACAAGTATTTTACAGTACTTTTGACAAATTGTATTATGTACAGCTAAGGGGCACAGCATTCACTACAATGGTGACACCAGCTTATTCCATTTTTTTAGGGTGGTGGTAGAATGCTTTTATTTTCAATCAGAATGAATTTAAAGCTATTTATGAATAAATGGCTAACTGACAGAGGTACACCAATGATACGTTATGTGTTGAGATGGCTACTGAGGATGAGGCTACTGAATTTGTGAATTTATTTAGTAGAGATTTTGTGAATTTGTCTTTTACATTTAAAACAGATCAAGAAAAATTGGATTTTCTAAACATTACAGTTGGGGGGTAAACAGTCAAAGTGTAGTAGAATGTAAGTCCTATTGGAAATCAACTGTCAACAAATATATCTTGACAAAAGACTGTTTTCAACCTAAAAGCCTCATGGATATCATCCCTTACTGGGAATGTGTGCTTCTTTCACATAACTGCTCCAAGGATGTTGAGTTTAAACAGCAGGTTGCAGCACTTGAAAATAGAATAAAAGGCAGGGGACATTCTGGCATACTAATTCAAAAAACCAATACATATATATATATATATATATATATGAAAAGAAATTAAGACTAGAAATGAACTCTCTTTTGGTCCCTAAAGGTCAAAATGTATCCCTGCAGACATACTGTTTTTATGACCACATATACACTGTTGGCATCTAAAATTGCGGATATTATTTGGGAACATTGGCATGAATAGTAACATAGAATCATAGAAACTAGTCTACTAGGTGAATAGGACATAAGGGTGCCAGTTGGTCTATCAAGAATGTCCCCCACAAACGGTGGAAAATTTAAACCATTCTTTGTTTGGAGTAATAAAGTTCATCTAACATGTTTTTAAACATGTCAAGACTTGGTATGTCAACTATATACTGTGGTAGCTTATTCCAAGCCATAACAGTATGTACTGCAAAAAAATTATTTCTCTTATTAGTATGAGCTTTGGGAACTGTAAGTTCTTTATTATGAGATCTAAGATTGTCCCATGAATTACTAAATTGAATTTCACATTCATCCATAAACTCTGGGGATTGAAGTATTTTGAAAAGGAGTAGGAGGTCTCCCCTCTGTCTAAGAGCTTACAGTGAGTGTAGTCTGGTATAACAAAGTCTATCTTGATACATTTTCCCCCTTAGACTCTGTATCATTCTGGTGACTGACCTCTGTACTCCCTCTATTATTCGTACATCCCATGCTGTTGCAGGGGACCAAATTTGAGACCCATAATCCAGAATAGGACGGACGTAACTTTTATAGGTTGAAATAATTAACTGCTCTGATTTACATGTAAAGGATTTTCTTATTTTGTTTACTAGATTTTTAACCTTACCTGATACAACTAGACAGTGGTCTCTAGGTGTTAATTGGTTATTTATAGTTATGCCCAGGTCTTGTTCCCTTACTGAGCTTCTAAGTAAGATTTGATTTAAGGTATAGGAATAATTTGGATTGTTGTCACCAAAATGAATAACTGCATTTGTCAACGTTCAAAGACATACCATTAGCATTTGCCTAATTTTCTATTTTAGCAAGATCACTTACTATTGAGAGATGTTTTCCAACTGTATCAACCTCACCTCGTAATCTGCTATAGTCTGTGAGTTAATTATATGATTCTGAATGTCTCTATTCATGTCACTCACATATATATATATTGAATAGGATTGGTCCTAATACTGAGCCTTGTGGTACGCCACTTCCCACTGTTCCTTCAAAAGACATACAATCATGAATATGTACACACTGAGTCCTATTTGTAAGTCAGGCTTGGATCCATTTAACTATGGTGTTATTAAGACCGAGTGCGACTAATTTCTCAATCAGTTTTCTATGCGGAACTTTGTCAAACGCTTTTGAAAAGTCAAGCAGGATTACATCAGATGGCACACCCTTATCCAGTTTTTCACTAATTTGATCATAAAAAGAAATCAAATTTGTTGGGCATGATCTCCCTTTTCTAAAACCATGCTGACTCAGGTCTCTAATGCCTAGATGTTCAAGGGAGACCTCAAGATGATTTTTAATAATAAGCTCCAATGTCTTGCAACAATGAGATGTAAGACTTATTGTTTCTACAGTTTTCTATAGTTCTCAATTTTCCCTCTGTTGCCTTTTTTAATGATTGGCACAAACATAGGAGATGACGGCAGAAGGGGACATGTGATCAATCGAGTCTGCCCAAGCGAAGTAGTAGTCTGATTCAGAGCTAGCAAAAGCTATTGGCCCAGTACCTAGGATCGCTAACAGAAAAGCAAAAAGCTGAGTTAAAATGGAAGAGAATGCCTGCTCAGCAATCATATATTCCACCTTGGTGGAGAGATTGGACTGACACTACCTATGTTCTGGTGTTGGAACTGTGTGTATAACGTCTGAACAGAGATTGTGGGGAAAGGCTGCCAGGAGACATGGACTACATTATCTTCACACCCCTTGCACCCATATTCAGGAGTTATGGATGAATTCATAGCCAGTAACTATATTGGGTTATGATGGTCAGAAGCTAAAGAGAATTATGTGATTTGGGAGCTCCTACTTAATTCATGCACAAAGAAGTGAACCAGTGGTACATCCAGGATCAATCAATCAATCAATCTTTATTTTACCAGAAGAAACACCTTTGAGAAACATACTCATTTGCAAGATGGACGTGGGAAATTATACATATAAAATAATAATCAAGGCCAGCTTAAATAACACAGCATAAATCATATTACATCACATTCTTCCATAACAAAGGAACAAGCAATTATATACAGTAGATACATAGATACATAGACAGTGTTGGCAGATAAGGGCCTATGGCCCACCCAGTCTGCCCATCTGAGCTTGTAAATTCATTTTATATTTTCCTAGAAGTCTGTTGCCCCTTACCCCTGACCTCCAGAATTCCTGTATGTCTATCCCTTGCATTCTTAAATCCCATGATTGTTTCAGCCCCCACCACTTCCTCTGGCAGGGTGTTCCACTTGTCCACCACCCGTTCTGTGAGGAAATTCTTCCTCACGTTTCCTCTGAATCATCCTCCCTCCAACTTCATCCCATGTCCTCTAGTCCTGGAACATCTTTTTCGCTTAAAAATAGTGTATTCCTGTACCCTGTTCCTCCCTGTAAGATACTTGTATGTCTCTATCATATACCCTCTCTCCCTCCTCTCCTCCAGGGAGTACATGTTCAGTTCCTTCAACCTGTCCCCATAGGACTTGTGATGCAATCCATGCACCATCTTTGTTGCCCTCCTCTGAACCTTCTCTACCCTGTCTATGTCCTTACATAGGTAAGGTCTCCAGAACTGTACACTGTACTCCAGGTGGGGCCTCACTAGTGTCTTGTATAGTGGAATTATGACCTCCCTTTTCCTGCTGGTGATGCCCCTGACTATGCATCCCAGCATCCTATTTGCTTTACCTGCTGCCTCGTCACACTGCTTCCCTACCTTGAGGTCATCGGAGATGATAACCCCAAGATCCCTTTCCTGCTTGATGCATGCTATATCCTCACCCCCAACTGATATATTGCGCCAGGGTTTTTGTGCCCCATATGCATTATCTTGTACTTCTTTGCATTGAATTTCAACTGCCAAACCCCTGACCATTCTTCAAGTTTCTGCAGGTCCTTCTCAATCTGTCTACACCCTCTGGTGTGTCTACTCTGTTACAGAGCTTTGTGTCACCAGCGAACAGTGAAATTCTGCCTTCTAGGTCCCATGAATGTCACTGATGAAGATGTTGAACAGGACTGGTCCTAGCACTGGATCTCTGTGGTACCCCACTGGTCACTCTTCCTCTGTGGAGGACAGCCATTTACCACCACCCTCTGTGTCCTGCTGCCCAGCCAGTTACCTACCCACCACACTACTGTCCTGCCCACACCATATTCCCCAGTTTGTGTAATAGTCTTCTATGTGGCACAGTGTCAAAGGCCTTGCTGAAGTCCAGATAGGCCATGTCCACTGCCTCCCTGATCCACCTCCCCAGTCACCCAGTCAAAAAATTCAATGAGGTTGGTCTGACATGACCTCCCCCTGGTGAAACCATGCTGCCTTGGGTCCTGTAGTCCATTGACAACCAGATGTTCCACCAATCGCTCCTTCAGTAGTGCTTCCATGATCTTCCCCACTACCGAGGTGAGGCTGACTGGTCTGTAGTTCCCGCTTCCTCTTTGTTCCCACTTTTGTATAAGGGGACTACATCTGCTGTCCTCCAGTCTTTGGGTACCTCCCCTGTTTCCAGTGATCAGCTAAACAGGATAGCCAGAGGTTCAGCCACCACCTCTCTTAGTTCTTTAAGGACCCTGGGGTGCACCCCATCTGGCCCCATTGCTTTATCAACTCTTATTACTTCCAGTTCCTTCAGGACCCTTTCTCGTGTAAAGGGACTTGTGTCCATTTCTGCACCATTCTCACCCCTTGTACTCCCTTCAGACCCATTACCCTCCTCTTCCTCAGTAAAGACTGAGCAGAAATACCTGTTCAATATGTCAGCTTTACTGTTGTCATCCTCCATGTGGCCCCCATCCTCCCCCTTCAGTCTCACTATCCCTCCCTTTTCTCTTTCTTTTTTCACTTATGTACCTGTAAAAGGTTTTGTCCCCTCTACCCACTGATTTTGCAATGTGTTCTTCTGTCTGAGCTTTAGCTTCCCTTACTGACCTCCCTGCCTCCCTTTGCTTCTCCTGGTACTTCTCCCTATCCCCTTCTGCCTGTGTCTTTTTGTATTGCCTGAATGCAATCTTTTTGGATAGTTTTGTGTACAGAATATTACAGAGGCACAGGTCACAAAGATAAGTCTGCTAGTGGACTCAGAGATAGATGGTTGTGACTGTTTAATGAGAAGCCCATCTCTGCAGCAGTATAAAGGACTAAGGCAAACACAGACTTGGGAGAGACAGAGTGAGAGAACATGAGAGGGTTTGAGTTGTCCAGATGAGTGGAAAGATAGTTGAGCCACTGTCAATTCAGTTTAGGGAACATAGAGAAAGGGGATGTTGTTTAACCAGGAGTAGCACACTAAGCTGAAGCTTGTTTCCATATGCGACCTGGGAGCATAAGGAAGTTGAATGACTTGCTCAGAATCACGCAGTAGGCATCTAGGTGGCTATGGGATTCAAATCCAAGTCTCCAGATCTGCAGCTCAGAGCCTTGACCCACTGCGCGATACTGCCTCCTTTCATCAGGCACACCTTGTAGCTGATTGTTATAGGAATGCAAAGAAGACAGAGACCATTGATCTGAACCAGCATCAAATCACAGTATTTTGTTTGCATGTGAACCACTGACTGAGCTGTTTATGAGGCAAGAAAATAAGCATAACCCCACGAGGACTAGTTGCTCTTGCAAGAACCTCTTTTCCCAGTGCTAGTCTGACTGTTTATTGAACAGACCCATTCACCCCATATGTTATTTCACCTGCTCTAAATGCAGTGGTAAAATCCCTATTGAAGTGCAAGTTCAAATCCCCCTTAATATGGTTAGTACTGAACGACTCACATTAAAGTATGGCCGTAGTACTGGTTGGTGATCAGTCGACTATCGCCTGTTCCATCCTCACTGTTACTGGTCACTGCACAAGCATCCTGACCAGTATGCTGAGACCAGCAGTGACCAATTCCTGGGATCCCATCAAAGAGCATCTATCAGAGGCAACCCCAGTTTGTCTACCAAGTCATTTGCCCTTCATTGGAGGGTCACGAGTACTCAGGTCTTGCCAGTCTGGGAAGTGTTCATAGTTTATTGGGAGCACAATAACAAGCAAGATATTGGAACATTGGAATACAGTATTTGGGAGGGGGGGTTACCAGTTGCAGCTGCACAACAAAAAAGTCACTTGCGATGGAGATTATGTTAAATCACCATGCACCGAGGCAAGATCCCAGGCAGCACTGACATCGGACCTACCATGATCCAATAGTGGGTGCCCAGACAGTGTTGTAAGAAGGGACATACCCTACAAGCTGGGAATGCTGCTCAGGAGTGAATGGTGTTTGTGGGGCAGCCTGACACTAAATACAGGCCAACACTAGTGTGCTGGTGTGTGGGAGGGACAATGCTATCATCGTGCATGCCTGCAGATGGTGTTGCTGTCTGTTTCCTATCCATCCCACTGGGCCTAGTGTTGTAAATAAAAATGTTATCTGTACAACCTGTGTCAAGACTAGGTGTAAGACGAATAATACTTTTTAATATTCAACCAAATAGTTGATGATAGCATTTGTCGAATAACGAATATTAATATAATTAGTGATTGAAGACACAAGGCTTATAGTCATTATTTTCATTTTTACTTTTATTTCATTTTCATTTTAGTTTATTTAAGGCATGTTAAGCCATGATATAAAATCAAAGTGAAGTAGTGACAGTGAGGCAGTGACAATCACAGTGCAAAATTGTATTTGGTATGCTATAATTCATATTTCATAGCTCCAACTTTGTGCAAAATTAGCAAATAGCAGCTTTTTGAGGTGAGGACATATTATGGACCAGATATAGGTGGTACGAAGCTTGCTCCATTTGCAAAAATGACTATTCAGTATTCAGACGGGTTTCAATTAGTTATTCAACCAAAAACAAATAGTTGGGGTAGTCCATTACTCAGGTACAAAGTGAATATAAAGTGAATATATGCCTCGTCAAGACACATCATTAAAAAGGCATTAAGACATGCAACTGTGGGGGAGTTGTATATGTGAGGTTATGGGGAGGTGTCCCATAGTGGGGAGGTGAGTTGTTGTGGCATCCCAGTGGAAGTACCTTACTCATTGTCAGGCCCACTGTGTTTTCTGTAGGTGGAGGTGCTGCATTCTTATCTCTTTCACCTAGCAGGATCGGAACCCACCACATTACAAAGCAATATAATGACCCACACCCCTTAAATTTGTCAGTGGCATTGCTCTCAAGGTGATTGGTGGCACCACCTGACAAACACAACCAAGTGACATAATATACATTGCAATATCTGCAAATATGGCAGTGAAGTTATGGTATTTTATTGCTTGGGCAATGAAACAATGGCTGCTATGTATCATGCCATTACTTATAGAACCACATTTTGAGGCTGGCAGTATAGCCTAGAGGTTAAAATAATGAGCCTGAATGAACTTGTACATCCTGCAGACCTGGGTTTGAGTCCCACAACCTCCACTTACATACTGTGTGACTCTGAGTAAGTCGCTTAACCTCCCCAGTGTTTGCAGGTTGACCCTGAAAATAGGCACTTAAGCCTAGTGGGCTTAACAAGCAACCAAAAGAAAAAAAAATACAGTATACACTGGTGAAAGGATTTGTGTAGTAGTAGTAGTAGAAGTAGTAGTGGTGGTGGTGGTAGCAGTAATAAAATCTTTTATTTTGAGAAACAGGAAAAATCAACACCATTAAGGCTGGCAGTATAGCCTAGTGGTTAAAGTAATGAGCTATGAATGAGCTTGGTACATCCAGCAGAGACCAGACCTGGGTTTGAGTCTCACAACCTCCACTTGCATACTGTGCGACTCTAAGCAAGTCACTTAACCACCCAGTGCTCCGAGGTCACCCCTGAAAACAGGCACTTGTGCCTAGTGGGCCTTACCCAGTTACCAGAGACAAAATAAAAAAAAAATAAATAAATAAAATTAGGCAAAATTGCCTTGTTTACAAGGTGGTACAGCATACTTAACATTAAAAGTTACACATCTTAAGGAAGACATCTAGGGGGACACTGTCAACCTACTTAGGCCTCGAAGTGTCTGTTGTTTAAAAAAACACATTATGATTGGTCACATTCTGTGGAGATTGTAGATGTAGCTAGCAGTTTGATTTGAATTTCTTTTCTTTTTAAAAATGAGAAATAGACTGCCCCACCATACTGGTGTTACCATACAAAAATGTATTAGTTTACATTCCTTGATCAACTCCCACTGTATCTTTCCTGGACTTGGGAACACCCTGATGATAATCTAGTCACTCATAATGTGGTGGGAGGAAAGGAGACTATTGCACTGGGAGTGTCGCCACTGTTTGGAGTGTTTCTAATGTTAAGAAAGTATGCAATTAGAGTCAATGAAGGATTTGAAACAAAACAAGATTGGGTATAATTACACCACTAGCATGCATTTCAGTTCCACTAAGAAATGAAGCAAATAAAATAACCAACATCAATGAATTTTAGAGAAGATAAGCAATCATAAAATATGAGGTTTCAGCTAGAAATAACATGATGCAAAATGGGTTGACAGTGTTCCTTTGATGCAATGTACAAAAAGAATGAAAACTGACAAATAGTAGACTTAATTTGTTGACACAGCAGAAGTTAATTGTGGCACACCTAATCCACATAAATGACAGTGGTTACCTAATTGCATATGTTGCAAAGTTTCCTATTTTATTGAACTCTTACTTCATAGGCTGCTGGAAGATTTAGAATGCATAGGTTTTTAGAACAAGATATTATGTCGACGGCAGCCTAAGGAGGTATTCACAGTAATTGAGGTTAATTTAAGGGGACATTATTCCATACAGAAGCTGACATATGTGGGGAGTGATGGGGTTTGCTCTGGCACACTGGTGACACAGGTTTGCACCTGAGCCTGGGATGTCAGGAGCAGAGGCTGGTAGGGAGGGCTCATAGAGTGTCTCTCGGATGCTCTCTTCCCGGGGGGGGGGCTGCTGCATCTCTCTCTTGTGGCTTCTGGTGGTTGCTAGTTATGGTGGTGGTGGTGGTGTTGTTGATTTCATGGGTGACCATACATCATCAGGCACCCCCCCCCAGGCCAGACATGTGCATGCACGGTCAATAGTGGAGGGGAGTGGGCAGGACCAGAAAAATGGCAAAAATGGTTGCCATGGCCTTGGATGCTAGCCTTGGGTTGGCTCCCCTCCACCACTCCAGGTTGCACAGTGATGGACTGTCACTGCCCCTCCTGTTGACAGCCCGGGTTCCACTTCCTCCCACTGGGGTTGTTCTGATCAGACAGGCATAGTAAGTAAAATAAAACCAGCACTCCATGCAGCAGGTTAAAAATTTGCTTTTACTGTACAAAATAAAATTAAAAGTGATATATATATATATATATATATATATACACACCCACACACCCACAGTACCTTTTATGAGGAGTCTAAACTTTTCAGCAAGCAACACAATACAGGTTCCTTCCACAAACAATATACCAGCCCAGCATTTTGAGGTGCAATACCCCTTCATCAGGGGCGTCCTGACTGTGAGCACTGCATTCTCTTCCTGCATGTTCAGACAGGCATGCCTGACAGGGCAGACCTTTCGGATCTGAAGGGCGATATGAGACAACAGCCAGCACCACCTGGCCGGTCGGACAGGTGGAGATCGAACATGAAAAGCCTGAAGAAGTGGAGCCGTAGTAGTCAAGGGTGCAAAAAAAAAAGAGAAGCTGCTGTATATTCAAATGCCATCTTACCATATACATTTCTTTTGGGTGCATGGAATTCTTTAGTTCCTAAGTTGATATTTAAGGTCAAGTTTTTTCAATTTTTCTACCAAATGTAGTGGTTTATTTTGTTTTACTAATCTATTTACCATGATCATCCAATTGAATTACAATTCTATTTTTAAAGGCAACCTCCTCAGTTCTTCATAAGTTTATAATGATAGGTTCTATAATTGCATAATCATGTGAATCTAGATAATTTGTTACATGTGACATTAACTTTACTCAGAACACTTTTACTCACCTGTACATAAATATGACTCTCATAGTCCATTACAGCCAAAAAGAAGCTGATCTACAAACTTTAAACACATTTCCTTTGGAATGCAGAAGGCTGCTCTCATAAGACCATGCAAGAATTTAACTTTTTGCACAGTAAATTTGTATGAACATCGAATTTTGTATGTTGGTCAGTTCATACTCCCAGATATTTGTATTCAGATACCTGGTTTGATTTTTTCACCCTGATTTGTTACAGTTTTCAATGTTGGGCTTGCAGGTCTTTTTGTTCTGTGTGAGTGGGAAAATGGTAACAATTTGAGGGTTTTTTTTTGTTTTGCAATTTGTTACAAGTTTTACATTTGTGAAGTCAATTGGAAGCTTTCTTTCAACTTCGCACAAACCAGATGCCAAGACAGTGTAGTTGATGTATAGCCTAGTATCTGAATGTATGATCTGTTCTGGCAAGTGGATCACATAAAGCAAAAATATGAGTGGGCCCAATGCAGAGCCCTGTAGCACTCCAAATTTATAGTGGATGAACTATTAGGAATTAGGAAAAAACACAGAAGCCCATTAGAATATTAGAAATGGGATACCAAATCCCCTGAGATGTCCTTTTGTTGAGCTTCACATGTGTAACCCAAATGCCATGAAATGAATGTCATCAGTCAAGTGCAGTGAAACATATGGGGTGGAGACAGCACAAAAAATTGCTGCAGAAAGTGCATGAGGATTTTTCATCTGTAGAGTCTTTGATTGGCTTCAATGAATGTCTTGTTTTTCTGGCCAGTTTTATAAAATATTATGACATACACAATGCCTTTATAGGAGCAGTACATTGTTTTACCATTTTTTTGGTTTCCCCTCTTTTTTGAAAGCAGTCTTAAATTATTTGAGTTTAATTCAATTTTTTTCATGTTTTTCTTTACCTCTAGGAGGACTCATATATTGCTCTCAACTCTTTCTAAATTTGGTGGAATACTTTCTGGACTGTTCTATGCCTTCTTATTGATATTCTCTGTTGGAGCCTCAATAATTTTTCTCTTATGCACTTTAACAATTTCTTAAATTACTTAGATTAATTGTATCTAGAATGTAAAAAAATGTGAATTTTCTATTTTCCTTGACAAACAAATTGTTTAGTTGCCGGATTAGTCCTTGTAAGAACAGATCCAGAAGCAAATGGTTCAATACCTTTTATTGGACCAACAAAGATTATTAAAAAAGAACAAAGTACTTTAGCTTTCAGACCAACCAGACTTCTGAGGAAGGACTTGGTTGGTCCGGAAGCTAAAGTACTTTCTTCTTTTTGTAACATCTTTGTTGGTCCAATAAAAGGTATCAAACCATTTGCTTCTGGATCAATTTTCCTTGCACTTTCTAAGGCCATAGACTTTATGGTATTTGTTTTATTATTGGTACCTTTCTTGCTTTCACTGAGCTAGTCATATATTTTTATATATTTATTCTTTTGATCACCTTTTACGGTTATTTTGGTATGTTATATTTGCCCTATCCTGTGAAAATTTCTTTATTGCCAGCATGTTGTTCAGTGACAACCATAACATGAGGAGGCACAATCTTAGGCTAGAGGGTGGGAGGTTTAAGAGGGAGGTCAGGAAGCACTTCTTTACAGAGAGGGTGGTGGACACTTGAAATGCCCTGCCGGAAGAGGTGATCTCATTAAAGACAGCGGGCAGCTTCAAGAGGGGATGGGATAGGCATAGGGGGAAGGTAAGGATCATGGTGGGGAGGATGGGAAGAGTGGAGTGGGGGCAGGGACATTAGCTTAAGCTCTGGACCCTCTAATACGAGCAGACTGGATAGACCAAAGAGTCTTTATCTGCTGGCTTCTTCGTATGTTGTAACTAGTCTTTTTGATTAGACTGTGATATTTTATCTATGATATTTACTGATAATTCTTATAATGGATGTTTATATATTGGTCTATAATGACATTTGTCTCTGATACTGGTTCAGCTAGTAATTTAAGACCAAGTTGATGCAAAGGTAGGAAAATACTGGGTTTTATTTTATTTGTACTTGAGTTTACTATTTATTATTTTACTTTATTTTTAATTTGCTTTAATTCATATTTTAATTCTCGTTTTTCTTATTAGGATTTATCAGGATTGTGACACTATGCTTGAATTAGGGTTACTTTGGGGTTTATGTGTTTTGTTGTGGTTTTATTGATCTTAGTTTACTGCAAATGGATTGCACCAATCTGGGGAATCAGTTATGGGACTAAAATGCACTTAGATATGGAACCCACTCTGTTGCTCCCAGATGGTCTGGTACTACCCTTTGAGAGTGCTACAGCCAGAAGGATTTCATGGAGTACTAGACATCTTGGGTGTGATAGCAGCATGTCCCACGGGACTGGAGGAGGTGGTGGTGACCTACTGTATAATAGGACTATTGTGACAGCCTTTGACTGTGTGGCACCAACCCATGTACATTCCCTTGACTCTTACTGAGATGAAGACAAGGAGGCAGAGGCTGGAGTGTTGGAGGATATCCAGGGCCCAGGAAGGCAGACTAACTTTTAGTGTTTATTACGATGAATACCAAAAGGCAATTTCCTAGAAGAAGGCAGGCTTTCTGTCCAAGGAGATTACTGCCAGGGGAAGCTGACCAGCTTATCTCTTTCAGACTATAGATAGGCTACACCTCTGACCAGTCTGGAGTCCATAAGAGTTGTTTCACCCACCAAATGCACAGAGTTTGCCCAGTTCTCCTCTGGCAGGGTGTACTCTATTCAGGCTGGGGTCTCCCTGAGTGAGCTGTGCAACCCATCAGGGCTGAGCCTGCACATCACAGATGCACTCAGCTGTCATGGAGTGGGTTTAGACCAGTGACAATGGAAGAGGTGAGTGGGGTGATCTCTGAGCTGTGACCAACATTATGTGAACTAGATCAAGCCCCAACAACAGTACCGGTGAGCTGTTAGGCATCTGGGCCTGGTGTTTGCTGGGATTATCCAATGCTCCTTGTCAGAGGGGGTTTTCCCACCTGTATTGAAAGATGCACTGATGAGACCTCTTCTAAAAAGCCATCTTCAGACCTACAGTACAAGTCGCATTAAATTGTTCCACCAATGAGTTTGTTTAGCATTGTTTTTCACAACTGGCAATGCACTGGCAACTCATATTGCATTGCTTTTCAATGTTTAACCAGCTCAAGAGCAATGTTTGTAAAATATTTTTGCCTTTCAGTTGGAATGCATCGGCAGTCCAGTCACAATGCAATGCAAAACTGAGTTTTAAATCTAAACAAACAGTTAGAGCAGGGCTTTGTGCTGGATCCAGCAACACTTATGCAACTCAGATGGAAATGCTAAAACAACTCATTGGAGGAACAATTTAATGTGACTTATACTGTAGATATCCTAATGAATTTCTGACTGGTCTCTAACTGGCCCTTTTTGGGCAAAGTTATTGAGAAAGTGGTTACTTTGCAGCGTGAGGCATACCTCATAGTCTGTGACATCTGTGAACCTCTCCAGTGTGGCTCTGAGTCCAAACATAGGCACTCAGACTGCACTGGTCAAGGTGCACAATGACCTTCTCAGGATGAAAGACAGAGGGGAAGGTCAGTTGTCATCCTCCTCCATTGCTCCTCAACTTTTGACACTGTAGGCCATGAGGCATTGTTGGATCAACTGACAGAATATGTAGGACTCTCTGGCAATGTCATCTGCTGGTTTGAGTACTATCTCAGGGACAAGACATGGAGGATTGTGTTGTGGAATTTCTCTTCACTCCCCATGTCACTGCCTCTCACCCATACTGTTTGCAGTGTATATGCTTCCCCTGGGAGGGGATCATTAGACAGTATGGGCTGGGGTTTCACTGCTATGTAGATGATACTCAGTTGTACCTGTCATTTGCACCCAGGATGCCAGGTGTAGTTGACATGCTTAATAAATGTTTAGCCCTGATCCAGGACTGGATGTCATTAAGCTGGGTGAGACTAACCCTGACAAGATAGTAGTCAACCCAGGTAATAGGTGGAGACTGGCTGTTATCAAGAGGGAGACAGGGCTTTGGCTCGGCTCTTTTAGACTATGGCTGCCACAATGGTTAAAAATCTGGGGTCATTCTGGATAAGGGATGACACTTGAAGCTGAGGTGTTGGCAGTAGTCCACAGTGGCTTTTACCCTCTGGGAGTATCAACTGGATTAAATCCCTTATCCCCCAAGGATCTGGCGATGCTTGTACACACATTTGTGATATCCTAGCTCTACTACAGCAATGATCTGTATCTTGATTTCAGTGGAGGTACTCTACAGTGGCTGCAGCTGGTGCAGAACACAGCAGCCGGGTTAGTGACCAACCAATCATGGCTGTGTCACGTTTCTCTGGTGCTGCATGAACTGCACTGGCTGTTGGTTAAGTGGTATGTCTCTTTTAAAGTTGGTTTACTAATATACAAGGCCCTACATGGGATGGGTCCTGGCTACCTGTCAGCTCTCCAGCATCTTCACTTGCCCTCATTCTTTCTTCACTCCACTGAGGTGAGCCTCTTATTGGTGCTGAGAGCCTAGTTAAAACCTCGAGTGACTGGGTTTTCGAGGTGGGTGGACTGGTTCTATAGAATACACTCCAGAGGGCCTTTAGAGAGGCCCCTTTAAGAGGGCTTTGAAGACACATTTGTTTACCCAAGTCTTTGAGAAGTAATTTATACCTACAGTTGCAGCCATAGATATGTACAGATATTTCCAGCTATTTCACAATACATCCAAAGAGATTCTCTCTCGTGGCCCACAGTGGTACTACAGACAGGAAAGAAATTTCTCTAGAGATACCACAAAAATCTTAGGAAATATCTGGCCATGTCTTGTCCTTTATTAATGTATTGTGTTCTCACTTCTGTACTTTATTGTAAGGTACTGTACCCTGAGTTTCTGGAAAGGGTGCCATTAGAAAAAAAATTACTGCTACTACAACTAGGTCATTGGCCTTGTGCCTTCCAGCTCACCTGGACCGCACATTAATCTTCTAGAAACACATGCCCTGTTGTGGGTCATTGCTTACATAAATTTAAAGAAATTGCTTCCTCTACCCTGCTCGGATGTTTACAATGCATCCAGATAATTAGCAAACTGCTGGGGAGTTGCCAGATTCATTTGTCAGCCTTCAAGTGATCTTTTGCTTTAGAGATAAGGACAAATGTCAACACTCTGTGAAATCTATTTTTCACAAAGCCTTTAAGCATTTTAAATACACAACATGTATGTTGGACCTGGAAGCCATCATTTGGGAGAAACTTAATCTGATCCCTAAAGCTAATGCTACCTGGTCATTGTTTTGTTAAGAGTTTCTGGTGGTATGCAGTTGCCATGCTCCCTTCAGATGGAAATTTATTAAACACAACAATGCTCCTTGGTATAACTGTAATCTATCTAAATTTAAGAACTGACATAACAGTTATACGCTAGCTTGATATTTTTCATTGCAACAACATATGTTTTGTACAAAGATGATATATTACACAAGCTTTCAGAGCCCAATAGACATCTTCCTGAGGTGCAATAGCAAATGAAGCTGCAGTTATATACAGTAAGATGGATGGTTTCAAATCATGTATGACAGGACAGTGAGATGATTTAAAAGGAAAGGTGGGTGGACAAAGGATAGGAACAGTCCTATGGCTATAGCTGTAAGGGGATGCTTTGCAGGAAGTACTAAGACATTTGTACGAGAAGCCGAATGGGTACATTGAAGTGTTAATGAAAAAGGTTTCCCGACAGGAACACAGGCTATTGTAATTACCTGATATACAGAAACTGTGTTGGGGATGTGAAAGAAAGAAAGAAAGAAGGAAAGAAAGAAAGAAAGAAAGAAAGAAAGAAAGAAAGAAAGAAAGAAAGAAAGAAACTTCTGTATAAAGTAACATTCAGTATTACAGGTGTTAGAGTTTTCCACACTGTGTCATAATTCCAATGCCCAGATTATATAATTGTTATATTGGGCATAACTGTAGCTTCTTTTCCTTATCTTGCTATTGCATCTGATGAAGGGACGTGTTGGGCCCTGAAACATTGTGTACTATACAATCTTTCTACAAGACATATGTTGGTCCAATAAAAATGTTTCAAACTATCCAACGACTCCTGTTTTCCAAGGACCAATACATCTAAAATCTCTTTTTTTTCTAAGAATTCACACAACAAACTCTGGGCATAGGCTAATAGAATCAATCGGAAAATAGACTGGGATAAATGTCGTCAGGCCAGGAACTGTTGTTTACAGGAAACAGAAAAGGCAAATAAGGCAGGCTTTATAATTACCATATAAGCTTTTTCTCCTTGGGCTGCAGGCGGGTGGCTATCAGCCAGTTCCCACTCCCCCCCCATCACTTGTCTCCCCCGGCTACCAGGGAGTCCACCACCCTGAATTGCCCCCCCCCATGGTGGGGCCAGGACGCAGAGGGCCATTATCCTCCCAGTACAGCATATTCAGATCCTGGTGGCTGCATATTAAAATAAAATATTTGAGCATACACATTACTAAAGATGTAAACAACGTAGATGTAACAAATTACGAATCCTTAACTGTGTCAACACAAGATTATTTGTCTAAGTAGGGTAAATTGACTTTATCCTTTTTTCAAAGGGTAGAGATCATTAGAATGAAAATGTTGCCATGTCTCTTGTACCTCTTTCAGTCCATCTCAATCCCACTGGCCTGCTTGTGTTACGCATCCTGGAAAAGACTGATTTCGAATTTTATATGGGGAGAGCAATGGCCCAGAGTTTACTCTTCCATTCTCCAAGTGTCCCTAGCCCAGGGCAGGGTTAACCTGCCTAATTTGAAACTGTATACATGGGCTGCTTTTCTTAAGACAATAGTTCTTTGGAGGGCGCCTACGTTTTTGGCTCCCTGGAAGGAAATTGAATTTACGATAAATTACCTTTATAATCTTGACCCTGTCCTGTTTACCACCAAAGAAAAGACCCCCCTGCTATGTAATTTTACTAAATTCACTGACAATATTTTGAAAATATGGTACCAGACAAAGTCCCATCCAAAGTTTGAGGATATTTTTCATTTTTGTAGACTAGTGTCAGCTGATGAACATTTTGAACCTTGTCAGACATATCTCGCTTTTAGACATTGGTGCTATTTGGGTTTACATTTCATATACCAGTTCTTCACTCCAATGGGTATAAGCTCTTTTGAGATGCTGCAAGAGGACTTTGGTTTAATAAACAGAGATCATTACAGACATTTGCAGCTGATTTCTTATCTCCAGTGGCAGCACCCTGATCGGGTGCAACTACCTAATCCCAGACCTCCTCTATTGCATTAATGGTAACATTTGGGGGCATCTAACTGGTCAATTATACAGAGTCCTTAGGGAAAGAGCTTCCCTTGGGGACTTCACCCAGTCAGTCTTAAATAGTTGGTATAAGGACTTGAGACTGGAGGTACCAATGGAATCCTGGTTGAAAATGATACTTCCTGCAGTGAAAATTACTCTTGCCACAACCTGGAGGAAATATGCAAGGAAGTGCAGAACTAGGTATTTCAGAGCACCTGCAGACAGGTCTTATAAAATACTTACCACTGGAGCATGGAGTTTGTTGGAGGGGATATAGATATAATTCGGCAGATGTGGGCCATATATTTTGACTGTGTCCGTTATTGACCCTCTTTTGGTGCACCCTGCAGGATGAATCATGGGAATGTTTGGGGGATCCAGTGGAGCTATCAGCAGAAATGATGCTGCAGATGATTTTGCCTCAACATCGGCCTTCTTGGCATAAAACCTTTCTGCCATTGTATCTTCTGGTTGCCAACAAAGCTACCACCCGATGGTGGATGACCCCTATTATTCCATCGGTGACAGACTGGAGACAGATAGTAATGGATATATATCATTTAGAAAAATGAATGGCTAGTCTTCATGACAAATTGGCAAAAATGCATATGGTATATGGCCCAGATAGAGTCTGACTTTGTTCCCTGAGTGCAATTCTGTGGGACTTATGCAGTTGCTGCCCTTGCTGAGGAGAGGCCAAGGTATTGATGGGCTGATAACCTTGCCGACCATAAAATGTTATTTTTTTTTTTATGAAAATGTCTTAAATCTGTCAGTGGTTTAGTATAGGAATATAAACATTGACGTTCCTAAGCTATTTGTTTCTGTGACCACATGGATGTAAAGTTGGTGTACCATTTCTTTTTCTTACTTGTACTGGATATGTTTGTCTTACAGTGCTTCAGCTAATAAAAATTATATATATAAAAAAAAGATTCTGGCGGCTGGGTGACAATGTGGGCTGGAGGAGAGCAGGCACAGCTTCATGAAACCCAGCCCAGACCCTTTTTCCATTTACTGCCCAATCCCCTGGGCCACAACAGCATGTAAGCGCATTCATATGGAGGCATGCATACACTATAGAATGTGGCCCCTCCTCCTACTTTGTTGCTCATATCCTGTACTACCCCTGGGCCTTCACCTGGTGGCAGTCAAAGTCTGAGACAGCTGGCCACCCCTCGTTGGGAGGGGAGAGCAATCTCTGGGACACTTGATCCTCTCCCCCCTCTGACTAACCCCCCGGAGACCTCAGTCCATTCCTGAACTTGGGTTGCTGATGTAACCCCCAAGGGGCACTATCCCAAGGGCTACTACCCCTGCCTGCCTTAACTGTAGCAGGGTAAGGGCCCAGATCCGTTGGTGGGTGCCTCCACCCAGAGGTCGGGGTTAGAACAGTCAAGATTGACTTGGTCACAGCCCTCTGGGTAGCTGCAACCCCCCTTTCTTCCCACTAGTGGCCCACACAGTTCAGTCACCGTGTCCTTACCATAGACACTTACCCTCCCGGCTCGATCCACTCAGCTTACTCCGGGGACCCTCTGAAAAGTAAGGTACAGTTACACAATATTCACTGTGCAGTATTTCACCATTAACACACAAACTAGCCAGTATGCTTTTGCAGAACAAGCAATCTGATTTATTTAAGGGAAGATAACAAGGACCGGGGGGATCAGGTTGATTAGCTTACCACTACAGTATATAACAACCTACCTATGGCTCTGTGCACAGGCCTAACCTATAAATTACTGTCTATGGGTACCCAAGCCCTAAAGGCTAGTTCCTCGATGCAGCTGGTTGGGACCCTGACACAGAAACAACATGAGCTTCCTACAAAAATTTAATGGAGCCAGCAGGCTCAGTTTGTGTAGCCAGCAAAGTAACCAGAAGATCTTTTCCTTACTAGGAACATTAGACAGGGAGCTACCCTGATTCAGTACTCACGACTCCAGATGGAAAACGCTCTCACACCACTCGCCGGACTGGGCCTGGGCTCCCAAAACTTCTTCACACATTTATATGGAAAATAACAGAGGGGTACCATACCAGGCTGCTGCTTTTCATTCGCCTGACTGAACTCACAGCTATTGGAAGTTTCACCGCAGCTGCAACTTTCCTGACAGACTGAGCGCGATTCAGCAGATTCTCCAGTCCTCTACAGGTTGAGTCTGGTAGGTAGCTGTGCTTTTACACAGCCTCCTCTGATCCCCACTTCCCAGATTCAGTCTGTCGCTCACCGGCTATTCAAACAGCCGACTCAGGCCTTTCACGCGCTTCCCGCGTGAACACTCAATGGTGCAGGAGCCCAGAGCTCTTTCCTCATCGACAGCCACAACACCTCTGCCCCTGGACAACATGGGGCCTTCCTCTCTGCTCGGGCGCCACCCAATGTCATTGGCTGGCTACAGATGCCAGTCACTTAATATTGCCCTCAGTGGTGCGAAAAGGCGCCATGGTCCAGACTTCACTTCCCACAATCACTAGCTGTATCCTCATTGGTCCACCGGCTGCCTGGAGAGCCCGAATTCTGGTTGGTCGCCAGTTACTCCATTTGGGACACCCCCTGCCCTTATTGGACCCTTCAGCAAGTCCTGGTCCAAAATGGAGGGGCAAAGCACACACAGTCTCAGCTGCGAAAGAAGCAGGTTAAACAAACTGTCATTCCATCAACATACTAGCTAATTATGGCCAAACAGCCACATCGTTTAAAAGGGCTCCCTCTGCGCCTACAGCAACTGCCAAAGGGAAGTGATTTCACCGCAGCTCAGGTGGGATTCGAACAGGGAAACACCAGTCCCCACCATACCAGCCCACTGGAGCCTGCGAGCAGGCAGCTCTTAAAGAGACAGCACTGGAGGCCTTAGAAGCACTCACAACACCCACATTTAGGCGGTGCTGAGCCGAACACCAGTTAGGTAGGGAGCATTTAGACAAGCTCCAGGAAGGCTTTCTGAAACCCCCATTTATATGGGGGTTACACCCTTCCAGGCCTGGAAAGAACTTGGCATCCACGCCAAGTAGTTACCCTTAAATCACTTTAAGGCAAAACAGTTAAATTGACAGTATATTAGACCTTTCATTACATACATTGGCACTGTATTCACAGCTTATTATTGGTTATGCAATTCTTCAGATAGACAACCATTTTCTTTTTTAAATCAGGTCATTACTTCCTGCCCATGACACCTGGAAAGAGGGGGCCCTTTCCTATCAGCTACCACGGGCTAACTGGGGCAGGGGTACCATACTCAGAGGGCAATACTAATAGTTTGGAATCATTTCCCAAAGCTAGTTTGGGCAAGGAGCTCGGGGACACATACACCCCTTTATGGACTACATTTAAAGGCAGGTCCACAGACTGACCCAGGGACTCATAACTTAACCTTATCACAGGCCGTACTTCTCGGCCAGTGTGTCTAGGGATCTCATTAAAAGCTGCTACAGGTCCTGGCTCCATTGCCACCTCATCTAGATTAACAGAGGGAACCTCTACAGGAGAAAAGGACCCCATGTCCATGGTACTTTCCGGGACTGAACCCTCTATATCAGGACCCACACTACTTGGTTTAGCTCGGGGCAGTTCGGGTACTGGCAAGAAACCATCAGGGCACTCAAAATATTCTTCAGGTTCTGGCATATCACTGGCTTGCTTCCCCACATCACTTCCTTCTTCAGAAAAGTCAGGTAGTTCAGCCAAACCAGACAGTTCAGCCAGGCTCAAGGACCCCACCCCCTCGGCTTGGAAGCCACTCACTTCATCCTCTGGGAGCAGTGGATCCAGAGACAAAACTGGAGGCTCAGACAGTCCAGAAAGCCCAACTTCATCTCCAGAGTTAATTAGGGGATTGCCCTGAAACAGTTGGCTCAGTTCATAAGAGGGATAGTGTTCAATATTATTCTCACTGTCTTCAGACACAGACTGACAATCACCTTCATCAGCGGGGGTTGGAGGAGGCCCTCTTAGTTTGCTTGCTGAAGAATCAAGTGATCTGGGCCTTTTCTTGGGAGCAGCTGTAGTTACAGGCCTGGAGAGTGGGGCATTTGGAGGTTCAGCTTCTATCAAGATTTGCCCGATTGGCAGCAGATGATTTCTGTGTATAGTTTTCAAAGCTTTTGAATTGTTTTCAGGCCGCACTTTATATACGGGTAGATCTGCCAGTTTTCCCACAACAATATGAGGGAGGTGATGCCATTTGTCAGCAATCTTACACTTGCCATGCAGTCCCAAATTCTTCAGTAGCACTCTATCCCCTTCTCTCAGCTCCATTGCTTTCACTTTCTTATCATACCAGTCCTTATTGGCCAGGTTTCGTTTAGCAGCCATGGTCTGGGCCAGTTGGTAGGCATGGTTTAATTGGGCCTTCAACTTCTGTACATACTGTAGATGATTTGTTGCTTGCATCCCATCAGGAGAAACCCCAAAACACACATCCACTGGCAGTTTGGCCTCTCTCCCAAACATCAGTCTGTATGGGGAAAATCCAGTAGCATCACTTTTGGTGCAGTTATAAGCATGTACCAAGGTGCTAATCTGCTGGCTCCATCTAGACTTGTCTTTAGGTTGCAGTGTGCCCAACATATCAAGCAATGTGTGGTTAAACCTTTCAGGTTGGGGGTTCCCCTGAGGATGATATGGGGTGGTTCTTGACTTTCGTACTCCCCACAAGGATAGCATTTCTTTCATCAGGCGGCTCTCAAAGTCCCTTCCCTGGTTGGAATGGATTCTCTGAGGGGCCCCATAATGGACAAAGAAGTTCTCAACAAGCACTTTAGCCACCGTGGTTGCTTTCTGATCTTTAGTGGGAAAAGCCTGTGCATACCGTGTAAAATGATCAGTGACCACCAATATGTTGCTGATGTTTTTCAGATCAGGTTCTAAGCTTAGAAAAACAATGCAGACCAACTCCATAGGGGCGCTGGTAGTGATACTGACCATGGGAGCAGCTCTCTGAGGTAGGGCTTTTCTTTGCAAACAGCGACCACGGGTCTTGACATACTGCTCTATGTCTGCACTCATTTTTGGCCAATTGAATCGAGTCCGAACCAGGTCAAGAGTTTGATCTATGCCAAGATGCCCCATGTGGTCATGCAGGGACCGCAACACCAGTTCTCTAAAAGCGGTGGGCAACACCAATTGTTGTTTGTCTATTTGCCCCTCTTTGTCCACAGTCTCCCTGTATAACAGTCTATTGTTCAATTTCAATTTTGGGCCTTCTTTGTGTAACAGGGCAGTTCTCAATTGAGCGGACCGCAGGTGGAACACGTCTCTCCCGGCTTGCAGAGCCTCCAAAACAGTTTTTATCATGGGGTCTCGGGATTGAGCCCGTTGGAGACTATCATTGTCAAATTGGGGCAGTGCACTAGTGTCTAATGCAGAAAAATGACAATAAGCAACAGGTATGCAGTTCTCGGATGGCCCCAAGCAATCCACCATGCAGTCCACAGTATCAGGAGACACCGGTTCTTCCTTGTCAAATTTTTGGCAAAGGGCTCTTATGTCAGGTTCTGACAACCTAACCCAGTTGGTTCAAGGCACAGGCCTCCGAGAGAGAGCATCCGCATCTATATGGTTTAGGCCTGCTCTGTACTCAACAGCATAGTCGTAGGTGGCCAAAGCAGAGAGCCACCTATGGCCAGTGGCATCCAGCTTGGCTGAGGTCGGCACATATGTCAAAGGATTGTTATCAGTCTTCACCAATATCTCGGCACCGTACAAGTGGTCATGAAATTGATCAACAATGGCCCACTTCAGGGCCAGGAACTCTAAGTTGTGCACTGGATAGTTTTTCTCTGAGGGAGTCAGACTTCTGCTGGCAAAAGCTACAGGTCTCAGTCCATTCGGGTGCTCCTGATACAAGACAGCCCCCAATCCTTGTAGGCTGGCGTCAGTGTGGAGAACGTACGGCTTGGCTGGGTCAGCATAGGCCAACACTGGGGCATGGGTAAGTTGATGTATGATGTCATAGAAAGCTTTCTCACACTCAGTAGTCCAGCGGTTTCCAAACACATCATTCGGACGAAAATACTTCTTCTCCGTCTCAGACAGCACAACTTTCTTATACTTTTTGTGGGTGGGAGGGTACCCCTGAGTAAGGTTGAGGAGGGGGCAGATTACTCGAGAATAGTCTTTGACAAACAACCTATAATACCCACAAAACCCCAGGAACCGTTGCAGTTCTTTCAAATTCTTTGGCTGAGGCCAAGTAGTTAGAGCCTCTACTTTGCTGGGGTCAGTCTCTATGCCTTCAGTGGATACTCTGTGGCCCACATACTTCCACAGAGGTTTGAAAGAATTGGCACTTGTCTATAGATAGCTTAAGACCGAAATCCTCCAGCTGATCCAGGACCTTGAACAATCGATGTTCATGTTCTTCCAACGAGCTGCCAAACACTATGACATCATCTAAGTAAACCAAACACTCGAGCAAATTCATGTCCCCCACAGCACATTCCATCAGGCGCTGAAAAGTAGCTGGGGCACCTGAAATCCCTTGAGGCATCCAGATAAACGCATAGAAACCTAGGGGGCAAATAAACGAAGTCTTCACTCGGTCCTCTGGAGCCATTGGGATCTGATAGTACCCACTGTGGAGATCTAACACAGAGAACCACTTACTGCCGTTCAGACAGTCCAAGGCATCCTGTATGCGTGGCACAGTATACTGGTCAGGGATGGTCCGTTGGTTCAGGGTACGGTAATCCACACACATCCGAACAGCCCCATTCTTTTTCCTCACTACGACAATGGGGGAAGCATAAGGGCTCCTGGATTCTTGTATCACACCAGCAGCAAGCATCTCTTGCAGATGCCATCTCACATCATCTATGTCAGCAGGGGCCAAGCGCCGAGTCCTCTCTCGAAAAGGCCTTTCATCATGCAGTCGAATGTGGTGTTCAGCCCCCGCACACAACCCACATCTCATTCTTTTAGGGAAAAGACCTGGTCTGTTTGGGCAAGCTTCTCATTGACCCTTACTTTCCACTCAGCAGGCAACGGGGAGTCACCGAAATCAAACAAGTCTGACGTGACTCTGTCATCCTTCCCCAAACCCTTGCTATTAGGGAGCACTGCCGTGTCCACAGAATGCACACTAGCCAGGGTGCAGCCTCTATTTACTCGAATATCTTTGTCAGACACACTGTGAACTTGAACCATCACTCTCCTGGCATAAGCATGGGCTCTAGCAGGCAAGATATTGGGTTTAGCCAGCAGTCCTCCAGGCAACTTTCCTTCCCCAAGCGCATCCAGCATCAATAGTTTATTCTTGACATTCCTTTTAAGCTGAACCTCCCCTTACAAAACACACTGGGCATTTGGGGCCAATAGCAACGGCTCCAGATCCTTCCTCCAGACAACACCCACCAGGCCTTCAGGCTCCTCCTGACTAACCTTTCTCTGAGTCTCGTAGGCCTTCTGGATTAAAGCGGGTATCCTTAGTGCTCGCCCAGTCCTGGACACCTGCTTTTCAGAACACAATTGCGTTAATCGGCCAAACATGTGAGCATTGGTCCCAATCAACAAGGGTACCCCATCATACAGTCCAGTGGGGGGGCAGACTAAAGCCAAAGTTTCCACCTGTTCATCCACTCCAGCCACAGAAGTAGGAAATGACAACCAGATCCTGATATATCCCAAATACGGATAAGCCTTGTCACTCAATCCCCATACATGTAGACCATCCAAGGGTTGTAGTGGCACCTCAGGTAGATGTGTCTGATACCAGTTCTGAAACATAATGGTCACCTGAGAGCCACTATCCAATACAGCTCGGGTGGGAATCCCATTTACCCGCACCGGGGCCTCCATCGAGGGCCCGACCATATCAGACCACTCAGGGGGCACAGCGTTAACAGTTGCTTGGGCATTGGCCCGGGTCACAAAACCCTTCCTGGGGGGTCAGATGTGGGCCCTGCGATGCCAAGTGATCAGTCTGCTGTTGACCTTCCTTAAATTCTCCAGCAACTGGCACTCCGTCTGGAAGTGTCCATCCTCCCCACAGTGGTAAAAGAACTTGGGGCCCCAGGAGTCTGTATTTGGTGGGGGATATTTCATTTGCTGGGGGCCCTCTGGGGGACAAGGGGATTCCCCTGGGCCAGGGCATGGGTTTCTAGATAACTCAGGTTCCCCAGACCTAACAGGCTGGGTAGTGGATCGCTTCAAATCCCTCACCAGTTCTCATAAATTCCTGACCTCGGTCCTCAATTCACTTTCTACTTGAGGATCAGAGGAAATGGCATGCACCCCTACCCCCCATAACTCTAGGGATACATCAGGCCCTCCTGAAGGGTGGGTCTCATCGGGTTCACTAGACTCAGGGGTTTGGCTCAAATTCACAGCCCTCACATAGGGTTCCCACCCCTCTTCATCAGTCTCTACTCCTCTAATCTCCCTCATCAATTGACAGTATTCAGGCGGGGCAGCTTGCCGATCATGTAACTTAAGTTTTAACAGTATCACACTGGAAAATCTAGCAGACTTTAAAACATGTTCCAACCTAACCTGGTTCAAGGCTGAGGTGGAGATCCCCCCTTTTTGGTAGGCCTTCTGTAAAGCCTTTTCCACCCTAGTGACAAAGGTGGAAAGCTTCTCATTCCTCCACTGCTTAGCAGACTTAAATTTCCATAATAAGTCTTCCCCATTTTCTGTGCTCCCGTACTCTCCCTCGAGAGCAGAAAGATACTCTGTGGTGGTAGCTTCTGGGCTAGTGGCCCGCAAAAACCAAATGGCTTCCAGAGCCGGACCCCGCAGACTCTCCATCAGTCTCTTCCGTTTCTCCCCCTCAGAGCATTGCCACTCCTGGACTAGGGGGGTGGCGTAGTCCATCCACGCCTCCAAATCATCCTCCCCTGAAGGCACAGGCACTGTACCAGAGAAAAGTTTTAGCCTACGGTAAGAATCCAGCTGTATAGAGGGAGCCGCTAGGGGGGGTGGAGCCAAGATAGAGCTCTTGGGGGGCTCCGGAGAAGTACCAGGCGAAGCCCGAGGGGTGGGTTCACTGGAAAGGTCCAAAGCCTGCATTAACTCTTGGGTAGTCCTCCCTTCCACAGCTAACAATTTAAGTAGCTTATCTTTGAAGCTATTAGTCTGGGGAGACCCCCGGGGGTGACCGACCCACTTTGAACATGAATGGCCCTCCACCCCGGTTGGGCACCTTCTGGGTAGATTACTGGAGGTACCCTCTCAGGGTCGATGGCTATGCTACACAAGAGTAACACCTGCAAAGTCTGATCGAGCAGGTCAGCCATACGCCCCTTCACCTCTACCTTGCCCAAACATTTGACGCGCACCACAGCAGAAATAATGTCAGTGGTCGTTGTCCCCAGAGGTACATCTAGTAGTAACACAATTCTCTGTGAGTCCAGCTCTTCGGCTTCACCCCACCCCATCAATTTATGTACCATCATTTTAATAGGATCCAGCTTAATCTTAGCCATGATGTCCCCTTCCAGTTTTTCCTTTAGGTTATCCATAGTTACGCACCTTGCCCACTCAGCCACTAGGGGACACTGATCCCAGCGGTGCCTCCAATTTGTAACCCCCAGGGAGGACTATCCCAAGGGCTACTACCCCTGCCTGCCTTAACTGTAACAGCGTGAGTGGCCCAGATCTGTTGGCGGGTGCCTCCACCCAGAGGTCGGGGTTAGAACAGTCAAGATTGACTTGGTCACAGCCCTCTGGGTAGCTGCAACCCCCCTTTCTTCCCACTAGTGGCCCACACAGTTCAGTCACCGTGTTCTTAACATAGACACTTACTCCCCCCGGCTCGATCCACTCATCTCACTCTGGGGACCCTCTGAAAAGTAAGGTACAGTTACACAATATTCACTGTGCAGTATTTCACCATTAACACACAAACTAGCCAGTGTACTTTTGCAGAACAAGCAATCTGATTTATTTAAGGGAAGATAACAAGGACCGGGAGGGGATCAGGTTGATTAGCTTACCACTACAGTATATGACAACCTACCGATGGATCTGTGCACAGGCCTAACCTATAAATTACTGTCTATGGGTACCCAAGCCCTAAAGGCTAGTTCCTTGATGCAGCTAGTTGGGACCCTGACACAGAAACAACATGAGCTTCCCACGTAAATTTAATGGAGCCAGCAGGCTCAGTTTGTGTAGCCAGCAAAGTAACCAGAAGATCTTGTCCTTACTAGGAACATTAGACAGGGAGCTACCCTGATTCAGTACTCACGACTCCAGATGGAAAACACTCTCACACCACTCGCCGGACTGGGCCTGGGCTCCCAACACTTCTTAACACATTTATATGGAAAATAACAGAGGGGTACCATACCAGGCAGCTGCTTTTCATTCGCCCGACTGAACTCACAGCTATCGGGAGTTTCACCGCAGCTTCAACTTTCCTGACAGACCGAGCACGATTCAGCAGATTCTCCAGTCCTCTACAGGTTGAGTCTGGTAGGTAGCTGTGCTTTTACACAGCCTCCTCTGATTCCCACTTCCCAGATTCAGTCCAACGCTCGCCGGCTATTCAAACGGCCGACTCAGGCCTTTCACGCGCTTCCCACGTGAACACTCAATGGTGCAGGAGCCCAGAGCTCCTTCCTCATTGACAGCCACAACACCTCTGCCCCTGGACAACATGGGGCCTTCCTCTCTGTTCGGGCACTACCCGATGTCATTGGCTGGCTACAGATGCCAGTCACTTAATATTGCCCTCAGTGGTGTGAAAAGTCGTCATGGTCCAGACTTCACTTCCCACAATCACTAGCTGTATCCTCATTGGTCCACCGGCTCCCTGGAGAGCCTGAATTCTGGTTGCGATTTCACCGCAGCTCAGGCGGGATTCGAACAGGGAAACACCAGTCCCCCCCATACCAGCCCGCTGGAGCCTGCGAGCAGGCAGCTCTCAAAGAGACAGCACTAGAGGCCTTAGAAGCACTCACAACACCCACATTTAGGTGGCGCTGAGCCGAACACCAGTTAGGCAGGGAGCATTTAGGCAAGCCCCTTGAAGGCTTTCAGGAACCCCCATTTATACGGGGGTTACACAGATATTGTGTCAGGTGAGTCGAAAGCACCTCATCCCTGCATGCCACTTCAGGGAGGCTTTTCATGAAAACAGAAAGCTTAACCCAAAAGATTTCTGGAAATCATGAAAACCTTACAGGATCTAGATAGCACTGATCTGCCGAACTAGTTTCTAGTTACTGGCAATTAACACTACTAAGCAACAGTGTAGCAGAAGATACCTGTTTTATCCATATTGGCACTGTAGAACAACAACCTGATGCACAATAGACATTTTCTAATTATATGCTTCGCTCATCTACTAATTTGGCACATTCTTTCAAATATTAATGACATTTTGATTAGTGCTGTCTAAGAAGAATTAATCAGACTTACTCTCTTAATCTGGAAGGTTAGATAATCTACTAGCCAAATTATTGAGATAAACAGCTATTGCTTTTCCACTAATTTTCATTTTTAGTCTTTCTTCAGTTACAGGGGAGTTTCCAGTAGCTTGGAAATGTGCCCAAGTTATACCTTCTTATAAATTAGGTTTTATGTCTGATATTGTCAGCCACCGGCCAAGCTTGTTACTACCCGTGGTATCAATTGTTCGTATAACAACTGCCTGTATAATCACCTGTTCCCACTTGTTTGAAATATACTGCTATCGCTATGCTGTGTTTTCATGAACTGTAATCTGCTGTTGTGGAAGTGCTCATGTGAATTATTTGTTCTTGTGAAATGTAATCTCCCAGGTTGTACCTGAAAATAGGCACACTGTTGTCTAGTGTATTTACCTGGTTACCAAAAAACAAACAAATAAATAAATAAAAATCTTTGACAAATTTGTCTGTGCACAACTTAAAACATTTCTAGATGATCATAACATACTTAGGTAAGTTTTCAACCAAACCACAGCACTACCTCTGCTTTAGTAAGGTTGTTGGAGACATTCAAAGTGCCCTGGAGCCCTGGACAAAAAACTCTTGGTTGGCGCAAGTTTTATTGAGTTGTTGAAAGTGTTTGATACACTAAATCACAACATTCTTTTGAATTAACTTATTTATTTATTTAGAAGTTTTACCACGAAAGTATACTGAGCAGACTACTGCTTGATTCCAGTGGAGAAGGGGGTGGGGATACAGCAAATACTCACATAAAAAATACACAAATAAGCACCATATACAAAGTCTAATAAACATGATATATGCAGCATAATATACACAATAATACAGAGACCAGACAAGGTTCTATAGTGTATATAGGACACCTTTGTGCGGGTACTCCAAAATGAATTGTGCACTGGGGCAATATTGAGAGGCACGCAACAGTGAGATAAGCATTTAGAGAGGTATAAACCAGGTAATAGACAGGCAAGCCTGAGGAGAAACTTCTAGAAATTCAGTGACTAGACCTTGGTGTGGGAACTAACATGGGCACATGAGCAGTTGGAGGAGAAGTGTGGTTTGAGAAGAGAGTTGAGGTGCCTACCTGAGGAGGAAGACCGAATGGCCACAGGAAGGGAGTTCCATAATTTAGGCATGCGATATCTAAATGTGGCCTGACCTGCCATGGTGGATGTATGTGGTACAGACAGACAGCGAGAATCCTCGTTCCTGAGTGAGTACATCAGGAGAGCAGGGGCTGATAGGACTGAGGCAAGATAAGGGGGGAGTGACTGAGCCCAGAATTTGGCCATGAGACTTGCACAGTGAGAGTGACACCAGTCCTGAAATGATGGGAGGTCCACTGCCCGGCAGAGGGCACAGGGATAAGTATTGGAAGGATAGTCAAGGGCAAAACGACAGAAGGAATGGAAGAGGGGGTCCAGTCCGACTAGGGTGGACTTGGGGGCAGCATTATAGACTACATCCCCATAGTTAAAAAGGGGGGGTATCATTTTCTGCACAATTTCTCGGCAAGCCAGCAGAGGGATGCAATCACGATTGCAGTACAAGGCACCCAGCTTGGGGTGGAGCTTTTTGTGAACTGTATCAATATGTACTGAGAAATTGAGATGCTGGTCGAGCCAGACCCCAAGATATCTGAAGGAGGTACAAGCCTCCAGCAAAGTCCCATCCAGGGTGTGGAAGGTGGAGGTGACAGGGAGCCGAGAGGGTCTCTGCCTAGTGCCAAAGGTCATGGAGACAGTTTTCTTGGCATTGAGAAAGAGCTGATTTGAGTGAAACTAGAGCTGAACCTTATTGAAGTCCTGCTGAAGTCTAGTCATAACATCAGTGTATGAGGGGCCGGACATATACAGTAATAAAGTAATAATAATAAAACTTTATTTTTATGGTGCCTTTCAAAAAATCAAGGCGTTGTACAAAATACATAGATAAAAATTCCAATCATTACACTAAAACAGTTAAAGGAAAACTACACCCAAAACTTAAAAAAATATATGCTGTGCAGAGTGTTTTAATTTGTATGTGAAGTTCTAGTGTTTCCTTCCCTCTGACTGGTATTAGGAGTTTTTCCTAAATTAGCTTGCTAACTTTAGGGTAGTTTTACGACCCCTGGAGATCTCCATATCAAATAGTTTTATTGCATTTCTTTGTCCTACAATGCATCTTGTTACATGTGATGGTGATGTAGCAGAGCCCATAAATCCAGCAGAAAGCATTGCATTACAATCAGTTCACAACAATAGAGATGGCTATATTTAAAAATCTGTAGAATTCAGCTTGGTGACCACCCTCATCCTAAAGGTTTTACTGTCCTGAAAAACTTTGCTGCTGGTAGTTTTTGTGCAGCTTGTAAAGCTTCCAAGATATTTAGTTTGTTTGGCATGTGTGTGCTGAATGTTGGGTCTCTCTTATCACAGTCACATGAGACAAGATGCACTGTGGGAACAAGAAATACAATTACGCGATCAGGTATGAAGATCCCCAAGGGTCGTAAAACTAGCATAAAGCTAGCAGGCTAATTTGGGAAAAACTCCTAATACCAGTCAGAGGGAAGGAAACACTAGAACTTCACATACAAATTAAAACACTCTGCACAACATATATTTTTTCAAGTTTTGGGTGTAGTTTTCCTTTAATCAAATAAGTACAATCAGACTCCAAATACTTGGGTCCACAGATATGTTTTTAAGGCCCTTTTAAACCCCTCCATGGTCACGCACTCCCTTATCTGGCAGGGTTGAGAATTCCAGAGGGTAGGGGACACGTACATAAATGTGCGAGCCCCAGAAGATTTCAAAGACACCCTCAGGATCTCTAGCAACCCCTCGCCATATCTTTCACATACATGTGAATGGATGTGTGTGGGCAGGCAGTGGGCAGACCATTCAAGAAAATAGAGAACAGTAGTGGGACAAGAACTGAGCCTTGGGGAACACCAGAGGTGATGGGGAGGTAGGCAGAGGTGGAGTTGCCAATTTTGACAGATTGGGATCCGTCTACCAAGTAGAAGTGAAACCAGCTCGTGGCCACGCTAGAGAGTTCTGCAATTGAGAGCTTAGAAAGGAGGAGGGAGTGGGAGACAGTGTTGAAGACCTTTGCCAGGTCAACAAAAATGGCTGAGGTAATATGGCCTACATCCATGCCGGTGAGGATGGCATCGGTTAGTCTAAGGAGAGATGAAGTGGTGAAGTGGGACTTCCTAAAACCAGAGTGGTAAGGAGTGAAGAAGGAGAAGGAGTCGAGAAAGGCGAAGAGTTGAGAAAGGACAAGGTGTTCCTGAAGTTTTGCCAGGATAATGAGGAAGGAGATAGGGTGGTAGTTCCCAGTAACAGAGGGTCACCGCCTTTAGGGAAGGGGATAACTGTGGCATGCCTCCATTCTGAGGGGATAGAGGCAAGAGGGAAGGAAAGGTTATAGAGTAAGGCCAGAGGAATGGCAATGGTAGGGGCAGACAGGTAGAGCATATTGGAGTCCAGACCAGTTGGGCATTTGCCCTTGGATGAGTTTAAAGTGAGCAGTGCACAGAAGACTTCAGTGGAGGAGATATGGCAGAAAGTGAAAGAGTGGGCAGTGGGAGAGTCTAGAATAGAGTTGGTGGTAGGAGGGGTGGAGTGTTGGGCCAGAGGGAGAGTGGCCAGCAGAGATGATGTACAGTTTGTAAAAAAGTGTTGAAATTGGTGGCCACTGCGAGGGGGTCCATGACTGTGGAACCACCTACATTTAGGACCGCGGTGGGCACTTGCGAGGGAGGGGAGAATAAAGAATTGACTGCCTTCCAGAATTTAGCAGGGTGTTTTAGATTTATGTGGAAGGAGTCTTTAAAGTATTAGGATTTTGCCCAGTGGATTCATCTTGTACCACAGTTATGTAGAGCCCTATACTTTTGTTGATCTTCAGTGAGCTGGATGCTTTGAGGGACTTCCATGCCTGATCCCTGGCTCTAAGGAGTGTCATGAGGTCATCTGTGACCCATGGCAAGTGGGCACCCTACACCCAGGCACGTCTGAGTGAGGCATACAGGTTCCAGAAAGTGAGAAACCTGGATTTCAAGTACTCCAGAGTGGAGTCTATAGAGGTGGCCTGGGGGATGAATGACCAGCCCGTGCTTGCTAGGTCATGTAGGAGAGAGGCAGTGTCTAGTGATTTATAAGATCTAGTCAGTATAGTCCTGGGTGGTGGTTCCTTGGGCCTGAATATTTTTCTCATTGAGTAGATCATGTGATGATCACTTAGTGAGTCCGGTAGGAGGCTGGAGGCAAGTATTCAATGCAGGTGGGAGGTGAGGGACCGGTCCAGGAGGGAGTGGTTTTGGGATTTGTGATTGAAGCGTGTTGAGTCTGTGATCTGTTGTGATAGGTTGAGGGCGGTCACCTGACTGTGTAATTTATCACTAGTATTGGACAGCCAGTTTTGGTTAAAATCTCCAAGTACAGGAAGCTCGCTCCTGAAGGCCTGAGAAGATAGGACACCCAGGTATTCTATAATGGAGAGCATGGTGGAGTCTGGTGGGCAGTAGGATCCAGCAATGAATATTGGGCATGTGTGGAGGAGGGAGAGTTTAATTAGTAAAGGATTGATGGCTTGTGAGGTCAAAGGTAAAGGGACTGGGGTGAACTGGAGTGAGGACTCAATGTACATGGCTAGTCCACCTCCTCTTTTGTTACCTAGATGATCATGTCGTAGAAGAGTGTAGCCAGGAATTGAGAATTCAGCATCCTTGTTGTGTGGTTTCAACCAGGTCTCAGAAATTATCATTATGTCTGGTCTGAGTGAAAGAACAATTGGTTGCAGCAAGGATAGCTTGTGTAGGAGGCTGCAGATATTCAGGTGGGCAAGTCTAAGGCCCCTTGGGAGTTGGATAGGTGAGGCGGTGTGTGGTATGGGAGGAGGGCTAGGTCCGGGGATTCAGCTCAAAGTTGCCAGATAGGAGGAGCAGAATTGATAGCAGGAGTTTGGTTTTAGGCTGGACCTGTGTGGGCTTGCAGTGAGCTTTGGGGGACTGAAGGGATGTTGCTGAGATGCCATGTGCAGGGAATTTGAAGGCAGTTAGGCCAGTGTTGAAGGAGGGTGGAAGGACAGTGGGGCCAGACACCAGACATGGTATGTGAACAGCAGGAGGCTGCTCAGTGTGGAGGGCGGTTGCTAGAAGAGCCAGGGCACAAACCACAGGTTGGCAGGGCTGTAGCTCAGGGTAGGAGGAGGGTGGGAGGGACAGCAAGGGGGCAAGTAGTGAGATCACTGCTAGGTAGAGAGGCAGCATTATGAGTATACTTGTGTTGAGGAGTGAATTAGGTTTGTAGTGGCCACTCGTGGTTGATGTTGATAAGCTGCTAATGGGAAAGGTGGGTGATTGGTTATGTTAAGTCATGTGCATACGAGTATATAAAAGGAAGTTCACCAAAGGGGGTGGTGGGGCAGCTGATGCAGTGCATCGGTGGAGCCTTCCACACACCGAAATTCAAATGCTCCGCTTCTTTGCATACACGCAGTACCTGCTTTACTGACTCCGATTGCAGCTTGGGGGAGCGACACAGCCTGGCCCTTGCGACCGCTCCAGCGGCTGTGAAAGGAAGCAGAGAAGAAAAGGGTATTATTCTGGTAAGAGGGAGGGAGGGAGGAGCTGAAACTAAGAATGGTAGTGGTTAGGCTGGCCCACTGCCAAAAGTGTGTGTTTTGGAAATTAAGTACTTTTGTGGGGCTTGCAAGATTGTGACTGCCTTCAGAATTAAGTGTAAGCAGTGTGTAGCCTGCAGAAATTGGGTTTGAGATTTAAACAGAGCTTGGAGTTAAATTCGCATTAGCCATCAGCATTTAATGTTTGCTCAGTATGCAGAACTACAATGAGCTACTCAAATTTAAATCAGAACTGAAATGCAGCAGCAAATTCAGGCACTCACTAAGCCAGATTGAAGTATAAATTAAAACTAAACCAGGTTAAAGTAAAATTAAAACTGAACTGAAACACGGGGTAAAGTCAAATTTAAAGCAGACTGTGCGAGTTACAAAGGCAATTAGGAGATTACTTGTAGTTTGAATGCTGGGTACAGACAACAGGTTGTGCGGGAGTTCTCTTGAACAAGCAAAGCTACTTAAATAAAGAGACTGCATTTACAAATGAATTAAAGTTCAGGTAGAAACGGGCAAAGAAGTATTACAGTTGGAATAAATTACTAAATGAAAGTTCTATCAGTATTGCTCTGCCAAAAAGAAATATGCAGCCCCAGTTTAAAATAGTGAAATATGCAGTCCCAGTTTGAAAATGGCACCAAAAAACTTCCACGCACCAAAATTCAAATGCTCCGGTTCTTTTCGTACACGCTGTACCTGCTTTACTGACTCCGATTGCAGCTCGGGGAAGGCGACACAACGACATGACTTAAAACTTTGTATCTGTCCTGTAGAGCCTTCTAATGGTTTAGGATTACTGAATTGGGCAACAATAAATGGTAACATTAAATAATTTTAAATCCAGACCATCAACAATTGTGTCGAGAGTCTCTCAGGGTTCCATACTGGGCCCATTGTATTTTAACATTTATGTAAGTAACCTCTCTCTTTTTCAGAGTCCAATATTCAGTACCACTTATATGTGAATGACAGAATTCTTTATGTCTTTGGAAATTCAGTTGATCAGATACAGGCTGATTTTCAAAGGGCTTTTGACTTCATCCAGTGGTATTTTGTGAGTAAAAGTTTTAAATGCTGTTCAGCCATCAAAACTGTTTTATGAAGTCGTGCTTTTGGGGATTCATTTTATATTTCTGACTGTTTATAAATAATTTATCCTATTTATAATATATGTAATTTTATGCTGAAGTTGTTTCAATCTTATGTAAGGTGCCTTGGTATTTGAAAGGTGCCATAGAAATAAAAGTGAATTGAACTGAATTAAATCTCAAACAATGTTATTCAGTCAGGACAGAAAATTTGATATGACTCAAGATGTGCTAAAATTATTACACATAACAATTCTTATCTACAACATGTACAGGTATATACATATTTAGGGGTATGACTCAACCATCAATACAAATGGAATGTCCCTATAGATAAACTGACTAAGGGTTTTTAGGTTGTAAATTAGGCATGTTATATCGACAAAGAAAATGTTTTCCACCAAGGGCTCATGGGCGCATTGTGAATCCCATGATTTAACATGAGCATTTGTGTACACAGTAGACATGTTATGATACATTTATGTACATAACAGATATATCATCATGACATGTCTACACACATCCCCACTGGCAATACTTTTCATTCTGGCATACTTCAATACCTCTGAAGCTTTACACTGCCTACACAACCACCTAATCAGTTCTGTTTTTTATTTCAAACATCTAGCTACAAGACAGAACCTGAGCAAACTCATTTTTTTTGTTTACTACTGAAACTACACACTGTTTCTTTCCTCATTGCCTGCCCATTCGCTTCCCACTTTCATTACCTCTCCAGTCCTTGACTCCCCTCTTCAGTCCTCCAGCACAAATACACAACCTCCCAAAACATTGGAAATCCGTGCCTTTTTTCTTTTGTGAACAAACTCAGCCATCACAACCACTGGCATTTCTCTCCAAACTCCCAAACTCCTTCTATGTCCCTCTGCTCCTTCCAAGGTACCACAAATGTCTTCCACAGCCACAAATTAAGAAAATAAAAAATTACAGTAATCCCCAGCCTGTAGACAACTTTCTTCCCCATAGATGCCTTTTTTGACAGACCCTGCTCCACTCTCTCCCAGCAATCACTCCCATGTGCTCCACACACTCAGAAGACAGGATTAACTCACTTGCTCCCAGTGGCCATTTTGGGTCGGATCCTGCAATGGATGGTTCTGCTGCCATATGGCGTCTATGGGAACAAATGAGTTTTAACAGAGGTATTTTATTATTTTATTTTAAGAGTGCCAGTCAGCTCTTTACCTAACACTGTCCCTGCCATTTTACCTCCTTTTCCATCCCTGCTCTTTCTCCCACTCCCTGCAGCTGCTCACTCCTACCCCTTGATAAATCCAGTATTTCACAAACCCTGCCCCACTCACTTTCAGCACTCACTCCCACAGTTTGTCCTTTTCTTTTTAAATAAAAAAAGACACTATGCTGGGATGCATAGGCAGGGGCATCACCAGCAGGAAAAGGGAGGTCATAATTCCACTATACAAGACAATAGTGAGGCCCCACCTGGAGTACAGTGTACAGTTCTGGAGACCTTACCTACGTAAGGACATAGACAGGGTAGAGAAGGTTCAGAGGAGGGCAACAAAGATGGTGCATGGATTGCATCACAAGTCCTATGAAGACAGGTTGAAGGAACGGAACATGTACTCCTGGAGGAGAGGAGGGAGAGAGGGATATGATAGAGACATACAAGTATCTTAAGGAGGAACAGGGTGCAGGAATACACTATTTTAAGCGTAAAAGATGTTCCAGAACTAGAGGGCATGGGATGAAGTTGGAGGGAGGATTATCAGAGGAAACATGAGGAAGAATTTCTTCACAGAACGGTGGTGGACAAGTGGAACACCCTGCCAGAGGAAGTGGTGGGGGCTGAAACAATCACGGGATTTAAGAATGCATGGGATAGACATAAAGGAATTCTGGAGGTCAGGGGTAAGGGTCAACAGACTTCTAGGAAAACATAAACTGAACTTACAAGCTCAAATGGGCAGACTGGGTGGGCCATAGGCCCTTATCTGCCGACACTGTCTATGTATCTATGTATCTATGACACAAATTCCTCTTTGTCACCCATGGAAGACAACAAGCCACAGCAAAATTCTGTGAAAAAACTACAGCCAACCCCCACTCATGAAAAGATGCCCCCATTGTTCCCAGACAAAATTTTTGAACAGCCACTTTTTCAACCAATCAGCAGCTACACTCTGATGTCAATGCACCGGAGTCCTTAACAACTCCATAGCAACCAGGCTGAAAATGGTGCACTAATAGGGCAGAACACAAACAAGACCCACACAAAATAAGAAAACATTATTTCTTGTAAAAAACAATTCAACAAAACTGAATAAACCACAAGGTCTCTGCCTATTGCGTAAATGAAATACGCAACAGGGACCTTGTGGAATAAATTATTTATTTTCATTCAAGCTGTTTTGACCTTGGTCACGTCACATCACTTGTGGCTTATGACACTCGTGAGTTTACGTGAGGTCAAACAGCTCATGTGATATGGGTGTGTTTGGTATAGAAGGAAATATATCCACCGAGAGGGGTTAGTTAGCTAATAAGGCCATGGTCCCAAAGGGCAAGTGGCTTTATGATTGAATTAACCCCTCTCAGTAGGTATATGGCCTAATATGCCACACAAACCCATCCAGTGTTTTATTTAATACATGGCATGTTGTTGTAGCTTTTACCAGCTGTGTGGGTTCAGGTCAATTTCTTGTTGAGCCATGTCTAAGGGCATTTCAGAGTTTGCCATCTTACTATGTGGTCCTGTGTGTTTCTGTAGTGTAGTGGCATTTTGGTAAGGGCCTTTCCTTTGTCCCATTCTTGTTTCTGTAGTGTAGGGTTCCTCTATTAAAGGTGGAGTGTCTCTGGGACAGGCATATTGTAGCTCGACGGTGGGGTTGTGGGCTGTGGTAGTGTGGTGTGTTGGCAGGGGTGTGCAGCTGTGTCAGGGGTTGGGAGGATGGTTTGTGGTTGGGGAGCAGGGAAGCAGCTTGTGTCATTGTTCCAATGGAGCCAGTGGAGTAGGTGGCTTGGCAGCAGCATGTGCGAGAGAGCTGGAGCTTCATGGGAAAGGTAGCAGGTAAGTATGTGAGGGTGGGTTCTTTTTGTTCCCTGCATCTGGTATCAAACTATTTTTTTTTATGTGGAGAGCCTGGGGGTGAGGCAGGGAGCAAAATGGGTTTGAATGTTGGGGGTAGTATTTCTGGGCATGGGGGGAGCAGCATTTTTCCACCATACATACATGCATACTTTCCACCAACTACTTTACATCAACTAAGCAGTGTGGCTGGCTGTTTGTGTTTGTCTCTGTCAGTAGTTTAGTTTTTGTGGTTTTTTGTGTGTTTCTTCTTGGAGGAACTGGATCATTCTTGGACATAACATCTATGAACATTTCCTGGACTAAGAAACTACAAAACATCACCACCAGGTATAGGCATTCTCATCATAAACCAGCTTTTTTGGAAGACATCAAAAAGCAAAAGCTAGGTCAGTAAATCTTTTATACAAGTTTCTGGGTTGTGGAGTGCTGCATTGAATCCACATTTCTGCCTGACTTTCTTAAAGGATGTATGCTTGTCTTTGAGTTCTATTCACAACTGTTTTGGAGAACAAAGGGAAGATTCTAACAAAGGATTTTTACATCCTGCATATGCCCTAGGCTAATGTTCATCACCTTCAGGAATTTAACACTTTCTGGGTCTTTGATCTACAGTAACAGTCAGTTTTCTGGTTCACATTAGCTCACCTTGAGTCACTCAGGAACACTCACCCTTGCTACAGTAAACATTTGCAGTCTCCTGCCAAAACTGGCAACTCATAGATTGGGAGGACGAATCCTGCTTCTGATACTGCTATTATGCTTACATTGGGTATTTACTTCTGTTTCAATCAACAACCACTATGGAGAGAATACCTCACAACACAATGACTTTGCTTTCTCCAACCAAATTGCCGAAACACAACATGTGCGTACCTACACCACCCTTATCCTTCTGAAGGGTTGTACCTAGAACTCATTTCTTATGCTCAGAAAATACAAAATGACACAACTGGTTCATCTCCCATTCCACACTATTAAACTGTGGTTTCTCCTACTCCTCATCATCCTATTGTCAGGGGATGTAGAACTTAACCCTGGCCCCTCTGTCCACCACTCTCCCACTGACCTATCGGCTGTCTCAGGAAAAGGACTTCTCATAGCCCATATGAATATTAGGAGCATTACCAGGCACTTTGCTGATCTCGAGGCATGGATGAAAGTGTACAATCCTGACCTACTGTGCCTATCTGAAACATGGCTCAAGCCTCACATTCCAAACTCCCTATGTTCCTTGCCCAGTTATTCCTTGATACGGAGAGATAGACCTTCCCCAAAACGTGGAGGGGGGGTCGCCATCTTCTATAAAAACCATCTTGATGTTACGGTCTGCCCACCCACTGGCTCACCCTCAGTCTGTGAGTTCCTACACACAACCATTGCCCTTGGTGCAAAAAAACTCCACATTATCTGCGCCTACAACCCACCCACTGGAGGAATCACAGGTCTTCAGGATTCACTTAATCAAACCATCATAAACGCCAAGCAAAATGAGGTCATAATCTTAGGTGACTTTAACCTAAACTGGCTGGGACCAACTCACAGCACACTGCTGACACTAACGCAGAGCTATATCCTGCACCAGATCTTAACTGAACCCACTAGAACCACCCCTTCTACCTCCACCCTCATAGACTGGGTACTGGTGAATCGCCTTGACCATGTGCAAACTGCAGGCATCTTGGCAGATGTTCAAATAGCCCTTGATATCTTCATTGATAATTTCACAGCACTTCAGGATAAACATACCCCAAAGGTCACCAGAAGGGTCATGGGTAAACAAACAAGATGGCTACATAAGGCCGGCCCGCCGGAGCAGCGGTTGGATTGCCGCTTGCGACGCCAGCAATCCGGGTTCGGGAATGAGCTCGGGAGCTGGAGGGCCGGTCGGGAGGAGAGGACTTGAGCATCCCAGGGACTGCTCATCCTCTCCGGGGGGAGGGAGGGTTACTTGAGCTCGGTGCTTGTCTGTCCCCAGGTGGAGACCTGAGGTACAGCAAGCCCGATGCTCCAAACACACGAGGGGGCGACGTACCAGACGTCGGCACTTCGGCGCCTTGACGTCACTGGACATGGCACGTCAGGAACACCAGGAAAAAACCCTTGCAGCCACCTAGTAGACGGAGCACCAGGGCCCCAACCTTCAATGCCCCTACCTGTCCAGGGACAGCATGCCGACGAAGACTAGAAGGACATCGGGGTGGCTGGGGGAACCACCCCATACCCACCTGGGGGGTACAGCCACGGCTCAATGGGGCATGGACTGCACTGGCTCCAGGTAGGTGAGCGAAGGCTGATAAGGCCATAAGGTATCTCCCGAAGAAGAGGTGGTTGCGAGGAGGGAGGAGGATAAAGAGAAAATATAAAAAAAAAGATGGCTACACAAGGACCTGCTGGCTAACCTGTGCACATGGGACAAACTCTAGAAGAAGTATAAAGTGTCCAGACTACCAGAGGATTACAATACCTACAGGGCCTCTCGGAGTGCCTGTAAAGAGCAAATCAGAACAGCAAAGAGCATCTACTGCAAGGAACTGCTCACAAACTCTGCTGGTGACCCTAGAAAATTTTGGACACACATCAAGACCTTTCTTGGGGCTACCCAGTCATCGACCCCATGATCCTAAATGGTGTACATTGCAATGACTCAAACACTATAGCGAATGCCTTTAACAGATTATTCACGGACCTGTCTCAGTACACCTCATCCTTCGCTTCACCTCCCACAGCATCTCAGCCTTACTGCACACCCCAGAGATCTGCATCTGGTGCTGACCACTGCCAACTAACTACTATCCCCCTTTCCACTTTAAAGCTATTTCTAGATTCAAGGTCCAAAGGCTATTGCAAAACATATCCGACAACACTAGCCCTGGCTCAGATTCACTTGAGCCATGACTCCTGAAGCTAGTGGCATCATTGATTGCCTCGCCACTGGCCAAGTTTTTTCACTCTGTCTCTCTCTCTTGGCATTGTCCCAGATCTCTGGAAGATTGCCCAAGTTATGCTTATCCTTAAAAAAGGAGACCCAAAGGATATCAACAACTACAGGCCTATAGCCATCCTTTCTGTGCTAGGCAAGCTACTGGAGAAGCTTGTTGCAACCCAAACCATTGACTATCTCACAAAGAACAACCTTCTCTCAGACACTCAGCATGGTTTCAGAAAAGGGCACAGTACCTCAACCGCTCTTCTCAAATTCTCCAGCGATGTACTCTGCAACATGGACAAAGGCCTACTCACTGGAGCAGTATTTATCGATCTTACCAAAGCTTTCCGATCTTGTTGATCATCCCCTGCTTCTCTCAACCCTGCATAGACTTAACTTCTCATCCTCAGTAGTTGACTGGTTTAACAACTACCTATCAAACAGATTACAACTTGTTAAATTCAACTCCGCTCTCTCGGATGTGACCAGCACTGACATCGGAGTACCCCAGGGCTCCATCCTGGGACCCCTTCTTTTCTCGCTATACATCAACAACATAGATTATGCCATACTCTCCTGCTCAGCTATCTTATACGCTGATGATCTTGTCCTCTACTACAGCGCTGACAAAGTTAACATCATTAACAAAAACCTCTCCTCGGGATTTCAGGAATGTGCAAACATGGCTAAATGCTAATAAGCTCATCCTCAACACAAAAAAGACTCAAGCCATGCTATTTGGCACTGCCCCCAAACTCAGGGCCTGTAAGGAACCCCTCCTAGTCCATGACTCTGGGGGTCTCTCATCGACTGTGTCACACCCTTCAAATACCTGGGTGTCCTCCTTGATAAATCCCTTGATTTCAGTCTGCACATCCAGTCAACCTGTAAAGCAACAAATGCCAAACTTGGAATCACCTATAAGACTTGTCACCTGCTAACACCATCTGCCAAATTGGCCATTGCCAAGGGTATTCTGCTTCCAGAGCTGACATATGGTGTCTCCACTTTTGCTAATGCCCATAAGACTGCTCCTCCATAAATGGGATGTCGCGTATAACAACATATGTCGGTATGCCTCCTCTTCCCATCGCCTCAAGCACCACTGCACACTGTATAGTGACCTAGGCTGGCTCTCCCCAACTGCCTACTGACTATATTCCCTAGGGACCCTCACAGACTCTGTAATCCGTTAGCAAACTCCAACCTCCCTTGCAGCTCTACTTGTACCACAGACACCTGCCCATGGACTACGCTCGGCAAACAAATTTCTACTCACCATATCCAGATGTCTTACTTCAAAAGGCTCTAGAGCATTTCACTGCACTGCCCCAACCACCTGGAACTCCCTCCCTCCTGCCCTGAGGCAGGCTAACTCCCACCCAGTCTTCAAAAAAGAACTATATCACCACCTGTCCCGGGACCCCTGCACATGCTTTGATCCCACTTAATGCCTCACAGCTAACCACCCTATTTCGGCCAAGACACTGCTGCACTTCTAAACAAGCTTTGCTATAACATTTGTTTATAGTTGCCACTTAGCCTACTTTCAGTTATTTGCATGTACTAATGTCACTTTTGTCATCTCTGCATAGCTTTATGTATTATCTCGAGTACTGTCTGACTTGATCTGTATTCTAACCTACCTGTACTACATATTATGTACCTGTACTATATACTATGTATTGTATAATGTCATCTCATTTTATGTATGTATTCTCCTGGGTCGTGGCTGAAAATAGTCAACTTTGGCTAGTGCACCTAACCCGGTTAACAAAAGCTAAATAAATAAATAAATACAACCTTAATTGAGTGCTTACAGCTGTATATGTGCTGTACAGCTCCGGAAGTACACAGCTGTAACTGGTGAGGTATACAGGGAAATATACAATAATGGCTCTTATAGGGAAATGAGTCAACCATGAATTATATATATATAAAATTGAAAAAACATTGTTAATGCTCTAGTTAGGTAAAAGTGACAAAAGTAGGGAATGTGGAGTTAGGGTTTCCAGCCCAAACCCCTCCCCCCCCCAGGCAGCACAGCAGGTGTGGGGTGTGCCTTACAGTTCACAACTTGGTGGCTAAGGCAGTCTTGGCAAGCTTCAACAGGAGTTCTGGCTGGGCCACTGTGTCACACTCTTTTGCCAAGTTTATAAAAATGGTAATAGTTAGTTTCCCTGGTCCTCGGACTTCTGAATAAAGTCAGGTGGCTCAATTCGCAAAGGGCAGCCCAAGCTGTGCCAACAGCAGCTTGCACTGATTTCTAGTGTGCCAGAGACGCTGTGCCTGATTCTCTATCAGGTCCTGGAGGCAAAATCCTGCAGCTTGCAGCAAAGGTGGCCCTGCACCAAAGAGACGGCACAACCACGAGGTTTGCTGCAAGCTGCGGGTGCGGTTGGTGGCACTCACTGCAGGCAAGAATAAAGTGGTGGATTGTCCCCCAAGCCCCTATACCCCTTTTAATAAAAGTAACATATCCCTAGTCGTCTAGTGGATCCCCTCCCAGTCTCCCTGAAATAAAACATCTATTGTTCCCTGGTGGTCTAATGGACCCCCCCCGCATCCCCAGTCTGCCCATATAATAAAACACATAACTTTTCTGGGTGGTCTAGTGGACCCCCCACCCCAGTAGGCAGTTCACCACCACCTCACTCCTCCCTGCCCCATCTTTGAGCTGGCAACTGGCATGGCCCTCTGCTCTCCACCACGGCTGGCCACTGACTGACCTGTCAATGAGTGCATACTGCACAATCAGCTATTACAGTATGTGCTCATTGACAGCTCAGTCAGTGGCTGGCTGTGGAGGAGAGCGGAGGGCTGTGTCAGTCGCTGGCTCGGGGATGGAATGGGGAGTGTGTTTTATTAAGGGGAGAACAGGGATACAGAGGGGGTCTGCTAGACCACCAGGGAATGATATATGTTTATGTCAAGGGGAGTCTCACCACACACATGGGGTGGGGATAGCGCAAGTTCTCTAGCCTCCCAGAGGACACACTTCTAAGTACCCTTAGACCAGTCCAAATTGTCGGAAGGGTACCCTGTGTGAGGGACAGATTAAAAAGGTGAGTAATGGGTACTGCTAGGATATGGTGGCTTATTTTTAGGAAGAACTGATCTATAAGATCCGTGCCTGCACTGTTTCTAGTGTCTAGTTTGAGGAGCAAGTCCTCCCCCTGATTCAATGAGATTGAGGTAAATGAGAAGGCAGATTCGGTCCCCGAGGGGGCATGGAGAGCAGAGGCCTTATCCTGTCCACATAAGTGGTTTCATAAGTTATCTGGTGATGAATCGAAGGCCAGCCCTGTGGTGGCAAAATTGTTATATAGTAGATTTAAAATGTCATGCTTGTCTGTGTGAGTAGTATTACTGGTTGTAATTTTTGGAGGGAGTGAGTTGGAGAACCTGTGTCCCTCGACCTACTTGAGGGTCTTCCAAGATCTGGAAGAGCAGTTTGTAGATGCATCTAATTTGTTGATATCTTGAACTGCCAGGTTTGCCTTAGGATGTTCCAAATCAGTAATAAAACTGCAATTGCACTTTATAATTCCTTTGGCCTTTGTTTCTGTGTGAATCCTTTGACCAGACACAGGCACCCTGCTGGGGGGGGGGGAGAGAGAGAGAAAGGGGGAGAGAGAGAGAGAGAGAGAGGGGGATACAGACAGACAGAGAAAAATAAACACAAAACAACCAGTACACCAATGATGTTGTACAGAGTAAGTAAACATATGTACCACACAGGGTCCCCAGACACATGGAGCCTCCACTTTTTACTGTTGATTGAAGGGACCCCTTCATTTAAATTAGCCCTCTGACCTCAAACAATCATCACATGACCAGCAGGGGAACAGAGTTACAATTGTTATCATATCCTATCTTCTCTGAATTTGATCTATCTCCCCTCCAGTGAGCAACATAATAAGGCATTTTATGTTTGTAATGTTTGACCAGGAAAGAGCCACTGTGACTGGACTGCTCATCACTACATGCTTTCTAGGGGGTTAACTACATAGACCTATTCTACTGATAGAGGGAGTGTTGGCCAGGACACTGGGGAAACGCTCCTACCCTTGTACAGTAAGTGCCATGGTACCTTGAAAGCCACCAGTGATGGGTGGAAAAGGATGGCATCTCAACAGTGCAGCATCCCCTAGAGTGCTGCACTACAGTGTCAATATCGGGTATTAGCCAAAGTTTCTGGTGCGGGGCTGCAACATATGACCTTCCAGTCACAGAGAGAAGGGATAACTGACAAATGACACATGAAAAAAAAATTGATTTAAGTTACACAAATATTTTATTATTAAAAGTATTACATATCATAGTAGTTATACTCCCCAAACCACCAACGTTTCCTGCACAAGTATTGGTGCGAAACGTTGGAGGCTTGGGGAGCATAGCTACTGTAGTATGTAATCTTTTTAATAATAAAATGTTTTTGTAACTTAACCAAGTTGTTTTTTTTTCATGTCATTTTCCAGTTAGCCCTGCTCTCTGTGTCTGGATTCTACTTCTGTGTTGCAGCTCCTGGCTTTGTGTTCCTTAGCCATCTTCTTGGTCGGACTTAACATATGACATTCCAATATTCCGACCACAGAGGTGAGTGTGCAACCTACTGAGCATCTGACACTGCTAAAGTGAGAAGCAGCTGATATCCCCTCTCTGGATACCAGGGTGGCACAGTCCAGCCTCCTTGATCCCAAAGCCTGAGAACTCAATTCCGTTTTCTGAAACCAGATATGCCGTATATGTACACCTGACTGACAACAAGACAACTGAAATGGACAGTGCACCATTTGTCAGTTTTTGGGGACAGACAACATTAGAGTTCTTACCTGTAATATCAACAGGAACAAAAAATACGCATTTGCAAGTCTCTGAAACTGTTCAAAAAGATTGAATGGCAGGAATGTGAAAATGTTGTATTTTGAAGTCTTAATTGCATTTGTCTGTGGGGAGAAAAGAACAAAGACTGATTAAGTGCATGAAATCAAACACCTTCTGTCATTTGCTGTATTACCACATCTAAAAGAAAAAGTTCTGATTTCCATCTGTTTGGTAGCTAAACTGTTATTTCTTTTCCACCTTGGGCAGACTCACCTCTATTATTTGCTATAAAGCAAACCTGATGCATTGAGCCCTAAAGACAGGTGCTCTAAACCTTTGGCTAAAAGGAAGTTCTCATTAACTGGGAGGTGATATGGAGCCTTTGTCTTCATACACTGTGATATCAACAACCATTATCAGAGGTCTCTTTGTTGTAACTCTTACTCCTAGGTGTAGCACTCTATAATTTGCAGTGCTCACATCTAGAAAGTTCAGTTTTCTACAGCCTTCCTTTTTCCCATGTACAACTTAAACCAATGTAACATGTATGAAAGGGAAAACGGAAATTGTTTAACCAGGAAAGACACATTGAGAAAAGCTTGTTTCCAGGTGCAACCTGGGAGCGCAAGAAAGTTATGTGACTTGTTTAGGTCTCACAGTCTGCAAGTGGGTGCTGTGGGATTCAAATCCAGGTCTCCAGGTTTGCAGCTAGTGCTCTTAACCACTACGCTATACTGTCTCCACATAGGTCTGTCATCTTACATTTACTTATTTTAAAATGTTGGCCAGGAAAAGCATGCTGAGATGATGAGCATCATTTCCATTGTTTACCTGATACAAAATGGCCACCCAGGTAATAATGAGTTAATATACAGTGGAGCAATAGCTACAGTATCTACAAAACTGTATATGCAATATACAGAGTACAGTATATTAATGGGCTATGCAATGGTCTGACTCAAAATATGCAGTAGTTTTCACGTGTGTGGTGGCAGGACCATAACTCACAAGGGGTGGAGCCACATGTGCATTATAAGTCTTGCTCCCTTACAAATGATAATAAACTATGTATTATACAACGGCAAGAAAATTTCCTGGATTCTGATTGGTTAGTCTGAGGCTGGACCCATGATGTTATCCCAGCATAACATCATGGGTGTGATGTTATCCAGCATAACATCACAGTTCTAGTCTTAGCACTGTGAACCAATACGAACATCATGGAGCAGCATCTTTTTCCATCTCCTCTTAAGAAACATAAATATTTTCCACACTAAAATAAAAACATTCTTTAAAATTATTTTTTTATTTTATATATAACAACAAGCCATTGTATAATAGGAATAATGCACTCCAGGGTGTGTGTCGTGCTGGAATAATGTCACTTCTGGAGTGAAGTTATCCCATCACGACACACACCCTGTCGTGCATTATTCCTTTATTTTGAGTCAGACCATTGTATATCATCAATTTAATAGTTTAACTTTTAAATCTACTTGTTATTTAAAGATTTAATGGCTTCTGTTTGATTTCAACTGCTGGCTTCACTATGGCATTAGACAACTGTGATGTCATCAGCATTGTGAAAGCTTCTCTCTGATTGACTCAGTATTCTATTGTGATGATCCTAACCATCAAGATATCCATTGTGACAACAGTAACATAGGCTGATCCATGCATGGGTAAGTAAGCAATAAGACATGACAGGGTGTGCATTATGGTGAAATAATCACATGCCTCAGGTGCATTGTTAGGCATGAGGTGCAGCCAAGTGCCAAGTGCCATTAACTGCTCCTGAGAAGCGTGATTATTTCACCATGATGGCACACCTTGGAGTATCTTATTGCTCTTATAAAATGGCATTTAAATATTTGAATTATAAACGAGTGAAAATAAGAAGAATGTATTTTAAAAAGATAAAAATGGGACCTTTCATTGAAATATGCTTCCATCTTAACACTGAATAGAAAAAAACAATTAAACATATTGAAAACCATGTGAGGCATACATTTTTCTAAGAAAAAAATGTTACTGTACCTTGCATTTCAAATCAATACAAGTACTATATTTTAACGGAAATGTGTTCAAAAACTTCAAACCTGCCAGGTTGCTTTTTTTTGGGGGGGGGTATAGATTTCACCTGAAAACACCTAAATTGGATTCAAATGTATGTACATCCAGCTTTTAGAAATTTCAGGGATGTATTTGAGCAGTTTGGATCTGCCTTTGCCTATGTAACTGTTTTCCACCTTTTCTCTTTGTTTATAAAGTATTATTGCCTATTTTCCTCATCCTGTTTTTGTTTTCTGTCTTTCACCACATTCAACATATGGGATGTTTATGGAATGTGGAATACAGGGTTTTAGAAATGGGCTTTTTATTTCCTGGCATCTGATTGGCTAGTACCCTTGCCAGGGGGGTACATTAACTTTCAATAGATGCCCAGGAAATAAAAAATACCAGCCCCAGTGCCCCTTGCCCTCTCTAAAATCCTTGTGCCCACCCTGCCCCTCACTGGCCAAAAGCACCCCATAAATTTGAAATCCCTGCCATTTTTTCCTCACTTAGTGAGAGATAGACCCCCACACACACACATATACACACTCATTTATAGACACACAGCCTAAGGTCGCCACCTTTCCTCCAACCTGCCAGTTTCTCAAAGATGAAAAAAAAAACAGTCTCAGTAAAAAAAAAAAAAAACTCAATTGTGGTGCAGTACAGTACAGTACACTGATAACCGGCGCTGCTTCTGATGCCGCTCACTGTAATGTACAGCTCCAAAAACAGTCCTCTAGCAACGGAATCCTCCCTAAATGTGAAGTGCTATATTTTTCAAAAATAACCATTAAGAGATAGTACCAATTTTTTATTCTGTAGTCGAGGAGCCAGAGAAATTGGCATCCCTCGTACTCAACTCCAACAGCAGTGCTTTCCTGCTCTCACTCCCCCTTCTCCACAACATGGGCCACTCTGTTCATTAGCAAGCATCCCCCGTTCTACCACAACTTGCTTTCCCAAACTCAATAGTTTGCTTCATCATTCACTCATGCACTCCCACCTCTCCCTCACTTACCCTTTCAGCCAACACAGAATCAACCCCACAACTGAAATCCCATAAATGGGACACATTTCCTTGAAAAATGTTACTACCTTTCTCCCCTTTCAGTTCTCCTGGGCACACGCACAACAAAAGCAAAACAGTCGGACCAATCAGCTTTCTTTTTTCTCAGCATTTCTTACAGCTCGCATTCCCTGACACCGATTGGCAGCACAACACATTTCCAAGAACTCAGCAACTTACTGGCAAAGGGGCTGTCTCTTTTCACATACACTTACCCTAGAAATCAAAAAACAACAAAAGGGATATCTTAAAGTTTTTAAAAAAATTAGACTGCTGCTGTCTGTGTCACCTTATAATTCTCCACTTCCTGCTTTCGTCCTGCATTGTTATGCGCCTTATTTACTGCCACATCTTCTGACCATGAAACAAAAATGATGATGGGGGGGGGGGGATTTAATAAAACTCCATGGGTTTCTGTGAAGGTTTTGGGGGGCGGGTAATTACAACAGAATAGCTCTGTGCAGGGAGGGTGGCAGGACACAGAACAGCACAAAACACAGGGAGGGACTACTTTACAACACATAGTTAAACTGCATTCTTAATCTATTTTTTAAAATGATTTTATTCAATATTTTTAATATCCATATAAAAATGCCACAGAGCCCATTTTCTAAGTGCAATAATACCCTCTAGGGTGGGAGGTATGGGCAATACTGGACCTTCCAGGGGCTATAAGGCCCTCTGCCTGTAGCACTGGGCCTCATTATGCCCCTTGGCGGTCCGGTATTACTCAATACCACCCACCCTATTGGGTATTATTTCTTACTTAGAATTCTGCCTAGTTCCACTGGCAAAATGTTCCTTTTCCAGCACAAAGTACGGACACACAACAAAGGCCTCTTCTAGAGCAACAGACTCAATTATATCATTGTCAGAGATTCATGGAATCATAGAATCCCACCAGCAGAAAAAGACCACCTAGTCCATCTAGTCTGCCTGAAAAATAGCCCACCCCTTCCCCATTCTTACCGCCCACCTCTCTGTTCTCCCTCTCCCCCACTGTTTAGCCCCATGTAGTTGTCCCATGCTCTTTTTTTAATTCATCTTTATTGATAAATTAAGGTGCACATATTACAGTTTTCAGTTTATCAGTGTTTTACATAGTTACAGGAACATATACAGATTCATACTTCAATTAATACAAGCAATTTTTATTATAATTTAGTTAATATACAAATTGCTTTATCGTGACAGTCTCTAACCCCAGGTTCTTTTTTTATGTTGGCTCACGCTTGCACGCCAGCCAATATATTGCAGTAGTAGCAGATTTGGAGCTACGGTCACTGTGGGTGAATGCAGGGCACATATCAGTAGGTGCGTCCCTCATTCCCCAATAAGCCAGCATGTAGGTGCTGACACCAGCAATATGTAAAGTGGTCACCACATCTTACAAAAGTGCCACAGCAATGAGAGCCAAGCTCGTCATGCAGTGGCACAATAGCATGCCTCCTGACATGCCTTCACTGGTAAATTTGTCCAGTAAACATGGTGGCACTGAGTGCCACCATGCACAATGTCGACTTCAGGGGTGCCCTATCCCCCTCTCGCCATGCCCCAACCCACTTCATTTGCCGACGGCGGAGCCCACTCCCCATAGGCATAATGCCCCCATCCCATTCCAATTTTGTGCCGAGGGGGTGCTCAATCCCTCTCGGCATCATGCACCCCCCAACAGTCTTTCTTTGCCGACAGAGGGCCCAATCCTCGTTGGCTTCAGTCCCCTTGCCCAGTTCAATTTGCCAATGGGGGAGCCCATTCCCAGTTGGCATAATGTCCCCGACCCCTGATTTGTGCTGTGTGTTGAGGGGGTGCCCAATCCCCCCTCGCATCATGTGCACCCCCCAACCGTTTCTGTGCCAACGGGGGGCCCAGTCCCCATCAGCTGTGGTCCCCTCCCCGTAATGCAGGTGGTACACTGGAAGCCCGCCCCAGTGTACCAAACAACACCTGCAAAAAATGAAAACCGACCCTCATTGCCTTTCTTTTTCTTCTTCCCTGTAAAACAAGAAAACAGTCCCTCGCGGTCTCTCCTGCCCCTTCCCCAACCTGCGCCTACCCTCTGTGTACCCTGCTTCCTCACACACACCCTTACCCCATACTTACCTCTGGAGTCCTGCGTGTTGCTCTTCGGTGGACAGGGAACACGTCTGCACTCTTCAAAGCCGACCGCGAACTGAAGAAATGCTGATAAGCTGTATAATGGCATAAATACGGTTTTGTTTTTCAACTTTGGTGCATATCTCTGACATTCTGGGGAATTTTGGCACCAAATTTTCAACATGGGGTTATTGGGACCCTTCCTCATGAATTCAATCACTGTCATGGCGCTATTTGGTCTCGAAAGCTGATTTTGCGGTCACTGTGCGGAATCACCTTTCGGGACTGATTAATGAAACAACAGTGCCACTGTTCATGAGGTGGGCTCTCAAAAAGCCTATACTGAAAATTTGGTGAAAAAAATCCAAACAATGACTGTTTTACGAGTGTGCATTGTGCAGTTTCCTTGCACGCTCGTAACTTCGTGAATTTGTAATATTTTCACTCCAGATTTTCAACATTGGCATTTTTCCTCACCTCCTTATGAACAGTATAGCTGTCATTTTACATATCCTGCCCAAAATGTGTTTTCACATTTCCGGCACAAATAGCACGGTCGCTGTGGGAAATCAATTTTAAGGACATATTAAGAAAATGACAGTGACAATGTTCATGAGCAGATGTCCTAAAATGCCTATGTTGAAAATCTGGTGATGAAAGCCCATAAAATGACTGTGCTACAAGCATGAGTTGTGCAGTTTCCACGCACTCTTGTAACTTCGCAAATTTGCAAAGTTTTCATGCCAGATTTTCAACACTGGCATTTTTTCACACCTCCTTATGAACAATACAGCTGTCATTTTTCACATCCTTCCCAAAATATATTTTCACACCTGTGGTGTACAATGTCGTGGTCGCTGTGGGAAATCAACTTTTGGGACAGATTAACAAAATCACAGTGCCACTGTTCATGAGGGGAGGTCCCAAAATGCCTATGTTGAAAATGTGGTTTAAAAAAATACCAAAAATAATTGGGTTACGGATGTGTATTGCGCAGTTTCTATGCATGCTCATGACTTCACCAATTTTTCACATTTTCTCTCCAGATTTTCAATGTTGCCATTTTTTTACACCTCTTCATGAATAATACAGTTGTCATTTTTCACATCCTGCCCAAAATGTGTTTTCGTGCCTGTGGTACCAAATGGCATAGTCACTGTGGAAAACCACCTTTCCGCTAACAAACTGATAGTGCCGCTCTTCATGAGGTGGGGTCACAAAAAGCCCATGTTGAAAATTTGGAGTGAAAATACCAACAAACGCCTATGGCATTAGGGTTTCCAACTGCAACACCCCACCCTGTAGAGACTGACAGGCATCAGGGGTGTAACTTGGGATCACTGGATGTAAAGCTCACGCCATTCCACCCCACCCCCACCCTGCAGCCAGTGACAGGCATCGAGGTGTGCCTTGAAGTGTTCGGCCCTAAAGTTCACCCCATTCTCCTACATTGCACCCATCTTAGCATATTTCCTTATGGGATGGGGTAAGTATAAGGCCCAAATCACACCATGACACTTGTCAGTGTCTACAGGGTAGGGTGAGGTAAAATGGCATGAGCATTATAGTAGATGACCCAAAGACACACCCCAATGCCTGTCAGTCTCTGCAGGGTGGGGGTGGGGTTGGTGGCAGTTCAGTACTTCACTGCCATTCCTATTATGCATCTTTAACTCCTGCACTACCAATGCCAATGCCAGCGAGACAACATTCGGCATTGACAAATGCTTGTTTATGAGGCTTCTGCCTATTGAAATAAGTAATATTCTCCCTGAGTTTGTTTGTGAGGGATTTGGTCTTGTGGTCCTCTTTCTACTATTTTTTTAGCCATTATGTCAGGTACATTGCTCTAACCTCTGATATAATCATCTGTCCTGTATTGAACTACATTTGGATAGGTATCAAGATCTGGGGTTTTATATGTGCACTGTCTTACAAACATTACTTGTAGTAACAAGAGTTTTAAATCAGTTACAAATAAACGTAGTATACAAACGACAAGTAATTGGCAGATAAAACTTCTCTGCCATGCTTCAACAAACGTAAACAGTTTTAAACCAAGAAACTTATTTCAGCTATTCTGTTGTTGAAACCATCTGTACACTGAATTAAATGGGTTGTCTTTTTTAATTCCAAGAGTGGGCCATGGTGACTCTTGCAGCCTGTGGGACATCGCCATGGTGATGTACGTTATCCAGCCTATATACGGCGAAGCCAGTATGTTGCAGGATAGGTAAATTCCCCTGCTACAACTGGGCTATCCAACATCAGCAGTTTCAAGACTGTGCTGTCTACCAATCGATCAAGTCTTCATGAACTAAGATTTTTTAACTGCTAGACTATACAAGTAATAAATGATTAACCCCTTTTGGGTTGGTGCTTCTATTATGAGGCTTCAGTCTGCTTAGACTGATTTGTTTATGAAGAGGGAGTGAAATCATGTAACCCAAGTCTATTGTTACACAGGGAACATAAGGCTCCTTATGTGTTTTTGGTTCTGTTTATATAGAGGGAGGAGGTACCAGGCTCCCCTGGTAGTCTCCACTCCTCTATGGCCCTTCCCTCTTAGCACAGTGGAGTCATCACATCCCATGTCCCGCAGCCTTTGTCAGCCTTAGCTTAAAGTGGACCCTTATATTAAATTCCATATATATAACCAGAGAAAATGTTTTGGTATAAACTTCCAGGGTTAATCTAGTTCCGAAGAGACATTTTAGAAAATAAAAGTCCATGATGATTCTCACTATTTGAGTAGAGCAGAAAATTTCCATCCTGTGTGTTTTCAAGCTGGATTCAGATTTTATGGGCCGGTGCAGAGTCAGGAAGAAGCTGCCTGCTGCAAGTCCCCAGGAGGATGCGTGCAGTCCGCTCGTGTGTCCCTGTCTCGAAGCCCTCCCCGGGCACATTCCCCTTCGCATTACATCAGACCAAAGAAAAATCTGTGTCCTGTTCAGATTCAGAGTCCTTAGTCATTTTAAGTAAGTTACTTGTGGGCCGTCAGTTCGTACAATATTGCATATCCCTTTTATTTTTTGGTAGGAACTTAACTTACTGATTTTGTAAAGTCCCGAATCTAGTTACTTGAGCATTCAGATCCCAATCATTTTAAGCACTTACTTTGTTGGGTAACGTGGAAGAAAGAGATTGTGACTGGACTCTTTTTTCAGGGAGTATCAGCATGTCTGTCAGGAGGGGGAGGGCAGGTGAATCAACTCAGTTACCCGATCTGTGGTTTTCAGGGTACTCTTCTTGTTTGTTTGCTGATTCCGGGAGCAGCAGCCTCTTCTTCAGTCTCTGTTAGGTGTGGTGCTTTTTTGTTAATCTTTGCTGGATCCCCATAGTTCCGCAGCATCGCAGCCAAGTCAGAATGAAGGTTGGTATGGAGAGCTTTCTGTATCGATCCTCTTCTGTTAATACCCTTTTATGCAATGGTACAAGCTGAGGTCAGTAGATCCTTTGCCAGGCGTTCTTTTACCAGGGAGGGAGTCAGGATGCACAGTAAGACTGAGAAGGTCTTTGTCCCTTTTTCGGTTTCGATCTTTAAGCGTGCGGGTGAAAGAATTTGGGCCCTTATGTTTTTGCGTTTAGTTGTTTAATTATGGAGCATAGAGTTTTATGGCTCTCTTGCACAACATTAGTGTGATCGTTATTAAGGGTAATTTTATTATTTTGATATTGTAAGTCCCCTTGCTGCCATGCTCTATGGAGTAGCTCCTCCTTGACTGTGTAGAATAACATCTTAGCTATTAAAGAGTGTGGTCTCGCTCCTGCTTCCCGGGGTTTTGGTCCAAGAAAGCGGTGAGCTCAGTCCATGGAGAGATCAAGATCTTGTGGTAGGTTGATTATTTGCTTTAACATATCTTGGAGGAAGGAAGCAACATCTTTTGCTTTGTCTTCGGCACCCTCTGGTACTCCATAGACCCTTATGTTTTTCCTCCGGCTTCGGCCTTCCAAGTCATCAAGGTGCCAGGTCATCTTCTGATCTCTGGCCAGAAGATAGAGGAGTAGACGATCCTGTCTGTCTGTCTGCTCCGAGATCTGGGTCAAGCAGACTTCAATCTGCTCAGTTCGGTGCTCGATTTTATTGATATGTGCTCGGAGTTCTGTTAGCGACTGGTCTATTTTGTTGATAGTCTTGGCTGTTAGAAGCATCAATGAGACCAAGTCATTTAACTTATCTTCTCCATCTTGGTTGTCCGCCATGTGGCCTTCTGTGTCTCCCAGTCCCATTTGTGTTGTTTTTTTTTCTTGCCTTAGGAGGTCTCAGTTTCTGTGCCAGCTTATTTGAGTTCCTCACTAATGTGGCTTTTGATCTGGTAGTCTTAGCCAGAGAATTCATCTCTAGATAGTAGATGTTGCCTGATTTTAGATCGGGGGTAGACAGAGCCCCAGAGCTAGGCAGCCATTAGGTTGCTGATGTCACCGGAAGTCCCGTCCAATACTCTTTTAAATTTATCCACTGTATCCACCCCCACAACCCATTCCAGCAACCTGTTCCATGGTCCTACAACCCTCTCTGAGAAGTAACGCCCCCTTATGTCCCCCCAAAAATCTACCTCTTCCAGCTTGAATGCATGGCATCTGGTACTTTTGTTTTCACTCAGCCTTAAGAAACTGCCTCCCCTTACTTTATTTATTCTCTTCAGGTATTTGAAGGTTTCCACCAAATCTCCCCTTTCCCTTCTCACCTCCAGTGTATACAGACCAAGCTCATCCAGCATCCCCTGGATCATCTTGGTTGCCCTTCTCTGGACCCTCTCCAGTCTATCCTTGTCACCCTGCAAGTATGGCCTCCAGAATTGCACTCCATACTCCAGTTGTGGTCTGACAGGGTTTTGTAGAGTGGCATGATCACCTCCCTCTGCCTACTGGTGAAGCCCCTCCCTATGCATGCCAACATTCTTGTTGCTTTGCCTACTACTTGATCACACTGATTGCTAGCCTTTAAGGGGTCAGAAATCCAAATTCACAGGTACTTTTCTTGCTCTGTGACCTGCAGTTCATCCTCCCCCCAAGCCAGTATGTTGCCCTGAGGTTATGTACAGCCTATGTGGATTGTTTTACACTTTTTTGCATTGAATTAAAGTTTCCACCTTTCTGCCCACTCCTCCAGCTTGACTAGATCCTGACCCATTTTCTCCCCGGCCCCGGAGTGTCCGCTCTGTTATAGGCCTTTGTGTCATCCACAAACGGACACACCTTCCCATTTAGACCGTCTGCTAATCCCCCCTCATATACGTTAAACAATATGGGTCCCAACACCGATCCCTGTGGAACCACGCTTGTCACCTCTTATTCCCTGGAGTGCTACTTTCTTCCTCAGCCAATGAATCCCCTTTATGATTGAATCCCCATACACTATAACTGCCTTTGCATTTTCTAGCCCCGAGAATGCCTCACCTCTACTGTCTGGGTCTCTCGCACTCCTTCCACCCGGTAGGGTCGTCCCCATCTGCTCCCTTTCCCAACTCGCCCTCCCCTGCTCACTCTTTCCCTCCCTGCTAGCTATCCTCCCTATCCCTTCTGACCTTCCTCCTCTTCTGGGCCCCAGTGCTGGATCCAGGATATTGCCTCCCCATTTCCTCTAGCCTATCTTCTTCCAAGCCTTCCCCTCCATTCTTCCAGCTTGTTGCATATACTTTTCGACCCTCCTTGTCCATCCACCCTATTTGTGCTCTACCCTCACTTCTCCTCCCTTGTGCTCTCCCTATGTGCCCTTTCCCTGCACTGTCCTCCTTCCCTTTCTTGTGGCTTGGTCCTCTGTTAATATCTGCCTCTCTCCCTCTCACCCCCTCCTTTTCCATAAGCCCAGTCAGGGGCCAGTACCTGTTTGACTCCACTGTAGAACTCCTGTTGAATACACTTTCCCCACTGCTTTCCTGTCCATGAGCTCTTTGGTCTTTGTCCATTCTGATTCCCCTTTTCACTTCCCACCATCTTGCCCCCTCGTCCAACCTCCCATTTTTCATACCCGTCTGCCCTCTGGCCTTCCACCTGCACTCCTCCCTTTCTCTCCTCTTGAACTCTCTCTTTAACCATGTCAATGCGGCTTCCATCCACCTTAGTTTTTGACAAATAGGGCACTCACCTAACTTCCACAGAGTGCTCATGAACACCGCAGCTCCACAACTATTACATCCTACTATCCTCCCTCCTCCAGGTCCCCTGCTACCCTTCATTCTCTGGTGATCTCCCCTCTCCCCCACCAATGAGGCTCTATATGCCACCCCCCCATTCCCTTGCCAGCCCTGCCAACCATGGGTTCCACCTGGGCCAAGCTGGTTCCTCCTTGCCCTCCACATTTGTGCTCCTTGCCCTCTCACTAGTAATCAATTAGAAATGGTAACAATTCAGAACAAGAAACAGTTTAGGGCTGCCTTATCACCCTTTCTGACTAATCAAGACCCTTAAGCAACAGCAGCCAGAAAACTCCTCAGTACCAGTAGTTAAATTAGCTAAAGAGTCAGCCTGAACCCTCCTTGTACCCCTCACAAGAAATCTAACCAATTTAGTAAAGGAAGACAGTCAAGGGCTAATAATAGAGACAGTTTGGACCCCCCTTATCCCCTCTCAAGTAATCAATTTGCAATAGTAACATCTGTAAGGAAAGGAAAAGTAACAGAGATAGTTTAGGGCTATCTTTTCTCCCCCCCAACCAAGTGGAGCTCTTTAAGTAGTAAGTACTTTAGCAAAAAAAGCAGTTTAGGGCTATCTTTTCTCTCCCCAGACTAATGGGGCCCTTTACACAGTTATTAGCAAGCACCCTAATCCCAGAAATCAATTGGAAATAGAATTAGACCATTTCTGCAGCTGGAACCCCTCTCTGTCCCCAGTTCAGGTCCTATATAGTCTTTAGTCTGTAGTTTGAGTCCCACCAGATACTGGTGACTTTGTACTTCTGCCCCCTTCCTACCATCTGTTTGCATTGAAGAGATTTCCCTGATAAGCAGGTAAAGATAGAAGGTGAATTTTTCATTGTCAGCAAAGAAACAATTGTAATGAAAACTATGAACAATACGTAATGTTTCTAATTTGTTTATGTGTATAAGGAGAGTGCGATGATCAGGAAAACAACAATTAACTTTTTTTTATTTAATTTATTTTTAGGGCCCAGTTGAAGGTGTTTACTGTGTAAACGTATCAGCCATGTTTGTGATGGAAAATGAGTTGTGATTGTAGGGGGACTGATGGAAGATGAGTTCTGGTTTTAGGAGGAGTGATTTGCTCATAGTGTGATGTGGCTACTAACCAATCCAGTCAGGTTTAAGACCAGGATGTCTATGTATCATACTCTAATAATGCATGGTCACCTGACTGGTTTTACCCAATCAAAGGTCTTTGATTTTTATAAGTATGTATAAGTTGAATGGAAGGATGAATATATCAACTTTTCATACTTGAAAATACAAGCCTCAGGTGGTCTATTATACATGATATTAAATCATTCTACAGACCTAATCTGTGAGAAAAGGAGTAGGACATTGTGAAAGTCTGAACTGAGGCATGGACTGAGAGATTTATGTTTATACTCTGCCTACGCTGTTTGACCTCTAACTCCGCAGTGTCTTAGCCTTCTTGCATATACACAAAACAGAGAGAAAAATACCTAAGGAAGTTAAAGTTTGTGTATGTATTTATGGTCATAAAGAAAAAAATACTTGCTATTGTTTATATCCTGAAAAAAATGTTTTCAGCAATCTTTAGCCGAGGGTGGTGGGCGAACCACCTTCTTATCTCCGAGTTGGTGTTCACATGACCCTGCATTGCACTTATACCTCTGAGCCATGCCAGGAGACTGATCTCTGAATCAGTCAGAGAGAGAAGCTGCTGCCTTGGAGTGGGTGAGGCAGTGACGTCAACTTTGATGTCAGCAGCCCCCCACCATCTCGCAGTATTTAAACCACATGTGTCCAGGATTTCAGATGCTCCTAGCACTATGGAGATACCTGAATTCTGATGGACGTAGGGTCCAATGGGTGAGTGTCTTTCAAAACTTCTCATTTTAAATTTAAAATGTAAGGTAGAACAGTTTCAAAGTACTAAAAGGGACTTTTTGAATTTGCCCTTTAGATAAAAAGAAAAATGAGTAGCATACACCAGAAGGAGATGATTGAGATGAGCTGGTGTGGTTAAGAAAAAATGGAACAATAATCAGGAAAAAATAGTTATTTGAGTCTCTCGCAATCGGTTGCTTATAGAAAAGTGTGGAGCCTTTGAACAGAAATGCTAAACATGTTAGTATTTGAAGCATGGGAACAGAAAAGGGAAACTGTACTCTGAAACGGAGGTGTTATAATGTTGAGATACTGGCTAGTTAAAAGAGATAGACGTATAGGAATGAAAGCATTGCATTTAACTTGTTAAGCAGGATGAAGCATAAAGCAGACAACAGAAATCCAATTAGCCTACAAAAGAGAGTTATGAGTGAGTGGTTTTGATGGACTTCAGATAGAGGGTGAGGATGTATTGTGCACTTTGTCTGTTTTTGGAACTGTGAGAGTTTGAAACACAGAACAAACACAGAACAAGGAATAGGCGAGTCAAAGAGCCTATGGAAAGCTTGAATATAAGATATAGAAAATATAAAAAGAACTGTGTAAAGAAGAATAAGGGATGGAATGGTTTTGGTAATTAGAAACTTTCTATTTTCTCAATACATATACAGGGTTGAATGGTGTACAGGAAAAGCAACAAGTTATACATACTGGTCTAGATCTGAGAATAGAAAGGTATGTTGAAAGCAGTATTGGGTGGATGACAGTTAACTGATTTATAAAGAAACTCACCTGGTGTTGTGTGTGGCCTGTAAAGGGGACATTAGGAACATAGCCTTGTGGAATAGAAGTTATAAGCATGAAAACAGTTGTAATTGAGGCTATAACACAAATCCTTCAGACAGTGGTGGAGGATAAGTCCCATGTATAAACTGTAAAATTATGGTACTGATTGATGGAAAAATAAGACTTCTTATATGTTTTATCTAGATCCAACATTGTTCTGGGCTTGAGAAAGTGGCGTCAGCTCGAAACTGTCACCTCAGTGACCTGGTGTGGAAATAATATAAATAAAAGCACTGTTTGCTTCAATAAACTATTCTTGTAGTGGAGTTCATTTTACCTATTTATTAAGTTTTATGGCCTGCCTATTATAAGATGACCCAAGCATTGTTACATTTATTTAAAAACAATGCAACCTGAACCCCCATAGATAGATTTATGTATAAGGTACCCCCAGGACAGAGAGAGGGGCAGAGCAGGGATCCAAACACACAGGCTATTGGACTAGGTACAGGTTCAAGGGTGGGATGTGAGCTTGCATAGCTGGGCTTTCAGGGAGAAGGGGAAGAGGAGGAGTGACTAGTTAGGGGGAGGCTCTGGTGGGATAGTTTATAAGCAAAGTAGGATTGTCCAGCATAAGTTCTTAAAAGGGGAGAGTTAAAGAGATGAGGGTCAAAAGTCCTGAAGGAATGTATTAAGGGTTGGTAGGTGAGAGGAGTTAGTATAGTTACAGGGGAGGGCAGGGAGCCAGAACATAGATAAATGGTGGCTGTGTGGAGAAGACAATGTTTGTGAAAAGAGGGGAGTGCAAGATCAGTACAGAGTGTGCAGCGATGGGTGCATGCTGGGCAGTTTAGAGCAGAGTGACAGAAGAAGTGGTATAGGGGGTCCAGTCATGCCAAGGAGATGTTGGACTCTGCACTGTACAGCACATTTCCATAGATCATTTTGAGAATAATCTCTTAATGGACTGGTCTGGATGAGAGATACTATACTGTCTGTATGTAGAGCACTTAGTTTGGGGTGAATGATTGAATGTATGACATCTACAGTGGAGCCAGCTGGATGCAATGCATTACTTTGACAAAAGGGCTTAATTGCCATTGAATTACACTGTTCCTTTCAGCAAACAGCAGCATTTTGCTGCAATACTACAAGGTACTGTGTTGCATCATGGCTGGTACCGCTGTATGTGTCAGGTGGCAAGGTGTTGGTCTATCGAGACACCAAGCTATTTGAAGAAGAGCACAGATTCTAATTCAGAGCCATCTGATGTTCTGGAGGTCAAGGAATTAGGAGTTTGGGCCAGCCTCTTTCCTGCTGCTAAGTGTCATGGAATTGGAGACCATTGTCAGGAAGTCTAAACCTCACTTTCAGGTTCTTGGCAATATTGGGAATGCAAGGAATCACAAACACATTGCATAAGAGTAATAAACTTGTTTATTACTGCCAAAGGATAAATCACAGTTTCCCTAAGCAGTTCTTACCAATACGAACCGGGAGCCAATGCTAAGTGTTCCCTATACCTCGAGGTATCTTTGTGTCTCTTGGGGTCTCCGAGGTATAAGACTCAGTGTCTCACATTATATACCTATGATAATTACTATGGTTACTGTAAGATAGAATCATTTCTAGTTACAGAGATGAGCCCTATTGGATAAATTAGAGGTGGCTCCATGGTCCAAGATAACATTATACAATTTTGTAGTAGTCATCAGTTTGTATAACAAAAGAGTACAGTATACAGAGTCTTACATAACTCAGTGTAGTAGTACAAATCACCAAAAGGTGGCAATGCTGACTTATATATCATAATCATTCCAAGGACACAGATGTCCTAACATCTTATGAGTAAGCAAAACACGGAAAATACATAGGAAAATATATGTATTAGCAAGCAAAGTGTATAACAATAATATGCGTACATATCCTGACATCTACTCTTATACAGTAGATGCCCTTAGCCCTATATGTTAGTATAACATATGCCTAAGCACTAGCTGTCTACGGTGTACCTCTGGGGGTACCAATCAGGGTGCAGAGACCTCGTGTAACACCATCTTGTCAGTATTCTGGGTGAGCTGGTTCTTGTGGCACAATTTCTGGAAATTATCAACATCTCATTGCAGATTAGCTTCAAGTTCTTGAGCAGATGGGCCACTATGGAAGAGCACGGTGTTGTTTACATACATGTGAATGTGTGCAGAAGAGCAGGTCTTTGTGAGATCATTAAGGTAGACAGAGAACTGGACTAGGCCATGTAGAGAGCCATGAGAGACTCCTGTCTTAATTGAGAAAGGTGCAGAGAGGGCATCACTGACTAGGACCAATTTATATTGATCAAACAGGTAGGATTTGTATCATCAGACTGAGAGGGTTGAGTGGGCTGGGGCAGCCTGGATATGAAGGAAGGAGTGGTGTATCACTGTGTTAAATGCCTTGGACAGATCGATGAAGATGATTTCAGTCAGTAAACACTGATCCATTCTCATCAGGATGAAATCAGTGAATGAGGAGGGATGGGACTGGAGTGGTTTTCATGAAGCCTGACTGGAAGGGTCTAAACTAAGAGAAGAAAGAGCCCATGAATGGTATATGATGAGAGAGCAACTCCCTCTTCTGAAGCTTAGCAACAGTAGCTGTTTCAGAGATAAGGGTAGTTTCTCAGGGACAACGTTTCTCTTCCTTCATAAAGAGGGAGGGAGGGAGGGAGGAGCCTGATACATTTCCAGGTTTCCAGTACTCTGCCAGTGGACATGGAAAGGTTCAGAAGAGATTTCAGAGGTGTAGCAACGGTTGGTGCTGAGAGGCTGAGTTCAATGCCCAAACCATTGGGGCTAGAGTCTTTGGAAAAATCAAGCAAAAGGAGGGCAGATAGTGTGTCAGTAGGGGAGAAAGAAAATGCATGAGGTGGTGATGGTTATAGTAGGGAGGCTCCGAAAGTATGCCCAGGCGAACTGATAAATCACTAGTTATGTTTTTAAAGGTCAGTCATGACAGATCATTGTTAAAGTGATTCATGGATGTTCCCCAAATGCCTTTTTCACATAGTATGCCATTGCCAACCATGCTTCAGATGTTGAATCTGTAATTTGTTTTGTAAAAAAATCTGTTACAGTCATTTTTTTAAAGTTTTATCAGTACTTTGTTTCTGCCTGCCATCCAGCTGTCTGTGTGCGACAACACTCCCCAGAATGATGTCATGCAAGGGAGTTGTCAGTGTTTTACATACAGCAACAAGGAATTCTGGGTAAATTATAAAGTTGACTTAAAGGAAAACTACACCCAAAACTTGAAAAAATACATGTTGTGCAGAGTGTTTTAATTTGTATGTGAAGTTCTACTGTTTCCTTCCCTCTGACTGGTATTAGGAGTTTTTCCTAAATTAGCCTGCTAGCTTTAGGGTAGTTTTACTACCCTGAGATCATCCATATCAAATAGTTTTATTGCATTTCTTTGTCCTACAGTGCACCTTGTTTCATGTAATGGTGATGTAGCAGAGCCCATAAATCCAACAGAAAGCATTGCATTACAATCAGTTCACAACAACAGAGATGGCTATATTTAAAATCTGTAGAATTCAGCTTGGTGACTACCCTCATCCTAAAGGTTTTACTGTCCTGAAAAACTTTGCTACTGGTAATTTTTGTGCAGCTTGTGAAGCTTCCAAGATATTTAGTTTGTTTGGCATGCGTGTGCTGAATGTTGGGTCTCTCTTACATCACAGTCACATGAGACAAAACGCACTATGGGAACTAGAAATACAATTACACTATCAGGTATGGAGATCCCCAAGGGTTGTAAAACTAGCATAAAGCTAGCAGGCTAATTTGGGAAAACTCCTAATACCAGTCAGAGGGAAGGAAACACTAGAACTTCACATACAAATTAAAACACTCTGCACAACATATATTTTTTCAGGTTTTGGGTGTAGTTTTCCTTTAAATGTTTCTTACTCAGAGGTGCAGTCTCTTATTTTGGTAGTGCTGACTTCAGTATAGCACTTAATATGTAGATGCCTATAGCAAGGCATTGTGGGTACAATAAGAAGATGTTTTACAATTTCCTTACTGTAAGGTGCAGCCTCATTTTTCTGTAGTAGTTTCAACAATATAAGCTCTCATATGTTTATTTTCAAAACAAGGCATTGTGCATACAGTATCTAGCTGTCAAGATTTCTGTACTGAGAGATGTAGTCTCCTATTCCTGTACTGAGCACAGAAATATAATAGTCTGTATACTAATTTACATAGTGAGGTGTTGTGGGTACAGTAAATAGCTGATTTTTCTATCTCCCTAATCAAAGTGCAGTCTCCTATTCAGTACTGTTTGCATCTGTGCAATCTGTAGTAAAGTTTCTGGAAAAATGTTTTTATGATGCAGGTAGGCCAAAAAGATCATTTGCCTTTCTGTGTATATGTTTCACTTTCACTGCCTGCTGGGTAAGTGACAGGTCTAAAGTGACAGCTCCTATTAGAATGTGGGAACATGATGATACTTTTCTATGTTTATGTTGTAGGGCCTGAATGGCTGTAAGTAGTTCAGGAGTGTAATTATGGGTCAATGATTACGTGGCTCTGAGCTGCTTTCAGCCAATCAATTCACTAGAATTTTTCTTCACATGTTATAATGCTAGATACAGCTATGTGCAAATAATGTAAAGAGTCAGCTAAAAACTGACACTGTCCCATTAAAAACATTGTTTCCCTTGCATGATGTCATGGTTGGGGGTTGCAGCACTGAGTAAAAAATGGGCAGTGTTACGCAAATGAAGCCGAGGACACAGAAATAAAAGGATTTTTTTCATGGAAAACAGCACTTTTTGGCAGCTTGAATGGTAGGAGACTGATTCACAACTCCTACAGGTTACTACTCCAATTTGCTATGGCAATCTTCCATAAATCACTTTAATCATCAAATGTTACCATATGATCATCAAGAGATATTATGATTTAAGATCGTCATCTAGATCATGATTTAATCATCAAAATGTAACTTTCAAATCACCAACTGATGATTATTGATTATTTTGTAAGCTTAAATCAGCATGATGGTTTTTGATCTGTGGTTGATCAAATGATGATTGTAGATGATCACTGATGACTGTATTAGTTCTGTATTATAAGACTATAAGTCACATGAAAAATACTTATCAAATTTTTTTGTTCCTAATATGAAAATAGGAATGTCAAATATTAGCAAAAACAAATAAATTATAATGTAAATCATGTGAAGTCAAGTTTTAATCCCTTATGAAGAGGAAATGCAATGTTAGATATAGAATACACATTTACATAATTATTTTGCATATTTCAAAAGCACAGTTTATGAACAAAAACAATGGTAATTTCTATGTTTGAAATATGTTTGCCTTGACAGTAGTATTTTACCAACTGTTATGAAAGGTTTTGAGCAGAAACCGGGTACTGTCAGAAACTCACCATAACCATAAAAGGAATAATTGAAAGGAGATACAGAAACCAATTTGAGCCCTTAGCCATCAAAGTAAGTATAACTGAAGGCAGCGTGTTTGTATGAAACATGTATCATAGCTGTTGACACCAGTAAAGATGTCTAAATAGAAAGCATAATAAATTTCCAAAGTAAAAGAAAAAATTATTTTGTAATTTATACTTTTCACCATGGGAAGTCATGAAAAATCATGACGATATCAGATCATCATTAATCACAATAACCGTTTCCTTAACATGATGGTTTTTGATTGGTGGCCATTTATTTATTTTATTTATTTAGTTTTTGTTTACCAGATAGGTACACTAGCCATAAAATGACTATTTTCAGGCATGGCCTAGGAGAGTACAACAAAGAACAGAATACAACATTACAAGAGTGCAGAACATTTCAAGTATGGTCAGTCAGAAACAGTAAACAATGATATAACAGGAGTAATCAACCATTACAAGACATGACAATGACTTAACATAAGTATTAAAAACAATTCAGTAGAGTAGGTCAAATACAGTGGCAATGATATAACAAGAGTATACAAAAGCAATACAAGAGGTGACAATGACTTAACATAAGTATTCAAAAAAAATAACTAGATGTAAGGATACCAAGAATAGTATTGAAAAATACTGGAGCATGGAAAAGCTAGTAAGGAGATACGATACAGCAAGGCAGGTGTGACAGAAAGAGGGGGAAGTCAGTGTAGGAAGGAAATAGATGAGGGTAAGCGCAATAGGCAATAAGCTTAGGAAAATAAATGATAGACAACATCACAGGCCATAGCTGGAGGGAGAAGTGGACTGATCCCAGAAATTATGAGAAAGGATTAAGGGGAGAAAGGGAGAAGGAGGAAAGGTAAGGTGGTGAGTAACAGTAGTGAGATGGAGGAGGGGCATTATAGGAAAAAGGGGAAAGCAGACACACAATGATATCAAGTGGGGTCAAATCAAGTGCATGAGTCAGCGAGCGATAAATACCAGGGCAGTTCTCTTTTGAAACAAAGATGGGACTTTGACTGTTTAAGGCCTAGGGGAAGAGAGTTCCATAGTTGAGGGGCAACAGACTAGAAGGCACTAGAACCTTTAGACATATGACATCTTGCTACATTCAGTAGAAATTTATCTGCTGATCAAAGTCCATGAGAGGAGTTTATAGGAGCCAGCAGTGCTGCAAGACAGGAGGGAGTTCATTCCCTGATAATAGAATCGGTAAGAGAGCCACAAGGGTATTGACAGCAAGCTAAGGGAGAGAGCCTTTTGAGGCCACTTTACAGTTGACAATGATGCTTGAGAAGAGGAGATGATGAGGCATACCGGCATATGCAAACAGCACTCTCCTTGTTACCAAAAACTAAAGGAGTAGGGGGCTACTATAGTCAATTCAGAGTTTAGTGCACTTTTCCCTCGGATTCAAAAGACGGAAATTTTACAATCAAAGAACCAACAGAGATGCTGAAAAACAATGTTTTGCAGACAGAGCCGGCAAGTCATATCTGCAACTGAGGCAGAGCCAACAAGTCATGCCACAGCTTTTTTCAACCGGCTAGTATGAATCGACAAACAGACAGCACCAAGAAATCCTTTTATCTAATAATAATTAAAAATGCCTATTTTAAGATTATATGCAGACAGAGCCGGAAAGTCATGTCTGCTACCAAGGTAGAGCCGTCAAGTCATGCCATCTCTGTTGGTTCTTTGATTGTAAAATATTGGGTATTGAGTGTTCATGTTTACAATTTTATTAACTGTTTGGTCCATTTTTTTAGTGTAGTAGCACTTTAAATATATTCTTTATAATGCACATGGTAGCCATTGTGAAGTACGCTCTGATGATGACCTAAGAACGGTCGTTACGTAAGCATGCTTCTAAGTGTGTTAGTACCTGTCCTTGCGTTTCTGAAACTTGTGATTCATCCCGTGTGTTATTTCACCTCATAAACTAGTACTATAAGCTTTTTAAAGTTTAAATCCTAGTTTGTGCATGGCAGTAGGATGTTTTTAGCAATTTTTTGCATAATGTGCACTATTTATATGCCTTATTTGCACCGAGGAGAGACGGGCATTTCCTTTGCAGCAGGAACACAGTAAGACACCTCCTGTTCACCTAACATTAAGGAGAAGGAGAAGGACGGTTTTCTCATTCTACACGGTGGTGAGAGTTTAAACTTTGTGATGACAGTGTGTGTTTTTTTTAACAAATAAAGTCTATTTTGGAGTCATCATGAACTTTGCGTAGGATCCATCATTATCTATGCAAATATGAGCTGACCACACAGATAGTCTCTTGACTATGAAGTATTTTTTGAATTTCCATTTTTTGATTCCGAGGGAAAAGTGCACTAAACTCTGAATTGACTATAGTAGCCCCCCTACCCCTTTAGTTTTTGGTAACAAGGAGAGTGCTGTTTGTTTGTAATTATTTCACATTATAAGGAATCAATATCATGTGGGGTGAGCGCCAGAGTTTTTATAATGGCATCCAATACTCCCACTGTTGAGAGTTTGTCTTTTTCTGAACATGCCAGACAAGATCTCATCTCACCTATCGACCAGATACAAGCTCTATTATCAGGTACTGGCCTCCAGGCGAGTAGAGACTTAGTAGATTTTCGAAGCTTTGAATACATAAAGAAAAATTTATTAGGTTTAACATTCATGCAGCATCTCTTTCCCAATATTGGTGGGACAAACGAATACCACAAGGAATGCACATCCAGAATCCCCCCTGATTTGGAATGGATGATGCAGAGTACCTACAGGATTGGGAAAAGATATTGAATAAATGCAGCTACGATTTAATGTTGCTAACCATCAAGAAAGCTAAAAAAGAAGCTGATAAAGCAACAGAAGATTTGTCTATTCTAGAACACAAATTAAGAGAAAGGTTCCTGGGGGCAGAACATGACACATTAGCAACTCGTGTAGAGGCCAGTATTAGGAAATTCCAAACAGAATTAGTAGCATACAAGCAAAAAAAGTATGTTAGAGATGAGAACGATTATAAAGCCGGAACAGTTTATACATGGCAAGGAGCAAAACTGAGATTTAACAATCAAGGTCAGAGAAATACGGGTTTACAAGGAGATGTGATGGAAATTTCATCAGGCCCAGACGGTGATTTTGAAGAACCAAATAGGAATCAATCAGAGAGAGGGTGTTTTTTAGGCCAAGGGATGGATACGATACCTCCAGACACCAGAAATGTAGAACAAGAAGGGGTAGAGGAAAGAGGAGAAGTCAGAGGAATGAGAGGAAGAAGAGGAAGGAGGAACTCGAGAGGCAGGCAGAACTGGGGGGGGGTGAAGCACTCCCCCAGACAGATGAATTGGAGGTTGTCAACCTTTCAGAAGTGAATTTAACACCAATACAAAATAAAATGTGTAAAGGTTTGAATTTCATTCCAGCCAACTGCACAAATAAATTTAATGTGGAAGTAGATTTATTCTGTTTTTATAGAAAATTACATCTTAAAAATTATTTCTTGCAACAAGAAACGAGCACTGTAGTACAAAGAAATGAAGAAAGGGAAGTTACTCATTTCAAAGCACCATCCTCCTTTTGTCCCATACAAACAAACCAGACTATTAACACATTTTGTTCGATAGTATCTAAAGAAGTGAAGTCCACTCTGATTAAAGATAAATTTAAATACTCACAGCATTACATTGGCAAATGAGAACAAAAAGCGATTAAAGATCTTCAAGCAATGAATGATATTGTGATTAAACAAGCAGACAAAGGGGGAGCTGTGGTAGTATGGGGCTTGCAGGACTATAAAACAAAGGCTTATAAAGAACTGAACAACCTTGATTATTATATGAAGCTGTCTAAAGATCCTACAGAGGAAATTAAAGTTAAAGCTGATAATTTGATCAAGGCAGGCTAAGTTTGAGGTTGGATTACTAAAAAAGAAAGTGATTTTCTAAAAGTTCCTCATCCAAAAATACCAGTTTTATACCTCCTTCCTAAGAGTCATAAAATACAAAGACCAGTACCTGGGAGAACCATAGCATCGGCCAATGATTCAGTAACTGAAACAATGTCTCAATTCATTGATTTTTTGATTAAGAAACCTGTATTTACTTTAAAGTCCTACAGTCAAGATACAAATTCTGTACTTAAGATACTATCTGCAATGGAGGTAGAAGCAAATGATTGGCTGATAAGTATTGATGTGGAAAGTTTATACTTTAACATTCCGCATGAACAGGGTTTAATGGCTGTTGTAAAAAAGATGCAAATGAGAGAAAAAACTTTACCACCAACAGATTATATAGTGGAATCGGCAAGATTTGTTGTTGAATGTAATTATTTTTGGTTCAATGGAAATTTTTATGTCCAAAAAAAGGAACAGCGATGGGCACTACGTTTGCCCCAAATTTTGCAAATATGTTTATGGGCAAATGGGAAGACAGATACATATATGACCCTATCCAAAATCCATTCCATAATAGAATAAAATTATGGAAAAGGTACATTGATGACTGTTTGATGATTTGGTCAGGGGGAGAAAATGAACTAATAGCTTTTGTATCCTATATTAATAGTACTGATGAACATCTGTGGTTTACATATGAAGCAAATCAGAAGTGCCTAACATTTTTGGATATTATGATTACTAAATATGAAAAAGGTTTGGAAGCAAGTATGTCAGAAAACCTTTATCTAAAAATACAATACTACATAGAACAAGCTGCCATCTACAAAGTGTAGTAAGAAACATTCCTAAAGGCCAGAATATCCGAGCTAAAAGGATATGTTCAGCTGATACGGCTCTAATAGAGGCAAATAAAGACTTGACCACAAGGTTTTTAAATCGTGGATATGAGGCTACACTGCTCCTTGATACCTTGACTGAATTATTAAATAAAGGAAAAACAGCATGAAACAGTAGATACAATTATATTTGTAACTGAATACATGCCTATGGCCCCGAAAATAAGTAGAATTATCAAGAAACATTGGGACATTCTAAGCTCAGATCCAATATTAGCACCAATCACCAATAAAAAAACAAGAATTACATTCAAAAGGGGCAAGAGCTCAAAAGACTTACTTGTACATTCTTATATTACTCCTAAAAAGAATATTTTAAATACATGGATCCCTGTGACCCCACAAGGTAATTACAGGTGTGGACATTGTGTTCACTGTTCGAATACCCATAATTCAACATTTTTTAGTCATCCTAGATCTGGGCAACAGTATAATATTGCATCGTTTATCAATTGCAGCATGCAAGGTATTGTTTACATGTTGACATGTCCATGTGGGATGAGTTACGTGGGACAGACAAAACGAGCATTAAAAACATGTATTGGAGAGCACAAAGGAGCTATAAGGAATCTAAACATGAATTATGTAATGGCTAGACTTTATACAGAAGCTAAACATGGATCTGTGGCCTCTTTAAGATTTGCTGGACTAGACAAAGTCGAGTTGGGCTTCAGAGGTGGAGACTTAGGGGTAAAATTATTACAATGTGAAGTGTTCTGGATTGCTACATTAGAATGTCTAAGACCTAGATGGTTAAATGAAGATATCCCGTTTCACAGTTATTTGAAAAAATTCATATTTAAATTATATAATATTTTTCCAAATTTTCAATGCATTCTTCATTCTCTCCTGTTACATAGTTAATCGTGAATGTCCTAATTTGGTTCTATTAATTTAACCAAGGTATGACTTGCCAGCTCTATCTTGGTAGTCGTCATGACTGTCTGGCCTTATGCCTGTGAAGAATAAAAAGCGCTGGTTTCAATGAAAGAAATATAAAATTTCTAAATCAAGGCATGACTTGATGGCTCTACCCTGGTAGCAGACATGACTTTCTGGCTCTGCATATAATCTTAAAATTGGCATTTTTAATTATTATTAGATAAAAGGATTTCTTGCTGCTGTCTGCTTGTCGATTTATACTAGCCATTTGAAAAAAGCTGTGGCATGACTTGTCGGCTCTGCCTCAGTTGCAGATATGACTTGCCAGCTCAGTCTGCAAAACATTGTTTTCAACATCTCTGTTGGTTCTTTGATTGTAAAATATTGGGTACTGAGTCTTCATGTTTACAATTTTATTAACTGTTTGGTCCATTTTTTAGTGTAGTAGCACTTTAAATATATTCTTTATAATGCACATGGTAGCCATTGTGAAGCATGCTCTGATGATGACCTAAGAACAGTCGATACGTAAGCATGCTTCCAAGTGTGTTAGTACCTGTCCTTGCGTTTCTGAAACTTGAGATTCATCCCGTGTTTTATTTCACCTCGTAAACTAGTACTATAAGCTTTTTAAAGTTTAAATCCTAGTTCGTGCATGGCAGTAGGATGTTTTTAGCAATTTTTTGCATAATGTGCACTATTTACATGCCTTATTTGCACCGAGGAGAGACGGGCATTTCCTTTGCATCAGGAACACAGTAAGACGCCTCCTGTTCACCTAACATTAAGGAGAAGGAGAAGGACGGTTTTCACATTCTACATGGTGGTGAGAGTTTAAATTTTGTGATGATGGTGTTTTTTTTTTAACAAATAAAGTCTATTTTGGAGTTATGAACTTTGCGTATGATCCATCATTATCTATGCAAATATGTGCTGATCTCACAGGTAGTCTCTTGACTACAAAGTATTTTCTGCATACCGGCATATATTGTTATAGGTAACATCCCACTTCTGCAGGGTTGTTTTGTGAGCTGCAGCAAAGATAGGAGCACCATAGGTAAGGGCAGGGAGCAGTATCCCTCTGGCAATAGCCAGCTTGACTGATGGTGTTAGTAAGTACCTAGTTTTGTAGGCCACACCCAGTTTAGCATTGACAGCTTTACGGGTAGACTATATATGAGAACTGAAAACAAGGAATTGCTCAAGTAGGACTCCCAGGTATTTAAAGGACTTGACAGATTCAATTTGTGTCCCACCCGAGTCACACACCATCAGGGGCACAGAAAAAGCCCTTAGCTTTGGAGCAGAGCCTAAAAGCATGGTTTTAATTTTCTGTGCATTCAGTACCAATTTGTGGGCACACAGCCAGTTTTGAACATTTTTGAAGTCAGTGGTAAGAGAAGAGTTTATGCTAGCAATATTTCTGGAACTTGTATAGAAGACGAGGTCATCCGAATGAAGAATGGGTGAGCAGTATTGAAAGATGTCTGCAATGTTGTTTATAAACAGTGAGAAGAGAAAGGGCCCCAGAATAAAGCCCTGAGGCACACCACTATCGATAGAGGAATTGTCAGATAGGGAGGAGTTAAATTTAACAGCTTGGGCCCTATTCAACAGGTAGCTGCCGAACCAGTCAACAACAGGGGGAGAGAAGTTCAATTTACAAAGAGTGGTGAGAAGCATGGGATGAGCTACAAGGTCAAAGGCCTTTGTGAGGTCAATAAAAACAGCTCCTGTAAGTCATCCAGCATCCATGTAAGAAAGAGTATCAGACATGAATTTGAGCAGAGCCATCAATGTACTATGGCCTTTTCTAAAACCATGCTGAGTTTCAGAGAGAAGATTCCACTTAGTTAGGTAGTTGATTACTTGGCTAGCCATGAGCTTCTCCAAGGTTTTACTCAGGACTGAGACAATAGCAATGGGCCTGTAGTTGTTAATTTCTTTCAGGTCACCTTTTTTGAGGACAGGTGTTATGTGGGCAATCTTCCAGAGGTCAGGTACTACACTGAGAGAGAGAGAGAGAGACAGACAGTGTGTAGATTTTTGCTAGCAGGGAGGCAATGAGAGGAGCGGCAAGCTTCAAAAGCCTTAGTTCGATTTAGTCCGACCCAGAGCTAGTATTGTCCGAGATGGTCCTCAGTAGTTTCAGGACTTCAAATCTACTTATGGCCTTAAAGTAGAAAGGTGCACCATTGGGTGGCATATTGGATCCGGTGTTAGCGATGGCCATCTGGTATACAGGTGTGGACTGACAGTAAGGTCTAGCTTGCATGAAGAAGGAGGTATACTGGGACAGGTCAGACAGCATGTGGTTGAAAGCGTTGGCTATGGTGCTCAAGTCATTGCAATGTATGCCATTTAATATCACTTCACCAGGAGTAACTGACTGAAAGGCACCAAGCAAAGTTTTCACATGAGCCCAGAATTTCCTGGGGTCACCAGCAGAGCTTGACAGTAGGTCTTTGCATTATTTACTCTTAGCTAACCTGACCTGTTTATTTACATGAGTTCCTCAGAGCTCTATAGATATTGAAATCCGATTGCAGTCCAGTGCATCTGTACAGCTTCCATTGTTTATCCCTAATGCGCATATTAGTAAGCAGGTCTTTATGTAGCCACCTGGTTTGTTTCCCACTGACATGTCTTATAACCTTCGGGGCATGTTTACTCTGTATAGCCAGGAATTCATTAAGGAAAATACGCAGGGCATCTTCAACATTACAGGAGTCTTAGATGTCTGCCCAGTCAATCCTGGAAACGTCATATAGGAATGCATCAAGGTTAAGGTTGGCAAAATCGGTGAAAGTGACAAGACATGGTGGCGGTGATGGAGGTGCAGCCATAGCCCATATGCAGAAGGTAAGAGAGTGGTTAGTTAGTGCATTGGCAGGATGCCAGAAACTGATACAGGCTCCATGTGGTTCACCAGAACCCAGTCTATGAGGGTAGATTATTGTAGTCGCTCCGTAAAATACTTTTGTTCTTTTTCTGCAATCCCAATGTAATCACCAACTTTATACACCTCAAGGGTAAATAACTGGTCAATATCCAAAAGAGGATCAGCTTTAGATTGAATGGCTACCTATAAAGGATGAACTTTGCAACAATCCCAAAAAAATATGAAGCGGGGAGCCCTCAGCATTATCACATCTAGTACAATATCATGAACAGACATAGCCAATTTTAAACAGTCTTTGAGGGGTATAATATAAGTTGTGAAGAATGTCAAACTGCATAAGGTGAAGTCTATCATTGGCTAAGTAGGTATGCATATCCTGCCAAATACATATCCATTTAAAATGTTTAGACCCTGTCCCAATAGTGACACACCCCATCTATATGAGGAAAAGAGTTAGCAAGAAGTAAGGTGTATATCTAAGACACAGCGTGGAATTGCAAGGTCATGGCAACAGCGTGTCTAAAGTCTCTATAGTTAGTATGCCAAGGACCCAGGCCAAAATACAGTTTACATACATTTGTGTTGAAATAGCTTAAAAAAAGTATTTAGTGTCCAGTTGAAATATATAGCATACATCATGAAATGACAAAGTTACCGTCTTGGAGCAGGCGGCCTACACCATCAGTCTCGAACTGAGGAAGCCAGTTCCTAGTGATGCACTTGCGACCCACCTTAAAATTAGGATTTCCAAACACTGGTTAGGAAATATCCTTCTCAAAATGGTATCACAGGGCTCTACCCAATTGCAAAACACTTCTAGCTAGTTGCACTTGTACCCTGTGGGAGAGACCGATTATAGACTCTTGGACCTCCTTGGGTGAGGTTAAAAAATGGGCATAAGGCAGTGTAGAAGGCAACAAATACACTTCACTAAAATTTCTAATGCCAGTTCCAGCCAAATAGGTATGTACTTGTCAGTGGCCGCATCCTCATCCGGTACCAGCCACCTAAAATATTTACTAGCATGGCTAGGGAGGTAATAAATGGTAAGATGAGGTACAGTAACCTGAGTTTCCTCCCCCCAGACATTTGGAAACAGCCAGCTTGTCATAAGCTCATCTGTGGTGTTTATCTAACCAAATAAAATGAGATATTAGGACATGTACTGTACATGCCCTAATATCTAATTTTATATATATTTCTTTGATTATTTTACCCTTTGAACATGCTTAACCATTATCTTCCATTGTTCTGGTTTCAGAATGAAACCAGGACAATGGGAGATAACGGTTAAGCATGTTCAAAGGGTAAAATAATCAAAGAAATATATATTCATTTTAATGACATTTATTCTGCCTCAAAGCATTAGGGTAAGTGCCTTCCATCTTTCTAAGCCTTCTTCCAGAGATCAGGCAGAGAACACCAAAGAAGAAGGAGCTGCTTTTATAACTATACTTCTCTACTGGGACGATATTGCCCTCCTTCCCTCCCCTCCCCTCCACCCTCCCACTGTAAGACGGTTCTACTTTTATAGGCACAGGATTTGACTGACAATAGGAACTTCCTGTTTGGGAGCAGGAAGTGAGTGATCACAGAGCCACAAAAGACTCACCATCCTAGAAGAAATAGAGTAGATCTTCATCCCCCTCCTAGCTGCTGGAGGTCTGACTCTGAGCAAGTAAGGAGACTACTGAGGAAATATAGGAACTTCTTGTCTCAGAACAGGTAGATCAGGAGCTTAAAGTGCACAGAGGCAGTAAGTAAGTAGGGAGAAAAAAAAGTAAAATAAACAGAGGAAAGAGTAAGTATTCCAAACAACAGTTAAGGGGCCAGAAATAAGACATGATGGGAGTAGTGCAGTGCAGTGCAGTGGCTGTGGAGCAACAGTCTTCCAGGAGATGTTCTGGAGGATACAGTGTTGTCTCATCTGCAGGCCCCTCTCTGGGCTGAGGGAGGAGGTTGCTCATCTCCAGGCTGAGTTGGCCAGGATTTGGGGGACCTCTTCTCCCACCCAGGGACCACCAGGGCCACTGCCGTTGCCTCAGAGGTTGCCATGAAAGAGCAGCGGTTGGACCATAGTGGGCTCAGGGAGAGTGAGGGTGGTGGAACAGAGGTGCATCCTTCCAGTTGTACCTCTCCACAATTCATATGCCATTTCTGGCAAAGTGTGGTTCCTCTATAGAGGCACCCGCAGTGGAGACCAAGGAGGATGCTGGGAACCTCCAAAAAGGAGACCCACAGGAGGGTGGCATGGGACCCCAAAGGGGAAGGAAACAACTCTAGGTGGGGGACTCCATTGTTAGGGGGGTAGAACTGGGGGAGGAAGTGGAGAGGGAGGTAAGGTGCCTGCCTGGCACCAAGGCTTGGAGGGACAGGGAGTGAATCCTCAGGATCGCTGGAGCAGCTGCATGGGGAAGGGAGCTGGATGTCATTGGCAACCTAGGAACAAATGGCCTGGCTGAGAAAGGGATCACAGCAGTACAGAAAGAGTTTGTGGATTTGGGGAAGGGCCTTAGACAAGTAGCACGCATGGTAACCTTCTCGGAGGTGCTACCTGCCTATGGCATGGAAGAGGCTAGGGTGCTCCACACCATGGGATTCAATCAATGGTTGAAAAACTGGTGCAGAGCTCAGGGATTTGGCTTCATTGGGGACTGGGGGTCCACCTGGAGTGATGCAGGCCTATACTGGCATGATGGTCTGCATCTGTCCAGGAGGGGAACCAGGATCCTAGGTGATAGGTTTAAATGCTTCATTGGTAAGCATTTAAACTAGCCTCTCAGATCTAGAAGTGGGTAGCCATCTGGGAACAAGTGATCACCAGTGTGGTTCACTATAAACTCAGCCACAGAGTCAAGCCATACAAAAGTGAGGGTACTGGACTTCAGTAGGGCTGACTTTGGCAAGATGTGAGAGTGCCTTAGAAATGCACTAGCAAACAGGCTAGAAGGAGAGGTGGAGTAACAATGGGGAAACATCAAAACTGCCATCACAGAGGCAACAAGCCTTTGTGTGAAGCAAATAAACTAGTCAAAATGAAAGAAAAAGCCACTATGGTTCTCAAAAGAGGTGGTGGGGAAGGTTAGAGAGAAAAAAATAGTGTTTAGAAAGTATAAGGAAACACAGAAGGAGCAGGACAGAGAACTGTACCAGTTAAGGCAGAAGGAAGCAGGGAGGGAAGTCAGAATAGCAAGGGCCCAAACTGAGGAAAATATAGCCAACTCGGTTAAGAAGGGGGATAAAACCTTTTATAGGTACATCAGGGGCGTCGAAAGACAAGGGAGGGATAGTGAAGCTGAATAGAAAGGACGGTGGGTGGGCAGAGAGGGACAGTGAAAAAGCAGGGATACTGAATGAGTACTTCTGCTCAGTATTCACAAAAGAGGAGGAGTGGGAGATACCTAATCCAATGAACAGAAGCACTCTGGAAAGGGGGGGTTGATCCCAATCCTTTTACAGAAGAAAGGATTCTGAAAGAACTCCTAAAACTGAAGCAATGGGGCCTGATGAAATTTACCCCAGAATTCTAAAAGAATTAAGGGGAGAACCAGTGACACCACTGACTACTCTTTTTAACAAATCATGGGAGGATGGTGTGGTACCTGAGGACTTAAGGAAGGTGGATGTGATTCCCCTTCACAAAAGTGGGAGCAAGACAGAGGCAGGAAACTACAGTCCTGTCAGTTTGACCTCAGTGGTAGGGAAAGTGATGGAATCACTTCTGAAGGAAAGAATTGTTGAGTACCTAGAGGCCAGTGGGGCACAGGACCCAAGGCAGCTTGGGTTCACAGCGGGAAGGTCACGTCAGATGAATCTAATTGATTTCTTTGACTGGGTGACCAAAGTAAGAGACGAGGGAAGGGCTGTGGACATGGTCTACCTAGACTTTAGCAAGGCATTTGACACAGTCCCACACAAAAGATTAATAATCAAATTAACCAACCTGGGAGTGGGTTCCAGGGTGGTAGCCTGGGTAAAACATTGTCTGGACATCAGAACACAGAAGGTAATTGTAAATAGAGTCCACTCTGAAGAAAGAGGGGTTACTAGTGGGGTACTGCAGGGTTCATTACTAGGTCCAGTCCTTTTTAATGTCTTTATAAGTGACATTGCAGAGGGACTGGAAGGAAAAGTATGCCTCTTTGCAGATGACACAAAGATCTGCAACAGGGTTGATACACAAGGAGGCGTGGAAAGGATGAAAAGAGACTTGGCAAGGTTGGAAAAATAGTCACAAGTATGGCAGCTTGGATTCAATGCAAAGAAGTGCAAAATAATGCAACTGGGAAACAAAAACCCAGGGGAAGTTTACACAGTGGAGGGGGGAGGTAGTAACAACAACAAAAATGGAAAGGGAATTGGGCGTAATCATATCAGATGACCTTAAGGTTAGCAAGAAATGTGAGAAGGCATTAGGGAGGGCTGGGGGAATATGGGGATGTATAGGGAGAGGCATCACCAGCAGAAAACAGGAAGTTGTTATCCCTCTGTACAGACAGTTGGTGAGACCCCATTTGGAGTACTGTGTCCAGTTCTGGAGACCCCATCTCCGCAAGGAAATAGACAGGATGGAAGCAATCCAGAGAAGGGCAACTAAAATGGTGCAGGGTCTGCAAGAGAAGCCATATGAGGACAGACTAAAGGAGCTTAATATGTATACCCTTGAGGAAAGGAGGGAGAAGGGGGGACATGATAGAAACTTTTAAGTACCTCAGTGGAATCAACAAAGTTCAAGAGGGTAGCATCTTTCAGAAAAAGAGATGTGCAAGAACAAGGGGACACAACTTGAAGATAGAGTGGGGATGGCTCAGGGACAATGTGAGGAAGTATTTTTTCACAGAGAGGGTGGTAGACACATGGAACAGCCTTCCTGAGGAGGTTGTGGGGTCTAAAACTGTGGGAGAATTCAAGAATGCATGGGACAGACATAAGGCAATTCTTGTGGGCGGTAGGAAGAAATAGGCTGTTGGTTAGCTAGGATCTGCAGCTTATCCTGTAGGTAAGGTAATGGGCAGACTAGGTGGGCCTAGCGGTCCTTGTCTGCTGTCAAAGTCTATGTTTCTATGTTTCTTGTTTAATTGTCACCAAATGGTCGTCCAAATTTAATTTTTTGAGTTGTGAATCACTCTTAGTAATATGTAACCCGAGGTACTTGATCTGAGTAAGATCCCAAGAAAGACCCCACGCAAATACATCAGCCTTAAAAATCCCTGCATTCAAAGGCATCACTACTGCCTTGTCTGTGTTCAGCTGATAGTTATCAACCTTATTGAACTGTTGGATGGTTTCCAGAGTGACTAGAATAGACATGACGGGGTGGGTAATATGTAAAAGAATACCATCAGCATAAGCCAAAAGCACTAGGGATCTAGTACCAACAGGTATCCCAGTGAGAAGAGGATTGTTCTGAAATTTCTAAAGTAGATGCTAATGGTATAAATTAAATAAAATGGGATATAAGGGGCTTCCCTGCCTGGTTTTGCAGTGCAACATGATAGAGGATGAAAAAACCTCTGTTGTAATAAATTGTAGCACTAGGGACCCCAGTACAGGACTCATTATGAGCTAAGAAAAGCATCCGGGAAACCAAATTTGCCTAACATAGCAAATAAGAAGGGCCAACTAACTCTATCAAATGCTTTCTTCATATCCAGGAACACCAGCACCACGGGCACTGCAGGGTCCCCAGACATGGAAAAAATATGAGCCGTCTTGCAGAGATCATTGGTAGAAGATCTAGAGGTCATAAAGCCCACTTGCTCCCGGCATATTAGATTGGCCCAAACCCGGTTAATTCTAGATGCTAACATTTTAGCATGTATTTTAATATCATAATTCATTAATGATATCAGCCAATAGTTGCCAACCTAATCAAAAGGTTTTCCAGGCTTGGGAAGCAAAATAATCAGGGCTTCCAAAGTGTGGGATCCGAGATACCATGAGTGTAAACAGCAGTGTACAGCCTGTGCAACAGAGAAACTAGTTCATTCATAAAAGCTTTATAAAAATTGGCTGACTGGCCATCAGGACCAGGTGCCTTGTTGGGGACAAGGTCCTTGATGGCATCTATGATATTAGATTGGGAAACAGGCCTACCCAGTTTTTCTTGCTGTTCAACCAACTGCATTAGAAGGTTTAAATCCCTCAAATAAAGTTGGAATATCGACTTCAGAGGTGGAATCGGGAATAGAGCCATAAAGATTAAGGAAGAACCGTTCAAGTTCCTGCACAATATCTCTAGGGGCAGTTTTTACACTGTTGTCAAAGTCAGAAATAATAGAAGGGATAACCGGTGAAGCTTCCAATTTTTAAAGGCATAATGCCATCAGGCGACTCGCTTTTTCCCCTTGATCAATGTAGGTGGAATGGGTCTTAAAAATTGTGTATTCCACTTGTTCATGGAGTAGCTCCACATATTTATCTCTGAAGGAGATCAGTTCAAGCTTGACTTCGTCTGGAATAAAAGGAGACATTTATCCTTCCAGGGTCCGTATGTCAGACAACAAACGGGAACCTTGAGCAATCCTTTGCCCTTTTTGTTTCACAGTTAGACTGATAAATACACATATAATACAACATAGAAACACAGAATTTGATGGCAGATAAGGACCGCTTGGCCCACCTAGTCTGCCCATTTTCATTACCTGTTTCATATACCACAGATCCTATGTGATCTGTGGCTTACCCTCTCTTTCCTATTGCTAGCATTCTTTTATGTCTGTCTCATGGATTTTTTAATTCACCTACCAATTTTTCTCCTACAATCTCTGCCAGGAGGCTGTGCCATTGATCCACCACCTTTTCTGGGAAAAAATACTTTCTCACATTACCCCTAAGTCTGCAACCCTCTATTTTCATATCATGGCCCCTTGTTCTTGATCATCTTTTTTTTGAAAGATGCTACCCTCTTGTACCTTATTTACACCCTTGGGGTATTTGAAAGTCTCTGTCATATCTCCCCCTCCCGGAGTACATTTTGAAATCCTCCGGTCTCCCTTCATATGACTTTTGGTGCAGCCCCTGCATCATTTTTGTTGCCCTTCTCTGAACCACTTCTACTCTATGTCCTTCCGGAAAAGTGGCCTCCAGAACTGGACACAGTACTCTAGATGAGGTCTCACCAATGTTCTATACAGTGGCATCATCACCTCCTTCCTTTTGCTGGAGATACCTCTCCCTATGCACCCCAGCTCTTTTCTCCTGTCTACTAGTATGGATGGAGTGCAACATATTCAGGCTGCTATGTAATTTATTTGTACTGCATCCTTGATAAACTCTGCCACTTTGCCATCACACAGTCCCTTCCACTGATTTAGGCAGCCCTCTCCTTAATTATAGTATACTTTCCCTACTGAGCTTTCTTATTTCTTTGAGATTTTCCTTTGACCACTATATAAGCCCTTCTCATCCTTTTTAACCTTTTCTTGCCAGTGTTTACCACCCACCATCCCTTTCTACTCCCACCTGAACTCCTGCTTATTTACCTAGGATCCCTCTCCGTACACAGCCGGGAAACCGGCTCTGCTACCCCAGTCACTGTTCTGTTCTGGTTCCCCCTCCCTGGGATTACATTTCAGTCTGCCCCCCACACACCTCCTACAGCCTACCTGCTTTTGGTCTTATACCCTCTAACTTTGTTTCCTCTTCCTCCTCAGCTTTCCATCTTGCTGGCTGCTTCCCTCTGGTCATGAGAGTTCCTGCAAACAGCTCTCCCCACCTACTTTCTCCCACAGACCTAGGAGCCATGAACTACCCTAAGTAAATCAAAAGGAAATCTGGTATCTTAACAAAAGAAAGATGGCCACCAGGCTGGGCGAGCCATTAGTTGCTTGTATAGCTTAAGCGCGTTTGGTATTTTAGAGTTCTATTTTATTGTATTTTATTTTATTTCACTTTTATAGCATTAAAGTTTTATATTTGAAACAGTTTTTGCCTGTTTGTACTTTCACTTGCATTTCCTGGAGACTTGTAGCAGAGTTGCGGCTTTCGGGCATACTGGATGTCGGTGCGGTGCTGAGGTGCTGTGGTGACTATGTGTAACCCCCCTACAAATGGGGGTTCTCAAAAAGTCTTCCTCAAGCTTGCCTAAATGCTCACTGCCAGGCTGGTATCCTGTGTTTTAGCAGTTTAAATGTGATTGCCAGAGAGTGCCTATATAGCCTCTGTGTACTGTCTCTTTAAGAGCTGCCTGGATTGCAGTCATAAGTAATCTAGAGGGAGCTCTGTTCAAAGATGTAACTATTTGCTAAAAATCATTTAGAGTGATAATGTAGTTTGTATAACCTGTCTTCTTTGCAGCAAGGACTGTTTTGTTTATCTCAACTATCTTGGTCCTGGACTGCAAATTGGACCAGTCAGTACTGGCAGGACCTAAAATGGAGCTGGACTACAGGAGCTGTCTGGAGTCAAAATCTGTAGGAATTGTAGTTTTGGGCTTTTTGCACCTTTTTGCACCTGAAGGGGGAGCCTTTGTTGTGACTGACAGGAGGATCAGCCAACCAAACCTTTTGGATCTTGGGGAATTTCCCAGGCTGCTGCAGCTAGGTTCAAATTTGAGCTGAGAAGTGAAGAAGTAACAGCTCAAGTGATTTTGAGCAGCAGTTCTGTGTAGTTTTGAATGGGAGAACTGTGAAAGGGCTGAGTTTTGGCCTGCGTGTCTGCCGGCTGTCACTGAGAGGGAAAACAGAGTTTATTCTGACCGAATCCGAGTTGTGAGGACTATTTAAGCCACTGGACTGTAACCAAGCTTTAACCTGAAGAAGACCAAAGATTTGCTGAATGCGATCGGCCTGCCAGGATTTCCAGCTGCTTTTGAATCCCCGGTTTGTGCAGAGACTTTGCGATCATGACCGGAGAGTGGTTTGCCTGGTACAGTAGAATTACCTTACATGTAAATGTGCTGTGTAGTGAAAGTGGGTCATGATTTGGTTCCCCATTGTGTGAACTGTGTTCTGCTTGCTGGAAGCTTTATCCAGCCTAATTGGACTGAATCCACATTCATCTTCATTTGGCCTGTGCCATGCCACACTGGCCCTGCCAGACTACCCCACTGCACAGAGAAAGCCACCAATGAGAGACCTGCCTGGGGATCAGCCCCCTGCTCCATGCTTGAACAGGAACAATGCCTCGGCAAATTGTGTGGACCCTGCTTCTCCTGACACTCCAGATTAACCACCTGCTGTCTCAATTTTTGTCCAGCCTGTGTCCAGTCTTGGGTATCGTGAGTAATCATCAGGGTAGCTCCTTGCAACAACAGCCTAATCTAAAAATGCGTCATCAGATTGTCTTATTGTTTTCTTTTCACAAACTGAGCCCTCTGGCTCCGGATTACAAACAGTGTGTGTTGTGCATGTTGTTTTCTTCCATCACAGGGCCCCAACCAGCTGCAACGTTCCTGGCTAGCCCACCATTCTCCATCTGGGTACCCAGAGTGTGTGACTGTTATGGACCCTGAAGTGCATGCATAACTGTTTGATTGATAGAGCCTTTAAGCAAATTAACCTGATTACGGCCCTCCCTTGTTCAAGCCCCTTAAATAAATCAGATCTAACTCTTTTTTGCATTTACCCTGATTGTGGTTCCAGTTTGTGCAGGAGTACTGTACTGGTGTTATTTGCTATATATAACCTTGTTTTACAGGGGATCCCCAGGGCCAGGCCAGAGGAAAGCCCTGGTAGTAAGTGCAAACAGTGTGGGTACTTGTGTGGTGTATCAGAGGTATTGTGAAAGTGATTATTGTGTATAGTTCCGGCCACTAGTAAGGAAAGAGGGGGGTTACAGTGTTCCGGAAGGCTGTGCCCAGGTTAGCTTGACCACTACCAACCCTGTCCTCTGGGTGGAGGCACCCGTTTCAGAACTCAGGCCCCTTAACTAGCTACTAGCCAAGCAGTTAGGGGTAGTAGCCCTTGGGACAGCGCCACCTAGGGGTTACATATGGAATATCGCCTTACAAGATAGTACATATTGGGGTCGTCCTGTGTGGACCCGTTACCGTTTTTTCATCCTTTGGCTGGTCGGGCCGCTGCTGCTACTGTTTTCTCTGTTGAACTTTGTGGAGATTAGCTTTGCTTATCAGAGACTATATGGAACGTATGGTGAGCTTTCAAGAGTGCTTGTGAAGATATCAGGAATTGTCATCATTCTGAAGAGGCGACATTGACTTTGTTGAGGGGAAGTTTTTGGATTACTACATTTCTGACTTTGGATTATTGGTTATGTGTAGGGATGTAAGTTTGTCATGGCAGTCATACATGTCATTGATTCCATGACGTCTGATCTTTATTCAGGACTTCCATGACCTTCACTAGTGTCATCAGAATGTAGCAATGATGACAGTGCCACAACATTTACTACTGTTTACTAATGATATCATGAACAAACAATGAGTCATTAAAACCTCATCCATGACAAACATACATCTCTAGTTATGTGGACTCACTGCTAAGGAACTCTTTGTATGGTGGTTCATGCTGTGTGTAGGAGCAGTGAACATTTGATCAGTGTCACATTTGGTGCTTGGAGTTAAGGCCTTGATCCTAGGGGTAGATTGGCTGCAGTGTACAGCTGTGCGGGGGGGTCCTGGTTTTATTCCACCGGGTAGCCGGCGGTGTAGCCCGGTGTCCTCTACGGTCTTTCCCTGGGGCTTGCTGGAAAGTGAACCCAGGTGGGAGACTGTTAGCAATGGCCATAGACTTGTAGTTTGTCTCCCCTGTGGGATTTATTGAGGCTCTCTCTGGCCCCAGAGTAACCGACCATCAAGGTGGACCTTTTTGTTGGGTTTTTCTTCTGCAAACTATGGTCAGATGCACTTTATATTTACATTTAAATCTGTAAGGCAGTGAGAGTGCCTTTTCTCTAGGTCCTGGGCTACAGTGAGAGTGTGCCTGGTACTAAATAGTTTGGACATTGTTTGTTTTTTCCCTCCCCCTTTTTTAGTGGGAACAATTAAAGGGATTGGGGAATGTTTTAAACTTTTTCCTCGAACTGATCCCCTTTGGAGGTGTGAGAACCATCGGGGGTTTGATTCACGAGCAATTTATTACAGCTTAATGTTTTCTCGATTACTTAGTCTTTACTGTGGATTTTGGATATTACAGGCATGGACTGGATGATGAGACATTTTAGGTTTAGGAAATTTTATGTTGTTAGTCACACTTTTTTGTTTTATTTGGTTATTATGGTTTTATTGAATTTTTGCATATTATTTTTGTTTTCAGTAGATTGTGTAGTTTATTTGGGTTATTGAAATGTGTAGGAGGCCTGCCCCCACTGTTGTGCACTATTCATCCTCTGCCCTTCTCGTCCTACGTCCTTTTACTTCCCCCCCATTGCAGCTTACTACCTACCAACACTGCAGAGCATTGGATATTGCTTGTTGGGGGTCACGCAAACAGCAGTGGGTGAATGAACGGGTCCACCACATCAGGGTAGTGAGATCTAGGAGATGCCCTTGGGTGAAATGGAACCCAGAATGTGGTCTTCCATATCTGGTTTCCGTACCCAAGGGTGCCACCAATTTTGGTGGGCAGGTGGCTCGGAAGGCCTTGGAGATTCATCCAGGTCTGTGAAAAACAAGACCGCAATTATTGCTGATCTTGTTGGAACAGCTGACCTGGCTTGTATCACGAAGACCTGGCTGGATGAGAATTCTGACCCTATATTGGAGGCCGCTATTCCAGCTAGGTACTTGGTGTTTCACCACCTGAGATTAAATCGCGGTGGGGGGTCTGTGGTCTGTTTTAAGACCAAATTGGGCCTCTCGAGTGTACCAGTTGAGAAGACCCAGTCATTTGAATGTACTGTGGTAGCAGATGTAGGCTGCAGGATAGCTCTCATCTACCGTCCACCCGGAGATGGGAAGCGGTCCCTGCAGGAAGTGGTGGACTTCGTCATTGACATGGCGTTTGAGTCACTTAGGCTGATGGTCCTGGGTGACTTTAATGCCTAGGTCAATGACAAACTCTCGCAATTTGGTCAGCACTTCCTCCAGTTGATGACATCTCTGGGCCTTACACTGATTGTTTCTACTGCTACCCATAAATTTGGTCATTCTCTTGACTTGGTCTTCCTCCTGGGGGTCGAAGCTTCCAATCTGGGGGTGGAACCAGCTGGATAGTCCAACCACTACACAGTGCAGTTCAATTTTTGCACCCCCCTTCATAGGCCTACCCCTGTAGAGATGGTCAGGTACCGCCCTTTACGAGATATAAGCTCTGAAGGCCTGGCAGCGGTCCTTGACCTATCTGTTCTTCCATTGGCAAACAGTGATCCAGAAGCCCTAGTGGTGGCCTATAATATGGCCCTATCTACTGCTCTGGATGTCATTGCTCCCGTCTGCATTCATCCTCTCTCCCTTTACCCTTGGTCCCCCTGGTTTGATGGGTCCTTGAGGGAGATGCGGCGATTAGAACGAAGGTTGGAGCATTGCTGGTGGAGGTGCCACCTTGATGCCGATCACCATAGATTGATGGACCATTATCAAGCCTATCAATCTGCAATCACCCTTAAGAAGGCAGAGTTCCTGTCCAGGGAGATTGCAGCTGCACAGAACCAACTGGCTCAGCTTTTTCAAACTGTGGACAGACTGTGCAACCTAGCCTGTCTGCAGGTACGGAAAGCGTTCTCACAAATTGAGTGCGAGGAGCTTGCTCAATTCTTTGCGGCTAAGGTGGTTGACATCAGAGCGGTACTCCAGCCAGCACACTCCATGGGCATTGCTCTGAACTGGTGTTTGGGCACTGCACCTCAGTTTTCCTGGAGTACCTTCAGCCAGCCTGAGCTTTTAGATGTCATGCATATTGTCCAGGGTATGCGCCCTACGTGCTGTAGTTTGGATCCTGGACCAACCTCCCTGATTTTGGGTTGTAGTGATATTCTTGGTCTGATCCTAGCACTCCTTGGAAACAGGTGAGTTTTCTAGCTCCCTGAAGGAGATGGTGGTGACACCCCTCTTAAAGAAAGCTTCTTTGGACCCAGACTGCCATGTGAACTATAGACCTATCTCGAACCTCCCCTTTATGGGGAAGTTGATCAAAAAAGTAGTGGCCGTACAACTGGATGACCATTTGACCATCCATGACATTTATGAGCCTCTCCAGTCTGGTTTTCGAAAGAGGCATAGTACCGAGATGGCGCTGGTTTCGGGTGCTCAATGATCTCCTGATGGCTAGAGATTGGAGAACCATTCCATCCTGGTTCTTCTTGATCTCTCTTCAGCATTTGACACTGTGGACCATGGGGTTCTGCTTGATCATTTGAGGTTCATCTGTGGACTGTCAGGTACGGTCCTCAGGTGGTTTTTATCTTTCCTCACTGGAAGAACTCAGAGGGTGGTGTCGGGGATTTATTCCTCTGACTCAGTTCCCCTCTCATGTGGGGTCCCTCAGGGATCGGTGCTGTCCCCCATGTTGTTCGCAGTGTATATGCTGCCCCTCAGAGACATTGTGAGAAGGTAAGGGCTGAGGTTTCATTGCTATGCTGATGATACCCAGCTCTGCCTATCCTTTGCATCTGCCTCACAGAAATCCAAGAGTGCATGAGTTTGAGCTGGTTGAGGTTGAACTCGGAAAAGACCGAGGTATTAGTGGTTGACCTAGGTCGCCGGATAGGGAGGTTGGGGGTGGGATCACTCTCTGGAATTTTTCTTGGGGGTTTGCCTCTCAAGACCTCTGAACAGGTGCGGAACCTGGGGGTAATTTTTGATGAAAGGCTGACACTGCATTCAGCGGTCATCAAATCTTCCTTTTACCATCTAAGGAATATCTCCAGAGTAAAGCACCTTGTTCCGTCCGGTGACTTGCCTACTTTGGTCCATGCCTTTGTGTGATTATTGCAATGCCCTATACCTAGGGCTCCGGGTGGATATTTCCCTTGCAGCTGGTACAGAATGCTGCAGCCCGGTTATTGACAGGAACCTCTCGGTTCTGTCATATTTCTGTGGTGCTGCGCGAACTGCACTGGCTGCCAGTACAATGACGAATCACCTTCAAGGTCGATTTACTGACGTATAAAACCCTACATGGACAGGGACTATCTGAAAGAGCTCCTGATCCCATACTGCTCTGGGTGATCGTTGGTTCAACTGACAAGGGGTTGCTAGAGGTTCCTAGGGTTTATTTAAAATCTTCTGGGGCCAGTTCATTTATGCATTCGGCCCCCACCATTTGGAAGTCTCTACCCAATCAGATACGTGAGAGCGCGACAATGGAGAGCTTTAAACAGGCCTTAAAAAACCTTCCTTTGGACCCAAGCATTTGGGGACTTAACCTGAATAATATATTGTTATTTTACTGGTTTTGTATTTTATACTGTTTATAAAGTTTGTAATTATATGCTGTAACTGTTTTACTGTTATGTGCGGCGCCTTGGTAATTTGAAAGGCGCCATACAAATAAACTTGATTGATTGATTAATTGATACCTTGGCATCCAGCACCATTTTGGATAGGCTCCATCATGCATTCAGGACCCAGCCCCGACTTCAGTTTTTGGCTGGAGTTTACTGGCCTGATTGTTTCTGAAAGCACTGAGACACAGGAGTGTCTATCCCCGACTCTTCCTGCTACTACTCCTTGCTGGTGATATTGAAGTAAACCCAGGACCTCCTGTCCCTCCCCACCCCCCGCACTCTCCCCAAAGGCCTGAAAATCTTCCATACTAATGCCAGAACTCCTCTACCTAAACTTGACAATTTAAAGGTATGGGTAACTCAGCACACCTCAGATGTCCTATGCATCTCAGAAATGTGGCTATCTTCAAAGATCTCTGATAATCAGCTGGCACTAGCTGATTAGTCCCTTACAACATTATTTTTATTTTAAAAATGTGTTGCTTTTCTACTTAAAGGTCTCTACATATGCTATGTTATTTATTAGAATTAAATGTAGTAAAGGAACTATATGTAATTATTCGTTAGTTAAAATTTATTATAATGATAAATAGGAATATCTTAGCTGCATTCAGTGTGTTGGATAGCGAGTGACTGTTATTGAAGATAGACTTTGCTACTGTTTGATTGACTATTCTGTTTTTCAATTGAACTTTTACAGTAAAACATCTTGCCCTGAGAAAGAGGCTAGGTCCTCGAAATGTTGGCTTAGTAGATGGCAGTACTTACGGAATTACTTGGTGCATAAATATGTTCACTAATAAACACAATATATGTTGATTTTATTTCCAGTGAGGGGGTCTAGTCTTCCTAACCCTCTTTCCTGTAATGCAAAACTAAGTTTATTAACACAGACTGTCAACAAAACAATCAACTGGAGGATAGCCTAAGCCACAGCGCTTCGACCAAAACTGGCCTTCATCAAACTCTCTGACGAAGACCAGTTTTCGTTGAAGTGCCTGGGCTTAGGCTGTCCTCCTGTCAGTTGTTTTGTTGACCGTCTGTGTTAATAAACTTATTTTTTCCTTCCCTTGGATCACACCTGAGTGATTTCCTGAGTGCAGCATGCTCATCCTTTTGCCTGCTATTTGGGCTGGCTGCCCTTTGCTGCACCCCTAACTAATCCTGAGACAAGCTGCAAAACTGTTTGTTTCCTGACTCTGACACAAGGCACCTTTTTCAGGCACAGCCCAGGTACATAAAAGCATATTACATAAACAGCACGGTAGTGATGCGGTACATGATACAGTAGCAAGAAACAATGGGAAAAGACGACATCATATGGTACGATAAAATGACTCTGTTTTGCATTTCTGTATAGTGCAGAAGAGATATGCATGGAAAAGTAAATGTGACAAACATTTTGTGTGATGAGTTGTAGAGTAGTGACTATGCTAGCTAGAATTTAAACTAAAAGCAGTAAGGCATTCCAATGAGTTGGGTACCTTTCCAGAATCCTCCTACCCCTGATGCAAAAGGTATTACACCATCCAATCAGTCTCTAGCCTTCTTTTTGGTGAGGCAGTTCAAACAGGCTACATTATGGAGTAGTTTCTAACCCCCTATTATACCTGTGTATGACTGTGGGTGGTCCCATATAAAGACAGAGAACTCCAAACATTCTGACGTTTTACACTAATAGTCTACCTTCCTTTTATTAACTGATATATTTTACCTTGGTTAAACAAGCATTAGAGTCAGAGTTTTCTTGTTTCTTGTTTTATTGACCAATACTACTTTCCAGGCAACAGATTCCATAGATTTTTGAGTTTAAAACCCACAGAGGAATAGTTTATATTCCTCTGTAATTGGAGACTCCAAAAATGTTTCCACAAAACATTTAAACTAGGCTCCAATAATTAAAAGTCAAACATTAAATACAAGTATGTGATTACAGCATTACACATAGATAGGGCATCTAGGTCTAAAGTTGTAAGTAAAAGTGCTGCTGTAAACCATGACAGTCTGTTCTGAGTCTAGATGTACAGGGTACCAGTCATCATTTCTCATGCCAATATGCCATAACATCAGTTCTCCGCAGCATTATAATACTACTGGACAGGTTTATTACCTCAAGGTAAATACTGTATTATGCACAAAAGGGCAGGCAAAAGAGAATACTAGCCCTGTAACCACTGGCCCATTGCATGGCCTTGGCCAAGTCACGGAATCTCCTTCTGCTTCACTCCTCCCAGGTACAGAATATAGTAGATGAAAATCCCACTGTAGCCCTCTATACACACATTATATAAAATGAAAACCATCACTTGTCTTATTTTTTTATGCTTGTGTAAATGCATGTGCAAAGCGAACATATGGTTACTGTAGTGTAACGGGTGTGTGTAGGTATGTACTGTATAAGTCAGTGGATGTAGAACATATCTCCACAGCAGCAGAATGAGATGTCATAAACAGAATTGGAACTGCAGAAGTAGACAAAGACAAAGCAAATATGGCAGAGATCCTGTTTCCATGCAAATGTTCTTAGTAATAAATAAATAAGGCAACAATTACAAACAAGGGTGACATGTAAGGTAAACTGTGTCTAGATATTTTGCTTTTCAGAATTGTCCCAACAACATCAGGGGCTCTTACTCATTGTACCCAATAGTTTCATATGAAGTCTGAATCATCCATTGATTCTCCTGATACAAAATGGCCACCCAGGGTATAATGAGTTAAAGCTCTTTTACACTACAAGCAAACATTTGGCATTGACAAATGCTTGTTATAATATAGGAGTGCTCTGTATAATCAAGTTGGAAAACACAATTTTTAGGAAATTGGAGCCCTCTCATGATGTCATGATGTCATGCTGCTCTTCCAACCCAAAGACAGTGTCCAGATGTCCTGGAAATGGACTAACCAATCTGAGTGTGGAGGACTCTTACTTTCTGAAAAGCAGACTTTGCTACTCTTATAGGGCAATTAAAAAGTCTAAATACTGTACTGTAGTGTGCAATTGCCTCACATCTAGACTTTGTTCCATTTTGAGTATATTCATGCCCGTTCTGTGTTATCTGCTGCTGCCCCTCCTTTGGGGGGGGGGGGTGCGCTTTACATCTTGATCTGTGAATTTTACAGTGGTATAGTGTAGATCTTCTACTGTAAATTTATCCTGCAGCAGTTTGACTTGTTCAAATAATGTAGATTCATTACTGGATTGCCTGCTACTGCGAGTACTTGTGGAAATTGTACAACTAATATAAAGAACTGAATCAAAAGTCAATTGCCTCCTTTAGCTTCATCAGTCTCCTCCACCCCAGTTGTAGCACGGGGTTAAAGGAGAAATCCACAGACATAGGATGCTGTATCTTAGTTGACCTAACTTGGATGACTCTGTTGTAACAGTAAATCAACTTGGATATGTCATGTTTTGGAACCATTTTAGTATGCTGTTGTACAGGAATGTGGTGCTGTTTAAATGATGTTCAGCAATAACAGAGAATGCACAATTATGTTACTTATACCTTTCCTAAAACAGCAGGTGAAGAAGTTTGAGAAACAGGGCTAATGTTCTAATGCCTGCACCATGTAGTCCTCTGTGTCTCTTTAAACCAGCTTGGCAGTGAGGCTAGCTGAACTATTCATTGCTATGTTGGAGGCGGAGGCCGCAGGTGCATTATAGTCCATGCACTCTCTGCAGCAGCTGGCCACATAAGCGCTATCTAGCAGTAGCTGACCACTATGGTCTTGATTAGGAACATGTCAATATTGGCATGTTGGCCATTGTAGCCAGCAGGACAATGAAGCCTCAGCTTGAGCCTATCAGGGGCAGAGGATGGGAAAAATGTCATAAAACTGGGACTATCTCCAAGGATGGTGGCTCATGGTCATCCCCTCCTCTTGCTGTAGCCATGAGGTTCCTTATCCCCATCCATGAAAGTGGAGCTCCACTAGGGGAAGGGGACTGCAGGGGGGATGCTGAAGAAAAAGGGATAAGAGGAGGATCATCACCCATGGGATAGTAAGAGGGAGACAGCAATGACAATGAGTAAAAAAAAACCCCCCTGTTACTTTAACACAACTTGTACTATTGGGCAGAAGGATGAAGGGCTATAAATAAGGAAGCCTCTAACCCAATCTGAACTCCATACCACAAAGGAAGATACTGTAGCTTATATTAACAAGCATGCTGAAAACAATGTTGAGATAAGTGTTTTTCCAAGCACTAGGAATATTTATTTTTGGAAATCATCATGGGGGACATATTCAGAGCCAGCCGGTTGTGCAGACACAAAGATGCACTGCACAGAATAAATGCTCTGGCCGGCTCTGAGGGTATATTCAAACAGTATGCATGATTGGTACTGATCATGCACACTGGCTGAATATCTGCCTTGGATGCGCAGTCCAAAGTGGGTGGCCGCCTAGTCCCACGCAGCACAATCAGGAACTGTGCTGCATACTTCCAATGGGCTATGCATGGTATATACCTAGATGCACCATGACCCCAAGCACAATATTCAGCTGGAAAATGCTAATGAGCTCATTGGGCATGCATGGCGCAGAGGGGCACCATGCATACTCATTACAAGCCCATTAGCATGGCGGAGCCTGGCTGAATGTGCCTGGTTTGCAATCACCGTGTTTAAAAAAGAACACTCCACACCACCCTGGTAGTCTAGTGGCCCCCCCCACCCTAAAGTGTGAACATAAAACACAAATTTCACAAAACACTTCCCTGGCAGTCCAATGGTACCTCCCTCCCATCCCCAAACCCCATCTGTATAAAATATTAAATCCTGAATGTTCCTGGTAGTCTAGCAGATCCCCTCCCATCCTCAACTGTAAAATAAAATAGTATCCCCATATTTTCCTGGTAGTCTAGTGTACCCCCCCCAGAACCCCAAACTCCATCTGCAGTATAACGTAACATTATGACCTTCCCTGGTAGTCTAGTGGTACCCCCCCTCCCAGCCTCAATTCTAACAGAAAACTTAATCCCAATATTTCCCTGGTAGTCCAGTGGAGCCCCCATCCCCACCCCACCCATTGAGGCACCCACACTCCACCCCACTCCCTCATCCCAGTATGGTCAATGAGGTCAGCAGCCAGCAAAACTCACCAGCACACCTCCATGGCTGCCCATCAACTGAGCTGCACACCTCCATGGCTGCCCACCAACTTGAGCTGTCACAGAATGACAGCTTACAGTATGCACTACAATACCATTGGTCAATACTGTCGACCAATGGGCTTGTAGTGTTTACTGTAAGCTTTCATTCACAAAGTACCAATAGACTACCAGGAAAGGTCATAATGTTACTTTATACTATGGACAGGGTTCAGGGCTGTGGGGGGGCACTAGACTACCAGGTAAATATGGGATACTATTTTATTTTACAATTGTGGATGGCAGGGGGTCTGCCAGACTACCAGGGACGTTCAGGATTTAATATTTTATACAGATGGAGTTCAGAGATGGGAGGGAGGTTGTCACTTGACTGCTGGGCCAGACAGGCTGCTGTGCACCTGCCTGCACTGCCATGGTCCACTTGTGGATGTCTGGCTGATTTAGGCCTGATTTTCATGGCGGATCTTTGTGCCACAGATCTCTGGACAGTGAGAAGCGCATTCTCTCTGAATATGTCGTTGTGTGGCTTATTCATGGGAATTCCCTCTCCACTTACATGGAACATATTACATTTGGGCACAGGCCCATTCCCTTGCTACCAATGGTTCCTGCCCTTTTGAATAGCACGCTGCACATTGCTGGGGTTGCACGGCACATCTCCAGTTTCCGCTGGGTTGCACTGCGCATCTCCTTTGAATATGGGGGCCCATGTTTTCATCCTAATAGGAAGGTCCAAACTTTTACTCCACAGAGTGGACCTCTTAATAAGTTTTATAATCTGTGCTTGGTTTAGTTAAATTGTTTTTATGCAACTGATTATTGGATTTCAGAACATATCTTGATTATCACGCATCAGTAGATCGTCAAACATCTTGAAATGTTCTCTTGTGAACAAAACTTAAAAATTAAACTGTAACAAATTAAAGCTGCAGTGCAATGGAAAATGATTTACCAAACAGCTCCTGTTGTTTTCAGTTACCATTGATAAAATATTAACATACTTGTTAAATCTGCTCTTCTAGGTACTTTATAAGCAGTGCGCTGTGTTTCTTTTCTTGATCCTAACCCTTGTCAGGTTCACAATACTATTTCTAAGTCAACAAAAAAAGCCATGTGGTCTTTTATGTGAGAAAAAAATATTTAAAACATTTTAAAACTACTTACATGCTGGTAGAACTGAAAAGTTTTATAAACAAATGAAGGAGGAAGATGTGTGGGATCTTTTACGGTTAAAAAGGTGGGGTCTGTTTTTTAACAAACTTTGCTGCGCTGCTGCTTAAAAACACTTGTATTAATACAAGCAAATGGGAAAAAGAGAATTATCCTCAACAAGAAGCACAAGGGACTGTTTCTCATTAGGATGAAGTCTTAATCCATAATAAACAAATGTCTATGTCACGCTAGTACACAAATAGCATTGATCTGGGAAAATGTTTAAATGGAATTTCTGTTGGTTCTTTATACTTCCTTTCATGCAGGGCCCTCGCCCTTTGATTCACTCAAAAGGCACACTCTAATAAAGGTCTGAGCCTTTGTAGCAATAAGTAACAAACTATAATGGGTAAGGCAGACTATACACAATTTATTCCTTGGCATCTGATCTGAGACTGCCAGGAGAGGTGCCAGTTACTGCCAAATGTAATTGTGATTTTGGGACTGCAGACACCTACCCAATAGGGGCTGGAATGAGACCAAACAAACTCTCTCTGGCCACTGCACTTCCATCAGATTATGACAATTCTTGCCCATTGCTGACGTGGATTGCATTGGAATCAATGACCTCGGGTGAAAAGCTTCATAAACCACAGCCAATTTAATGCCAGTATCTGAATTTACAGATTAAGAGGGAAAGATTGGCTTTTCTCCATATACAGTAGCCCTTGGTTATAGTGATAAAGCTGCCCTTTTCTAGTTATAATTGTAGAGCAAGTCACTTCATTCAGTATTTTTTTGACTGCTGTTCTGACGGCAGCCTTACACTACAGTATGCTGACAGTTTGTCTTTTCCATGTCATACAGTACAAAACTGTTTATAAAGTGAAGTTTATGTGCTGGTCAGCCAGCTGCACAATGTAAACATGTCTAAATATTCAACTCCTATGTCAAATTTAGTACAACAGTGCACTGTGAGCTTTGAAAAAAACATGGTTGAGCAACTATTGCTTAGGGCTCATGTTCAGATACAAATATTAGTAAAACTTTAAATGAGGAAATTATAAATAAATCTCAGAAAAGAATAAGACAGGAGGAACATTCTGAGGGTAAAGATAATGAATGGTACAAAGTGAAGACTTCTAAAACAGCTAGAAAGGGTAGAAGGGCTGAACAGTTTGAACTACCCTTGTTAAATCAATTTGACCCCCTATTGTCAGAGGAAATGCAACATGGCAGCAAGCCCCCCCGACTAAAACCTATGAACAAGAATAGGAAAAAATAATAGAGTCAAGGGAACACTCTGTAGAATTCTCAGAGATTAACCAACCCACTGAGGTAACTAAAACACTAAATGAAAAACTACTAATAGAGTTGAGAGAACAATGTGAACAAGTCACTGTGCCTATGTTGACTGAGGGCATGTCAGTCACTAGAGAAGTAGTAGTGCTCGGTGACTTGATCATTAAACACTTAGACCAAGCCATCTGTGATGTAGACAAACAAACTAGAACAGTCTCAAGTTTTGGAAGTGCAAGAATAAAAGACATCACTAGAATGACAGATAATATACTGAAGGGCACTGGAGTAAATCCCCTGGTAATTTTACATGCTGGCTCAAATGATACCTGGAATGCATCAAATCAGAATATTAAACAAGATCTCATTTCATTTACAAATAAATGCATTAAAAAGGGATGTGAGGTGGTTATCTCAAAAATACTCCCAATTCCAAAATCATCTAGAGAGTACCAAATAAAAATAAGAAACATAACTGGATCAGAAAATGGTGCATGGAACAAGGCATAAAGTATGTAATACATTGGGAACAATGTTATGGGACATCAAACCTCTATTCTTACAATGGGTTGTATCTGAGTAGAAGGGGAAGCAGATTATTGGGGGAACAGCTTAAGGCATTGATAGAAAAAAGTTTAAACTAAATAAAAGGGGGGAGAGATGTCATCAGAATGTCTGTCTTAACCAAAATCAACATAAAGTAACAAATAAAAAAATAATATCAAATCCCAGTAACATAAATGACAAAATAGTAACTGATATAGGAGACAGAAGTAAAATGATGCTGAATTAAATCAAGATATAGGTATATTACTTATAAATGCCAGAAGTTTAAATTCAACAATTGAGGAGCTACAAATAGTACTTAAAGAAAAAATATAGCAATTTGTGGCATAACTGAAACGCGGGGTACAGAAAATGATTGGAACATGGATATAGATGGCTACAATAGAATCTACAAAAATAGAGAAAGTAAGGGAGGTGGAATTGCCTTTTATATAAAAGAAGAATTAAAAGCCTATGAGATCTTTACTGATAAAGAAAATGAAAATGAATGTATCTGGGTTAAAGCTATATGTGGAAACAATAACCTGACTGTGGAACTGGTATACTGTTCACCAAATTTAACAGCGGAACAAAATATAAATTTAATAGAACTATTAGAAACACAGGATATCACAGGAGACTACATTCTAATGGGTGATTTTAACCTTCCTCATATAGATTGGGCAACATTAAAAAGCAACACTGCATTAGAAAATAAATTTATTTATTTATTTTTTCAGCTGAACCTGGAACAATTGGTTCATTTTGCCACAAGAGGAGAAAATACACTTGACCTGATTCTAACCAACTGTGAGGAGAAGATTCATAAAATAAAGCTACTACCTCCACTTGGAGACTCTTATCATAATATGGTAGCTGTCAAATGCAAAAACGCATTTCATAGAATAAAAGGAAATACATTGGTAAAAGACCTTTATAAAGCCAACTACCAGAAAATGAGGAATCTTTTTAAAATATGGAACTGGAAAAAAGAACTTGCAGGTATTGACCTTGAGCAGACCGGGCATATAATTAAAAAACAGTTCTAGTTGTGTATAGACCAATATGTTCTTAAAAGACAAAAATATAACAAAAACAAAAGGATCCCTCCTGGTGGAATAATAAAATCTGAAAATTGATTTACAAAAAGGAAAAACTGTTTCAGAAATACAAAAAAACCCAACCCCCAGCAACAATGGCTAAAATAAAGACGTGCAATAAAAAAATTAAGGTTATAATAAAAAGAGCAAAAAAAATCTGGAATAAAAGTTAGTTAACAAAGTCAGAGATAATAAAAAAACAATTCTACATAGGTACTCTCAAGGGTAAACAACATACTATTGGATCCCTGAGGACAGAAAAGCGTGTAAAAACCAACAAAGAAGAACTAACTGAAACTTTAAATAAAATTACTTCCTTAGTGTTTTTGAACCTAATGCTCCTCTTGTAGATCCAATAAAACCAATCCCAGACTGTCAAATAAAATTCACTGAATCTAAGGTTAAAAACATTATTCATTCGCTCAAGGCTAATAGTTCAACAGGACCTGATGGTATAATCCCAAAATTACTACAAGAATTATCTGCTGAGATTATCAGACCACACACAATAATCTATAATAAATCTATTCAAGAAGGCAGAACCATTAAAGATTGGCATGTGGCAACCGTAACTGCAATACACAAGGGTGGAAAAAAAGATGAACCAAAAAAATTACAGACCAATAAGTTTGACTTCTGTTATTCGTAAAATTCTGGAAAGACTCTTACGAAAGCTGGTAGACAAACACATACAAAAACTGGGTTTAACAGATTACACCCAACATGGTTTTGTCCCCGGAAGATCATGCCTCATGAACCAACTATACTTTTTCAAATCAATAAGTCAGGCTCTGGATAAAGGCATATCTAGTGATGTAATATACCTTGACTTTGCAAAAGTTTTCGATAAGGTATCACATGCCATATTGATCCAAGAACTTCCGAGGCTAGATCTCCAACCAAAAAATCATAAGCTAGATAAGTTCATGGCTAAATAATAGGCAACAAGTAGTAAAGAGGAATTTATTCCAGTTGGAGTAGTGTGACCAGGGGGGTACCCCGGGCCAGGGATCGGTTTTGGGTCTTACTCTCTTTAATATATTAGTAGCTACAATGCCAGTCTCAGATAAGGTGTGGCTATCAAAATATGCTGATGATTGTAAAATTGCGGGGTTAATAACTACAGAAAATGATAACAAAAATATCCAAATTCAACTGGATAACCTCATGGTATGGGGCAAAACAATGCAGATGCATTTCAATATAGACAAATACAAAGTCATGCATTTCAGAATGAAAAATCAAAACTTTCAGTACAAACTAGGAGATAATATTCTACACACAGTAAGTAAAGACAAGCATTTGTCAATGCCAAATGTTGTCTCACTGGCATTGTCATTGGTAGTGCAGGAGTTAGAGATGCATAATAGGAATGGCAGTGAAGTATTGAACTAACACCACCCCCCACCCTGCAGAGACTGACAGGCATTGGGGTGTGCCTTTGGGTCATCAGCTATAACGCTCATGCCATTTTACCTCACCCTACCCTGTAGATACTGACAAGTGTTGTGGTGTGCTTTGGGGTCTTTGGGCTTTATACTTAACCCATTCCATAAGGAAATATGCTAAGGTGGGTGCAGTATAGGAGAATGGGGTGAACTTTGGGCCAAGCACCTCAAGGCACACCTCGATGCCTGCCACTGGCTGCAGGGTGGTGGTGGGGTGGAATGGCATGAGCATTACAGCTGATGATCCCAAGTCACACCCCTGATGCCTGTCAGTCTCTACAGGGTGGGGTGTTACAGTTGGAAACCCTAACGCCATAGGCGTTTGTTGGTATTTTCACTTCAAATTATCAACATGGGGTTTTTGTGACCCCACCTCATGAAGAGCGGCACTATCAGTTTGTTAGCCGAAAGGTGACTTTGCACAGCGACTGTGCCATTTGGTGCCACAGGTATGGAAACACATTTTGGGCAGGATGTGAAAATTGACAACTGTATTGTTCATGAGGAGGTGTAAAAAAATGGCAACTTTGAAAATCTGGAGTGAAAATATGAAAAATTGGTGAAGTCATGAGCATGCATAGAAACTGCGCAACACACGTCCGTAACCCAATTATTTTTGGGATTTTTTTTAACCACATTTTCAACATAGGCATTTTGGGACTTCCCTTCATGAACAGTGGCACTGCAATTTTGTTAATCTGTCCCAAAAGTTGATTTCCCACAGTGCCCATGCCATTGTACGCCACAGGTGCGAAAATACATTTTGGGCAGGATGTGAAAAATGACAGCTGTACTGTTCATGAGGAGATGTGAAAAAATGCCAGTGTTGAAAATCTGTTATGAAAATATTGCAAATTTGCGAAGTTACAAGAGTGCATGGAAACTTGTGCAATGCATGTTTGTAACACAGTCATTTTATGGACTTTCATCACCAAATTTTCATCATAGGCATTTTAGGACCTCTGCTCATGAACGGCATCACTGTCATTTTCTTAATCTGTCCCTAAAACTGATTTCCCACAGCGACCATGCTATTCTGTGCCGGGAGTGTGAAAACACATTTCCGCCAGGATATGCAAAATGACAGCTGTACTGTTCATAAGGAGATGTGGAAAAATGGAAATGTTGAAAATCTGGAGTGAAAATATTACATATTCACGAGGTTATGAGCATACGTGGAAACTGCGCAATGCACGCTCATAAAACAGTCATTTTTATGGTCTCTTGCGCGCACGCGCAAGGAACGTTTTGGGAGAGTAGCACACTTTGGAGGTGTGCCTCTCCCATTCAATCCAGTGCTCTGTTGAGCAGACGTGGTGGTCCTGCACCAATGGGTGTGGGAGCTCTGTATGACAGCGGTGGTCTTCGCTTCAAAGAAAACCACCGCTGTCATACTGACACCGCATCACACCATCCCCCTCGCATCATTCTCCCCTGCACGCGTCACACCGCCCCAAAGCTTTGGTGCCACGCTGGGAGCCCACCCAGTGTGGCAAATGTTGTTGCCGATGTGGGTGCCCAATCCCCGTCGGCTCCACACCCCAAGCCATCCTTCTGCCATGCTGGAGCCCACCCAGCGTGGCAAACCTCCCGCTTATGTAGTCGACGGGGTGCTCCAATCCCCTGCTGGGCTCCTCGGCCCCCAGTTAGCCTTTCTGCCACGCTGGGATCCCACCCCAGCGTGGCAAGTGTCCCATCGTGAGTCCGCTTTTTAAAACCTGAAAGAAAAACGGTCCCACGTAGTCTCCCAGTCCCCCCCACAACCCGCACCCTGCACACCCAGCCTCCCACACCCCCTCACCCACACTTACCCCCGGAGCTCGGCGATGATCTTCGGTGGACCGGGAACACGTCTGCACTCTTCAAAGCCGACCGCGAACTGAGGAAATGCCGTAAGCTGTATAATGGGCTAGATAGGGGTTTCAACTTATTGCATATCTCAGTCATTTTGGAATTTTTGCACAAATTTTCAACATGGGTTTTGGGACCCTTCTCATGAATGATGTCACTGTCATATTGGCGTTATTCGGACGAAGGGTGATTTGCTTGATCACTCATTGAAATCTGCCGAGATATGCGCCGACGTGACATCATCCATGAAGATCACTGTGTTAATTAATATAAATTATGATTATTTTATGGCGTCGTTGTGCAGTTCCTCATGCTTCGTAGGTTGTGAATTTCAATATTTCTACTCCAGATTTTCAACATTGCCATTTTACCACACCTTCTTATGAGTAGTACAGCTGTCATTTTTCACATCTCACCCAAAACATGTTTCCACATATAGCGCACAATGGTGCAGTCGGTGTGCAAAATCAATATATGGGACACATTAAGAAAATCACAGTGACACTGTTCATGAGCAGAGGTCCTAAAATGGCTATGTTGAAATTGGTGAAAAATTCTAAAAATGACTGTTATGCGGGTCTGCGTTACGCAGTTCCTCAGCGCTCAGTAAGTTTGTGAATTTTCAATATTTTCCTCAGATTTTCAACATTGCCATTTTACCACACCTCCTCATGAGCAGTACAGCTGTCATTTTTCACATCCTGCTCAAAACATATTCCATAGTAGCGCAGCACAATGGCGCAGTCAGTGTGCGAACTCAATGTATGGGACACATTAAGAAAATCACAGTGACACTGTTCATGAGCAGAGGTCTTAAAATGGCTATGTTGAACATTTGGTGAAAAAATTCCTAAAAATGACTGTTTTATTAGTGTTCATTGCGCAGCTCCTATGCACGCTCGTAAGTTTGCGAATTTTCAATATTTTCACTCCACATTTTCAACATTGCCATTTTACCACACCTCCTTATGAGCAGTGCAGCTGTCATTTTTCACATTTTACCCAAAATGTGTTTCCGCCCATGTAGCGCACAATGGCACAGTCGGTGTGCAAACTCAGTGTATGGGACACATTAAGAAAATCACAGTGTCACTGTTCATGAGCAGAGATCTTAAAATGGCTATGTTGAAAATTTGGTGAAAAATTCCTACAAATACCTGTTTTACGAGCGTGCATTGTGCAGTTCCCACGCACGCTCGTAAGTTTGCGAATTTTCAATATTTTCACTCCAGATTTTCAACATTACCATTTTACCACTCCTCCTTATGAGCAGTATAGCTGTCATTTTTCACATCCTGCCCAAAACATGTTTCCGCCCATGTAGTGCACAATGGCGCAGTCGGTGTGTGAAATCAATGTATGGGACACAGTAAGAAAATCACAGTGACACCGTTCATTAGCAGAGGTCTTAAAATGGCTGTGTTGAAAATTTGGTGAAAAAATTCCTAAAAATGACTGTTTTATGAGTGTCGTTGCGCGGTTCTGTACTGCCTCGTAAGTTTTGAATTTTCAATATTTTCACTCCAGATTTTCAACATTGCCATTTTACCACCTCCTCATGAGCAGTACAGCTGTCATTTTCATCCTGCCCAAAATGTGTTTCCACCATGTAGCGCACAATGGCGCAGTCGTGTGCGAACTCAATGTATGGGACACATTAAGAAAATCACAGTGACACTGTTCATGAGCAGAGGTCTTAAAATGGCTGTGTTGAAAATTTGGTGACAAAATTCCTAAAAATGACTGTTTTACGAGTGTTCATTGCGCAGTTCCTATGCATGCTCGTAAGTTTGCGAATTTCAATAGTTTCACTCCACATTTTCAACATTGCCATTTTACCACACCTCCTTATGAGCAGTGCAGCTGTCATTTTTCACATCTTGCCCAAAACGTGTTTCCGCCCATGTAGCGCACAATGGCACAGTCGCTGTGTGAATCAGTGTATGGGACACATTAAGAAAATCACAGTGTCACTGTTCATGAGCAGAGATCTTAAAATGGCTATGTTGAAAATTTGGTGAACAAATTCCTAAAAATAACTGTTTCTGGCGTGCGTTGTGCAGTTCCTACGCACGTTCGTAAGTTTGAGAATTTTCAATATTTTCACTCCAGATTTTCAACACTGCCATTTTACCACACCTCCTTATGAGCAGTACAGCTGTCATTTTTCACATCCTGCCCAAAACGTGTTTCCGCCCATGTAGCGCACAATGATGCAGTTGGTGTGCAAAATCAATGTATGGCACACAGTAAGACAATCACAGTGACACTGTTCATTAGCAGAGGTTTTAAAATGCCAATGTTGACAATTTGGTGAAAAAATTCCTAACAATGACTGTTTTACGAGCGTGCACTGCACAGTTCCTACGTACGCTCGCAGGTTTGCGAATTTTCAATATTTCCACTCCAGATTTTCAACATTGCCATTTTACCACACTTCCTTACGAGCAGTACAGCTGTCATGTTTTACATCCAGCCCAAAACGTGTTTCCACCTATGTAGCGCACAATGGGGGTAACAAAAATTTCATGCTGAAAATTTATTGTGCAAATACCAGCAATCGCACAGGGCATTAGAGTAAAGCACCATACATGCCAAACACCACTGCAAATACCTGCAAGCGAACGTTCGGCATTGACAAATGCTTGTTTGGAGTCTTTTCATTAAATTTGCAACATAGGCTTTTTGAGAGCCCTCCTCATGAACACTGGCACTGTCATTTCATTAATTGGTCTCAAAAGGTGATTCCACGCAGTGACTGCTAAATTACATTTCAGGACCAAATAACGGCATGTCAGTGACTGAATTCATGAGGAGGGGTCCCAATAACCCCATGTTGAAAATTTGGTGCCAAAATTCCCCAAAATGCCTGAGATATGCACCAAAGTTGAAAAAAAAAATTATTTATGCCATTATACAGCTTACTGGCATTTCTTCAGTTCGCGGTCGGCTTTAAAGAGTGCAGACGTATTCCCGGTCCACCAAAGATTGTCGCGCCAGGCTCTGGAGGTAAGTATTGGGTGAGGGGGTGTGGGGAGACAGGGTACACAGAAGGTGGACGCTTGTTGGGGAGGGGGCAGGAGAGACCACGAGGGACCGTTTTCTGCTTTACAGGTGTGCAAGAAACAAAGAACATCGAGGGTCATTTTTTTTTTTCACAGGGACATTTGGCATGCTGGGGTGGGCTCCTAGCATACCACCCAAGTGTGTTTGGGGGCTGTAGCTGACAGGGGATTGGGCACCCCCGTCAGCACATACTGAGGGGGGGGTAAGAGCCAAGGGGGATTGGGCACCCCCCTCAGCACACAACAAATGGGGGGTGACATTATGTCGATGGGGAGTGGACTCCTCCGTCAGCACATTGAAGTGGAAAGGGGAGACTGAAGCCCCCCATCAGTAAAGAAAGACTGTTGGCGCATGATGCTGAAAGGGATTGAGCACCCCCTCGGCACACACTTGGGATGGGGAGCATTACTCCGACGAGGAGTGGGCTCCCCCGTCAGCAAATGAAGTGGGTCGGGGCATGCCGACAGGGGGATTGGGCACCCCTGAAGTCGGTGGCAGCAGTCAGTGCCACCATGTTTGGTGAAAAACTTCACCAGTAAAGGCACGTCAGGAGGCATGTTATTGTGCCGCTGCATAGCGATCTTGCCTCTCATTACAGTGGCACTTTTGTTAGATGTGGTGGCCACTTTACATACTGCTGGTGTCAGTGCATGTATGCTGCATTTATTGAGGAATGAGGGATGCACCTACTGATGTGTGCCCTGCATTCACCCACAGTGACAGCACCTCCAAATCTGCTACTACTGCAAGATGTTGGCCTGGTGCGCACGCACGAGCCAACATAAAAAGGATTTAGGTACAATTATTTCTAACGACCTTAAGTTTGAAACAAATACCATTACAAAAGTTAAAAAATGTCATAGAATCATCGGATCAATATGAACAAACATAAAGAGTAGAGATCAGGAAATCCTATTGCCACTATTCACTAGTCTTGTAAAGTCGTATCCCAGTTCAATAAACTTCACACCTGTAGAAGCGATAAACTTATCGATGGTATACAACATAAATACACTAAAAAGATTAAAAACCTAAAAACAACTGATTTTAGTGAAAGACTCAAGGACCTAAATCTATACCCGGCAAAGTATAGACAACTACGTGGAGACTTATGCCTCACATATAAAGCTATGAGAGATAACTACCTCAGGTCAACAATCAAACTAACATTATACAATGGAAAAATAAACACTAGAAACAATGGATGTAAGATTATAGGTGACAATATTAGAACTACAAAACGAAGTAATTTTTTTACTCAAAGAATTGTAGGGTTATGGAACAATCTACCATCACATGTAGTTTCAAGTCCTGATCTCGAAACTTTTAAAACAAGTTTGGATTTACACATGGCAGAAAAAAAAATGAATACCACCCTTGAATGAGTGTGAGCTCTTAAAATGGCACCTAGCCCGTTGAGCTTGTAAATAACCTATGAACCTATAAACCTATAAGGCCAACTCAGTTATAAAGAACAAAACCAAAAATCAAGGAGTCTCCCGGCAATTTAAACAATTACTATATTACAGAGGCAAGGAAAATATTTCTGTTATACAGTATGTAACCTGTTTCATTCGCACTGTATCCAAAAGCACTTCATAATCCCTGAACAGCTGCAGCTGCCAAAAGGTGTACGCAGACAGTTAAGTGACTATAAGGGAGGTTATGAAATGTTCAGCAGAGGTGGGGTGGGAGGGAGGGAGAGAAGATATATTTAGGATATACAATGGCCTGTGTTCAGATATGCTATTTATTTCCATGAGTGAGGGGGCTGGAGCATAACACACAAGTGGTGAAGCCACAAGTGAGTTATGAAAGTCCCACCCCTTCACAAATGGAAATAAATGGCATGTTTGAACCCAGGCCATTGTATGTTCTTTTTATACAATGCATGAGTATATTCTAAAGGTTTTTGTGTAAATTGTTTAGGTGTTTCTCCCTGCCACACACACACACACACCCACACATAGACACATCATCATCATCAATACTGCAGTGCCTGTAGTTCCCCTGCTGTAAAGTACGGTCTCCCCACCACCACCATCAGTACCGTGTTGCCTGTAGTTTTCCCTGTTGTAAAGTACTGCAGTGCCCCCGTCCCAAACTTGATGTGCTTTCTGTTTATTTTTTTTTTATATTGAAATGTACAGTTACCTCATTGCAGCTCCTTCTCATTTTCTGACTGCCAGAATGTCTGAGGGGGTGAGTGAATGAGGGCATTGACTCCAGGTCTGTCATTGCATTTTGGTTGCATTACAAGCAGACACGAAGGCAACCAATGTGAATCACATGGCTGTCAGTAGAAAATTCAACTAGCCAACTCACTGTGTGAAGTCTTCACAGCATTTTAACCGCAGTACAAGCAGACACGAAGGAAACCGATGTGAGACGTGTGACCGTTCGGGTTGAAAATTCAACCCACCAGCTCCCGGTACAAGGGACTTACTGTATATATTTCAGCCGCAATATGAGCTGTCATGAAGAGAGCGAGGGTGAGACATATGGCTGTTTGGCTGAAATTCAAAATTCAGCCTTCTGACTCCTGATGCAACGGACTGAGGTTACATACATACTGCCACTGCAGTTTTAATTAAAACACAGTGAAAGAGTGAGAATTCTGCCTACATTGTATACACAGATATATATGCATAGATTGAAAGAGTACAGGGAGGTTAAATGACTTGCACATAGTCACACAGTGAGTAACTGGCTATGAGGTTTAAACTTGGGTCTCCAGGTTCCCAGCTTTTCTTTCAGATAATAAAGCAAACACAATACTGAGAAAACCCTGACTGGAGAAAGAAAAGGCAACAGGCTTGGCAAATCAGTTTAATTCTAATAATGATAGAAGCCAATTCTTCACTTCATTTAGATGCAAGAACTGAACAAGTTTAAAAATGAAAAGAAAGAATTTACATACAGAAGGACAAAATTAACTAGCCACCAAATTCAACATGTACCTTGATTTATAGTTCTACACATAACTGTGGTATGTAATAATAAGGTGTTTCAGAGCTGCCAGCCCAAGGATTAAAGGCCCATGGGTTGATCTGCTATGTGGGATATGAGGGTTCAGGAACGGCCTTGGGTCTTGCACTCACTGGATAAGCAGGGTCTGGGAACATCACAAAGGACTCTTCAGGGAGGGAGGCCTGAGCCACGTCACTCTCAAGCACCCCTTATGTCTAAGCAACAAAAAAGGCTTGGCAGGATCGGCCACATGACAATTCATTAAGGGCTTTGCGCCCCGTGACAGTTCGCCCCATCCAGATCATGAGAACTGTTACAGGAAAGTGAATGTTTCCCAGTGTAAGGTAAGCTATTACTTTAGGGGTTCAAAATATATAAATAAAATCATGCTGCAATATTCCATTTTGGTGGGAGAGAGAGGGAGCGAACTGTCGCAGGGCAAATTGCCCACAGTGAATTGATGTGCTCCCAGCAGGATCTCTGGAAAGACTGTTGTCTTTTCCCTCTGTGGCCAAGGTTAGGTACCACACCATAGTCAGGACTGCCTGGTTGGGAATACAGAAGGGATCTGAATGAATAATCAGGAGAAGAGGAAGAATAATAAATCCCAAATGTTTTCTGTTTTTAAAAATCTTGGTCCACAGTTATGTCTAGGCTGCAAATCAAAAATTCCTCTTCGTTTCCCGACTCTGTCCCTTGAACAGACACAGCAGAAGACCTTCAGTATTGCAGGCACTGAAACATTGCATTTTTTAATTCACCACATAAAGCAAGAGAAGTCAAGCATTGTGAATTAAGAGTTCTAATACAACTGTAGATGATCAAGACAGTGCAGTTCTTCTCTAATTGATCTCTTCTATCAGTCACTCCTCCAGTTTCTTGTGACTCACCAATAATTTCTCTTCTCTACTCCACGTTCTGTCATGTAGTTCAGTCATTTACTCTGAGCTTTTTTTTCATTTTTTCTTATCAAGAGAGCCTTTGTTTGTTTTCTTATTGTAGTCTTCAAAGCTTTCTCAGGAGACTATGAACTCCTGGAACTAAGTAATTAAAAATGAATATCAGGATAGAAAACAGCAGCTTCCTTCAACAAAGAGCCTTATGTTTTTACATTATACACAGAGCATCTTTTCCCAGTGTTTCTAAAAAGTTGTTCTCAACATTAGAATGGCCGAAAACAAATCTGAAGATTAATCAGCAGCACCTGCAAGTAATAAGTTGTCTTCAACTGCCTTACAATGTGAAAGTGAAAACAGACAAGCTGATATTTCATCTCATTGAAATATCGGTATTGATTTCATCTTGATGAAATATTTCTGGAGAACCAGGAACCTCAAACACTGCTCTGCTTCAAAAAAAAAAAAAAAAAAAGATGCTCAGTTTGTGTTATAAAAATTAAAAATAAACAAGCATTTGTCAATGCCGAATGTTTACTTGCTGGTATTAGCACTGGAAATGCAGGAGTTAGAGAGATGCAGAGTAGGAATGGCAGCGAAGTATTGAACTTCACGATAACCCCACCTCCACCCTGCAGAGATGGACAGGCATTGGGGTATGCGTTTGGGTTGTCGCCCATAACGTTCATGCCATTTCACCTCACCCCGTCCTGCAGACACTGACAAGTGTTGAGGTGTGCCATGGGGTGTTCGCTTTCAGTCACCCCACTCCATAAGGACATAAGCTGAACTGGGTGCAATATAGAATGGGATGAACTCTGGGGCCGAAGGGTCCAAGGCACAGTTCGATGCCTGTCAGTGGCTGCAGGGTGGGGGAGTGGGGTTGGAATGGCATGAGCATTACAGTTGGCATTGGAATGGCATGTGCATTACAGTCGGCAATCCAAAGGCACACCCCTGATGCCTGTCAGTCTGTACAGGATGGGACGTTATGGTTAGGAACCGTAACATCCTGGGCATTTGTTGGTATTTGCAGTACAAATTTTCAGCATGGTCATTTTGTAGCCCCCATCTTATGAAAGCATTTGGGGCCTCTTCTCATGAACAGTGGCACTGTGATTTTGTCAATGTATCCCAAAATTTGAGTTTCCACAGCGACCGTGCCATTGTGCGCCAGATGTACGGAAACACAGATCAGGCAGCATGTGAAGAATGACAGCTGTATCATTCATAGGGAGGTGTGAAGAGATGGCAATGTTGAAAATCTGTAGTGAAAATATTAAAAATGCTCAAACTTCCGAGTGTACGTGGAAACTGCGCAACGCATGTGCATAACACAGTCATTTAGTGGAATTATTTCACCAAATTTTCAACATAGGCATTTTGTGACCTCTGCTCATGAACACTGTAAGTATGATTTTCTTAATCTGTCGTGAACATTGATTTCCCACAACAACCGCAGTATTCTGCGTCAGATGTGTAAATGCATATTTCGAGCAGGATGTGAAAAATGACAGCTGTACTGTTCATAAGGAGGTCTGAAAAAATGCCAATGTTGAAAATATGGAGAGAAAATACTACAAATTTGTGAAGTTATGAGGGTGCGTGGAAACTGCACAATGCATGCTTGTAACACAGTCATTTTATGGACATTTTTCGCCAAATTTTCAACATAGGCATTTTGGGACCTCTGCTCATGAACAGTCACTGTGATTTTACATATGAACATATGAACATACGAATCTGCCAGCAGAACAGACCAATCGGTCTATGTAAGTCTGCCTGGGTGTGCAGCTAGCACCCTAGATTGCAGCTGCCCCAGCCTCCTACCCCTCAGTTCCTCCCCCACTTTTCCTAGCCCCTGCCCCCTGACTCTTCCTCTTGCTTTATCCCACTCCTCCTTAAAGCTATTGACTGTCCTACATGTTACCAACCCCTCTGGCAGCACATTCCAACTAGACACCACCCTCTCAGAGAAGTAGTGCCTCCTCATTTCCCTCTTGAAACATCCCCCTTCCAACCTTAGTCCGTGTCCCCTTGTCTCCCTTCCACTTCTTAGTTTAAACACCCCCTCGTGCTAGGTTTATTTACCCCCTCAAGTATTTAAATGCTTCAGTCATATCCCCTCTATCCCTCCTCTCCTCTCCTCCAGTGTGTACATGTTCAGCTCCTTCAGCCTAACTTCATATTCCTTTCCTTCCACCCCCTTTAACATTTTTGTTGCCCTCCTTTGCACCCCCTCCAGTAACTTTATATCTCACTTCTGGTATGGTCTCCAGTACTGCACACAGTACTCTAGGTGTGGTGTGACCAATGATATGTAGAGAGGCAGGATCACATTCCTGCGTCTGGATGAGAACCCCCTTGTGATGCACCCCAGCATCCTGTTTGCCTTCACTGCTGCTCTTCTGCACTGGGCCGAGTTGTTCATTTTCCCAGTTACCAACACCCCTGAGTCCTTCTCCTCCTCTGTGATCCCCAACCAATAGTCCCTCTTCTGGTTCTTAGCCCTGAAGTGCATCACCTTACACTTCTTTGCATTGAATCCTAGCTGCCACTCCACCGACCATGTCTCTAGTTTGGTTAGGTCCCTCTGCAGTTTTTCCCAACCATCTTCTTCATCCACCACCACCCCCAATTTGGTATAATGTGCAAACAGACTAACCCTGCTCCCACTCCGTGTGCTATATCGGAGATGAAGAGCCCAAATAGCACCGGGCCCAGCACTGACCCCTGCGGCACCATGCATGTCACTGCTCTGGGTGCCAAGAGCTCCCCCCCTCCACCACCACCCTCTGCACCTTCCCCTGTAACCTATTTTCTATCCATTTAGTCAGACCACCTTCCACCCATACCCCTCCTTCTCCTCACTCTCCTCTTCCTTGGCCTGTGTCCCTCCTCCCGGTAGTCCGCACCCTTTCTCCTCCTTATTCTTACCGGGTGGTGGTGCCTTCTGTATTACACTCAGACCACTCTGCCTGCCTCCTCCCAGGGTTACTATGCCTCTGCCTTTACCTATATCTAGGGGGTGAGCTCATTAGGCTCCCCTGTCTGGACCTTTCTACCAACCTCAGTCTTTTGGCCACCTCTCCACTAGTTTAAATTCACCTTAGTAGAGATATACTCTTCTAATCCTACCTTTAATACTCCTCTCCCCTTCCTGCTCAAGTGTACCCTGTCCCCCACGTACAAGTTACTAGTCCCCCAGACCCTACTCAAGTTAGTCACTAACCCATAATTTTTGATGTGGCACCAATCCCTCAGCCACTCAAACTCCTCAATCCTATCCTTCCTCCCCATGCTTGCACATGGTACTGGGAGTACCTCTGAGAATTCCACCGACTCCCCCAACCCCTCACAGTGCCTGCTTGCCCAATTACTCAAACCTCACCATCGTTACTTCCACAGTCACCCCTGCCAAGTCGTTTGTACCCACATGCAACACTAAATGAGGTTTCTTCCTCCACCTCACTGCACACTTGAGCAGTGCCTGCCCTGCCCCTCCTGCAGTCAACCTGGGGATAGCTTCAACCCAAATATGGCTGTGCCTTTCCCCCTTCTGCCCCATCTCACCCCTTTCAGTATAGAATTCTCCAGGATGAGTACCCCCCATCCCTTACCCCCTTTCCCTTCTAATGCCCCTTCCACCACTCCAGTATTCGTTCTTCTCTGTCCCTTACTCCCGCCACCTGCACCCTCTGTGACTTCTGTATCTGTACCCCCTACTTCCGCCTCGCCCCTTTTCACTGCTTTATTCCTCTCATCCCCCTTGAACCCCTTCCCAGCCTGACTACTTCCTACTGGGCTTCCCATGTCGACCTCCCCTCCTCCCCTGCTGATTTCCAACCCCTTTCCTATCCTCGCTGTTGTTGATTTAGAGCCCCCATTCCTTTCTACCCTGACTGTGATGCCCCTCTCATCCTTCCCCCTCCCGTAGCCTTCTCTCCTCCAGTTACCACCCCCTGCTTCCTTACTAGCCCCCTTCTACCTTTTCATCTTCACTATCTTTCCCCCTACTTGTTGCCATCCCTCTCATGCCCTGCTTGTCCTCCCCCCTTCAGTATGTTCCTGCTTCCCCTCTCTCCCATAGTAGAGGCTCAAATCTATTCCTAGTTGATACCCCTCCTACATCTCTTCCCCTATCGGTTCCCTTCTCCTACTTGTTCCCCTCCGTGCCACCCCTGGTCCCACCCCTGCTTCCTCCCTACCTGCAGCCATCTGCTCTCTCCCCTGGTATTGCTCGTGGTCTCTTCCTTCCCCATCAGGAGGCCCCCCTCCTCGCCTCGGGCACCCCCTTCCTTCTCCTCTCTTTTCTGCTAGTGCCTCTGATACTGGGGTTGGTTTGAGTCCCTAGTTGTTCTTCCTCCATCCCCCTTGCTATCCTCTATCCCCCCCCAGCCAGAATGCCTACCATACTCATCTGCCTTGCCACTAAGACTCCTCCCTAACCTCCATAGTTCCTCCCTTAAACTAGCTAGTCATCTACAGATCATACACCCCCCCCATCCTCCAAGCCCAGTCCAAGATCATGGTGGACCCACACCCTGTACACCCCACCACCCATCCAAAGATGCCCACCCTATTGACATGTGGCACCTGCCCCATTTTGGTCCCCATCTTATGCTACGGGCTCTTACTCCCAGGTTCTGTACCCTACTACAACTGTTAGGCCCCTATTTACTTGAATTCCTGATCCCCCCCACACTAGTCTCCCTACTGCCCCCCTTGCTGACTGGGTTAATTCGGTCTCAAATCTCATCTGTTAGATACTGTATTACTGTAGCAATCCTAAAGCCTCCTTGTCTGTTTTTCACCCCTCAGCTACCATGCTTTTTGTTCTCAGCTCTCATATAGTTTCACATAGCCCAGTTAAAATCCTATTGCACTCCAAGTATTACTCAGCTCAGTTAGAGAAATAAACAGAACAAATCAATCAATCAAATCAATCAATCAATCAATCAATGTATTATTACAGCAATCATAACAGTATAGCTCAGTACTTATGTCAGTTAGACAAATAAACAGAACAATTAAATCTGTATTATTACAACAATCCTAAAATTATCCAATCATTGCTTTGTCTCCACCCCAGAGACTCTGCTGTAACATAAGGACCACAGAGGACACTGGGCGGGAGGTGGGGAACTCTAAAGTCCTGGCAGAGCTCCATTGAGCTCACTCACTCCCCCTTTCTCACTCGCTCATTCTATTTCTCCTGGTGCTGCAGGCTACACTTTTGTACTGGGCTCCTGCATGTGTTGGCACCTTTTTTCTGCCCACAAAGAAATCCGCAGCAGTCCCGACAGTGCTCCGTTGCGCTCCCCTCTCTCACTCGCTTGTTCTGTTACTCCTGGTGCTGCAAGCTGCCCTTATGTACTGGACTCCTGCCTGTGTTGGCACCTTTTTCTGTCCACAAAGAAGTTCACAGCTGTCCTGACAGAGCTCCTTTGAGCTCACTCACTCCCCCTCTCTCACGCGCTCATCCTATTTCTCCCGGCACTGCAGGCTACCCTTTTGTACTGAGCCCCTGCCTTGATGCCTTTTTCTGCCCACAAAGAAATCTGCAGCAGTCCTGACAGAGCTCTGTTGAGCTTGCTCACTCCCCTCCCTCACTCGCTCATTCTGCTTCTCCCAGTGCTGCCAGCTGCCCTTTTGTACTGGACTCCCGTCTGTGTTGGTGCCTTTTTCTGCCCACAAAGAATCTGCAGCAGTCTCAACAGAGCTCCGTTGAGCTCGTTCACTCCCCCTCTCTCACTCACTCATTCTGTTTCTCCCGGCGCTGCAGGCTGCCCTTTTATACTGGGCTCCTGCCTGCGTTGGTGCCTTTTTCTGCCCACAAAGAAATCCACAGCAGTCCCGACAGAGCTCAGTTGAGTTCACTCACTCCCCAGCTCTCACTCACTCAATCTTAATCTGTTCCAAACACTGATTTCCTACAGCGACTGCGCTATTGAGGGCCACAAATGTGAAAACACATTTCAGCCAGGATGTGAAAAATGACAGCTGTACTGTTCATAAGGAGGTGTGAAAAAATACCCGTGTTGAAAATCTGGTGTGAAAATGTTACAAATTTGCGAAATTACAAGGGTGAGTGGAAACTGTGCAACACACACTATAACACAGTCATTTTATGGACATTTGTCACCAAATTATGAACATAGGCATTTTAGGACCTCTGCTAATGAGCAGTGTCACTGTCATTTTCTTAATCTATCCCGAAAACTGATTTGCCACAGCAACCGCGCTATTCTGCGCCAGAAGAGCGAAAACACATTTTGACCATGATATGTAAAATGACAGCTGTACTGTTCATAAGGAGGTGTGGAAAAATGCCAATGTTGAAAATATGGAGTGAAAATATTACAAATTCACAACGTTATGAGCGTGCATGGAAACTGTGCAATGTATGCTCCTAAAACAGTAATTTTTTGTATTTTTTTCACCAAATTTGCAACATAGGTTTTTTAAGAGCCCACCTCATGAACACTGGCACTGTCGTTTTATTAATCAGTCCTGAAAGATGATCCCGTGCAGTGACCGCGAAATCACCTTTTGCGACCGAATAATGCCATGGCAGTGACTGAATTCATGAGGAGGGGTCCCAATAACCCCATGTTGAAAATTTGGTACCAAAATTGCCAAAACTGCCTGAGATATGCAACAAAGTTGAAAAAACCCTATTCATGCCGTTATACAGCTTACCGGCATTTCTTCAGTTCGAGGTCGGCTTTGAACAGTGCAGACGTGTTCCCAGTCCACTGAAGATCATCACGCTGGGCTCAGGAGGTAAGTATGAGGTGAGGGGGGTGTGGGGTGGCAGGGTTCTCAGAGGGTGGGTGCAGGTTGAGGGATGGGGCACGGACTCAATGAGGGACGATTTTCTGAGTTACAGGGTTTAAGAAAAAAAAAACATTGCGGGACTGTTTTTTTTTTCCAGGGACATTTGCAGCTGAGGTGGGCTCCCAACCGTGCCACCTGAGTGTTTTTTGGGAGGCTGTAGCTGATGGGGATTGGGCACCTCTGCAACATAACGAGTGGGAGGGGGTATGCGCCGGTGGGATTGGCAGTCTCCTTAGCAGATAACAAATTGGGGTACATTATGCCAAGGGGAGTGGGTCCCCACTGGCAAACTGAATTGGGAGGGGAACTGCAGCCGACGGGATTGGGCTCCCCCTCAGCAAAGAAAGACTGTTAAGTACATGATGCTGAGGGAGATTGGGCATCCCCTCAGCATACAACACAAACTTGGGGTGGGGATATGCCGACGGGAACTGGGTTCCCTGTTGGCAAATGAACTTGGTCGGGGGCATGCAGAGACAAGGCATGGGTCACTCCCTCATTGCAGCTGAATGACTGCAATGACGAGGTGGACCTTGATTGCAGCGGTGAAAATGTTTCAAGGTTGTGGCACGCTGGCTGAACTAGTGTTGGCAGCAGCATGCCACCGCATTGGGGAAAGTGGGCCAGGCCTCAAAAGGCACGGGGGCCATTGGCCCCCACAGTGCCGCACCTCCAAAAGCCAGGTTTTCACCTAGGCTGTGCCAAAATATTTCTTGCGCATGCGCAAGCAAACATAAAAACTAAGTGTGAAGATCAAGCTGGTTTTCATGCCTCATAAGTACAGTGTCATCACGGAGCACTCAAGCTTTGCTCTCCTGTTTTATGACATCACTGTACCTACTCGGTGAGAGAACCAGCTGGTTCTTCACACTGGAGGTTAGTTATTCTCTATTTATTTACCCAGGATACCCATCTGAGATGCAACATCTTATTTTCAGTGGTGTCCTGCTTCTATCTATTTTCTCAACTTGGTGGACTAGAGCTCTGGGAGGTTAAGTGACTTGCCCAAGGTCACATTGTTTGTATCTGGCTGTGATGGGGTTTGAACCTGTGATCTTCTGGTTCCCAAGGCTGTGCTCAAACCACAGGACCACACAGAATAAGAAAAAAATAGGACTGCTGTATTTGAAAACCAACACATGAAACAGTGCACTGGGGACATTAAATAGACTTAGCAAATTGTCACGTTTACATGGAGAATACAAGGTTTATGTTTCCTTTAGGATGCTGAAGTTCATGACCTCCTGAGAAAGCTTCAAATATCCTAGTTGCATGTAATCAGGCCAAAGGAGTCAGTTCTGATATTAAAAGGGTGGATCAAAGCTCTAATGTGCTGCAGGATACCTGCCACATAGTTAAGGTGATTTTCAAAGATTTGCATATACCTTATTTGTTGGGTTAGCCTAGCTTGGCGAAAGTCTGTCTCTAGATTTTATCATTTTTTATTCTGTCTTTCTGGAAGTAGAAGGGATCGTATTTTGGCTCAGCCAAGGTAGCCAGCTGATTCCTTTCACTTCCCGGTTGATCGATCTGCCCCCGCACTATGGCATGTAATGACGTGTGCCCAGGGAGAGCATGGGGGCGCTTTCCATTGAAGTCTGTGGGAGGCAGGTTTTAGGCCATTTGCAGATTAATCAAGGGCACTGATCGACTAAGAAGGGAGGCAGTATAGTGCAGTAATTTAAGGCTCGGAGTTGCAAATCTGGAGACCTGGGTTTGAATACCACAGCCCCCATTTGCATACTGTGTGACCTGAGCAAGTCACTTAACTTCCCTGTGCTCCCAGGTCACACCTGTAAACAAGCTTTCAACTTAGTGTGCCAATCCTGGTTAAACAATTGGGGAAAAAAAAGGGCCCTGTTAGTCCACAGGTGTCCTTGATTAGGCTACAAATAGCCATTACTATATATTTAAAATCATTCCTTAATCTGCCTACCATAGACTTCAAAGGAGAGTGCCTCCACGCTCTCCCTGGGCACATGCCATTATGTGCCTGAGCATGGGGCAGATCAATAGACCAGGAAGCGGAAGGGATTGGCTGGTTACCTCTGTGGTACCAAAATATGATCCCTTCTCATCCAGAAATACTGAATAAAAAACTATGAAATATACAGACGCGGGCTTTCGCAGGCCAAGGCTACTGTACCAAGTAAGCCATATATCAATTTAATAAACTTGGTGAATCACTTTAACCCCACTTCTGCAGGTGACACAGACGTCTCCCATCCCTCGTGTGAGCAGCAGGCAGATTAGCCTGATCCGGGGTGCCTCCACAAAAAACATAGTTTTGCAATAGCACAGGGAAATAATTCAGCACTTCACACTGGCCCATTAAACTGATGGTGTGTTTGGTAACTCAAGTTTTGAAGGTGTACAAACCCATAGGGCTTATAATGTTCCCTATCCATGAGGGATCATGGAGCAGGGATAGTACAAGTCCTGTATGATCTTGTACATTATCACAAAATAAATCTAAAGCTCCACCCATCAGGTTTCACGGTCTTGTATCACCGTACCACATGCACTGCAGGTTACTGAACTTTGCACTGCTGCAGCCCTCCTCTGATGTCAGCTGCAGGGGATTCTGGGATATGTAGTTACAAAAAATGTCAACTTGCAAATCAGTAAAATTAGCCTTATACAATCTACTATACTACAGTAAACAGTAAGTAAACAAAATGTTTTTACATACTGTATAAACGTAGAAACATAGAAGTTGACGGCAGATAAGGACCGCAAGGCCCATCCAGTCTGCCCATTTCTTTTTCTACCTTATAAATGTGCCATCTGCCTTTGCTCTGTCAATTGCCTATCTATTCATACTCATCTGTATTGCTCCCTCATGCCTGTCCCATGCCTGTCTGAAGCCCTGCACTGTATTCATATCCACCACTTCCTGAGGTAGGCCATTCCATGCATCCACCACCCTTTCTGTGAAAAAGAACTTCCTCACATTACCCCTTAATCGGCCTCCCTATAATCTCATGCTGTGTCCTCTTGTCATGCTATTTTTCTTATGTTGAAACATGTTAGACTCTTTTACCTTGTTAATGCCCTTAAGGTGTTTGAATGTTTCGATCATATCACCTCTCTCCCTCCTTTGCTCTAGGGTATACATATTGAGCTCTGTTAATCTGTCCTCATATGTTTTCTGATGCAGTCCCTGCACCATTTTGGTTGCCCTTCTCTGGACTACCTCAGTTTGGTTAATGTCCTTGTGAAGGTGTGGCCTCCAGTACTGCATGCAGTACTCCAGATGGGGCCTAACCAGTGTCTTGTAAAGAGGGATTATTACCTCTCTCTTCTGACTTCTGATACCTCTATTAATACACCCTAACATCCCCCTAGCCATACCTACTGCTTTAGTGGCCTGCTTGGATGATTTCAGATCATCGGTGATAATGATGCCCAAGTCCCCTTCTTCCCTTGTGACTGCCAGCAACTCCCCTCCCAGCCTATAGGTGACTTCAGGGTTTCTCTTCCCTATGTGCATGATCTTGCACTTCTTTGCATTAAACCCTAGTTGCCACTCTTCCGACCATTTTGCTAGTTTACCCAGATCTCTTCTCATTCTGCCCACCCCATCTGGATCATCTACTCCATTGCAGATCTTGGTGTCATCTGCAAACAGACAAACCTTACCCTCTAGTCCATCTGCAATGTCACTGATGAAGATATTGAAGAGGACTGGCCCCAGGACTGATCCTTGAGGTACCCCACTTGTGACTTGCATCTCTTCTGACTGTATACCATTTACCACCACTCTGTTTTCTGCCCGTCAACCAGTTTGCCACCTAGTTAACCAACTTCTGACCCACCCCGAGCCTACCAAGCTTATTAATCAATCTTCTGTGTAGAACAGTATCGAAAGCTTTGCTGAAGTCAAGGTAGGCGGCATCAACTGCTCCCCCTTGGTCCACCACTCTGGTTACCCAGTCAAAGAAATCTATGAGATTAGTTTGACAGGACCTTCCTTTTGTAAACCCATGCTGTCTTGGATCCTATGCTCCTATGGATTCCAGGTGTTGCACTATTCTTTCCTTAAGGAGTTCCTCCATAATCTTGCCCACTACTGAGGTAAGATTGACTGGTCTGTAGTTCCCTGCCTCCTCCCTGCTACCACTCTTGTGGAGCGGGATCATACAGGGCCGGCATCAGGGGGGTGCAAGGGATGCCCCCCTGCTCCCGATGCCCGACCGTTGCCTGAGACCCGCCGTGGCAGTCCTTCCTAGTTCCAAGTCCGGCGCCGTTAAAGAGATCGGTCTGCAGAGTGCTGCAGTGGGCTGGCTAGTCATAATTTATAAAATCAAAGACTAAGTTCACAAATCACTTCTGTGCATGCTGTGGCTGGGCGGGCATTTAAAAATTAAAATTCCCCTCCTCCGGACCCTCCCGGCTCCTCCTGCGCTCAGGGGCTCAGCTGCAGCTGCTAGCTACATAACACAAAATTCAATTGTTGTTGTTGTTACCATGGAATCGGAGGAAGGAGCCGACTGGCAGGCAGCAGTCCGTCTGAGACAGCCCTCAGCTCAGTCCCCTAGACCCCCCGGGAGCTTGTTGCGTCCCACACCCACAGAGCCTGTCCTCCTTGTGCTGGTGATCATCAGAGCTGCCAACCCGATATAATAAAGGCAGTCGGCAGACAACTAGAAAGAGCTCCCTGGCTGCTGCCCATGCCATGACTAGTCCATCCACTCCCTGAATACAGATCGATTACACAAACAAAGACAGTCACCTGACCTGTAGTGCTAGTGCTGATGTAGTCATGTGACATGCATGTCACAGTGTGGCTCTGTTGTTCTCTGTGTCTGTCTGTCCTCCACTCCTGGATCAGATGGTCTGGATCACCCATGTGCGATGTGACCTGCTACAGTGCCCGCCTTCAGCTCCTCCTCTTCATTGATGGATGCCCATCACCCCCCCAAAGCCCCAACACTTGCTGGCCTGGCATTGCAGCTCAGTGCTCTAGTAGTCTGCACAGCTCCTCCCCTGCTCCCGCCCTCCTGATGCCGTGAACAGCTCGGCTGCCTTCTGATTTGCTGGCCCCTGTGCTGCTCAGACTCAGCTGAAACTGGGCAAGTTAATACAAATGGTGTCATTAATATTAATATATAGTGACGCTTCGCTTGCTTGCATTTGTTTGAGTCAGGAATGCACGGCGGCACGCCATCTCATGATCTCGGACTCGCGTCGTGAGACATTCTTGTTCTGGCGGGAGTCGGGAGACGAGCTGGCGGTGGAGCGGACGTTGTGATACTGTTCTCTGTCACTCTGTCAGAAGTTAGAAGAACTACTCATTTGACTTAACTTAAGTTGAAAAAAACATAACAAATTAAATAATAACCGCGTCCATTTTACACTGTTGTTGTTTGGTGCTGAGCTGAATGAGCGAACGAACCAATCGAACACAGTTACTCACATCCAGCTGTAGGAAGGAGTCAGTGAATAGTACTGTGGCAGTGTGGCTGGCAGGCCCCCCCCCAGGCCAGCGGGTAGCGGGGGAGAACGGGAGAAGTTGATTAATAAATCTGAATAGGAGTATAGGACACACTGCAGCTGCTGCTGAGTGTGTTAATTAATAAGCTGGCTGTGGCTTAGTTATTTATTTTCAGAATTCAGAGCTTCTCTGGAAAATAAATTTAGAAATAATAAAGAACAGGCAGATTAAGTAAAAAGAACTCTGAGGGGTACTATACTGTGTCTTGACTTGACTCACTCTAGTATCTCGGAGAAGAATCTGCTTAGACAGGCAGGAGGCAGCAGGTTAGTTGGGACTACTGAGTAGTACTAAGCTCAATCATTCATCGATGAGTGAGAGTGAGTGGTGAGTGACTGTAGGTAGTCACTGTACAAGACAGTGCAACACAAATAAAAATCTGAATTAACTGCTTTGCTTCTGAGGCTGATAGAAATTATTAATAATAAATAAAATATACCGTACACATACACTAGTAGACAGGAGTCTTTGGCAAAAGAAATTGGCATTGGCAAAATATATCTCATCTCTGTGTCAGGTCAGGAAGCATAAACTAGTAGGAGACTGGACTGGAGTCACTGTTTGGCTCTGCTGCGACTAGTATTTTAGTCTTCTTCAAAGTAAGCCAGCCTACTACAAGATATTGTCTGGCTCTGCTGCTGGCCTGCAGTGCCTAGTCTTCCTTAAAGTAAGCCAGCAGCAGGCGCGCTGACATTTAACCTAGTTGCACTGTAGACGTTTCTGTTTTTGGCATTAAAATAACAAGATATTATCTGGCTCTGCTGCTGTGGCCTGCCAGTGCCTAGTCTTCCTTAAAGTAATCAGCAGCAGCGCAGCAGCATTTAGCCTAGTTGCACTGTAGACGTTTCTGTTTTGGCATTAAAATAACAAGATATTATCTGGCTCTACTGCTTGGGCCTGCCAGTGCCTAGTCTTCCTTAAAGTAAGCCAGCAGCAGCGCAGCTAGCATTTAGCCTAGTTGCACTGTAGACGTTTCTGTTTTGGCATTAAAATAACAAGATATTATCTGGCTAGTAGTTTCAGAGTTCAGACAGTGCTGTCTCTCTGTCTGATGTGATTCAGTTATTGATATTCAACAACAGTCTTCCTTCTGTCCCCACAGGAGTCTGCGCTGTGTGTAAACTTGACTTGTAGTGGAAATTCCCTTTAGGAAAGCGGAATAGTCTAATTTAATCCTTAATTTCTGACAAGAAAGAGGACAACACATCCAAATTATTTTGCAAAGAAATACTTTATTTTGCAGAACAGAGCAGTACATTCTCTGGACTGGCTGGCTGGCTCTGATTTTTAACTACTGCCAGCCTGCTTCAAACTTAGGCAGCAGCTGCTGCAAGGATAGGACTGAGGAGCAGCACATCTATACATTTTTCTACACAATTGTCTGCTAGTGTTAAGTGAACCACCACAGCTCAAGTCATAGGTAGTATAAGTAGTAGTCAAAAGTACATTTTGCATTCATAAAAAAAAACATAGCTAGCAAGACAAACCATTCATTACAGAAAGAAAAGGAAAGAAAAATAAAGATGTCAAATACTGTAGCACTACCAAAGTACAAGTCTGGTTCTGCAAACGTAAAGAACAAAAAAGACAGCTAGAATTGAGTCAGAAAGAAGCAGAAAATGCTAACAAAATATTTTGTAAATGAGTTACATTGTCCACCAGCAGCAGCAACTCGACAACAGTGACCGCATCTGGTGAAAGCACCACAAGTGATCAAGAACCATCAACCTCATCACATGAAAATGTAGCTGTAGAGGCAGTAGTAGAGGCCAGGGGACGACTGGGGAATCAGGGAACCATGAATCTTATTCTGACTCAGAAAGAAATGTACAGCTAGAAGAAATACATGAAAGAAATGTACAGCTAGGCCTAGAAGAAATACAAGATGAAAAGAATGTACAAAGAAGAAATACAACATATTGAACTGGAATCAGGTTGTGACATAAACCCTGAACCCAGTCAACCACCTTTCATGTATAATTTTACGACCCAGCTACCTGGCCTGAAAGTTTTACTACAGAGTCAGGCGCCTCAGGGTTGAAATTGTGCAGCATAAACCCTGCAGCTGAAGGAAACTGACACTGGGTTCCTAAAACAGCTGGTCGCGGTTTACTTCAGCAAACTATGGCGTAAAGTGGGATCCTCAAAGATTCACAGGCCTTGGTTAATTTACTCCAAGTCTGCTGATGCTGTATTTTGTTTCTGCTGTAAGCTTTTGGTGAGGATAGGGTGTGTTTACACAAGGTTTCTCCAACTGGCAAAAGTTATCACAAAGGCTGAGTCAGCATGAAGCATACCCATCACACATGGAGAATTACTACAAGTGGAAACATTTAGAGTTAGGGTTACAGAAAGAGGCTACAATAGACAGGAGTTTGCAAGAAAAGCTGGATAAGAAAAGGAATGATGGCATCCTGTGCTTTGTTGAATTTTGGACTGCGTTTTATATTTAGCAGGCCAAAATTTAGCCTTTCGGGGTTCAGTAGACCGTCTGTATGTAGACAACAATGGTAATTTTTTGAAATTGTTGGAACTGTTGTCCAGGTATGACCGTATTATGGCTGATCACTTGGAACGTGTTCAGTGAGGAACAAATGTTCATTATTTAAGCAAATATAGCCAGAACGAATTTATGCAGATGTTAGCTGAAGCTGTGACTAGTAAGATTAGGGACAAGATACACAATGCTCACTACTATAGTGTGCTGATGGACTGCACTCAGATATTTCTCACATGGAGCAGTTATCACTAATGATTAGTTATGTTGAAATCAATGGTGATCAAGTTGAAATGCAGGAGAGCTTCCTGGAGTTTCTCCATGTTGAAAATACAACAAAGAGGCTTTGGCTGAATTATTGCTAAGTCGACTTACTAAACATGGCATTAAAATTGAAGACTGCAGGGGCCAGTGTTACGATAATGGGGCTAACATGAGAGGTATCCATCGAGGAGTTCAAGCGAGAATACGACAGATCAATGAACGTGCACTATACGTGCCTTGCTGTCCTCATAATTGGAACCTTGTGTTAGAACATGCAGCGGAATCATCCTTAGAAGCAAAGAATTTCTTTGGAGTTCTACAGCGGGTTTACAGAATCTTCTCTGGGTCCACCAAACGTTGGGACATCCTTGTCAAGCACATGAAACGATATACCCTCAAGCCACTTTCAGAGACCCGATGGAGTGCCCATGCTGATGCTGCAAAGGCAGTCTGTGAATAACTGCCGAATTGTTGGATTCTTTGCCGGAAGTATCAGAAACTGGAAACTGTGACAGCGAAACCCTGTCTGACATCACAGGCCTTGTGAAAACACTGGAATCATTTCCATTTATTGTATCTTTACTTGTGTGGAATGAAGTGCTTAGTGCCATCAATCGGGTGACAGTGATTTTACAGTCGCCTGCTTTAAATCTTTCAAATGCCATAGATGTGGTTTCAGCAATCAAGGAACAACTGTCTGACTATCGAAGACAAGGATTCAGGTGAGTATTAGAGGAAGCAAAGCTGCTAGCCCAAACCATGGACATCGAACCAACTTTTCCAAAACGCGCAGGCGTGACGCATGCCAGGAGGCTTGCCGCAGATGAACTCTTGACTGGCCAAGAATGCTTTGAAGTCAATTTTTTCAATTGCCTACTGGATAAAGTGCTGATGGAAATTGATGAGTGATTCCAATTTCTCCATGACTTTCAGTCACTTTTTGGTTTCTTGTTCAACATAAAAACATGTGGACATGATGAAAACTTACAAGTAGCATGCAATGAGTTGGCCCGATTTCTTGGGGACATAGATGGTTCAGACATGCCCAGAGAAATTACCTTGCTGGCTCGTCTGTTACCTGATGCTGTGAAATCTCCATTTGAAGTGTTGCAGTACCTGGTACAGAAAGACCTGAGCAGAGGATTTCCAAACACCCAAATTGGACTGTAAATACTGCTTACAATTCCAATTACAGTTGCCAGTGCTGAGCGTTCTTTCAGTAAACTGTCCCTGATAAAGAATTACCTCGCTCCACAATGTTACAGGAAGATTGTCTGCATTGGGTGTACTTTCCATTGAAAATAGACTTGCAAGACAAGTAAATTTTCTGATGTGATAGAAACATTTGCTGCAGCAAAATCTACTGAGTACACCTTTAAGTTCAAAAATGGAATAACAGCAGCAGATTTTTGGGTGACTTGGGAGAACAGGGTGGGGGCACTTTGGGGGGGCCGCGGGGCCCGTGGATGGGGGGGCCCACTACAAAGTCTTGCACCAGGGCCCAGTACATCCTAGAACCGGCCCTGGGATCATATGAGCCCTTCTCCCAGTTTTCTGGGACCTCTCCTGTGCTCAGAGACTCACTAAACAGTTCTGATAATGGCTCTGCTAGTTCCAACCTTAGCTCCTTTAGTACCCTGGTATGTATGCCATCAGGTCCCATTGCCTTGTCTATCCTAAGCTTATCGTGCTCTTGTAGGACCCTTTCTTTTGTGAAGGGACTAGTGCTCACCTCCCTTCCCCGTGTCCGTGGTGCTGAGCTGTGGGCCCTGCTCTACCTTCTCATCAGTAAATACTGAGCAGAAGTATCTATTTAGGATAGATACTTTTACATGGTCCTCCTCCTCACATGCCCCCTTATCTCCTTTGATCTTAGCAATACCCCCTCTGGACTTTCTCCTTTCACTAATGTATCTATAGAAAGTCTTGTCACCTTCTTTTACTGTCTGTGCTAGTGTTTCCTTAGTTTGGGCCTTTGCCTGCCTTACTGCCTTCCCTGCTTCCCTTAGGGAAGTTTGATATGCCTCCCTATCTTCATCCCACTGTGTTCCCTTATATTTCCTGAAGGCCAGCCTTTTGACTCTGACCTTTTCTGCTACTGTTTTTGAGAACCAAAGTGGTTTCCATCTTCTTTTGCACTTCCTTTTCTCTCTAACACAGTGGGATGTCGCTTCAAGTATTGCATCCTTAATGCTTGACCACTTTTCCTGTACCCCCTCACCTGTATTTCTTTTTGCCAGGGCTAGCTTAATTCTGTTGGCCATCTTATCAAAGTCAGTGCCTCTGAAGTCCCATATTTTTGCACACAAAGTGCTAATTAGGACAAGACCCACACTTGGGTGTTAGGCTGTAAGTGCCGACTCTTAACCTTTAAATCTTTGGAGTCCTGGGTCTAAAACTGAGGGGCTAAATCAATTGCAAGGAACCACAAACTGGTGAAATCACTTGCACAGACCTGCTCCACCAAGTATTTAATCAGTTATGTTGATAATCTGTTATTGATTATAGTAACAACTCACCAATAAAGTAGACTCAGGTCTGTTTTAAAAATATTTTCATTGTTCTTTATTTGGAGACTCCAGAAAGACAACTAAATATGAAAAAGGCCAAGAGACTGCAACCGGTCAGGGAGTATGAGTGAGAGGGTTAGCTCCCACTTTTTGCTGCTGCCTATTGTGCTTTAAAAGGGAGCTGCCAACTGTGTTCTAGTGGCCTACATAAAATTACTGCCTGCTGCAACTAAACCCACACCTTGATGCTCTTAACCCAACAGCTGACTTGAAGTCCTTCTCCAATGCAAGCAGAGGCTTTTAAACCTGCACCCATGCCACAGCAATAAGTAACCTGGTTGGCCCCTGCTGGCTCTGAGCCAGCCAAACAGTTAGAGGCCCCATGGGGAAGCTCGTGAAAGGGCAGTTGTGGGGCTGTCCTACCATGCCAGACACCAGGGACTCTGGTGAGTGTATGAGGGACTGGAAGACATGATGCCTCCCCTCTTACATTATTATGAAAAAAGGCACAGTATTTCAACATGGGCAAGTTGACGAGAGAAGGGGCTTGTGAGCGGTGGAAGCAAAATGCAGTGGCTGGATTAGGCTCAAATGCTAATGACAGCAGATTGAAAGGGAAACCTCTATCAAGCACAAGTTCTGAAGAAAAGCCCACTAGTGGCCAGGTGAGGAAGGAGGGCTTTAACCATAGACTGACAAGAGGTAAACAATATGGTGGAAACTTTGGTTTCTGAATATAAAATAGCTTAAGATGACCTTGGTGATGCTCATTGAGATTACAATCTATGAAACAAAGAATAGCTCTCTAACCACTCACCTAGGGGTAATCTCCTAAAGTTGGATGAACTGCATCTTCTCCTTTCAGGACTCAGAGTCCTGTGTGCAGTTTCCAGTTTCCAGTGAGGGGAGACAGTGTGTCTGTCCAAGGCAGCAGAGGCGAAATACAGTACTCAACAGCAACCTTGAAACTCTAGAATACCTAACAGAAGACTTCAAACCAAACCATTGTTAAGGAACAACCTCAGAGAGCAACCATCCCCCACAATTCCCTATGTGTACTAGTGTACATCCCCATTCTTGCATTACAGGTATCGGAAGCCAAGACTGCTATATTCTACCACTTGTTTCACCCCTCCAGCAACTTTGCATTTACATGGTTACCTTGGAGGATAAATTTGGCTTTAATGGCAAGGACTATGAATTCCTGTGGTATAAACAAAAAGTTCTGGGTATTTTAATGTTAAGGAGTTACAGAACAGACCACTGTGAATGTAAGGCCAACAACAGGTACTACTGTGCTTGCCAGTCAACAGATGCCCCCTCATTTAACTCATATTTCAGTTGAACTCCACAGACAACCAGGTTTGTTGGGTGCTTATGCATATGTTTACTTTGATTAATTCTCTCACTTTTCACCCTTGCAAACAGTGCTTAATTTGTGCCAGAGCTTGCCAGGGCTCAGCCCCGGCACCTCTTTTCATGCCAGGGCTGAGACCTGGCACCTCTTCTCCCTGACACTGCACTTTAAATATTGTTTTTTAGGTGTGTACTCACTGTTCAAAGTTGGCTGATTTGTTTGTGCTGCGGCAGTGCAGATCGCAGTTAGCTCCACCTCCTTGTAGTCATCCTCTCAACTGAGCTGCTGCCTACTGCTGCTTGCTTCCTCCATGCTGCTTGCTCCCAAGTTGCTTGTTCTTGGGGGGGTTGAGGTCGCCAGTGGCGGCGTGCATGACCACCTTGCATTTGCATGCTTGTGCTTCATTACTAGACACACACAGCACGGGCATCACCTGACCAACTGTTCTGTGGTCAGGTGTCTCATGTTGCATGTGAACATCATGGGAGGAGTCAGTAGTCACTGTCTTTTGCAGGCTGTGGCTGCATCTACTGTCGTCTCGTTGTGAGGAAAAAAATCTACGTACTGATGATTCTGAATAAAAAATAAATAATTCTGAAAGTTACATTTATTTGCAGAGCTGTTAAGTTGTACTGAGACTGGGGAGTCTGTCAGGGGTTGCTTAATTAAAAAGGAGAAAGGAAAGTCGATCATCGAGTGGGCAAGGCAGGGAGTGGGCGGACCAAGGGATCGAGAAACAGAACACCCAGGTGGTGGGAAAGTAGCTGTGGCTGGGAGTAACTGGAACAGTCAATGGGGTACAGATACCTGGCTTAGGGAGGAGATTCAAGGAAGCCAGCAACATTCAGGGGTACTCTGAAGCAGTGAAGCATTTAGGTAGAAGCCAGAAGGCACGGAAGTAGTGAAGGAGAAGTGCAGGGCAGAACAGAAGAAGCCCGCTTCTGTGCTTCAGGCCAGAACTTGAGACATACTACCTAAAACTAACCTAAAGTAAGTAGCAAACCAAAAGAAAAAAATACTTAAAACCTTGGCTCTTCAAACAATTTAGAGTAAAGAAGCAGACTGCATTGAGGCTGACAAGTTTTGTTGCCTGAGCAGAGAACTCATCAACTCAGTTGTGTATGAGCTTGGTAAATTCAGTCAGCAGTCTGCCTGGGTTTGATTAATTATTTTTCCTAGTTCTCCACAAGCTGAATTAAAAATTAACCTCCTAAGGCTATACAAAGGCTGAGGAGCTGTGTGAGACTGGTAGTATATCCAGTAGACTGGCAGTCTAGTGTTCCGTTCCTACCATATTTGTGATTAAACAGGGGCTCTGGTGCTGAGAACCAGTAATTCCCCACCCCCAAGAAAAACTCATAAGTGTAAGAGTAGCTGTGTCTCTGTGTGAGTTTGGTACATACAGCAGATAGACTGGGTATCCAATAAAATAGGTTGACCAAAAAAAAGTTAAATAAGAAAGGCAAAGGAGCAGCAGTGTGTGAACTTGGTACATACAGCAGCCTGTCAGGGGTTCATTAATTATTATACTTTCCAGTTCCCACTCCACCAGCTAAAAGAAAAAGAAAATAAACCCCTAGGCTAAAGGCTGAGGAGCAATGCTAGACATTTTAGTAACCTGTTCTGACTAGTCCCCAGAAAATCTTGGGTTTTAGATGGCCTGTTTTGAGCAGAGGAGTGTGCAGAGTCAGTGAACGAGGGGTGCCAGAATCCCCACAAAGCTAGGGGGATCGGGGGGCATATATAATTATATTATAATTTAGTTGGAGGATGATTTTCACAGGAGGTCCAGGGCTAGGGTAGCCCCCCAGCACACACCTATGGTTTTGATATTGTGGCTTTATTGAAGATAAAACACTTCTGTTAATTACAGGTTCCCTACCCCTGACTCCTGGGGAAGAAATATTTTTTTCACCTGGACAGAGTCAGGGTATTGGAGACTCACTGACCTTATGAAGCAACAACAATATGTACCAAAGAGCATCTAGCAGGGTACAACTTTGCCCTGCTATTGTATGTTGCACAGTGGCCAGGGGTTCAGTAAGTCTTACACCCTGTCATATGATGAGATGTTGTTCTTACTTGAACAGCTAACCTCTCATTGTAACAATTGCAGGAGCATAGTTATAATGCTATAGTCAAAATGCTGTAATATTCCAGTCCAATTGCATGCCTGCTGTATTAATTGGATTATTTTTTCAGAACCTGCATAAAATGTAAAGTAAAATTTTTGTTATTTTATTTGGAAATGTGGACATGTGTTCAGGCTCCTTAGTGTACCTTCTGCAATTTTTTCATCAATTTACTTTGAAATTATATTCCATTTTCCTTTTTATTGGCCACGTATTGCTGCTGCATTAAATTCATTTTGATAATTGCTGATCAGTTTATAAACTCTAAGCTCACGGTACGGTTCCATTGCAGGGCCACACACACTGATGCTACAAAGTCCTTTGGGCTCCAGCACCTTGCTATTGCATTCTACATGCCCACAATCCTTTACCTATAGAAAACTTTTCATGCCTCAGTTTGAATGGCTTTTACAGCCACCAACTAAAAATTGGACCTTGCAAGATGCGCTGTGGTACATTTTACTGCTTAATAAGGTTAGCCAGAGTCTCAAATACCCTAATTCCAAGTGGGAAAAAAATTCTTCCCCTGGATGGGTTAGATGCGCTGTGGTGTTTTGGGTTTTTTATTGAAGATAAAGCACACTTCTGTTACAGGTTCCATACTAGGGAACCTTAACAGAAGTGTGCTTTATCTTCAGTAAAGGCCCCAAAACACCACAGAGCATCTAAAACCCAAGAGCTTCTGGGGTCCTACCGGCCCCCACTGCCATGGGTTTTGCATCACAGTACTGTGCCATTGCTTCTACATGCTCATGATCCTTTACCTACAAAACCCTTTCATGCTTCAGTTTTAATTGGCTCTGCTACTACTTGTACCATGCTAGACGCTATGTGGTACATTTTGTTGCTTAGTAAGGTCAGCCAGTCTCCAATGCCCTAACTCCCCCCCCCAAAAAAAATCTTCCCCTGGCTTCAGGGATAGGTAACCTTTAACAGAGATGTACTTTATCTTCAATAAAAGCCTCCAAACTCCCCACAGAGCATCTAAAACCAAAGAGCTTCTGGGGCCTACCTGTAGGGGTCAGCCAGACTCTCCCACCCCCCCCAAAAAAAGAAAATGATTCCCCTGGAATCAGGTGTAGGGAACCTAACACAGAAATGTGTTTTATCTGCAATATAATCTCCAAAACTCACCACAGAACATCTAAAAACCCACAGCTTCTGAGTTCCTGGTGGCCCCCAGACCCCGGCATTTTGGTTTTTGACTCAGAGCCCTGGCACCTCTTTCTTTACAAATTAAGCCCTGCTTGCAAAGATTCCATAGAGTCTTAACCATGTGACTAAAAAAGTAGAGTACAATGGGTCACGACCCCATCAGGCAGTGAGGATGGCTGTGCAGCAATAATCAAGCACTGAGGCTTGTAAAGGGGGGGGGGGTGGTGCCTTTTTAAGGCATAATACGGTGGAACGGTTGCTGTGTACTGCCCCACCAAACGTTCGGCAAGTATGAAAACACTGAAAACATAAAACAGCAGATTAAAATCTGTCTAACAAATATGGGCCATATTGTGTTTAAAGATGAACGTCAGCTGGCTCCTCCCTTCATAATCTAATAAAATAGGAAAAGGAAACTGTAAATAATGTTTGCTGTCTATATACTATACCGTGGCATAATGAAAACAAATCCTATCTGCGAATCTCTTCTCATCAATCATTTTATGAAGTGGAACTTCAATTGTTTCAGGCTGTCAGTGATCCCTGCAGGGTCACTTCCTTACTTGTGGTGACCTTTAAATAATGTAACACACACACACACACACACACACACAAACACCACTGTAGGCACAAATATACAGTGAAGTACACATGGATTACAACTGATCAAGTTGCAGAAGCAGAGGTTAAGATCAGAACTTGTTATAAAATGCAGTTCTTTTGTTAAAGTACAAGACAGTAAGGCTACAGAAAGTGCAGGCAGTGTTGTTTGTTATGAGCCAAAATAGGGGGGAGAGGCATAGTGCCGTGGATAAAGGGGAGAGGAGTGGGAGCTGCAGCAGTGAGAGGTAAACAGGTAGACAATGGCAAGTTAAGGACTGTTGTTCTGAGGAAGGTAAAGGTAGAGGTAGGCAGGACGGGGAGGGCCAATGGGCAGGGGGAGTGAGGGTATAGCCAGCAGGTAGAGGTGTCAAGGGGGAAGATGGGAGGTCAGAGGGCAGGTGGGTATACCAAAGTGAAAAGTGGGGGGGAGGTAATGAAAACTGGAAAGCTAGAGAAGCACTGGTGAAAGGACTGGGCAGGGGGTAGACATGGGTACAGAGCAGAAGAGGGACAGGAGTTTAAGGGATACAGCGGTGCTGGGCAGGAAGATGCCAGAGGACGAGATGTAAGCTAGCAGGGCATAAAGAGGGTTGGAAGGATGGCTAGGTCCCACAGTCACATCCACTAGTAGATGCAAGTAGGGTACAAAGTTTAGCCTTAAACAGACCAAGCCTAACTTCCTTCTGTAAGTTGAGCCAGGAGGGTGCACAGTATTCGAAAGACCGGTGGCCTTGTGTGGTGCGGCGGAAGGGAACTTTAAGGAAGTGGTTATTTATATTTCTATCGCTCCTAATGGAGTCAGGTAGGCTGAACAGTTCCTTAACACCCACCGGGATAAGTCTGAGGGTAGATTTCTTTGCCAGCAAACAGACATGATACTGTATCCTGCTGTCCAAGTTAAGCCAACTAGTCTGAGCATAAAGATCACATGTGTGGGTCATCCAGTTTGCATCCAGAACAAGCCTACAGGCAAGGGAAGTCTTCACCCGTCTGAGGGCTGTGGAGGTTGCCGAACCATATGCTACAAGGCCATAATCAATGACCGATATCACTGAGCTAGTGACCGCCGTTTTCAGGACTTCATTGGCTAAACATTGTTTGTTTTTATATAGCAGCCCTAATCTTGAGTTTGCTGTCTTTGTGACTTGGTCAATATTATGTATGGTAGCGAGTTGTCCAATGTTACTCCCAGATACTTGAAACAGTGTACCATTTCCAGAGGGGAATTAAGCTTGTTGCAGATTTGTAGTTGGAAAGATTTGTGTCTGCTATGGGGGATGCGAATATCATGGTCTTCATCTTTTTGTAGTTTAACAGTAGCTTGGAATTGAGGAACCATTGCTCAGCTGTGGAGAAGCTGGATTGCATTTGGCTTTCTAATGTAGCAGGGTCACAGTGGCTTGAAAAAAGTACTGCATCATCTGCATACAGTATAATGTTGTCCTTAACAGCCAATGGGAGCTGGTTAAGGAACAAACTAAAGAGAAGAGGGCCAAGGATGGAGCCTTGAGGTATGCCTGTTAATACTGGCTTGCTGTCGGAGAGAACGTATTGGATTTTAACTCTTTGCTCTCCCTCTGAGAGGTAGCTCCTGAAACACGCAACTGAGATAGAAGAGAGACCAGTATGGGTTAAATGATTCAGCAACAGTTCATGGTTAACAGTATTGAAAGCCTTGGTGAGGTCAATATAAGTTGTCCCCACCAAGAGCCCTCTGTCTAGGGCATTATGAATGAAGCCAGTTACCTGGCCCGGTGGCGCTGAGAGTTGAGGCGCTGGATGCCACACCTTGTGCCACGCCGGCAACCCGGGTTCGGCAGTGAGCCCGGGTCATCAGGGGTCGGCAGGGGAGGACTGGGACTGAGTGTCCGAAGACTGCTCTCCTAGTCCTGGGGTGGGTTGGGGACTCTCACCGCACTGTAGAGGCCCCTGGGGACGCTATGGGGCACTACTGGAGTGAGGGATATCAGAGGGGGGAACATGGCGGACAATGGCATGCTGTGCCTGGATGTCATTGCACGTCCACGTTCTGGGGACCAATCAGGAGAGAAAATGGCTGGGCGTGACCATGCAGCTTGATGGCTGCACTCTGAGCTGCCTGGAGGACTTTGGCGGAGTCCTGTCGGGGAGGGTCCAGGGCTATCCTGGCTGGCTGAGGCTGAGGGGAAGGCCCTCCAGCTGGATGGCAAGATGGCTGTCCCGGATCCTCCTGGGTGCAGTTTGAGCTACCCAGTTCTCTGGGTGGGCGGAGCCAGTGGCTGGATGCCCCAAGCCGGAGTGTGCCGCAGCGGGGTGACAAACTGTTAAATGATAAAAAAAATGAATGAAGCCAGTGAACTCACTTCTGGAAACTGTGCTGCTGCTGGCAATGCAATTGGTAGGTGTCCAGGTAGTCTGTCAACTGATCCGCAATGATGCACTCGAGCATCGATGCAGATCAGCACAGAACACAATAAAGAGCATCTTTCATTTTACATTACCCTTCCAAATAAATTAGAATACAATTACATGCCAGTTAAACTAAGCAGTATTGCAAATATTTATAGGGTCATGTTTTGGAGTATGAAATACAGGGAGATGGCACAAGTACCAGCTCTATCAAACTTGAAAAGGATTCTTTAAACAAAATAAATACATTTTATAAAGGCAGACTGATCACTCTAAAACACAGGCCTTTATTTATTAGGGTTAATTCAAGTAAATGTGCTTATGAAATATGTGATCTGCATGGTAATTTAAGTTTTAAATGTATACCATAGGCATTGTGAGAAACAAAAATTGAAAAGAAATTAGTATAGAAACCTAGACTTTGATGGCAGATTAGGACTGCTTTGCCCACCTAGTCTGCCCAATTCCCTACCTACTGGATAAGCTGCAGGTCCTAGTTTTATCAACAACCTACTTCCTCCTACCTCCCACTAGAATTGCCTTATGTCTGTCACATGTATTCTTAAATTCCCCCACTGTTTTTGACCCCACAATCTCCTCAGGAAGGCCGTTCCATGCATCCACCACCCTCTCCATGAAAATGTACTTCCTCACATTGCCCCTGACTCATCCCCCTTCTGTCTTCATTTTTTTTTTTTTTTATATTTATCCATCTTTCTTGTCCTCCTCGGCTTCCGTCGTAGGTCTGCCCTGGTCACGGTGCCCCCCAGCTTCCACCGCCTAATCAGCCACTCGTTCTCCCCGGTCACTCCTGGCTTACCCCCAGGAGGCAGGGCACGGCGCCGCCACTGGAAACGGCACCATGTATTGTAACTGGTTTGGGAGTCCTTGGCCAGGTGGCTAATCGAAGCCGGGTGTAGGGCATCATGAAGGCGTCTGATGAGGAGGGAATTTTGTACCTCTTATTGGCTGGGGCAGAGACGTGCAATGATGCCAGCATCTGTCCTTCCCCAGCCCCACCCCTCCTCGACCATGTGTTGGTGCTCAGGGTGTCAGCCCATCCTCCACTATGCCGTCCTCTCGCACCAATCACAAGGTCCCCGGAGAAGGAGAGCAGTCCATAGGACACTCCATCCTTCTCCCCCGGCTGGCCCTCCGATGACCCGGCCTCATTCCCGAACCTGGGTTGCCAGCATCGCAAGTGGAACCCAAACCGCTTCGACGATGGACTGGCTTTCCCCTCTGTCTTCAAATTGTGCCCCCTTGTTCTTGCACATCTCTTTTTCTTAAAGATGCTACCCTCTTGGACTTTGTTGATTCCCTTGAGGCACTTGAAAGTTTCTATCATGCCCCCCTCGCTCTCCTTTCCTTAAAGGTATACATATTAAGCTGTTTCAGTCTCTCTTTGTATGGCTTCTGGTGCAGACCCTGCACCATTTTAGTTGCCCTCCTCTGGACTGCCTCCATCCTGTCTAGGTCCTTGCGGAGATGGGTTCTTCAGAACTGCACGCAGTACACCAGATAGGTTCTCACCAACTGTCTGTACAGAGGGACAACAACTTCCTGTTCTCTACTGGTGATGCCTCTCCCTATGCATCCCATATTCCCCAGACCACTGCCTTCTTACATTGCTTGCCTACCTTTATGTTGTCTGATATGAATACCCCCAGGTCCCTTTCCATTTTTGTTGTCGTTAATACCCCCCCCCCATTGTGTACTCTTCCATTGGGTTTTTGTTTCACATGTGCATTACTTTGCACTTCTTTGCATTACATCTAAGCTGCCATACTCTTGACCATTCCTCCAGCCTTGCCAAGTCCCTTCTCATCCTTCCCACCCCCCCGTGTATCAACCCTGTTACAGACCTTTGTGTTGTCTGCAAAGAGGCATACTTTTCCTTCCAGTCCCTCCGTGATGTCACCAAAGACATTAAAGAGGACCTGTACCAGTACTGAACCCTGCGATACCCTACTAGTAACCCCCCTTTCTTTGGAGTGGACTCCGTTTACTATTACCCTCTGCATCCTGTTGTCCAGCCAATTTTTACCCAGGATATCACCCTGGAACCCACTCCCAGGTTGGCTAACTTGTTTATTAATCTTTTGTGTGGGACTGTGTCAAATGCCTTGCTAGAGTCTAGGTAGGCTACGTCCACAGTCCCTCCCTAGTCTACTACTTTGGTCACCCAGACAAAGAAATCTATTAGCTTTATCTGACATGAACTTCCCACATGCTGCCTTGAGTCCTGTGCCCCGCTGGTCTCTAGGTACTCAACAATTCTTTCTTTCAGAAGTGATTCCATTATTTTCACTACCACGGAGGTCAAACTAACAGGTCTGTAATTTCCTGCCTCTGCCTTGCTCCTACTTTTGTGAAGGGGAATCACATCCATCCTCCTCCAGTCCTTAGGTACCACACCATCCTCCCATGATTTGTTAAAAAGGGCAGTCAGTGGTGCCACTAGTTCTCCTCTTAGTTCTTCTAGAATTCTGGGGTGAATCCCATCATACCCCATTCATTCAATATCTGTGCTTTGTCACTGTCACCCTTTGCCCACACCATCCCCTTTATTAAGCATCAATATCCCTCCTCTGGTCTTTCTTCGCTCCCTAATGTACCTATAAAAGGCTTTATACCCCTTCTTAACTGAGTTGGCTGTCTTTTCATCGATTTGGGCCTTTGCCTTTCTGACTGCCTTCCCCGCTTCCTTCTGCTTTAACTGGTACAGTTCTCTGTCTTGTTCCTTCTGTGTTTCCTTATACTTCCTGAATGCTATCTTTTTCTCTCTAACCTTCTCCACCACCTATTTTGAGAACCATAGTGTTTTTCCTTCATTTTGTTTTGTTTATTTGCTTCACACAAAGGCTTGTTGCCTCTGTGTTGGCAGTTTGATTTTTCCCCATTGTTCCTCCACCCCATCTTCTTGCCCATTTGCTAGTACTTTCCTGAGACACTCCCCCATTTTGCCAAAGTCAGCCCTCCTAAAGTCCAATACACTCACCTTTGTGTGAGTTGACTCTACGGCTGTGTTTATCGTGAACCACACTGTTTGATGGTCGCTTGTTCCCAGATGGCTATCCACTTCTAAATCTGAGATCTTCTCCCCATCCCCATTTGAGAGTATGAGGTCTAAGATTACTCCCTCCCAAGTGGGTTCCAAAACTAGCTGTCTGAGGCATGCCCCCTGTAGGGCATCGAGAATTGAATTGCTCTTGGATGTGGCTGCAACAAAGGTGCTTCAGTTAACATCTGGCATATTCAAGTCCCCCATCAATGATATCTCCCCCTTTTCTGCCATTCTAAGGAAGCCTTCTATCATTTCCTTGTCCATTTCCTCCCCCTGAGACGGGGGTCTGTATATAGCCCAATAGAGATTGTAGTGCTATTTCCTTTCTCCAGGGTGACCCACACTGCCTCCTCTCCTCCCTGTTTCCCCCTTTAGTTCTGTTGCTTTGATCCCTTCCCTTATGTAGAGAGCTATTCCTCCTCTTTTACCCTCCCTGTCCCTCCTGTAGATTGTGTACCCTGGTATCCTGACATCCCAGTCATGGTTCTCTGTGTACCATGTTTCTGTGACTGCCACGATATCTAGGCATCCCTCTTCCATGAAGGCCACTAGTTCAGGGAGTTTGTTATCCATTTTATTGATAGCCTTACCTCTTTTAGCCCCATCCCTGTCCTTACTGTCTTTGCCTTTTTCTCCATTGACCCCTGTACTGCTCCCTATTGACTTCTCTACCTCAGTGTTTACCTCACTAACTACCCTGTTTTGTGTTGGGGGGCTGGGATTTTCATGCTCCTTTTCAGTGCCTCCCCCCTTGACTAGTATAAATGCTTACCAGTGAAGCATTTGAACCTATCACCTAGGATCCTGGTTCCCTTCCCAGACAGATGCAGACCATCACGCCAGCATAACCCTGCATCCCTCCAGGTGGACCACCAGTCCCCAGTGAAGCCAAAACCCTGAACTCATACCAGTCATTCAACCAATTATTGAATCCCATGGTGCAGAGTACCTTAGCCTCACCTATGCCATAGACAGACAGCACCTCTAAGAAGGTTACCACGCATGCAACTTGTCTGAGGCCCATCCTCAGCTCTACAAACTCCTCCTGCAATGATATGATCCCATTCCTAGCCAGGTCATTTGTCCCTAGGTGGACAGTGACATCCCACTCCCTTTCCTGTGCCACTGCTCCCGCGATCCTGAGGATTTGCTTCCTGTCCCTCTCAGCCATGGCGCTGGGCAGGCACCCTACCTCCCTCTCCCCTCTCCCCCAGTTATACCCTCCTAATGATTGAGTCCCCCACCAGGAGTTGTTTCCTTACTCTGTGGGGTCTTGTGCCACCCTTCTCTGGGTCTCCTTTGTGGTGGTTCCCAGCATCCTCCTTTGTCTTCACTGCAGGTGCCTCCATTGAGGAACCTCATTCCGCCAGAATGGCATATGAATTGTGGAGAGGTACAACTGGAGGGATGTGCCTCTGATCCATCACCCTCACCCTCCCTGAGCCCATGGTGATCCAACTGCCCCCTCTTTCTTGGCAAACTCTGAGGCAGCGGCAGTGGCCCTAGTGGTCCCTGGGTGGGGGAGGAGGTTTCACGATTCCTTGCCAGGTCGGTCTACAGATGGGCAACCTCTTCCCTCAGACCAGAGAGGTGCTTGCAAATAGGGCAGCATCACAGCCTCCAGAACATCTCCAGAAAGACTGCCAGCCCACAGCCAGTGCCTTGCACCACTCCCCACATGTCTCTCTCTCTCTCATCCTGTTTAGTTTTTTTTTTTTATTTTGTTAGCGTGTGTGAGCATGTGCATGCGTCTACCCCCTATGCAGCGTGCTGGGTTGTTAAGGTTATGACAGGTGTATGTTCTTTGCCCTTTTGGGGAAGTGATGCCAGAACCTCTGGTATAAAGGAAATGATACACTTGGAGGGGGAGGGTTGATGGGCAGGGTAGGCGGGACCAAGCCCATGCTCTCCAGAAACAGTCAACTACAGCTCTGACCCACCACCCCAGTGAGTGTTTTCTTTCCTTTCAGCAAGTCAACCTGCACAACAATTTAAAAGAAAATATACCCTGCAAAAAACTATTTCAATCTGAGAAAAATAAAGCAGTAAACTGTACAACCGGTTAGCACAAACCAGTAATAAAATCTGTAAGCACAACCTGTAAGCACAAAACAAAATAGTAACACAACAGTAGCTCTGCTTAGCCAAAAGAAGCCTTAATGTTTCTCCTTGTTCTGTTAGTGTTGTTCCTTGCTCTGTCCTTTCAAGCAAACCCAAGAAGAAAAGAGCTCAGGTGAAGCTAGGTGCTTTATGCCAGCAAACCTAGTCTTCGCCTAGTATTTTTCTCTGTGTCCATTGTACTTTTGTCAATAGGAGCCCTGGTACAGTAGTTTCAAGCACTTTAGCTGTAACCTCACATTCAGCATTTTCAATTACGGCATAGCAAGAGCTAGACTGACGTGTTGTGAATGGAGGTGGAGAGAAGGGCATCTGGAAGGACGTGACCAGCTAGTGAATGCATCACTCAACTCAACTCATCTTTATTTATAAAAAAGCACAATTCAGCACAGTATCAAAGTGCTTGTACAAACAATATATGAGCATATGAACATATGAACATATGAAGAAGCCAGCAGAAGAAGGCCATTTGGTCTATCCAGTCTGTTCGTATTGCAGGGTCCATAGCTTAAGCTAATGTCCCTGCCCTGCCTCCCCACTCTTCCCATCCTCTCTACCCATGACCCTTCCCCTTCCCCTATGCCTGTCCCAGCCTCTCTTAAAGCTGCCCACTGTCTTCAATGAGATTACCTCTTCTGGCAGCTCATTCCAAGTGTCTACCACCCTCTCTGTGAAGAAGTGCTTCCTGACCTCCCTCCTAAACCGCCCACCCTCCAGCTTAAGACTGTGCCCCCCAGTGTTATGGTTGCCACTCAGCTTAAAGAGACTCTCCTTATCAACCTTATTTATCTCTTTCAAGTACTTGAAGGTCCCAATCATGTCCTCTCTCTCTCTCCTATCTTCCAGGGAGTACATGTTCAGTGCCCTCAACCTCTCCCCATATGCCTTACCCTGCTGACCGGCTATCATCTTTGTAGCCCTCTTCTGGATCTTCTCCAGCAGGTTAATGTCCTTTTTGAGGTGTGGGCACCAGTACTGAACTCCATACTCTAGATGTGGCCTTACCAGTGTGTACAAGGGCAATGTAACCTCCTCTCTCCTTCTACTGATCCCCTTGATATGCATCCCAGCATCTTGTTTGCCTTTGCTGCTGCTTTCTTGCATTGAATGGAGTGCTTCTGGTCACTAGTGATCATCACTCCCAGGTCCTTCTCCTCCTCTGATACAGATACCCAGACTCCATCCAGGTGGTACTCTGTCCAAGGATTCTTGGCTTCAATATGCATAACTTTGCATTTCTTGGTATTGAAGCCAAGCTGCCATATCCTGGACCACCTCCCTAGCTTTTCCAGATCTTCCTGTACGTCCTGTATCCCTTCAGCTGTGTCTACTCTCCTACAGAGTTTGGTGTCATCCACGAATAGGCACATTTTGCCTTTAATGCCATCTCCAGTGTCATTGATGAAGTCATTGAACAACACTGGCCACAGCACCGAGCCCTCTGGGTCCCCACTGGTTACCTGTCTGGTGCTAGATAACTCTCCCCCCACAACCACCCTCTGGGTTCTGTCCTTCAGCCAGTTTTCCACCCATCTAGCCATCTTTTCCCCAACCCTGAGATCCACCAACTTCCTGATCAACCATTTGTGGGGCACAGAGTGAAAGGCCTTGCTAAAATCAAGATAGAGGATGTCTACCGCTTGGCCCCTGTCTATTGTCTTAGTGACACAGTCAAAGAAGTCAAATTTGTTTGACACAGTCTCCCCTCCATGAACCCATACTGCCTCGCATCCTGGAGACCTTGCTCCTCCAGATAGTCCACCAACCTCTCCTTTAGTATGGTCTCCATGAGCTTGCCCACAATGGAGGTCAGACTGACTGGTCTGTAATTCCCTGGGTCATTCTGGGGTCCGCTTTTGTGGAGCAGCACTACATGTGCTGTTCTCCAGTCCTGTGTTACTATGACTGTCTCTAGTGAACTATTAAATAGGTCTGCCAGTGGCTCTGCCAGCTCCTCAGCCAGTTCCTTTATTACCCTTGGATGTACTTCATACAATTAAAACATTGAAGCTAAAAATATCAATAAATAATAAAATATATATCTGTAAGTGAATTCGTCTGCACTCTGGAAAAGTGAGATTATACAAATGTGCCTTTAATGGTGACTTAAAACTCTCCACAGTCAGGCATTCCCTTATCTGGCGAGGTAGAGAATTCCACAGGGACAGGGTCATAAACAAAAATGCCCTGACACCTGAGGTCTTCAAACGGACCATGGGAACCTCTAGCAATCCCTCATCGGTGGAGCGGTGTGGGTGGAGGGGGCGGTAAAGGAAAAAATCTTGCAGGTAACGTGGTCCCTGTCCATGTAGGGCTTTATAGGTCAATAATCTGACCTTGAAGGTGATCTGCCACTGAATAGGCAGCCAGTGCAAATCCTTTAGCAGAGGCATGATGTGGCATGATCTTGGTAAACCTGTCAACAGTCTGGCTGCCGCATTCTGCACCAGCTGCAAGTGGCGGTTGTCAACCCCCGGTAGCCCAAGGTAAAGGGGATTGCAATAGTCAGGGCAGGAGGTCACAAAGGTGTGGACCAATGTTGGAAGGTCATCAGGCAGGACTACGTGCTTAGTCTGGGCAGTATTCCTCAGATAGTAAAATGAGGTCTTGACGACAGATGACACCTGAAATCTGAGGGTCAATCCATCCTCAAAAATAATGCCCAGGTTTCTCACCCAGTCAGAGGTCATCAGCTGGCTGCCTCCAAGCCAAAGCCCAGAAGGCTGCTTAGCCGAAAGGCCCTCTGCCAGATGACCAGGGTTCATAACCAACACTTCGGTCTTATCAGGGTTCAACCTCAGCCAGTAGGCACTCATCCTGCCCTGCATCTCAGTGAAGCAGCTGTTAAATGTCGAGCTAGCACTATCCTGCTTGGGCACAAAGGACATGTATAGCTGAGTATCATCTGCATAGCAGTGAAAACTCAGTCCATTCCACCTTACAATGTCTCCCAATGGCAGCATATACACCATGAACATCATGAGTAATAAAACAGAGCCCTGTGGCACCCCACAAGGCAGGGAGACTGGGTCGGAGGAATAAATCCCCGACACCACTCTCTGAGACCTGCCAGTGAGAAAATAATGGAACAACCTGAGAACTGTACCAGACAGTCCACAGATCAGCTGCAGGCACTCTACTAACACACCACGATCCATGGTGTCAAATGCTGCAGAGAGATCAAGGAGAACCAAGATAGAACGGCTCTTCCAATCTCTAGCTATCAGGAGATCATTAAGTACTCAAACAAGGGCTGTCTCTGTACTATGCCTCTTCAGAAATCTGGACTGGAGAGGATCGTAGATGGTAGGGTGATCCTCCACCTGCAGCGTAACCACCTTCTCAATAACCTTACCCACAATGGAACGGTTAGAGACCAGTCTGTAGTTAGCAAGGCAATCCGGGTCAAGAGGGGATTTCTTAAGGAGAGGTTACCACCTCCTCCTTCTGGGTGTCAGGAAACACACTTGTCTCAAATGAACACCAGACTATCTCAGCTAGAACCGGGCCAACAGCATGAACGCACCCCACTAGGAGGTGGGTTGGGCCGGGGCCAAACTACAGCAGTGCTCTGGATGTTCCCTACAGTATCCACAATCACCAGCTGGTCAAAGTTGAACCAGACAAATCGAGGTGCTACAACCTTCCACCAACTGTCACTGATCCCATTGGAAAGCACTGCACAGATCTCAGACCTGATGTTGGCAACCTCATCCACAAAGGATTGAGCAAACTCATCACACTTCTCTTGTGACAACACTCTCCGAGACTGCAGACAGGCTGGATTGCACAGTCTGTTGACAGTTTGGATGAGCTGAGCTGGTCAATTCTGAGCGGCTGCGATCTCCCTGGACAGGAACTCTGCCTTCTTATGGGAGATAGCCGATTGATACTCAGTATAATGAGCCATCAATCTAAGTTTTTTGGCATCCAGACCCAATTTCCGCTAGCACCATTCGAACCGTCTTCCTACTCGCATCAACTCCCTCAAAGTCCCATCAAACCACGGGGACTGAGGAGTGGGGGGGCGAATGCAGACAGGAGCAACAGAATCCAGAGCCTCAGCCACAGCCCTATTATAGGCCTGAAGCAGATTCCCGGGTCCATGCTTGCACTCAGAAAGCTTGATAGGTCCAGCACCGCCATCAGGCCATCTGGGGTCAAACCCCTTAAAGGGTGGTACTGGACCATCTCCATAGGTGCAGATTTATAGGGTTGAGCCTGAAACTTGAACCTTATAGTATAATGGTCAGACCAACCGACCGGCTTCACCTCCAGATCGGATGTCTCCATACCCAGTAGGAAAATCAAGTCCAAAGAGTGACCATGAATATGGGTCACAGATTGAATAACCTGTGTAAAGCCCAATGAATAGATAAGTTGGAGGAAGTCTTGACCAACTTGCGAGAGTTCATTGTTGATCCAGGCATTGAAGTCACCAAGCACCATCAATCTGGGGGACTTCCAACACCATCCTGATGATGAAGTCAGCGACTTCCTGCAGGAATTGCATTTCACCGCTGGGTGGACAGTAGATAAGAAGAATCCTGTGCCCCACACCTGTGCCTATGCTACACTCAAAGGACTTGGTCTCCCCCACTGGCACATCTACAAGGTCCAATTCCATTCTAAAACATATGGCTACACCCCCACCCCTACGATCCGTCCTCGGGCCGTGAATGACCGAGAATCCAGCCAGAACAGCTGATTCAAGAATTGAGCCAGCATTATCATCCAGCCAGGTCTCGGTGATGCAAACTAGGTCAGATGCCTCAACAAGATCAGTAATAACTGTTGTCTTGTTCTTGATAGACCTGGCATTGCATAACACTGCCCGAGTAGGATGGGCCACCGAGGCCGGTCGCATCAACTGCTCACTCAAGGTTGAATCCTTGAGTATGGGAAGCAGACAGGGTAGACCCCTCTTGAGAACCCATTTTGCCACAGGGTGTCTTCTTATCCCCATGACCTCAATATGCCCATTCAGCTCCACTCTCCTTCACACAATGTTTGTTCCACACTCCTCCCACTGGAGTTGATGCACATAATGAGTACGCATCAATAAGTGAGCTTCCTCTCCTTCTCGCTTCCTCTCTCTCTCTCTCCCCGCCCCTGCACTTTTTCCTTTCATCTTCAGAAGTTCCACCAGCACTGCTTCTTGTTCCTGACCCCACTGCCTGCCCTGAGGTCAGGGAGCAAGTAATGGTGGTACCGGTTCTTCTCCCTGGCCCCGGGTTGCAAGAAAAGAGACTGCACGCTCTCTCCCTCTGTGTGCTGTCCCACCCACATCCTCCATTTCCAGCCATGTGGTACATGAAAAGAACCCTCCTATGCCCCCTGCTGTACTGCACCATGAGGCTAGAGAAGCTGCTATGGAACTGAGGGAAGGCAGCACTGAGAAAGTAAGAGTGAGTGACTGCAGCAGTCCTGTGAGAAACCTCTAAACTGATGGTAGTGATGTTGACCTCAGAGCCACAGAGAGAGAGAGAGAGAGACAGAGAGACAGAGACAGAGCCAGTGTCAGCTGCTGTGAAGAAGACAGTCCTGACTGGTAGGAATGCCAGTGCTATGGAGGTAGGTCAGCCCCTTGGGTTGCCTTGAAGTGTTGGGAGTGCACATCTGGGGCACGATTGGTAAGGCTGTGTAATTCACTGAGATTGCTTAAAAATTTGAATAATTGCTGCCTAAAAGTTTTAAAAAATCCTCCTTTATCTCCAAACAAGTTTGTTTATTTGGGTTCAGCATAGCCCTAGGCCTTGTATCAACATGACCCATTAACTGTTAGCTGTTGGAAGTCTGGGCAGCAATATTGACATAGACTTTCCAGCATAAGCCTGTGCATTGAATTAGCAGCTGACCATGAGTGGGAGCTAGGGAAGAAGAGCCACCTGAGGGGGGGATGGGCCCCATAATCTTGGTGGCAGGCATTACTTACATGGGTCTAGGACTGTCCCTAATGTGTTGGTGATGAGGGGAGCAAGAATTAACAATGAGAGCAGTGAGTTTTTATTACAGGGAATGAATACCCCCCCCTTGAGTCAATGCCCCAAATGTAGATCTAGTGTGGGTGCAACCATCAAATCCTACTGAACAATGGTCTGGAAAGCATGGTAATGCAGGATCTAAATGTCCTTCAGTATAAAAGGTTCCCTTTTTCCAACTAATGCTCCAACAGACATAAGATGAAAATATAAGTGTAAGACCACTATTTGAGCTTACTAGTAGTGCCCACAAGTTTAGCCTTGTAGTTTCCTGGGACCGCCTGCTAGCAGGTGGGCCAGGGTGTTCAAGAGGATAAGAAGGGGTATTTTGGTGCCAAAAGGGAGAGAGAGCAGTCCCGTGGGAGGGAATGAGGTTCAGGGCCAGGGTGGGGCGACGGTCACCCTGGCCCACAGTATCCCATAGTGTTGCCAGCATTGGTGTGTGAAGTGAAGTGGTTCAGGGGGGAACAAACATCTTGAGTTATTTAGACAGGTGCAAAGTTATGGTATTCTGTGCCACAGTGAGAGAAGGCACACAGTCTAGTAGTGAGAACCTGTGCTGTGGCAGGGCAATAGTGAGAGCCTGCCATGCAGTCTCCTGGAGACAGAAATTGGTGCTTGTAGGAACCAAGCTGGCATGGGTGGGGACAGTTCAGGAGATTGTAAGGAGTCTGGAGTGTAAGCCTCTTCACACACACCCTTGCTATACACTCCTTGGCCCCAGGTAGTGCAGTAGTATCAAGCCACCGAAGGTCTCAGTGCTGCAGCAGGTTCAATCCTGAAAGAAGCCCGCTTCAATATTGAAGTAGGTGTGTGAGAGGTACTTGACTAGGCAGGGTGGAATGAGGTTGAGAGGCTTGGAACAGAAAAATCCAAGTTTGTGTGCAAGAGGGAGTAAGAGAGCTGCTGGTTCTCTGGAGGCTTTATTCAGCCCAGATGAATGCTGCTACCATTATTTCTAGGATCTTATTTGGCTCCAGAGGGATGAAGTGAGGTGAAGCTCTTATTCAGTCATTTGAGCTATTGTGATTTTGAGGCTGGGAAATTAATTGTACTCACCGAAACCCCAATGCTTCGTGGAGTGGAAGTTTGTTTTAAAGTGTTGGACATTAAATCCAGTTGAAACTTTTAAACTCAGTGTGGACCTTGACTTCAATGAAGTGTTGCACTGTATTAGCTATAACCAAGTTTGCCCCCTGCAGCTGCCTGTACCCTGAGACAGTGGGGCTGAGACACCCCATGAATACAACTAACTAAACCAGGTAAACACAGCACTTTCTGTGACTGTGTTTTCTATGGCTGTGACTGCCCCCTTCCTCATGAACATTTCCATAAATTCATACCCCTAGACATCGGGAAAGGGGGCCTTTATAAGGCATAAAAAAATACAAAAAAATTTAAAACACGCATAAACATTCCAATCTCTAACACTTATGTTCTAAATCTGTTGGAAATGGGGAATTCTGCCAGTCACAAGGAATTCTACAAATACAGTACAAAATTACAGGTGAAATATTTTCAAGTGGAAAATCCATCTCGTTTCTTTTTTTAATAGCGTACAAATCCTATCCCCCATCTTTTCTGGCAGGGAACATGTTCAAGAGCCATGAACTTAAAACTAAAAAGATCTGAATTTATGATGGTATTTGAAATGTATGCTAGAGCATTCCTCCTGTCTTTGTTGTTAATTGCTCTTACATGTTCTGGATTCACTTTTTCAGGGGTCTCACTGTTCTTCCTACGTAGTACATGTTGCAACTACACCATGCAGAATATACCACAAATTGTGCAGTTCAAGTGATGAATTGTCTGATATCATAATTCCGACCTTTCTAGATTTATGTTCATGGCTCTTAAACATGTTCCCTATTAGAAAAGGGGGGGGAGGGGGGAGGGTTTGTACCCTATTAGACATAGTGGGCAGCTTTAAGAGATGCAGGGACAGGTATAGGAGGAGGGTAAGGGTCATGGGTAGGGAGGATGGAAGGAGTGGGGAGAGGAGGCAGGGACAGTAGCTCAAGCTGTGGACTCTACAGTACGAGCAGACTCGATAGACCAAATGGCCTTCTTCTGCTGGCTTCTTCGTATGTTCATATGTTCCTATTAGAAAAAGAAACAAGATGGATTACCCAATTGAAAACATTTCACCCATTCAGATTTAATGAAGATGTAGATTTTGTACCGTACTTGTAGAATTCTTTATGTGACTGGCTGAATTCTGCATTTTCAACAGATTTCAAATATAAGTGTTACAGACTGGAATTCTTATGCATGTTATACATTTTTTGTGGTTGGTTTTTTTCATGCCTTATATTTTCATCTTATGTCCATTAGAACATTAGTTGGAAAAATTAAATCTTTCAGACTAAAGGACATTTGATCCTGTATTACTGTACTTTCCAGGCTGTAGCTAGCATTTCTCTAAAAACTTTTATCCTCGTTTGCATCTTTTATAAGAATATGTATGAATTAAAAGAACAAGGGGGTTGCATTAAATGTTTCTCTTACCTTTCTTCCTTTCCCACCGACCACTTCTCTATCCTCCTCCCACTCTCCCTTCTACCCTCTCTTACTCCATGTAAGACTGCATCCAAGTTTTGCAAAATTGTTTCCTTTTAACCCTCCCTCCTCCCTCCCCACCCCTCCTTTCCCCTTCTTTTCCCTAGTTTGGTATGTTCCACAAGTAGGCGACATTAAAAAGTCAGTTATAATAAGGTGACATTTATGTACACATACTTATATTAAGGTCATCTGTCCCTGTCCCCCTTTGTCCTTTTTACCTCCACTTCCCCTTTCCTCTCTTATTATCTTGTAGTGATGACTATCGGATTTGTAGTTCATTGACTTTGTTCACATGTGAGTTCTACCTCTCAACAATCAGTTCTGTATTAACAATCTACAAACCTATTTATGTGTTTCTATATTTTGGTTAGTAGCCTGAAGTCTTGAACTGCCATTACTAAGGTTTCCACATAAGTTTTTTTTTATTATTATTTAGTAACATTCACAGTTTATGTGTGGGAGTTGGTATGCCTTTATGAATCAGAGGTATCAGTAATTAAATACTTTACCTTTAAGGCTACTATATTTCAGAGGGCTTACTCGTCTTTTGGTTATGCCTCTGATGAAGACCCTATGTGGTTGAAGTGCTGGGGCTTTTGTCTCTTTGTTTTCCGAGCCTTTGTTTGCTCTGTGGCTAAATAAACAGTTGCTTTGGCCGATTACACACAAGTGAAACCTCTTTATCTCATATAATTCCCAGAGTGTGGGCTAACTTCATGATTAGGCGTCGCAGCAACAGATTAATCTGATTCAATTTTAGTAGGTTTTCATCCCCCCCACCCCGGGATGAGGCCAGAAATAGGCAGTACTGTCTAGCCCTCCTTTCCCACTCAACAAAAACTACATACATACATACTGTACGTACGTACATACATACATACTGTACATACATACTGTACATACATACATAAATACATACTGTACATATATACATACATACATAAATACATACTGCACATACATACATACAAATGCATACTGTACATGCATACATACTGTACATACATAAATACATACATACTGTACATACATACACACTGTACATACATACATAAATACATACTGTACATACATACATAAATACATACTGTACATACATGCATACTGTACATACATAAATACATACTGTGCATACATACATAAATACATACTGTACAGACATAATGTATATACAGAAATACATACATACATACATAAATACATACTGTACATACATACAGACATACTGTACATACAGAAATACATACTGTACATACATGCATACTGGACATACATACATAAATACATACTGTACATACAGACATAAATACTGTACATACAGGCATACTTACTGTACATACAAACATACATACTGTATGTACATACATAAATACATACTGTACATACATACATAATTACATACTGTACATACATACAGTCATACATACTGTACATACATACAGACATATAGTACATACAGACATACATACTGTACATACATACATGCTGTACATACATACATACTGTACATTTTTATTTATTTATTTACTGAAATGTTTTACCAGGAAGGCACACTGAACAACAAGTTGTTCGTCTCACGGTGCGGCCAGGGGGGGTAGAAGTGGATGTAAAACAGATATTATACATACAATTACAGTTAACATACATGAGAATTTGGGTACAGAGATTTAAACCAACAATATCACCAACACACTGCTGGATTGGTGTTACAATTAAGAGACAGGTGATCAGTACAATTAAACAATTGAAATGCTAGGGGAAGGACAAGCAAGAGGGTCAGGGGACACCAGCTGGGGGAAGGAGAAGCAGGTAACACAGGGGGAGCCAGGACATTACCAGTAAAATCAAAAGCAAAGCCCAGCTGTGTAAGACAAATTAACACAGGTCTGGGGTGAGCTACAGTAGCAGCTCAGACAGTACAAAAAGTATGAGTAATTAGTACAGTGCATATAGGAACAGGGGCTTCTTATTTAAGTGCAGTAGGGTATAGTGGAGGGACAGAAGAAAGGGAGAAGTGAAGGATTGGGTAGGGAGGGATGAGGCATGCCTGGATCTAACCCCTCCAGGATGCTGAGGACCCTGCTAGGGGCAGAACTAGGTGATGACATTGGAATGAGGGGATAGAGGGTGGAGGGCACGTGAAAGTCAGAGGAATAGTAGGTTGGGTAGAAGGGTAGGTGTGGTGGAAAAGGGAAGGAAGAGGCATGCTTAGAACTAAACCCCTCCAGGATGCTGAGAACCTTGCCAGGGGGCAGAACCAGGCAAGGACATTGGTAAGAGAAGATAGAGGGAGGACAGGTATAGGACAGAGGCAGGTGGGGTAGGTGGGTGGGGGACATGGTGACATGCTGGGGAACAGGCTCATAGGAAAAACGTTAAGGAGGATTAAAACAGGAGCAGCTAGAGGAGAGAAAGTTATGTAAGGCAGAGGCAATGGAGTAGGAGGAGGAGGAGCCATATTGTGGGGGGAGAGAGAGTTCCAGAGCTTCAGAAAATGATGGGTGAAACCAGACTGTCCGATGAGTGTAGATCAGTGGGGGACCAACAAAGTATGAGTGTCAGTGGATCTGCGGGAGTGGGAGGGAGGAGGGGGGTAGAGATGGAGCATGAGAGGTGGAGGGGAGTTCCCCTAGCCAAAATTTAGAAATGAGTTTGGCACAATGAGTGAGGCACCTGTTGGCAAGCTGGGGAAAGGGAAGAGCATGGTAGAGGTCGCAATGATGAGTTCGGGGTGGAGCATTAAGAGCGAAGTGACAGAAGGAGTTAAACAGAGTGTCCAATCTGGTCAGGGAGGATTTGGGAGCGACACTATAGACTACATCACAGTAGTCAAAAATGGGGAGTATCATCTTCTGCACAAGTTCACGCTGCACCATAGAAGGGATGCAACTACGGTTCCTGAATAAGGCACCAAGCTTGGGACACAGTTTTCAGGATGGCATCAATGTGGCCAAAGAAATTGAGGTGCTAGTCCAGCCAAACCCTAAGGCATCTGAATGAGGAGGTGTCCTCAGGGATAGTCCCATCCAGGGTGTGAAAAGAGGGTAAGGGATGTAGCCTAGAGAATCTCTTCCTAGTGCCAAAGGTCACAGAGATGGTCTTCTTGGCATTTAGGAATAACTGATGTGAGGCAAACCTTTAGAGCTGAACCTGGTGGAAGTCATGCTGAAGGGTGGTTGCTACATCAGCAGGGCATTTGTCAGAGGTGAACAGGACAGTGTCGTCAGCATACATGTGGATACAGAAGGAGAGGGAGCAGACTGAGGGCAAGTCATTGAGGAGGAAGGAGAAGAGACTGGGATCAAGCACAGAGCCCCGTGGAACTCTTGTAGTGATGGGGAGGGGGGGAGAGATTTCACCCTGGATTTTGACTGATTGTGTTCTGCCTGTGAAATAAGCTCTAAACCAGTTATAGGCAGGTGTAGACAGTCCAGCTGCTGTAAGGGAGACAAGAAGCAGGGCATGGGAGACTGTGTCAAAAGCCTTGGCAAGGTCAACAAAGATGGCAGAGGTGATGAGGCCATTGTCCATCCTGGTGAGGATGGAGTTAGTGAGCCTGAGAAGGAAGGAAGTGGTGGTGGAGTGGTTCTTCCAAAAAACAGATTGGAACAGGGTGAAAACGGAGGAGTCAGAGAGAAAGGAGGTAAATTGGGAGAGAACCAGGTGTTCTTGGAGCTTGGCAAGGGTGGGGAGGAGAGAGATTGGGCGATAGTTGCCAGGGGAGGAGGGGTCAACTCTCTTTGGGAGAGGGAGGACCACTGCATGTTTCCAGGACAAAGGGACTGATGAGGATGAAAAAGAGAGGTTTAGGATTAAGGAGAGAGGATAGGCAATAGCTGGAGCTGAAAGGTAAAGGAGTTTATGGTCAAGGTTGTCTGGTGATGAGCCTTTGGAAGGATTGAGATAGAGAAGAGTTGTAACTGTTTCATCAGGGGAGACAGCAGAGAAGGAGAAGGAAGGGTGGGCATGGAGGGATTGTGTATAAGAAGAGGGGGGAGAAGGAGAGGTTAGACGGAAGGGACTTTAGGAGGGCTGAGGCACAGGAGGTGTAATAAGAGTTAAACTCCTTGGCACTGGAGGGGGCGGTCATGAAGGGGGGAAGAAGAGGGCATGGACCACTTTCCAGAATTTGAAGTGAGTGTTGATGTTTTTAAGGAAAGCTGATTTAAAATATTCAGACTTGGCTAGTCTGGTAGCTTTTGTGCAGGCATTTCTTAGTATGCAGTACTTTGCATAATCTGTTGCAAGCTGAGTGGCCTTATGTTTCCTCCATGCTTTGTCTCTCCCTGAGACAGGTCAGTAATTCAGGGGTGATTCAGGAATGATGGTTGCCGCATATTCTAGCACGTTTGAATAGGGCAAATGAGTTCCAGGTAGATAGGAATTTTTCTTTGAAGTAAGCTAGGGCTTGGTCAACGGAAGGGGCAGAGGCTATTGGGATCCTTGGGGTCCAATCCGAAATGGCTAGATCATTGAGAAGGGGGTTAAGGTCTAGGGAGTTGAAGGAGTGGAGCTGCAGGATTTTGTGTGTCATTTTGGGTCTATGGACCTTCCTGACTAGGAAGACTGGGTGATGGCCACTGAGGGCATCCGAAAGGATGCCTGATTTAATGACCTGGTGGGGGTGGGCGGTGAGAGCCCAGTCTATCAGGGAGTGGCTTAGGGTTTTATGATTTTGGCAGGAGGGTTTGAGGATGAGTTGGGAGAGACTGAGGGTGATAATGTCATTGCATGCCATGGAAGCAGTGGGAGACAATCAGTTTAGGTTTACATCTCCCAGAATGTATAACTCTCCTTTGTTTGAGAGGGGAAGTTATAGCGGTAATGAGTTCAGTTGTAACAGAAGGCTTGATTCCAGGGCAAAAGTAGATTCTAGCTATGAAGATAGGGGAGGAGAACGGCAGGGCAATGTTTATAACAAGGGCTTCATAGGTGGTGGATAAGGAGGATGAGAAAATGGTTGTGCACTAAAGTGAGGACAGGATATACATGGGCTACTCCATCTCCTCACCCAGCCCTATCCTGCCCGATTATGGAGTAGCCTTGGATGGAGATGGAGTGGTCAGGTATTTTATCGTTTAGCCAAATTTCAGTTATAATTAAATTGTCAGGTGTGAGGGAAATAACCATAGGTTGCAAAAGGTAAATTTTTGTAATGAGACTGCAGATGATTAAGTGGAAGATTTTCAGGCCATTTGAGAGGGCTGAAGGAGTACGGGAATTTGGCACATTAGAGGTAGAAGTGCTACAGGCAGAGGTGGGGGCACTGTGGCTGGGGTTAGGATGAATATCACCTGATGTAAGTAAGAGGAGTGAGATAATGAGGAAGCGAAGTCTGGGACTTTTATGGTGGGCTGTGTATTTGGGAATTATTTGGGGGGAGTGGGAACTAGATGAGTAGGCGATTAGGAGGTGAAGGAAAGCAAGGTAACTACGTACTGAGAATAAAGTGGCAGGGGGGGAGGTGAGGGAAGTGAGTCCAGAGTACTAGAGGAGGTGCAGGAGTAATGGCAAGAATATAGGTAGGAGCTAGGAGAGCGGAGAGGAAAGGCGTGTCAGGTTTTCTAGATTGGGGAGCTTGTGAAGCTGGGGTATATAAAGTAGAAATAAGAAAGAGGAGGAGGGGAATAGAGGAAAAAGGGGTAAACATATTGAAAGTAAGCGATGATACTAATAGACTGTGTAATCTAGTTAGAAACGTTCAAGTTCCACAATGGAATCAAGAGGATAGCATCTTTCAGAAAAAGAGACGTGCCAGAACAAGGGGGCACAATTTGAAGATAGAGTGGGGATGGCTCAGAGGTAATGTAAAGAAGTATTTTTTCATGGAGAGGGTTGAGGGTGCATGGAACCACCTTCCTGAGGAGGTCATGGAGGCAAAAACAGTGGGGGAATTTAAGAATGCATGGGACAGACATAAGGTAATTCTAATGGGGGGAAGGAGGAAGCAGGCTATTGGTTAACTAGGATCTGCAGCTTATCCATTAGGTAGGGAAATGGGCAGACTAGGTGGGCCAAGTGGTCCTTATCTACCATCAAATTCTATGTTTCTATGTTTCAGTAGCCAGAGAGTTATTCCATCAGCTTAACAGAAGAATAGTGGTGCAAAAAGGAAACAGTAGCAGCTGGCTTGAGAAAGCCCATAAGATTAAAGATCCACTTAATGCTGAGCCAATAAGCAATAAGCAGAAGCACAGTGGTGCAAAAATGAAACATAGATACATAGACAGTGTCGGCAGATAAGGGCCTATGGCCCACCCAGTCTGCCCATTTAAGCTTGTAAGTTCAGTTTACGTTTTCCAAGAAGTCTGTTGCCCCTTACCCCTGACCTCCAGAATTCCTTTATGTCTATTCCATGCATTCTTAAATCCCGTGATTGTTTCAGCCCCCACCACTTCCTCTGACAGGGTGTTCCACTTGTCCACCACCCGTTCTATGAAGAAATTCTTCCTTACGTTTCCTCTGAATCGTCCTCCCTCCAACTTCATCCAATGCCCTCTAGTCCTGGAACATCTTTTTCGCTTAAAAATAGTGTCTTCCTGCACCCTGTTCCTCCCTGTAAGATACTTGTATGTCTCTATCATATCCCCTCTCTCCCCCTCCTTTCCTCCAGGGAGTACATGTTCAGTTCCTTCAACCTGTCCTCATAGGACTTGTGATGCAATTCATGCACCATCTTTGTTGCAGTAGCAACAGTAGCAGCTGGCTTGAGAAAACCTTTAAGATTAGAAAGCTGACTAATGATGAGCCAATAAACAATAAGGGGGGAAGCTAGGAGTGGCCTAGGTGCATTTAATAGAGGCCGGGGTCAGGGTGGATGGGTGGGACAAAATATAGAGCTAAAGAAAGTCAGAAGAAGGATTAGCTGTGCTCAGGGTGAGCCGAGAGTAGAAGACTGCTTCTCCATGCAATGTCCCATCACAGGCAAAGCCATAAAGTGTGGCAGCCAACAGCGGACCAGAACTGGAAGGCAGAGTCAATCGGTATCCCAGCTTGAATTCCCAGTGAAGGCAAAGAAAGTACCTCCTTCTGGTGGATGGCCTGTGGGCAGGAGAGGTGGCACAGCTGGTCTGGCTTTCCAGCCACAGCCACGGAGTTCAGTGGAGCACCAGGTCAGAGCCTAGACCTGCACCAGAAGGGATTGGAAAGAGGGAATACATCAGGATGTAGGCTTAACAATAGGAGCAATTGGAGCTAAATCAGGGGGCAGGGGTAACAAACAAAAGAGACAGGGCATTTATATGTGGTGGAGGGGGTAGGCTGGTGCCAACAGATTCCAGGCAAAAGTTAAATGTAGAAAGAGGAGAAGCTGAGGGGGGCGGAGGCAAGGACAGAGAAATGGAAGAAGGGGAAATAAATTAAACCGGCTGAGAGAGCGAGAGAACTCAACTGGGATAGAATTAGACAGGCGGGGAGCATGAGAGGACAACTCAGCAGTGTAGGGGAGAAAGTTAATACAGGCAAATAGAGCAAGAAGAAGGGAACTCAGTAGTGGAAGGAAAAAGCGTACACAGGCAGGGAAAATGTGAGAAATCACAACAGAGCAGCAGGGTATGAAATGCGCATTTATATATTTCCCCTGAAATCTTTCCCACAGTCCCAGCTAAATAAATTCAATAAAATAAAACACAAAGAACCTTAGTGTGCAAGCACTGAGGCAAGGGTTACCTCAAAGAGCATTGGCCGGGAAGCCAAGTTTCAAAGAAATACAAAATCACACTTACCCCATAATGCGAAGCATCATGGACTGTATATGCAAATCACCACAAAATATTATGCTGATTCAACTTTAAGCATTGCCTCAGTGCTTGCACACTAAGGTTCTTTGTGTTTTAGCTTATTTTTTGTTTTTATTGGGCTCACCACAACCCAACACAGATAGACCAAATCAGGGTAGCTGGTTCATTCCACTGGGGTGTCATACAGACGAGGCACACTGATGAGTCCTGTGAGGCGAACACATGTCTGCGTCTTCTGTTGGCACCCTTTGCAGACTGTGTGACAGGCCTTTCGGCACCATGTATTTCTGCTTAAAGTTGAACCAGCATAATATTTTGTGGTGATTTGCATATACAGTCCATGATGCTTTGCATTATGGGGTATGTGTGATTCTATATTTCTTTGAAACCTGGCTTCCCGGCCAATGCCCTTTGGGGTAACCCTCGCCTCAGTGCTTGCGCACTAAGGTTCTTTGTGTTTTAGCTTGTTTTTTGTTTATATTGGGCTCATCACAACCCAACACAGATAGACCAACTTAGGGTAGCTGGTTCATTCCACTGGGGTGTCACACAGATGAGGCACACTGATGAGTCCTGGTAGGATGAAACACGTGTCTGTGTCTTCTGTTGGCACCCTTTGCAGACTGTGTGAGAGGCCTTTTGGCACCATGCATTTCTGCTTTAAGTTGAACCAGCATAATATTTTGTGGTGATTTGCATATAGCACCTGTGATGCTTTGCATTATTGGGGGTATGTGTGATTTTGTATTTCTTCAATACGATAAATTCACTGAACACTTTCCCACAGCCCCAACTAAATAAATTCAATACAATTCCACGAAGTCCTTAACCCACCGTCTAGAGTAAGTACAGTTCTCTAGCTTAAAATTCAGTTGCCCACATTTCAAGCTAAACAAATCAAAATATAGAGATAAAGAAAGTTAGAAGAAGGATTAGTGGTCCTCAGGGCAAGCCGAGAGCAGAGGACTGCTTCTCCACGCAATGTCCAATCACAGGCAAAGTCGTAAAGCGTGTCAGCCAATAGCTGGAACAGAACTGGAAGGCAGAGCCAATCAGTGTCCCAGCTTGAAGTCCCAGTGAAGGCAAAGAAAGTACCTGCTTCTGGTTGATGTTCTGCTGGCAGAAGAGTTGAGGCGGTGGGGCTGGCTTTCCCACCGCAGCCATGGAGTTCAGCAGAGCACCCAGTTGGGGCTAGACCTGCACCTGGAGGGGACTGGAAAATAGCATTCCCTGTAGTTGGTTCTCAAGTGGGATTTGGCACCAGACTTAAAGGAGACCATCTGCATGTGCCCCTTGCTTCCAAAGTGTGCTGCTGGCAATACCATTAGCACAGGAGCGTAGAGGCCAGGGGATAAATCTATTAATCACAAAGTTTACATCAAATGTACTATTGACATTCCAGTGTGACAAAAGCATTTTGCAACAATGTTGTCCTCTGCTAAAGCAAAAATAACTAATTGGCATTTAAATAGACCTAATATATTCCTTTATGTGAAATGCAATGCAAACATCTTTGTGTGGTTTTTGGAATCTGCAGGTGTATCCGGGTGTTAGCCAGTGAGCTATGGAGAAAGTAACCACTCCCACTTGCCTGCTAGTGCTGCTGTGTGGCTGTGGATTCAGTTCAATACCCACTGTGACCATTTGTGTAGGGAGTTGTAGCCTATCACATGGCAGAATCTTGCATGTCACTGCCTGCTGACATTTTTCCCATTTACTTGAATGAGATTTGTCATTTGAGGTGTCATGCTGCCTTGTGATACTGTGATTCACTGGCTGACATGTCAAACTGCCTATGAAGCAGATAAGAGGCCAGCATGCGGCCAATATGGAGAACCATTTGGCTTTGTTTCTGTATCCCCAATACCAGTAGGACTGATTATTTGTTATGACTCTGCACTCAGAGTGTGTTTGCCGCCCAATACCCACAGCACTGTTCATTGCTTGTGCCATTCTACAGCTCTGTTTCATGCCCCATGAATACCGGCAATGCTGGGCATTGGTTATGTACCTGTATCTCTCTCGTTCATCCTCCCTAATACCAGAAGTGCCAGTCATTGTCTCAATGATGTTTTCCAGGTAAAATAAAATTGAATCATTCCTTATACTTCCCTGCAGCTCTGGTTCATCCTCCCTCCCCTACCAAAACACCAGCCATGCAAGTCATTGGTTATGCAACTGTGCGGCTCTGTTTCATGACTCCAGACACTGGCAGCACCAGTCTCTGGTCATGCCATTGTGCAGCTCTGGTTCATCTTCCCAAATACTGGAATCACTGGAAATTTCTTATGCCACTGTGGGGCTGTTTCACTATACCCAAATACCAGAAGCATGGAGATTCTTACCCCCTTCCCCAAATAATGGCAGTGCCAGTTATTAGTTGTACCACTATGCAGTTCTTGTTGTGCTTCCCCAAATAGTAGCTGTGCCAGTCATTAGTTATGCCATGCTGTGACTCTAGTTCATCCTCCCCTTAATATGGGCAGTGCAGTCACTGGTTATGCCACTGTGTGGCTTACTTGATTTCACTTCCTCTGACTACTGGCACCACTGGGGAATCTAAGCTAGTGGTCAGGAGCTGGAATTGTTCTTCAGTTACCCACTGCTGGTGGGTCTCAGCCCTGTGGGGCTCTTTTTGATACATTGTTGGTGGCGGACAGATCAGCTGCTTGTCCCTCTCATCAGAGATGAGGCAGACACCTGGCAGATTGCCACCGGAGCAGTGGAAGGGTTCCCAGCCCCCCCCTCATCAGTGTGGGATACTTGGCATTACTGCTGGAGTGGTGGATCAACTCTCAGTCCCCGTTGTCATACAAAAACAATTAACAGATAGCAATCAGAGTGGAGGGATGGCTCTTAAGCCATGTTTACATAGCAGTAGCGCTGCAGATACAAAACTGCAACAGCATAATCCCGACCACTTTTAAACTCGCAGTCTGTCTGTCTACATGGCCCCTCTTTGCACCACTGCAATCTGTTTTAGTGAGGGGCCGTGCATTGCGGGGGAGCGACATCTGCTGGCTGATGGGTGGGTTGATGTGGTACAGGCAGTCCACACTGCCACTGAAGCTGCTGTAAGCTGCTCGCCCCTCTTGGTGTCCCCAGCTTGCCAGACAATCTGGGAGTATTTTAGCAAGCGGCTTACCCCGATCGGGTATGTGTCTACACAGTCACATTTGCACTGGAGCAACCTGAGCACATGGGTTACTCCGGTGCAAATGTGACCATGTAAACAGGGCTTTAGTCCCTCTTGATAGAGAGGGGACACTTGGCAGATTGCTGTCAATGTGGTGGGATGGCTCCCAGTCCCCATTGTCAGAGTGGAACATTTACAGTAGTGTCACTAGTGTGACATGTTGGATCCCAGCCCCTCTCATTCGAGTGGGAACCTACAGTACTGACACCAAAACAGAGTGTCAGCTCCCAGTCCCCCTCATTAGATGGGAACACTTGCAGTATTGCCACAGGAGCAGTGTGTTGACTCCCAATCCCTCTCATTAAAGGGAGACACAATACTGCTGCCAAAGCAGCATGTCAGCTCCTGGTATCCCTCATCTGAGAGGGACACTTACAGTACTGCCACCGGAGTGGTGCGTCAGTTCTCAGTATCTCTCATTAGGGGGATCACTTACAGCAGTGCATCTGGAGCGGCATATCAGCTCGGGGTCCCCCTTGCTCTCACAAGGGGGGACTCTAGCAGCCCTGCTACAGAAGCATGTATCAGGCCTCAGTTTATAGAGACCATTACTTGTTATCTGCAATCTCCAAGCTGTCAAGGTTGTGGAACAGTTACCCTTACGTTGTTCAAAAAATCATTGCAACCAATAGTGAATGACTCCTTCCTAATTGTTACCATGTGTGCTTCTTTTCCTCTGTCAAGCTGACTTTGCCTTGGAAAACAAGGTCTGCAATTCCTGTCAGATTCTCTGCAGAGCAACTAGTGAGTTGTAAAAAATCTGTGTGCTGTTAGGTAGAAAACGTTAAGGTATACAGTGTAAATCAAGGTGCTGTAAGTCTAATTTTCCCTTGGTGCTTTTCTTTGAAGTTACATTTTTCTTCCTATTGCTTTTGCAGCTGCAAACTCAAATTGTTAAAGGTGAAAATATGTCAGCTCCTATAGTCAAGGTTGCCCATTCCTGTGGCCCATCTTTGAATGACAACTTGGTCCTAAAAGTTAGAAAGCCAAAATATGACAGCTTAGAGTTTACCACGTCCATGGGTCTTGCATTTAAAAGCTGATGAGCTCACAAAATCACTTATCTATAAATCTGTTGAATGGGCCCAACCAATTATAACTGAAAATCCTTAATAAAAGAGATTAAATTATCTCCTTCTGAAACTTTCAGGATTCCAATGATTTTTTCCCATTATATCCCGACCCCAACCCCACAATCTGTTCAAGTGTTTTACTACACAGCCCATGCAAAAACCAGTTTCTAAGCAACCATCAAGATGTGAGGCTCTGCAGTAGAAGTGTCTGTCATCTGGTATTAGAAATAGCAATAAGAAGCTTCCTTTTATGAGTAACTGACATGATGGGAAAGGTTAAAATTACAGTCCTTCCAGCCCATTAAAAATTCCCCTTGAGCTGAATTGTTGGAACTGCTGTCTTCAGGCTCAGGATTCAAGGCTTCATAAGCAAAAAGCAGTCTGTCGGTGAAATACAGTAGTATAGTATATAGTGGACCCTTATTGTGCATGGAAACTGGAGGTTCTAAAAATGTTGTTCTGCTGCAGTTCAAAGGTCATGGAATGTGATTGTATCCTACTGCAGCAGAACAATGTTTTGAAAACCTCTAGAGGTTCCACGCGATCAGTCTCCTACCTTTACTCAGCGGAAACGGCAGGCTCCACACTGTCGGCGGTGGCAATAGAAGCAGTCGCATCACAGCCTCAAAAGACGCAGGATCAACCAGATATTGTGAAAATGCAGGATCAACCAGATATTTTTAGTTTTAACTAAAACAACGACCGAGCAATCCTCAAACCAACTCCTGCTCGCTTAGTGAGAACTACGACCGCCATGATATTTTTTTGAAAATCCCTCCCACACCGGAATGACAGCCAATAGAAGGCTGCTCATTAAACAACGTAACATCTGTTCCCTAGCAACCACGCACACCACCTAGCAAGCATGCCCTAACTTCAACAGCAGGATGGAGCAACAAACCTTTTTTCTATTTTAAAAATTGAAACCGTTATCGAAAATGAGAACTATACAGTGTAAAAAATAGCGCATTGGGAACCTCATGCGCAACCAGCATATTGTACCACCTCGGGTTCTGATTACCACGGACCTCTCGAGCATCGCTCTCGAGGTCTGAGGTAATCAGAACCCCTCTGTGGTATAATAGGCTGGCTGTGCATGGTTCCCCATGCACTATTCTCTATGTTGACATTGAAAAGCTGCAACAAGAGACAACGTGATGCAGCACGTTGAGTAACAACTCACTAGTTCAGTTCACGTCGCCTGGCATATTAAAAGAGCACAATTGTAGTATTTAATACAGTTTAAGGTCATTATTTTTGGGCTAAACACTTGATTGTGGTCAGAGGAGGAGTCCGGTTTGCTAGAAGGGAAGCGGAGATGCGCTCGCCGCCCCCAAAACACACCCCGCCGGTTTCCCTGGAGAAACAGAGCAAGCGGCCTAAGGCCCAGCAAGGTCGTGGTGGCAAGGCAATAGCTATCAGTGCCATCTCAGAGAAAGAGCCTGGAGAGACTCCTCTCACATTAGAACGGTTTCTTACTGAATTTACACCGTTCAGGGAAGATGTAAAATCTCTAACAATGGAGGTTAAACAAATGACCACAGTGCTGGGAGACCTATCTACAAGAATTACCGATAACGAAGCCCGTACCACATCACTGGAGAAAAAAACTGATCGCTTAAGTGAGGAGGCAGTAGATAGTCGTCATAGGATTAAGAAACTGGAGGCTAAGCTGGAGGATTTGGAAGGAAGGAGCCGCAGAAATAACGTGGTTATCCTTGGTATTCCGGAAAAGGAGGAAGGACCAAATACCATTAATTTCGTTCAAAAGCTGGTGGAAAAATTAGCTGGCCCCTCTCCTTTTGGAAAGGTCTATATGATAGAGCGAGCTCGCAGAGCTCTCCGACCCATGCCGCCACCTGGAGCCTTGCCTCGACCGATCATATGCAGATTTCTAAACTTTCAAGAGAGACAGTACTTGTTGGGGAAAATAAAAGAGCTGCAAGAAATTAGGTGGGAGGGTGCAAAAATAAGGATAACACAGGATCTCCCTGCCTCCGTTAGGCATCGTCGCACACAATTCCACCCAATCATCTCAAAGTTAATCGCAGCTGACATAAAGTTTAAAATGGGATATCCTGCCAGACTACAAGTGCTGCTAGAAGGGTTCTGGTCCACATTCGAGGAGGTGGAGGTTGCCAAAACTGCCCTTCAGAAGTCCCTGCCAGACTTGTTCAGCAATCACTGAGGACAAGAGGTAGAACTCTGGGCAGCTGTGTCCTCAAGTACTAGAGGGTCGAAACAAATATAGCTGTTAAAAGAGATCTCCATAATTGTTGCATGGAAGATCGCCCTCCCCCTTTTCTTTAGGATCAAGAGTCTCGTGACTCCAGTATACAGTAGTTGTGCCGAAATCTGCAGTTTAATGACTTTCATTTCAAGAAGGAGCCCTTGTATACTGGACAGTGTACTGTAATCAAAGGACGGGATCCTGACTTTGTAAGGGTTTTGTTTTGCTTATAGGGAGTTGGCAACTGTCTGTTGGAGGAGGTAAACGATGCGGTAACGATCCGCTACCACAAGAGGTCTCTGGAGGCAAGATGAACGGACATTTCACGGTTGTGCTCAGCGAGCCAAAATCTGGACTTTCTTTAGTTCATCTAGATATTATAGTGCGTTTTCTCAGACCTCTGGGGTTAATGTAGAAGTTTAATTTAGTATAGTTTCCTGCTGTTTCTCACTGTGTAGCTCCAACGATAAGGTTTTGAAATGGACTGTGTGCCCCGTTTTATTACGATATTGGGGGGTAGTATGCAGTGTATAATAATAAGCAGAGAGGCTTTTTCAGCTTTAGATTAATGTTACCCTGATGATAAGGGATAGCCCTTTGCTGAACCGAAGCATAATGTGTTCTGTTTAAAAGAGGAGTACCTCCTAAGTGGTACATGGGTGTTAATAGATATATGTGTGGGTTTTCTACCAGTAAGCTATCTGAAAAACATGTGTCTGATATAGTTCTTGACTGGGGTCAAGTCTAAATATATGGAACTATAGTCCTCCCCCCCTTTTTTATTTTTTTTTCTTCTTCTTTCGGAGTGCTTTATCTCCTCCAACGGGAGTTTATTAAGGCTGTACAAAGTGGTTTCATAGGCATGAATATATGCAGTTTCTCATTTTTAGGGTTTGCCGCCGCCAGTCCCTCATTATGATTTCATTACATTAACAAACCTACAACCAAGGTTGCAGTCAATGAATATTGTTACTCATTCTCAATTAGAAGGGGTTAGTCTGTGTTACTATGTTAGGGGTTATCTAACCAAAGATGCCTTTTGGCTTCCCTGAAGCATTAAGTTGGCTTTCAATAGTTTTACTCTAGTTCCATATTGACTCTTCCTAGAGAGTCGGGCGACGAGGCAGAATAGCTGGGAGAGTAGTGAAAAGTGGTTCTGCACAAAGTGGGAAGAATAGAATGGGGGGTAGATTGGGTTAGTTATCAGGTAGGGGTATTATCCGTTACATGGTCTGGTGTGATAGACACAGGGGAGATATTAGGGGGATTGGGTAGAGGTCAGGGGGTAGGGAAGGGGGTAGGGCACAGCACAGTGCAAATAGACTCTATTACAGCATTACTTGTGGAGATTTTTTCGTTTTTATATTTCTGCCGGGTCACACAGACAAGGGTCAATGGCTAAGCTATTGAAAGTCATAACATGGAATGTGAAAAGGGTTAGACTTAAAACTAAACAATATTCGATTTTGAAGCATTTAAATCTGCTTGCTGCAGAAATCATGTTTTTGTAGGAGACACATTTATTAGATGTTGAGGCCACTAAGTTACGGAGACAACAAGTGGGTCAGGTCTTTTCAGCTGAGTGCTCCACGAACAGTGGTGGCACTATGGTTTTGGTCCATAGGAAGCTCCCCTTTACTCCGACAAAATTAATTAAAGATCCCAAGAGTAGATTTATCTTTGTTATAGGTAACTTATTTGCGAAAGAAATACTTCTGGGGAGTATTTACAGACCAAACCAGGATTCTCCTAGATTCTTTACACAAATTATTACTTCTTTACTTCCTTTTCTCTCAATACCGATAATACTGGGTGGGGACCTTAACCTGGTGTATGACCCAATGATGGACAAGACTGGGCATGGTAGGAGGGGGCTATCTCCAACCCAACATGCACTTAGAGATTTATTGGATCAGGTTGGATTGTGTGATATTTGGAGGGTATTACACCCCACTGATAGGAAATATACCTTTACTTCCCCGGTCCATAAAACTTCATCCAGAATAAACTACATGCTTATTTCTTGGGCATATATTCCACAAGTTATTGATTCTTTGATACAGCTGGGGCCCCCGTCGGACCATTCCCTTGTATGTTGTCAGTTAACTATAGAGCCTCCGCTTACAGGCGGAGGAAGATGGAAACTTAATGATCAACTCCTTAAAGACCCTAAATTGGTTCGCACAGTTCAGGACCATATAGACCAGTTTATTCAGTTTAATCAGAGTACAACTCAAAGGCCGGACATTGAATGGTGTGCTTTTAAGGCTTACTTAAGATGAGTATTCATTAGTTTAGCCTCTAATAGGAAAAAAGCAAGAGAGCAAGAGATGTCCCAGCTGCTGTCCCAAATAAGGGTCATGGAAAAGGACCTGTCTCCCACCACACCTGACTCTACACTTCATAAGCTCATCAAATTAAGGGCGGCCTATCTTGAATTGCTCCATGAAAAAGTGGAGTATGCTATCTTAAAAACACAGGCGTCATTCACTGACCAGGGGGAGAAAGCGGGACGCCTCTTGGCTCATAGAATTAAACAAATAGAGTCCTCTAGGTACATAGCATCCATCCTATCTCAACGGATGGACTTCTGAAGACCACCCCAAATGATATTATATCGGAATTCCTTAATTACTATACTGACCTATATGGTCCTATGCCCGACCCCCCAACCCAGATTCAACTAGACAACTATTTAAGGGAGGCCGACTTGCCTAGTCTTACCGAGGATCAGCAGAAGGCATTAATCTTACCTATTACAAGTAAAGAGATATTTAATGTTATAAGTGCTTTACCCTTAAATAAAACCCCTGGGATAGATGGTTTCTCAGCTTATTTTTACCAGCAGTTTAAAACCTCCATTATCCCTTTGTTGCTTCCCTTATTCCAGTATATACTTTCAGGAGCTGAGATAGACGCTTCTCTCTTTGAAGCATTAATTGTACTTATTCCTAAGCCGGGTAAGGCACCTGAATTAGTCACTAACTACCGGCCGATCTCCCTTCTGAATCAGGACGTTAAGATACTGTCTAAATTAATAGCTTGCCGCCTTAATCTAATTCTCCCCACCATTATTGGTCCCAAACAGGTGGGATTTATGAAGGGCAGATCCTCCTCGGACCACCTCCACACCTTGGCTCATGTCTTCTCGGCGTCCAGAGATGCTCCCTATCCCGCGGCCTTAATTTCCCGGATGCCGAGAAGGCATTTGATAGAGTCAACTGGCAGTACTTATTTCAGACGTTAAAGACCTTCAAATTTCCCAATACATTCCAGATTTGGGTTAGATCCCCTTATCATTCTCCCATTGCGAGAATATCGGGTAATGGAGTCATTTCAGACCCATTTACTCTTCATTCGGGCACTAAGCAAGGTTGCCCTCTTTCCCCTTTATTGTTCAACATATATTTAGAGCCATTAATCCGTAGATTGCAGGCCTGCCCAGAAGTGCAAGGAATTTAGATTTACCCATGTGAGGTCAAAGTCTCCGCTTACGCAGATGACCTTCTTCTTCAAGTTGCTAATCCCGTCTCTTCCATTCCCCCAGTGTTAAATATCATAAAATCCTTTAGCCTAGTCTCTAATTATAAATTAAATGTAAACAAAACAATTGTCTTCCCTCTTAACCACAAGCTTTACAAAACAGACATCCTTAAATTGGGACTTGCCTGGAAACAGGATTCCCTAAGATATCTGGGTATTGAATTATCCAGACTTACGGGAAGTACTATTAAATTGAATTTGGACTTTCTGCTTCATGTGATAACCCAGGATCTTAATAGGTGGGCCTCCCTCACAATTTCCATTTGGGAGAGAGTTAACCTGCTCAAAATGAATGTATTCCCATGGCTTTTTTATCCCCTGTCAATGCTTAATATCTGGCTTCCGGTATCGTGGTTCAAGAAGGTAAATAGTCTTTTTTTAGAATTTATCTGAGCTAATAAGACTCCTAGGATCACGTTTCACAAATTAGGTGCACCTAAGTTGAGAGGGGGTTTGCGCTTGCCTCACCTAGGGCTCTATTTCTGGGCTAGTCACATTAATAAATACCTGAGATGGACATTGCCCGTAACAACAAGTTGTACCCCGTTATGGCTCAAAATAGAACTGGCCCAGATCTGTGAGTGCTGCTTAGACCCAGAAGCCCTCTTGTATATCAAGGAGAATCTCCTTTCCAGCAGATTAAAAAATACTCCCATAGCACTATCAATTAGGGTTCACTCTCAACTATGTCGTTTTCTCAAGTATAATAACAAAGGAGACATAAATCAACCCCTGTTCGGAAATCCCAATTTTAAGATCGATGACAAATGTATCCCCTCCAGCTGGCTACCCCAACTAAAGGGTATTCCATTGAATACCTTAATAGGGGATGATGATGCCTGGTTATCAGGGCAAAGTATAATGCAAAAATTTAAGGTCCCAATTAAATATTTTTTTCAGAATCATTCAAGTCAGACACCTATTAATTAAAGTATTTGGGCAAAAGACAGGCCCATATACAGGCCCTCCCCTATTGTTAGATTTGATACAACTGGTGGACCAGCAGAAAGCTGTCTCCAAAATTTACGGTATTTTGTTTGACCGGTTATATCCAGAATGTTACGGTCCGACCCATTATTGGTCCTCCCACTTTCCTGGCTACAACATTAATTGGGCTGACCTCTGGTTTAATTGTCATAAATTCATAATGCAAGATAGATTAAGGCTGATGCAAATGCATATTCCACATAATTTATATTTTTCCCCTGAAAAAATGTTAAAATATGGCCTAACATCCTCTGCCCAGTGCGTGAGATGCTCTGAACATGAGGGCACTTTATATCATATTTTTTTGGACTTGTCCCAAAATAGTACCTCTTTGGACCACCATTCAAAACAAGACCGACTCTATTTTGGGACTAGAGGATCTTTTTAAATCTGAAATATGCATTTTAGGTGACTTTTCTAGTATCAGATTTCCTAATAGGAAATACTACATGGCCTTGATATCCATGTCACTTAAGAAAGTAGTTTTAAGGCATTGGAGAGACCAATCTGAAATCACGTATGGAGAATGGTTATCTGAGCTTCTTGCGAACCTCAGAACGGAAAAGGCTATTGCAAGCTTAAATAATAGATTAGGAAGGTTTAAGAAGATATGGGACCCCTTACACACTTTATTCTCGATCTAAGGCTTCTCATAGTGAGGACCTTTGTACCTAGTGTATTCTGTCTTTATTGAGATGTCTGTGCTGTTGGGTTGGTAGGGAATAGGGTTAGATCAAAGTTGTATTAGAGGGGTGGGGAATTTAGATGTGGGGGGGGGTGACAGATTCAGTCTGCTGTATACTGCCAATGTATAATGTAACTGTACTCGAAGATCCGTCATGTATGGTAAAATTATTAATAAACTTTAAATGAGAAAAAAAAAGAAGAGCTGCAACAAAAAGTGCCCTCTAGATACAACAAGCATTTGTCAATGCTGAATGTTGTCACGCTGGCATTGGCTTTGGTAGTGCAGTGTGGAAACACATTTTGGGAAGGATGTGAAAAATGACAGCTGTACTGTTCATAAGGAGGTGTAAAAAAATGGCAGTGTTGAAAATGTGGCATGTAAATTTTGCAAATTTGCGAAGTTACAAGGGTGCGTGGGAAATGCACAACGCACACTTGTAACACAGTCATTTTATGGACTTTTGGGACCAGATTTTCAACACAGGCATTTTAGCACCTCTGCTCATGTACAGTGCGACTGTCATTTCCTCAAACTGTCCCAAAAAGTGATTTCGCACAGCGACCACGCTATTCTGCACCGGACGTGCGAAAACACATTTCAGGCAGGATATGTAAAATGACAGCTATACTGTTCATCAACAGGTGTAGAAAAATGCCAATGGTGAAAATCCACTGTGAAAATATTACAAATGCACATTACAAGCATGCGTGCAAACTGCACAACGCACACTCGTAACACAGTCATTTTATGGAGTATCGTCACCAAATCTTCAGCATAGGCATTTTACAACCTCTACTCATGAACAGTGTCATTGTCATTTTCGTAATCTTCCCCGAACACCAATTTCCCACAGCAACCGCGCTATTGTGCGCTGGAAGAGCAGAAACATATTTCGGCCAGGATGTGAAAAATGACAGTTGTACTGTTCACAAGGAAGTATAGAAAAATGACAATGTTGAAAATGTGGCACAAAAATATTGCGAATTCGAGAAGTTACGAGCGTGCGTAGCAACTGCGCAACGCACACTCATAACACAGTCATTTTATGGAGTATCGTCACCAAATCTTCAGCATAGGCATTTTACAACCTCTACTCATGAACAGTGTCACTGTCATTTTCGTAATCTGCCATGAACACTGATTTACCACAGCGACCGCGCTATTGTGCGCCGGAAGTGTGGAAACACATTTCAGCCAGGATGTGAAAAATGACATCTGTACTGTTCACAAGGAGATGTAGAACAATGACAATGTTGAAAATATGGCATGAAAATTTTGCCAATTCACGAAGTTACGAGCGTGCATAGCAACTGCGCAATGCACGCTCGTAAAACAGACATTTTTTGGATTTCTTCCACGAGATTTGCAACATAGGCTTTTTGAGAGCCTACCTCATGAACACTGCCACTGTCCTTGTGTTAATCAGTCTCGAAAGGTGATTCCACGCAGTGACTGCGAAATCACCTTTCAGGACTGATTAACGTCATAACAGTGACAGAATTCTTGAGGAGGGGTCCCAAAAACCCCATGTTGAAAATCTGGTGCAAAAATTCCAAAAAATGCCCGAGATATGCATCAAAGTTGAAAAAACCCTATTTATTACATTATGCAGCTTACTGGCATTTCCTTAGTTTGTGGTCGGCTTTGAAGAGTGCAGACATGTTCACGGTCCACCGAAGATCATCGCACCGGATTCGGAGGTAAGTATGGGGTGAGGGGGTGGGGAGCAGAGAGGTGCGCAGTGGGTGGTGTGCGGGTGGTGGGTAGGGAGAATACGAGGGACTGTTTTTGTGTTACAGGGTGAAAGAAAAAAAAAACATTGTGGGACAGTTTTTTTTTTACAGGGTATTTGGCATGCTGGGATGGGCTCCCAGCATACTACCTAACTGTTTTTTTTGGGGGGGGGTTGCTGCAGCGGATGGGGATTGGGCACCCTTGTTGGCACACAGCACAGGAGGGATAATTTATGCCTATGGGGACTGAGCACCCCCGTCGGCACACAAGGAAGCGGGGGAGAGAGCCGGGGATCGGGCACCCCTCGACATCTCAACAAATGGTGGGGAGGTGCTTTGTACTGACGGGGTGGCTCCCCGTTGGCACATACATTGGGGCAATGGGAAGCCGACAGGGGGATTTGGGCACCCCTGAAGTCGGCAGTTGCGGCCGCCGCCACATACACAAGTGTTGGTGAGCATGTCTAGAAGGTCCACTGCATCTGACGAGCTTTGCTCAGATTGCAGTGGACCTTTACTTAGATGTGCTCACCACATTATGTATGCATGGTGTGGCACTGGCATGCAGGCTGATTGGGGAATGAGGGACGCACCTACTGGTGCGTGCCCTGCATTCGCCCAACAGCGACCGTGCCTCCAAAGCTGCACTACTTGCAAGATGTTGGCTGCGCAAGCGCGCCAACATAAAAAGCTGAAGTGACTGGCAGGTTAAAGCCCTGTCTAACTTTCCTGTTAATAGGAGGAATTTCTTTTTAGGGTAGAAAGCAATGGCAGAAAAAAGCCATTCAGCCCATCTAGTCTGCCCAACCCTACCCAATACTTCCACAATGGCCCTACTGACCACACGCCCTTTCCAAATAGCAACATTATCCTTTACTAAACATATCAGATCACTCTTGCTGTTTCATACCAGTTTGAATCCCTCCACTGTTTTTGCACATGCCACCTCTTTTGGCTATTTGTTTCATCTGTCTACCACTCTTTCAGTGAAAAAGTACTTTTTGACATCCCTCCTGAATTTACCTCCAACAAACTTCAAAGAATCCCCCCTTGTGTTCATGTTTACATTTAAAGTAAACAATTCATTCCAGTTTATTGTTTCCATGGACATACTTATACAGTATGCTTCTGTAATATCTCTTCTCTCCCTTCTTGTTTCCAAAGTATACATGTTGTGATCTCTAAACCTTTGCTCATATGATCTCTCCCATAATCCCTGCATCATTTTGATAGCCCTCCTCTGCACTGCCTCCACTCTGTTACGGTTCTTCTTTAGTGGTGGGCTCCAGAATCTTGCAATTTGTAAGTCAATAAGAAAGTTCCAAGCTTATCACTGCCATTTATATGAATAATAAAAGGTCATGCATTTGGTGTAAACCATGCTCAGGTGTATTCAGCTGATACTTTTTTTTTTTTTTTTGGTAATTTACATCTTATTCTTCTATTGCACTGGAGCTGCCCTCATTCCTAACCCCAGGGCTCAGTCCCAGTCCTATATGATAACCCAGTCCCTCTCCTAAGGACCCAATGTCCTGTGCTGCACAGGCATGCAAACATGCCATGTGAGCCAATTAGGATCCCTGCTTGCAAACTTGCCCCACAGCACTGACACCTGTGGGCCTTCATAAGCAACTCCCTAAAACAAACTGGTCAATGAAACAAGATCTGCAGCAAGGCATCAAGAATGTTGGGATGTATTGTGAGGGGCTTTAATAGCAGCAGGAAGGAGGTAATACAGTACTACCTTTCTATAGATCGCTGGTGAGACCCCATCTAGAATACTGTGCCCTGTTCTGGAGTCCCCACCTGAGGAAAGACATAGACTGCCTGGAGACAGTGTAGCACAGGGTAGCCAAAAGGATTCAGGGCCAACAAGGCACAACCTATGAGAATCGGCTGAGGGCTTTAAACATATACTCGCTGGAGGCCAGAAGGGAGAGGGGCACCATGACAGAGATCTTCCAGTTCCTGAAAGGAATTAACTAGGAAAACTATGAAAAACTATTCAGCATGAATGGTGAGTCACAAACAAGGGGGCATGAGTGGAAGCTGGTGGGGGGGGAGAGATTTGGGAAGGATGCGAGAAAATTTTACTTTACGGAGAGTGGTTGAGCTGTGTAATAGTCTACTGGCTGTGGTGGTGGGTGCAAAAACTACTAAAGGGTTTAAGCATGGCTGGGACGGAGTAAGGGCCTTAATAGATAATCAGGATGTAACAGACAGGGAGTAATGGGGGAGTCAAGTGCATAAACCCTGTCTAGATAATAGGTCACTGGGTAGGATGAGGTAAAACAGGGCAGACTGGATAGGCTGGTGGTCTTTTTCTATTGGCATTGTTTATGTTTCTGTTGCAGTGAGCCTCGGAACCTTCCCTCCCTAGATGACAGCATGCGTCAGGATTCTGGATCCTCCTCCCCCACTAGCCACCTGATAAACTGAGCTCTGGTGGTGACCTTAGGTTGCCAGTGATGCGAGCGGCAGTGTTGCCAGTGCACAAGCGGGCCAGCAGCTTAAGCTTTCTTAAAATCTTAAGGCCTACGTCAGAGTGTGAGTGGTAGAAAAAGGACTTCTCCAGAGCATGAGTAGATATATTCTGCTCCTGCATTAGCATCTTATGACTACAGTCACTCCTCTTTAGTTTTACATTATTTGGGATTTTATGGTATTTATTAAATGACATTTTAGCATGACAACAACAACAAGCCAGGAAGAAACAGTGCAATCCAATTTCTGGGAATTTATAATCCATTATTTAATTTATTGCTCACCAAGTTCTTAAGGAACATACTGAAAGAGCACAAGTAAACTGATTATCTTTTAAGGGCACCGTGCCAGCTGAGTAGGCTTCCTCAGCTTACAGTATTGTGATTGAAGACATTTAAATGCTAACTGACTGTGTGCTAACTTTCCAGCTGGAATTATTTGAAGGACAGCATACTAAATCCTGAAAACAAGGATTACGGATACACTGTATTACATAATTATGCCTAGCACATACTGCTGTGTGTTAATTTAAGCAATAAAACACAGCAGGGTGTGCATCTTTAAGGTGTAACAGCACACCCCAGGTGCATTATGAGGCATGAAGCGTCTGGTCAAGTGTCTTCAGGCACCTTAAGTGCTGTTATACCACAACAAAACACACCCTGGAGTGCATTATCGCAGTTATTAACTGGCTATGTTGTGATATTTAACGAGGATAGCAAATGTATGTTAATTTTAATTATCATGGAATTTATTTTGAAATATCCTTCCATTAAAACAAATTCCTTTAAAATATTAGCTGGTGGAAGTGGGGTTGAACTTATTAATAATGATAAGTAACATTTTTATGTTTGCTTGCAAAATGCATGCAGACATGGTGGTATGATCAAAAACAGAGAAGGGGAGACTCAGCAGAACAATGGTAAGTGCACAAACCCAGGGGCAAATTATCAGTGAAACAGTCTGTAGCAAAAACAACAGTGTGAGTAAACACTTTCCAAACTTAGTATTTAGTCCAAAATAAAATATTTGCAAATAAACCTTTGTAAATACTTTTTATTTATTGCAAAAGTTAAAAGCATACCACTCCCAAATCACATAGCATGCAGCATAAACTGGCTATAACCAAGCCCAGTTTGCAGGCAGGTGTAAGAGGTCTCCCAAAATCCACAAATCTTCTATATCACACAGAGAAGCCATCTGCAAATTGCTCCGCGGCTCCGGCTGTGAGTAAACTTTGAGCACACTTTAGACAAACAGACTTCACCAGGCTGATCCAAACACGTTTGTCTAAAATGTTCTCAGAGTTTACTTGCAGCCAGAGCTATGGAGCAATTTACAGATGGCTTCTCTGTGCAAGGGTGCCAGAAGATAATAAAAGCTGAGGGGGTGGAGGATCCAAAGAGCACTTACAATGGTACAAAGGGCACGGTTTCTAAACTAGTTTTTACCATAGAAAAAAAAGAGGGGGCTGCCACCCTTTTTGCCTCCCCCCCAATTCCTATGCCTATGTCTGTACGAGATATAGAAGATTTGTGAATACTGGGAGACCTGTTACACCTGCCTGTAAACTGGTTTTGGTTATGGCCAGTTTATGCTGTATGCTATGGGTTTTGAGCATGTGTTAAGATTCTGAAAATATACTTTCTATCCACATTTGATTTGAAAAGAAAAACTAGGACACAATTACTTGATTATTAATTAAATAAATACATAGATGGACAACATTGTTAAAATGTGCGTAACCTAAAATGCATTATTAAAATACAGAATAATATATGGGTGGGTGTGTGTAACCCGAATTTTACACAAACCTGAGGTGTAGGATGCAACATAAATCTCAACTGGTTTAGAAAACCAGTAGAAAACAGGAAGTTGTTGACCCTCTGTACAGACAGTTGGTAAGATCACATCTGGAGTACTGTGTACAGTTCTGGAGACACCATCTCTGCAAAGACAAACAGGGTGCAGGCTGTCCAGAGGAGGGCAACCAAAACGGTGCAGGGTCTGTACCAGAAGACAAATGAAGAAAGACTGAAGCTTAAGATGTATAGCCTCGAGGAAAGGAGGGAGAGGGGGGACATGATAGAAACTTTCAAATACTTCAAGGGAATCAACTAATTCCAAGAGGGTAGCATCTTTCAGAAAAAGAGATGTGCAAGAACAAGGGGGCACAATTTGAAGATAGAGGGGGAACAGCTCAGAGGTAATGTGAGGAAGTATTTCTTCACAGAGAGGGTTGTAGATGCATGGAACAGCCTTCCTGAGGAGGTCATGGAGTCAGAAACAGTGGGGGAATTCAAGAATGCATGGGACAGACATAAGGCAATTCTAGTGAGGGGTAGGAGGCAGTAGGCTGTTGGTTAACTAGGATTTGCAGCTTATCCATTAGGTAGGGAAATGGGCAGACTAGGTGGGCCAAGCGGTCCTTATCTGCCATCAAATCCTATGTTTCTGTGTTAAAAGCATCACGCACTAAGTGTGTGTAAAATTCTGGTTTTTACACACACATACACACACACATTATTTTATTTAATTATTGGTGATATTTTTTCCCTTTCAGCACAGTTTGGTTAGTGCAGCACTTCTGTCAGAGAAAGACACAGACACAAACACACACACACACACATCATGTCTCTCCCTTTTGTTTTGTTTTTTTCTTTTTTCTTTACATTACAGTGGTAATGACATTCTGGAAAGTCGTGGTTCATCAGCATTGCTGCATAGTGTATGACGTGCTCGAAGGGTATGAGCGGCAAGATCAACCAGATTGATTTTTTTCATTTTCAAGGCAGGTTTAACTAGATAGATGTTTTAAAATATTTAAAATCTTGCTCATCTCAACGGTGTGTGGCAAAGCTTGAGTGCTTGCATTGGTGCTCGGTAATGGAGCTACCACATTGGGCAAGATGTTCAGCCCACCCACAGTGAAACTACATGCCAGTTAGCTTTCTGTGGTGATGCTTGATTGACAGGTGTTGATTATGACCTCCTGGTTGTAACCACACATATCAACCGGGAGATTGTAACTGGAGATAAATATGTCTTTATCTGTATGTAAAAAGTGATCGCCATTAATTAAAGAGTATTTTTTTTCATTTGTAATTTATGGTATTTTCAGGGTTTTTCTCCCCTTCTCCCTCCTCCCGTGGTCATGGGTGGCATGTGTGTGTAAATGCACACCAGGATCCAGCTATTTGCCCCTCCCCAGACTTGCATAGCCGCTCCAACTGCCTGCGCTGCCCACTGGACCTCCACCCAGTGGGAGCGAGACTACAGTAGAGCAGAAATTCTCTCCTTTGGAGGTGAGAGCCACAGCTTAATCCCACTGCAACCCCCCCCCCAAGCCAGCTCCCCGGTGACCTGATGTCATTCCCAAACCTGTGTCACCGGCGTAGCACGAGGTAAGGTGTCAGCACCTCAGCCCTCTGCACCACTGGGCCAGCCGCTATTAAAGAGTAATTTACTTCTTTTGATGAAGTTAAAATTATAACAGTTTCTTACTGAAATGCTTTGGATGGAAAGGGATTTTCTGCCATAACAATGGCAGAATTATATTGGATTATTAGGAGGCAGTGTAGCACAGCGGTTAAGGGTACTGAGCTACAAACCTGTACTGACATGAACACAGCCAGGGTTTAAAAATCCTGATATGGGACCCCAATACCTATTGGCACCACATAGCCAGCCTTGAGATGTATAGTTTTTGATGATCAGCTGGCACTGGCAGTATAGCCTAGAGAGTAAAGCAATTCTGAAGATGGATTATTTTTACTAACAGTTTGAAATATAAAGGTGATGACTCACTAGTTTCAATGCACATGCAAAATAATTATTATAGATGTAGGACATCTTGTAATACAGTTGATGCCACTTAATGGGGATGTTAAATGGTGAGCAGTGTCAGTGGCTCAGTAGGTAGCACACTCGCCTCTGAGGCCAGGTGATCAGAGGGCTGTGGGTTCAGTTCCCACAACTGGCACTTGGGTTAATATCCCAGTACTGACACTGTAATGCAGCATGAGAGGGGTGCTGCATTTCTGAGGTGCTGTCTTTCGGATGAGACGTTAAACCGAGGTCCCATCTGCCTGGATTGGTGGTAGTTCAGGTGGATGTTAAAGATCCCATGGCACTTATCGAAAGAGTAGGGAATTTCCCGTGTCCTGGCCAAATTTCCTCATTCACTAAAAATACCACCAACAGCTTAATCTGGTTCAAGGTCAGTTGGCATTCATCTGTATCCCCCTCCCCCGGGTCGTGCCTGAAAATAGGCAGGATTTGTCTACTGCACTTACCCGGTCAACAAAAGCTAAATAAAATAAAAAAATGTTCGCTTTAAGGGCACAATCCCCCAGGCACCAATTAAGTGGCTATGCAACTGAATGGAAGTATCACACATTTAAAGGGGACATAGGAATCCCTTTAATGGGGACAATTTTGTGGCTGTTTCCTCTGCTATCCTCTCATTATCTACCATTATCAGCTGCTAAGGCACTTGACATTTCACACCTAATCAGGTGCAGCTAATCAAATTTAAGCAGTACATACTGCATAAAAAGAGTCACAAACTGCTAATCGACATAGGATGTGTCTCTTGCTGTTACCTGTGCACATTTAACTGTCCTGGTGGAGTCTAAATGAGTGGATCCTCCCTTGGCAGACAAAGTGAAGGTTATCAAAGTGCTGCAGGAGCCGGGTGCATCAATGTCCAAGTTTGCTAAACTCTGTACTGTTTTTAAACACTTTTTAACATTTTTTTCTCATCAAAATAAAGTATCATTACCTAACTTGAGACACACAGCACAAAATCACAAAAGAGCTGAAATCAGTACGTGCTGTTTTAGTGTTAATGTATGTCTCTGTTTGTTCCTGATGTTCGTTTGCTCTGTTTGCCTCCATATGTTGCATTTTTTGGATCTTCTGTTATTAGAGATGCCCGCTTAAAGGGGACAAAGGCCCATCTATGGAGGCATCCCCTTTAAGAGGCATCAACTGTAACACCTTAAAGCACACTTAATAAAACAATCTATTTCCTATTTAACCTGTTGGATTAAATACAGTCAAAGGAGAACCTACTGACATAATTTCCTATCAGGAGCCCAAAACATATGGCTGTCACCAGCCCTTAATTACAGGATGATTTACATATGAATTACTCTGGACTGCAAAATCTCACAGATCAACACAATAGCTCAGTCAAATTAGCTTGTTATGGGCTTTCAGACATTAAGAAGTCCTGTTGATGACAGTTCCACTTTAACTTGTGAGGAATGGAGACAGGAGACACTCTCACTTTTCAGTCAGTGACACTATTGGGGTCTGGGTACATTTGAATACCAGTATTTAAAATTATTTGTGCAGCGAGCTGTGGTCTTTTGCATGGCAAAATTATACATATCACAACCTGCTGATGTTTTCTTGTTCAAAGTCACGTCACTCTGATGTGATTTATCAGTAGAGGTAGCAATATTTCTGTGTGGCTGTTCATTCATTGGTTAAGGTGCTAATCTGCATGTAAATCAGATATGTGTCAGATATGTACTCAAAATTTGTGTTTCTAGCTCCTCCTCCACAAAATACTGGTGATGTTTCCTCCACTACAGTCCACTAAACAGGCTTCATCTGGCATATCCATTCATGGGTCCCCTGCACACCCACCAAGCAGACTTCTGTCAAACCACTGTTAAACAGCTCCCAGCCTGCCTGCCAAGTGGGCTTCTGTCAATGCTACCATTTAACAGTGTAGCACATGACAAGCTCCTGGACAAAGTAAAATGTTCACTGGCTTGAGGGCAAGAGGAGGAGAGATGTAGTTAGCGGCACCTCCAGTGGCTGGTGCTGAGACTGAACAAACCACGGAGCGGTTATACTGTCCAGGTTAAGGGCTGACTGTTGACAAAAAGGGATACTCCCTCTAACCAAAGCAAGCAGAAAGACATACTCACTAGAAGTAAATGGACAAAAATATCAAGACTCTGAAGTAACTTTCAATGAAAATGAATTCATTTAAATGGCAGAAAGTGCAGCTGCTAAGTACCCTAGTGTTTTGCCTCATGAATCAGAGCACTAGAGTCCAGTACTTGTCGGCTGTGCTTTCTGACTTTTGAATACATTTCCTTTCACTTCAAGTAACTTTGTAATCTTATAGTTTTTCCTTCATTTCCTGCTAATCTGTGTACCGTTGTGCTTGCTTTGGTGCTGGGACTAGTGGTATTCAACATTTTCATCAACAATCTGGATGCTGGAGTCTCTAGCAGGCTCCTTATAATCACTGATGACACTAAGCTTGCCAGAATAATGGACTTTCTTGATAATAGGGACAAACTTCAGGAAGACCTGAACAAGTTGGGTGATGATAGTTTGCACTCTTAGAGTCTCAGATTCAGTGTTGCCAAATGCAAGGTGCTACACCTGTGGTGCTCTTCTTGTGACTGACAGTGGAGGAGGGGAAGGACCATGGGGTCATAATAGTTAAGGGGATGCAGAATGACAAGCAGTGTGCAGATGCTGTCAAGAAGGCTATCAGAATGTTGAGGTGCATTGAAGGGGTGACCAGCAGGGAAGAGGACATTATCCTAACACTTTACAAGGCTCTGGTCAGGCCCCACGTGGAGTACTGTGAGCAGTTCATGAGTCCTGAATATTAAAAGGGCAGGGTGCAATGCAAGGCCACCAAAATGATCAAGGGTATATAGACAAAAGCTTTGAAGTGAGGCTGGTGTCACTTAACTTGTTTGCATTGGAGGAAAGGAGTCTGAGAGGGGATGTACTCTCACTGTTCTGCATACTCTGGGCTAGCTACAAGATTAAACAGAGAATTTTGATCTGCTGTTCTCCAGCAGGACATGGAGACACACCCTGAAGCTCAGAGGTGGTAAATTCCAGGGGTAATGTCATACATTTACTGCCCATAGTCTGCTGTATTTAAGATAACAATCATCTACCAGCCTGCTTCTTGGAATCTCTAACGTCTTATGACATGACGTGTCTTGTGCACGCTTTTACTTGGATCAGTTTTTGTACTAATTGTGTTTTAGAAAATTTTCAATAAAGTGTCTGATTACAGGGAATTATTTCTCCCAGAGAGTAGTGGACCTATGAAATAGCCTGCCAGTGAAACCAATGACATAAAAAGAAGTGCCTTTAAGGTAAGCCTGGGTTAATTTCAACTTACCATGGGAGTCACTGGACTGGATACCCAGGGTAACAGATTGGCACCACTAGTGCTGGAGAGAAGCCCGTAAATTGTTATTAAATAAGATATAAAAAGTCATTGTGGTAACACAGCGCAGGTACTTACACTACCATCCACCAACAATCTGACTGGTTTCGCTCAACAGAGCCTCCTCATGGATTTGTATGTTACTACACTCTAGTGTCTCTTAAATAGTGCAATTTCTTAAAGTGACAGTTGCAATAATATTCACTTAAATACTACATTCATCCAAAAGAACACCTAGTGTCTAATTTAAAAAAAAACACATGCTAATGTAAATTGGGTAATCAACGTCTCCTTCTCAAGGAGTATGAAGAAAATAGAAAGATCATTACATATATTCAAAAAATTCATCTTTTCATATTTTTTACCCAAACGTTTTTTTGCTCACTTAGCATGAGGTCCATACGGGTTGTAAACCCAATTTGTAATGAATAAATAAATGAATAAATACTTCTAATGCAGCTAACGAGATATCCAAGAAAAGGAAGAACAGAAATATAAAGGGACAGAAATCAATCCTAAAGAAGCCTAATACAAGTTTCCATTCTACATCGGAATCAGAGATCGAGTCGGGGGATGACTAATCAGGAGAGGAGACGTCAGGTACCAACAACCAACCGAGGAGATCAGTCAGATTTGCTGAAGGAAAAGAACAAGGAGGGGCGGCCGTGGGAGAAATAAGAATGGAACAAATACAATTTCAACAAACGAGGAAAACACAGTTGAATATTCAGAGAGGCAGGAGGAGCCAGAAATAAATGTTGTGAACCTGTCCCTGCATGCTCTGTCGGAAGCCCAGTTATCGATTCTTAACAAAGGTTTGAGCTTCATTCCTATTTACAAGCCAAGTAAGTTTGACACTTTTCTTGATCTCAAAAAATTCACAAGGAAACTGAACCTAAAAGTATTTCACAGTAAAAATAAAATGGGGTTTTTGGAATCTCCACTTTCCATGGTAGCACCAGGGGGGGACTGTGAGGCACACATATGTGAGGAATTAGAGTCATTAGAAGATGCTAGTAATAATGGTGGGCTGCAGTAACCAGAAATCCCAGAATCCCCTGCAGCTGACATCACAGTAGGTCTGCAGCAGTGGGATGTTAGAACTTTTTATTGCTTAGATCAGATGTTTGCTGGCCCCACTGTTCTCCAAGGGCTAAATCCAGTCCTCTGTGATTATAATTAGACCTGGGAGGACAGTAGGAGCAGCAAACAAAAATTGACAGCTTATAAAAACTCAACATGCACTGCAGGCTATTGAGTCTCTCATTGTTGCTTCCCTGCTCTGATGTCAGCTGCAGGGGATTATGGGATTTCTGATTACAGCAAATGTCAGCATGGAAGTCAGCAGACTCAGCCTGATGCAATCTACTATACTGCAGTAAACAGTAAGCAAAAAAAATATGTTTTTGCACACAAAGCGCCCATTGGGAACAGCCCTATACATGGGAGTGGGGCTCATAGTGCTGACTGTTCCCTTTAAATCATAATTATTAGCAAGGTTGTAGTAACTGGCCACCATGTACACACCTTTTGTGTTTTCATTTCAAACACTTTGGTGATTTTTGTTGATTAAGCAATAATGCATGACAGGGTGTGGTATATCGTGGGATATCATCATGCTTCGTGTGGTTGAGCACAAAACTGCAGGTCGAGTGCATCCAAAACCCGAGAAATGAGGATATTCCATTATGTACCACACCATGGAGTGCATTCATTATGTTTGCTTGCACACATGTGCAAAAAACATTTTGTGGCAGCTTTGCTGGAGTAGCAGGTTGTGGAGTTGCGGCAGTGTTGTGGCCAATGCCGCCACTGCTTTTTGGGGCTTGTCTCTGTGTCACCAATGAATGAGCATGCTGGCTATGACAGTAGTTTTCAAACGTGCCACCAACTTGAAAGAAATCCACCGCTGCAATCAGGGAGCACCTCGTCATTGCAGCATCAGCTTCTCGTTCTGTCCTGAACAGTCTGCGTGCAGATAGATGTGGAGATGTTCACATATGCAGTTTGTCGAGAGAAGCTGACGCTGCTATGCTGGGGCAGCCCCTGATTGTTGGGGCAAATTGTACCTTTTGTGGCAGTATGTTTCTCTTCCCTGTCTTTCCCAGTGAGAAGTGTCTTGTGCTACTCAGAAGTGATGCAGTTCAGGTATGGATCAGAAGTGATGCAGTTCACGTATGGAGGATGAGACCTGCTGCTTACTCCAGGACCTCGCAAGGACAGGGTAACAGTAAAACAACTAATTATTGCAATTATTTCTGCACAAAATCAGATAGTTTTAAATAACTTACCAAATTAGCAGCAGCCGGATGCTCTGTTACAGGGATGTAAACAAATGACAATAATAAAAAATAATCACTGATCATGAGGCTGGAAACCCATGGATTTTGTGTATCCACTTGGCAACTGAATGCTCTCTGGTCACAGTAAGCATATCAGTGGCAATCAACTGATCACAAAGGGAAGGTAACACTGAACAATATTTCTCCAGCATGAGATATGACGGTTTTAGTAAACTTAAAAAAACACAGCAGCTGGATGCTCTTTTACACCGATGAAAACAGAATGATAGCATTAAAAAACCTTCACTGATCTGAGGGCCTCGTGGATTACACATTGTGTTTTGCACTGCATGTTGCCCCTCCTCCCCTGCACACAGAGAACTTTGTATGCTGAGTCCTGGGTCGGGGTCATGCAGTCAATATTGGGCTGCGACAGAGTGCAGTTGGATGATCACTCGCATGTAGTATAGGTCACCACATGGAGAGACAACAGAGTGAGGCAGGCAGAGAACAGTGAAGTTGGTCCACGGCACACAAAGTGATTGCTGTAGTTCTGTTTTCGCTGTGTGCAATGAGAGTGAGAGAGAGTGTGAGGGAGTGAGTGAGTGAGTGAGTGAGTGAGTGAGTGAGTGAGTGAGTCACACAGAGTGGCGCACTGGCCATCTGTCAACCCAGGCATAGCAGTGTCAGTAGCAAATGTCTGCACTTCTCTATGTTCCGCTGTGTGTTTGTGGCACACCCCGTCTTCACCTTCACCAGCAGATACCTCAGCACAGTGTGTCACTTAGGTCCTGTACTATCCTGAATGGACAAGATGTGATCGCGCTCTATCTCTGTCAGCATGGGTGACAGTAGCACCCCTTTCTACACAGTGTACCTCGCTGTGAGAGAGACAGGGCAAGGACATCAGCATAAGTGAGCAACCAACAGTGGTAATGTAGTGAGAGGAGGGCAGCACAGCTTTGTCAGCAGTCACACAAGTGAGGGAGAGGCAGAGTGTGAGAGAGAGAAACCCCCCACCCCTTCCCATAGTATGTCCTCCTTTGTTGTCATCCCCCCCACTACCCTGATATCCCCTGACCAAGGGTGGCAGTGGAAAGTGATTGGTGCCTGACCATAGCGCTGAGACACAGAGTTGCTGGGGGTGGTGCAGCAGGTGCGGTGTCTGTGCTTCATTCCTCATTGCCCTCACCCCCGTCAAGGCAGTCGGCGAATTGGTGTCTCTGCCACCCTGAGACAGTGTAAGTACTGTTGTAAGAGATACATGCCGATGTTACAGCAAGAGAGTGGGAGAAACAGGGACAGCAAAGGCCTGCAAAGGCAGCAGAATTCTGTGTTGGAGAGGGCGCGCTCAGTATATTTATAGAGAAAGTGAGTAGTGGGGTAAAGGTTAGGGAGGAAGCAAATGTTGGGAGAGGTGGCATAGCCACTGAGTGCCGTGTACCCCCGGAGCATGTTGCACACTGTTGATCGGGCGCAGGTAGACCTACAGCTGGGAGACAGAGAGTGTGACTGAGCACCTGCACAGCATGGGTAAGTGAGACATTCAGAGGCAGACAGAACAAGTGACAGCAGTGCCCCTTGAGTGTCTGTCACAGGTGTGATGGTTTGTGGGTGTGTTTGATGTGGCCAGCAGTGCTGACAGACAGTGAGAGTACCACACACTGCGAATGAGATTGGGACCATAGTGCTGAATTCCCACAGTGTTGTGCATGCGTGTGTGTGTGTGTGTGTGTGTGTGTGTGTGTGTGTGTGTAAAATAGCTATGTTCTGGTGAGTCACACACAGGCAGTACTTAAACAAAAACAAAGCATAGAAACTCTATTAGCTGGAACCAGTTGCTTGTGCCCTACTACAAATGCCCTGGGCATTAGGGTTTCCAATCGTAATGCCCCACTCTGTACAGACTGACAAGTGTCGAGGGTGTGGCCTGGGGTCATTGGCCATAATGCTCGCATCATTCCACCCAAGCCCAACCCTGCAGCAACTGACAGGCATTGAGATGTGCCTTGGGGTCTTCGGCCCTAATGTTCACCCCATCTCCCATACTTCACCCATCTCAGCTTGTTTCCTTTTGGAATGGGGTGAGCGCAACGACCAAAGACCCCAAGGCAAACCATGACACCTGTCAGTGTCTGCAGGGTGGGGTGAGGTGGAATGGTGTGAGCGTTATGGCTGATGACACAAAGGCACGCCCCAATGCCTGTCAAGTCTCTGCAGAGTGGGGGCGGAGGTTGGCATTAGTTCAATACTTCACTGCCATTCCTATTATGCATCTCTCTAACTCATGCAGTACCAATGCCAATACCAGCAAGCAAACATTCGGCATTTACAAATGCTTGTTGCTATTATGAACTGGATTAAAAGTTTATAAATGAAAAAAAATAATAAAAAACTGTTAAAACTTAAAAAATCATTTTGGAGGTAGTGAAAGAGTACCATTTGAGAAAATAGTTCTTCAAGGATTGTAGTCAGCAGGTGGCACTGTTTTACTCACAGCAGGTGGGGCTCTTGTGACAGTCTAACCTCTCTTCCAGCCTCAACCTGGATGTGAACTGTGGTACCCTCATCTACTCATTGTCTCTCTTTCCACTTAGAGAAAGTGTGTATGAATTGTATATATATATTTTTTAGTGACATCTTTTGTGGGCTATTTTTCCATTTGTGCAGAGGTATAGTTGGAAGCAACAGTGCTGAAAGCAGGAGTTCTGTAAGTGCAGCCGTTTTTGAATGTGCACACACTTTGCTGTGAGACTTTGGTTTCATTTCTGTGTTTGGCGCTGCCGCTGACCACGAGTATAGAAAGTCACAGGGAGAGACAGTCAAGAGGAGTGCAGTTTTTTTTGTGCATGCCACAGCTGGCATCATTGTGGTTTGTAGCAGGGTCTTACACGGGCTGTGGAGCAGTTTGGCATGAGGTAGCCTTTTAAGCTTCGTAAGTAGAAGTACGAGTGGAGTGGTATGTACTGCTTAAGCAAAGGTGTTGCCAGAACTTGTTTTAAACTGTAAGTATGTAGTTAGATATTCTCACGGCTGAAATGAGTTCTCAGCCAATCAGGTTGCTGGATTTTCAGCAACCAGTTCATAATATGGGTTTTAAACTACCATTTTAAGCATGCACAGTAGAAAAGAACATCATAGCCTTCAATAATGTACTGCATGCTCAAAACAATTCCTGTTATTGTGTATGTGTCAGTAGTCCTATGTGTTGAGTAAAAATATTAAAACAGCACTTAATTATGTACTGAAAGGCTCAGTATTAATAACAAAGTTTTCAGTATATAAAATGCAATTAGTGGCTTTTTTTAACTTGGCTCTATTGAGAGATGACATGCATACATTACCAGGCATTAACCATGAACAGTACATTGTCTGTGCCTACACACTACACTGAGGTAGTCACAGTCAGATGGAGATGTTGGGTAGTAGTCCATGCTGGCCCCTGTGGAGGAAGGGAGTAACAGTGATGGGTGCCCCACTCAACACCAAGAGGAATCTGGAATGGAATGAAAAAGGACCACTGGACATCAGGGAATGCTTGTTGTGTGATATGGAGAGGATGAAGTGACCCTGGGCTCCAGGGTGTGCTTACAGTAAGCAAGGGAGATGGAGGAGTGCCACTGAACACCAGAGAGTGCTTCACATATGGCTGGGAGAAAAGAGATGCCAATGAACACTGAAGAATCCTTTGAAGGGGACAGGAAGAGGAAAGAGATGCCACCAAACACCAGCGTGCGCTTGGCATGAGACAAAGAGAGGAAAGAGATGCCATTGAATACCAGAGAGTGCTTGAAAGAGCACTAGGTCATAACAGTACCAACAATAACAGTGCAGGCTACAAGAGCACCTGCAATAATGTCACCAGTTTTCTTTTTATGGTGGGTTCTGCCCCCACCCCACCCCATACTAAAACATCCCAACTCCAGGGGGAGGGTATCATGGGGAAAAAAAATAATTTGTGGGGCTGTGGAATACTCATTTTCACAGCCCCTCATAAATAAACTTAAGTCCCAACTGGCAAAAAGTGCAGGAGACCAGGATTAGAACCCTAGTCTCTACTCCCACCCTGCTGAGCTGCTCCATGTCTCAGCCCTCCACACCACAGGAGCAGCTTGGCCAACTTCCTGGATTCTTTCCCCCTTGTCCTGTGGTAGCACCACGGACAGCAACCTGGGGATCGCTTACTGCAAGCACTGTAAATCCTCTCTCACTGTCCACGGCAGCGCTGTTCAGAGTAGCACTGTCTTTCCTTGTTCTATTCCGGTAGTGCTCTTCTAACTGGGTACACTTGAAATGGGAGAGAGAGAGAGAGAGAGAGAGAGAGAGATGTTAAAGGGTGCCACTGGCACCAGTGAATGCATGGAATAGGACATGGAGAGGAGGAGGAGGATACTACTGTATGTGAGAGAATACGTGGAATGGGACAGAGAGAGGGAGGAGTGCTACTGGATAGCAGAGAGTGTTTTTAACAGGCCAGGGAGATAAAGGTGCCCACATGTTACCAGCAACTGTTTGGAGTGGGATTGAGAGAGGGACAGGGGAAAGGGATACCAGTGCACACAAGTGAGCATTTGGAAGGAGTCTTGGAGGAGGCAAATGCACTGACCACCAGGGAATGATATGAGTGGGACAGAGTAAGGGAGGGGTATGACTAGGCACTGGGGGGCACATCGAATGAGACAGGGAGGGGAGTGTGGTACTGCACTGTATAGGTGTAGTCCTTTGGTTGAAACATTAAGCCAAGGTCCCTTTTGTCCATCTCTGGTCTCTGTCCAGGTGGAAGTAAATGATCCCATGACACTTATCGAAGAAGAGTAGAGGAATGTCATTGAAAAGAAAATAGCATACAGATCAAAGAAATATACATAATTTACAAATCCTTTACAGCTCATTGCTTTATGAAAAGCAAGTTAGACACTTCCTGTGCCATTACACATTAATTAACAAAATTATAGAGAACTGTGCTTACATAGCATGATACGTTTCAAAAAATGGCAATGTGCTATTCCTCAAGATGTGTGTGCCATCCAAGTACAATTTCTCCACAGTTTTTTAAACAAGTTGTGACATATTTGATTAGACTTAGTTTGGTAAATCCTCTGCATACAATTTGTAATGCTGGTGACAGTGTCTATTGAGGTGTGTAATTTCTGTTGAATCAGACAAGACACATTTCGAACAGGATGTGAAAAGTGATAGCTGTACTGTTCATGGGGAGGTGTAAAAAATGGCAATGTTAAAAATCTGGAGGGAAAATATAAAAAAAACTGAAGTCACAAGCGTGCATAGAAACTGCGCAAAGCACACCCGTAATGTAATTAGTTTGGGGATTTTTTACAGCAGACTGTCAACACAGGCATTTTGGGACCTCTGCTCATGAATAGTGTCACTGTGATTTTCTTAATCTGTCCTGAACACTGATTTCCCACAGTGACCACGCATTTCTGGGCCAGAAGTATGAAAACACATTTTGGCCAGGGTGTGAAAAATGACAGCTGTACTGTTCATAAGGAGGTGTGGAAAAATGCCAGTGCTGAAAATCTGGACTGAAAATAGTACAAATTCATGAAGCTACAAGGATGCATGGGAACTGTGCAATGCACGCTCGTAACACAGTTATTTTATGGACTTCTGTCACCAAATTTTCAACATAGCCATTTTAAGACCTCTGCTCATGAACAGTGTCACTGTGATTTTCTTAATCTGTCCTGAACATTGATTTTGCACGCCAACTGCGCCATTGCACGCTACATGTGCACAAACACATTTTGGGCAAAATGTGAAAAATGGCAGCTGTACTGCTCATAAGGAAGTGTGGCAAAATGGCAATGTTGAAAATCTGGGTGAAAATATAAAAATTTGCGAGATTACGGCGTAATGTAGGAACTGCGCAACACCACGCTCATAAAACTCATTTTGGGAATTTTTCACCACATTTTCAACATAGAGTTTTGGGGGTCTATCTCATGAACTGTGACACTGTCGTTTTGTTACTCAGTCCCAAAAGGTGGTTCCACGCAGTGACCGCAAAATCACCTTTCGGGACCGAATAACAAAATGACAGTGACTGAGTTCATGAAGTGGGGCCCCAAAAACCCCATGTTGAAAATTTGGTGAACAAAATTCCATAAAAATTCCAAAAAACAAAAATGATGTGCACCAAAGTTAAAAAAAAAAACATTTATGCCATTACACAGCTTACCAGCATTTCTTCAGTTCGTGGTCGGCTTTGAAGAGGGCAGACCTGTTCCCAGTCCACCGGAGATCATCATGCCAGCCTCCGGAGGTAAGTATAGGGTCGGGAGTGTGTGGGGAGGTGGGTGCACAGAGGGTGGCACGGGTTGGGGAGAGGGGTGAGGCAGTCAACGAGGACCTTTTTTTCAGGTGTTTTATGTTTGTTTACACTCATGGGACTTTTCCATGCTGGGGTGGGCTCCCAGCATGTGAGTTCAGAGATTTTTGGGGGCAGTGGAGCCGATGGGGGATTGGGCACCGTCAGCCATACGGACTTCTGCCATGCTGGGGTGGGCTTCCAGCGTGGCACCTGGAAGTCTGTTGGGGGGCAGCAATGAAGCCGATGGGGGATTGGGCGGGGGGCCAGCCATACGGTGTGCGGGGGGGAGCACATGATCATGCTGGGCTGGGCTCCCAGCATGCTACTTGGGGTGGGAAGAGTAGACAAAAACCAAGCTGTCTATGACAGCTGTATAGATGCAGTGCAGAGTGTAGGCACTTTGCATACTGCCGCCGACAGCATGTAAATTACCTGCCAATGGCAGTATGCAAATTGCCTACACATTACCACCGTTGATTGCAGCATTTTTTCACTTTCAACTGTATGCCACTGCATCTGAACGGCTGTCATAGACAGCTCCGACATTCATTGGTGTGGTGCGGCCACGCCTGCAAAAGGGAGCAGGGCATTGGAAGTCGGGGAGGCACACCTACCAAAACTCGTATGGCGGCACTATGTTTCTTGCACATGCGTGCAAGCAAACATAAAAATGAGAGATCTGAAGAGGTTAGAAAACTGGTACAAAGAATGGCAGTTGGGTTTCAATGCAAAAAAGTGCAGGGTTATGCACCTGGGAAGAGGGAATCCTAAGATCAAGTATGAACTAGATGGGGTAACACTGGAGGCCACCAAAAGGAAAGGGATCTAGGGGTAGTCATAGAAGACAACCTCAAAGTGGCTAAACAGTGTGACAAAGTAATCAGAAAGGCTAATAGAATACTAGGGTGCATAGCAAGGGTATAACAAGTAGAAGGAGGGAAGTGGTGGTGCCATTGTACAACTGCCTAGTAAGACCTCATCTGGAGTACTGTGTTCAGTTCTGGAGGCCCCATCTCCAAAACGACAGACAGGATGGAAATGGTACACAGGAAGATGACAAAAATGGTGTCCAGGATGCAGCATGAGTCATATGAGGAGAGACTCAAAGCTTTCAATATGTACTCCCTGGAGGAGAGGAGAGAGAGAGGAGGATATGATAGAGACCTTCAAGTATCTGAAGGGAATCAATAGGGTACCAGAGGGGAGCATCTTTCACATTAAGAGAAACAGCAGAACAAGGGGGCACAGCATGAGACTAAAAGGGGGAAAACACAGGGGAACTTGAGGAAATTCTACTTCACTGAAAGAGTGGTGGAGAGATGGAACAGGCTCCCCCAGGAAGTTGTGGGGGCAGCCACGGTTCAGGGATTCAAGAATGCGTGGGATAGGCACATGGGAATTATCAAGCTAGAGCAAAAGGGGGGAACTTGTTGTAACATCTAGGGTACCTTAAGCATTAGAAAGAGGGATAGGGCAGACTAGATAGGCCACAAGGCCCTTATACTAACATACTAACATACTATTTGCCAGCAGATTAGGCCTTATGGTCTATCAAGTTGTCTGCAGTTACAAAAGGTACTGAAAAATTATTCTTAAGGAATATAGACTGAAAAAACATTGATGGAGTGATCGTGTTCAGACCCCCATCTTCAACCTGTCTGTACAATATAGTATGTTTCTCTTAACTGGGTTAAGGTGACAACCCCAAGCACCCTGAAAATATGCTATATGATCTCATTTCTAAAGCACAAGGTCAAACGTGTGACTTCCATACAGTGCTAAACGCATGGGCAAATGTCCACATGGATGGCATCTAGACTAGACTGTTTTTGTTGTTATCCATACAGTTAATGTGTCCTGTACTAATCTTCCCATTGCATATTGTCTAGTCAGTATATACCTTTGTTTTATACTGTCTACCAATGTACGCATGTCTGTATGGTCTCCTGCACTGTCGATACTGTATTCATATCCTGCTAATCACCAAGTGTATTGTTCCACTCTTAAATGAATGACTGTACTTGTAACTAACTTCGTGTCACCCTTGAAAAGGGATCTTCAGGACCCAGTGGGCCTATCCAGTTAACAAAATTGAAATAAATAATATAAATAAAGTGGAGAAGGGAAAACATGGCTCAGATGTAAGAATATAGGGACTAACAGAGTTTTAATTAGGAAGACTCTCTTCTACGTAGATAGAGTTCTGCCCTTCCATAAAACCAATCTGTCATTAGCCAGTAACAGCAGACTCTCCCAATTTTGTAGGGCTGAATTTGTTTGGGAAGAACAATGCCCAGTATTTTCAAAGGAGAGTCTACGATAGGGTTTCCTGCAATAGGAATAACAATGGGCAGAGTAGTGCTGGGACCAAAATGTATTTCCTTATTTTTGTCATCATTTATTTTTGCTCCCAACATATGTAAGAAGGAATAAAAAAAACACTGCTGTATGGGTAATGCAGAATCTTCGTACTGTGTAATCAGGCATAGATCATCTGCTTATGCATTGATCTTGGGGAGGGTTAATAATGGGTCAAAGGACAACCCTGTATATTCTGGGCTATGTCCTGCTATGCCAGGTCGCTCCTGTAAAAAAGCTTTCAGCTTAGTGTGCTACTCCTGGTTAAACAACTAAATAATAAATAAATAAATAAATAAATAAATAAATAAATGTTCTATAGTCGCTACATAGGATCAATGGCAAAAATATACAAGAGCGGACTAAGTGGTCATCCCTACCATACTCCCTGTCTGGCAACCACAGTATTCCTTCTGTACCCATTTACCAGTATGTGAGGAGTAAGCTCTGCAATTCTCAATAGTATTGGGATCCCAGAAATGAAATGTCTTGGATATCACATGTCACTAAAGTCTTAAGTAAATGTCTATAACACGATCATAGGCTTTTGCTTGATCCAAACGAAATCCAGAAACAGACCCACATGCCCCCCTCTCAAGTAGTTCTCTTATCATAATTAAATTATCACAAACTAATGTTTGAGGAATAGCACATATTTGGTATGATGCAATCCCTACAGAGGAAACAACTGAAAATCTTTCAAAACAAACAAAAAGTTGCAAGATGTTCGGAATTCACCAAGCTGGTGCTATACTGGGGTAGCCAACCCATGGACTGAACAATTAATACGACTACAAGACCATAATATATAGAGCAAATTGCCCCCAAGGAGCATTACATCTCCAACATATATCTTTTGGCAAAATATTTAAATGGCAAAGAACTGATGGGGTCTTGTACCAAAAATGAAGTATTTTGTATCGGATAAGCATACTTTGAACATCTTTAAAAATATAGCGGCACAAGGTCCAGCATTTTTTCCATTGTGATTCTGAGGTTTTGAGTTGCAGTACAGACTCCCATTTACAGTAGTTTTGGCCAGCAGTGACTCATCCGGTAGATAATCCCTAATGGATCTATAAATTGTTCCAGCTGTACCACACAGGCTGCAGCAAAGGCCAGTACCATGCTCGGGTGCATAGACAGAGGTATCACTAGCAGAAGGAGGGAGGTGGTGATACCACTATACAAAACACTGGTGAGGCCTCACCTGGAATACTGTGTACAGTTCTGGTGGCCACATCTTCATCAGAACCTAGACAGAGTGGAGACAGTCCAGAGAAGGGCAACAAAGATGGTACATGGCTTGCACTGGGAAACATATGAGGGGAGATTGAAAGACCTTAATACATACTCACTGGAGTAAAGGAGGTCTCCTATAGTCCAACAACCAGATCTCTCAGAGGCAAACAAGTAAAATAACAAAGATAACAGCCACAACCAAGTAAGTAGAGAGAAAACCAAGCCATTTAAGATGTACAGAGGGATGTAGGTCGATCAATAACTATGATCTGCGACCACCACACTGCACATCAGTGTGTGAGGTAAGCAGCAAAAGCAGGAAAATCAAAACAAACTGAAAAACATCCAAGTTCACAGTGGTATACAGTACTATTGAGCAGTACCACTTACTTGCTAACATTGAAACAGAACTTTTTTTTTTAATATGAATTCTTCCTCCTCTAAAAATCAACTGAAAAGGTTTTTTAAAATGCATATTTGAATATTTTTCTTCATATTTTTTTAAATTGAGCCATTGTATAATAGCAATAATGCATGGCAGTGTGTGTGTTGTTTTGGGATGATGTCACTTCTCGGCATGGAACCCACTCGGCCTGCGGCCTCGTGCATCAACCACCTAAGGCATGACGTTATCCTGGCACAACACACACCTTATCATGCATTATTGCTTAATTCAAAGCAGCAATACAGCAGGGATAGATACAGTCTAACTTGCAAAGAGAGTTTTTTTCATACAAATTTATTTATTAAAAGAATCTTACCAGGAAAGGCTCACTTAGCCATTATTCAAATTATTATTATTTTATTCTTATGAGATTTGAATCCTGCCAATGCCAGAAAATTTTTTTAAGGGAAACATTGAAAGTAACTTTAAATAAAACTCCTTCTACCTCTAATGTAATTCTCTTTTTTGAGGATGTCCTTTTTTATATAACTTTCTTAAATGATACATTATCTGAACATAAGTTACCTTTCCTATCACAGTAAAGCACATACTGATTGATTAATTAAATGACTGAACATGAATACTGATTGCTTGACTGATCAATGATCATTAGTGCTAATTATCAAAAATGTTTGTGATTAGAAAAAAGTTTAAGTGCCGGCTCCATGGCGCCAGGCAATAGGGGATCGTCTAGTATGCTGGTGACCCGGGTTCGTGCCCAAGCCCAGGACATCAGGAGTGGAGGCTGGCAGGGAGGGCTCAAGAGCATCCTTTGGATGCTCTCTTCCCGGGGGAAGGGTTACAGAGGACACCACCCTGTAGCGGCTAATCGTGGCCGGATTCAGCCTTATGCTTTGTGGCGTGGGTGACCACGCACCACCTGCACAAGCAATGAGGATGCTGCAGTGTGCCTCCTAGGGGGTTGAGAGACATAATACAGGAAAATGGCCACAGATGTCAGCTGGATGACGGTGGTCTGCCTCCCCTGGCCGTGAAGCCAGGAAGCCCCCATGTCGACCCCGTGCTGACCAAGATTTGAGGGGGTGCCAACAAGGGCACCTTGATCTCCCCTCCCGGATACCCTGCCATGGATAGGCCCCCCCCCATGAAGGGATATGTCAGGATAGTTGGCAGCAGGGAAGACAGTCAGCAGAATGGGGGGGGACAGTGGAGGGTGAGGACTTGGCCACCAGAAGGAGTGGGTGGTGGGTTGGAGGAAGGGGGCATAAACAAAAGCATGCAAAAAGAAAAAAGTTTTATCTTTTACAGCTCATATATTTCTATTGCTCCTATTACATGGGCAGTGATCTAGTTGTAAACATACAGCAAGTGGCATGCTAAAGAGAGATCAGAGTTTAGGACTAGAGGTAGGTAACAATAAAGAAATATCCCCATTTTTGAGTGGTTCATTTATTTGAGATTGTCGGCACTGGGATAGCCTGATATATGTGCATCACATTGCCTAGTTTTCAAGATGGTCAAAGGGTAGCATTTAAAATAGCAGTATCAGCAGCACATTTAAATTACTTATCCTATATACAATATGTGCAATTCATTACGCATGTGCAATAGTTACAGTGCCATTGATATGAAAGCATAAGTCATGCATTATTTACAGAACTTTACAGTTACATCTCACATACAGAGTTATATAGAATTCAGGAGAAAACTGGTGTCTCCAATAGAACACATCAGAATGTAGACAAGGTAACTGGCATGTAGTGTTAGATAATAAGGCATAGCAACTGAGTGGCAGCTATTAACTAAAGATGCAACAAATCACCTTTTATGTCTCATGGCAGTTGCATGATTTGTCTAAATCATGCCTTTCAACTCCCTGCATTAAAATACAGTCTATAGCACTGGCTTTCAAAATGCAAAATACATGTTTAAAATATGTAGTACTTTCAGTTTTTAAAGAATAATACATTTGAAAATTGTAGGCCCATATATTTAGTGTTACGGAACGTTTCTATCAGGTTGGCTTAATTTGTTAATAGTTTCCACATCCAGAAATAGCTCCTAAATAATGTGAAATGCAAGGATAGCTTTGTGGATATGGCAGGATAAATATGAATATTTACTACTGTACATAGCAATATGCAAAATGTACAGTAGCTGAGAGATATGGTCTAAATGCTTATACATAGCAGACTTGAATTGGGCAAGGCATCCAATACACTTCATATAGTCTGGCCATGCATTCCAGCTTTTGGGTGCTGAAATATTAAATGGCTGTTCACCGATCATTCATTTTTGAGTCATGAAGGAGTTCCTTTTTCTGAGAATTTAACCTGTAAATAGAGATCATTTTGGTGAGTAGATCACGCATTTAATGGGGAGATGTGACTTGAGTGGGCCCAGGACTGAACCCTGTGGCACTGCCCTTGTCACATCCTTAGCTTCTGAGTAGTCCTGAGTGGGTTTATATATAGACATTGCCTATAGCTCTCTTCTATCCCTGAGAACTAGAATGAGAGCTAGGGAGCTAGAATGCCAAGTGACTTATAATGGTGTCAGCCAGGACGCAACACAGTATATCACAGAATGCTGCGGTATACTGCAGAGAACAGTGTAATTCAATGTCAGTTAAGCCCTTTTGTCATGCAATATTTTGTGACCTGTCACTTACTGCAAGTTACTGTGTCGCATTGTGGCTTGTTCCACTGTATATACTGTAGGTCACAGTGATGTGTGGTGCGATCCACACCCAGTACAAATGCATGCTTGGCTGTAAATGACAGTGAGCTTATGCTATATTATTGGTCATGCCATCCTGCAGACCACGTCAACATAATGCAGAGTGGGGAGAAGATATTGTGTTAGGATCAGTTTTCTGGTTCGCGTGTCCAGACTGTGTCTGTATCTTTTGGGGCATGTTTTTTGCCACATGTTCTAAGTGCTGATCAATGACTGGACAGTACCTACTCATACTCTCATATAAAGTACTGGAAGCTTTGGACTTTTTCTAGACACTCCCTTTCAGTTGTATGGCTATTAAAATCTGCATGGTTTCCATGTTTATTTGAGAAAATTACTACTTTGGTTTTCTTTGCATTTAGTTGCGGCCTGTTTACATAACTTGGAACAGTAACAGCAAGGGCATGCAGAGAAACCACAGCCCTGTTTTTACAGCACCGAATTCCTTTCACTAACAGCAGATTATAATGCCACAAACACAGAACTGACTTCACCGCATGCTGAATCAGTCAAAGTAGATGGACTGTGAAGACACTGACCAAGGAGCTCAAGCAGAAACAAGAAATATCTGTAGCAAGTAATAATGTGAATGGCGAAAGCATAGCCAAAAAAAGTAAAAGCATTTTCATTTAAACATAGCATTTTAGATACAGTATTTCAAAGCTGTTGTCCCATATTAGTGCAAATTTCAGAACAGTTTTAGGGTAATATTTTCTGTCTAGTCTTATTGTGAAAGTTTCTCTAATTGTTTTTTTATTTGCAGTTTGCTGACTGTGAAAGGCACATTAAGCCAAAGCTTATTTCCAGGTGTGATGCAGATCAGAGGGAGTAGTTGGGAGGATACCAGTAGCAAAAAAGAAAAAAAATCTGTGAAATAAACATATATTTAACAAAATAAATACACGTGGTGAACAGTGCAAAATTTAAAAATACAAAAGTACAAAGGGGCACAGGAAAAAATCACGTTGGTAAGAGGACAAAAGCTTGGGTGGGCAAACATAAAGGGGAAACAAGCGTACTAGGGTGGGGTAGAAAGAAGGGGGAAGAAAAAAGGCAGCCGGAGGGGGAATATACAGTAGGTGTAGGAGGGGTCTACTTGCAGGTGCAAGTGTGCATGGAGAGGTCCAAAAGGGGATCTTTGAAAAAATATAGGGAAGATAACGAGCAGGGACATGGAGGAAGATCGTTTCAGAGGAGGGGAAGGAAGGAGAAGGCAGATACCTAAAGTATAGTAGCAAAGTAGCATAGTATTTTGAGGTCAAAAGGGACTCTAGGTCCATCATGTATGCCCTTTCTGCTTCATAAGAAGGGATTAAATGAGTATTCTGTGCAAACATGTACCACTTTGTAGGGACTTCCTACCCACTTAACTACCCAGGGTGCCATGTGTTTACCTTGGTAAGCAGAAGTCATTCCAGGCTTGCCTTAAAGGCTGAACTGTCTTTATGTCCACTCTCCCCAATTTTAGGCAGTTCCATATATTCACCATCAGATGGGAGGAAAAAGTGCCTCCCAACATCACCTCTGAATTTACCATCCTTGAGCTTCAGGACACGTTGCTGCATCCTGCTGCACAACACAAGATTAAGTATCTCCGACTGTGGTAGCACTACTGCTCGTGACACTGGTGACCTGAGTTCAGGAATGAGCCGAGTCATTGGGGGCCAGCCAAGGGGAGGAGGATTGAGCATCTCAGAGAACGCTGTCCTCCTGCAGGGAGGGAGGACTCCACACTCTGCTGGGATACTGCCACCTAGATAACCACTGGTTGCAACTCAGCTAGAGATGGACAGCAGGGAGGGGGTATGTTGCAGACTTCGGCACGGTGACGCATGCAATGCAAGCCCATGCATGCATTGACATCCTGGGGAATGCAATGGGAAAAAAACACTGCAACCCTAGCAGCTGTATGACAGAGACAGCCCCAGCACTTTGAGGTCTCCCACCTCACCGGCACGTGCCCTGTCTGATATAGACATGACAGTACAATGGTAAGGCTCCCCCCCGACCCCACCTGGGGAGTAGAGCCACAGCTGCAGGAAGGTAGGAGGCAATGACTGGGAAGTAGGAGGAGATCGGGTGGTACCTTGCTGTCCCGAGGAGTAGAGGGACTGGAGAAAGGGAGCATAAATAGAAAGTATAAAAAAAAAATTCTGAGATCATGCCCCCTCTCTGCCTACTTTTCTACAGGGTGAACATGTTAAAGGCTGCCAGCCTCTCCTCATAGCATTTGTCCCCCTTACCACTGATCATTTTGGTGGCCCTGTGTTACACCCTCTTGACTGCTACAGTGTCCTGTTTGTACTGAAGATACAAATTCTACACAAATGGACCCCAGCATGCTGCAGGCCCTTTGACAACATCTGCACACTGCTTGACCTGCTTCAGCCCCTTGTCTATTATAACACCCAAATCCTTTTCCTTCTGCATTGCAGCACAAGGAGTCCCACCCTGTGTGCTGGTTCTACCCCTGTTTTTCCTCCTCAAGTGTATCCCCTTGCACTTAGCCACAGTATAGAGTATCTGTGGCTCCAGGGGTCAAACCATTCATCCAGCTTGTTCAGGCCCTCCTGTTGCCTGTTCCGGTACTTAAGGGAGTCCAGTACCTTGACTAGCTTAGTGTCATCAGTAAACTTAAGCAGCCTGCTGGAGATCCCTGCTTCTCTAGATGTTTACTGTACATAGATGGGAAATGATAGAAGATTGAGCCCATTGAATCAGCTACCTGACAATTCCTCCCAGTCATTTCGCTCCACGACAACTCATCCCATACTATTAGCTCCAGCATCAATCAGCTGTCATGTCAATTTGCCCCTGGACAGTTTGCCTCCAGCATGATTATTATAAATCAACTTCCAGGTGGGCACAATTCACCCACCAGATGAGGAAATGTGCTCAGGGGTTGTAGAAGTGGAAGTCGTACTATAATTGTTCTTAGAGTACAGTACGATATGTAGTGTAGTGGGAGCATATTGCCTGGGGATGAATTGATGTGGGAGCCAATTGACAATGGAGTTAATAGCCCAGGGTGAGTTGCTGCAGAGCCAACTGACTGAGATGAATTAACGTGTCCCCCATCAAGTCTGTCCTGTTGTTCCTATATAGATTTACTCAACCCATTCAGAATTCTTCCCACCCCATCTCCCTTTTGCTTCTAACTGCTCCCTTGAAACTGTTCTTTTGGTTTTAAAACCCATGATTGTCATAGCATAATCACATTGCTAAGTAAATTTGCCCACCAAACCACCACCATCCCAGTGAAGAAGTATTTTTTGATGTCCATCTTCAATTTTCCTCCCCCTACCCCTCTAGTTTAAGATTATGCCCCCAGTGGTGTGTTCTTCCTGGCCTAAATAACTCAGAGGAGTCCACCCTATAAGGTCCTTGCATGCTTTAACAGGTCTCTGTCAAGTCCTTCTTTTCCTGCTGTCTTCCAGTAAGTACATGCTAAGATGTTCTTATTTTTACTGATAAGTCTTACATTGCTGCCCATGGATCATTTTTGTAGCTCTCCGCTGAATAGTTTCTAACCACTTCCTCTCCTCCTTCAGGATTCCAAAACTGCATGCAGTTCTTCAAGTGTGGTGTAACCAATGACCTGTACATTCACGGTATCACATCTTTGATGCGACCAGTGAAAACCTGGCTAATACATCCCAGCATCCTATTGACTTTCCCATATGGTGTATTGCATTGGGAAGATGCTTTTAAACTGTTGTTTATTATAACACCCACCTAGGTCCCGTTTCTCTTATGAGGGATCGACTTTGACCCACTGATGCAATATTTCCTCTGTGGACTTGTTTCCAATGTATATCACTTAACATTTTATGGCGTCACATTGTATTTTTCATATGCAGCTGGATCACTACTATAGCTTTTCTACAGTATAGCCTTTTTCATGCTGTTGACATCCTCGTCATTGCCCATCTTCCACTAGAGTTTAGTGTCATCTGCAAACAGACTCACTTTATCCTGGAGTCTTATCTTGATGCCCTTGATATACTGTACGTGTAAAAGAGTACCAACTGCAGGACAGACCTTTGTGGCACTCCTCTTGTGACCTTCCTGGCAACAGGAAACTGACCATTTAGGACCACTCTCTGGGTTACATCTGACAACCAGTTGTCAATCCATTCACTTAGTACAACCAGTTGCCAATCCATTCACTTAGTACAACCAGTTGCCAATCCATTCACTTAGTACAACCAGTTGCCAATCCATTCACTTAGTACAACCAGTTGCCAATCCATTCACTTAGTACAACCAGTTGTCAATCCATTTACTTAGTACAACCAGTTGTCAATCCATTTACTTAGTCCTCTCCTAGTCCTACTTCTCCTATCTTCTGAGAAGCCTCCAACATATGTGGCACAGAATCACAGGCCTTATTGTAGTGCAGAATGTTGGTTGCCTGACTCTTGTCTACCATCTGTGAACCATGTTGAGAAAGTCAAGTTTGTTGGATCTGACCCACATGAACCCATGCTGATTCCTATTGATTAGGCTGTTTTCCTTTAGAAAATTAGATTAATTTATGATGGACTCCAACAGCTTGCCCACCACTGATATCAAGCTCAACAACCTATAGTTCCCTGGGTTTTCCCTATCTCCACTCTAGTGCAGGGGGAACACATTAGGTATACTTTTGTCCTCTGCCACCTCTCCCATAGTCAGTGATTCCTTAAATAGGTCATCTAAGGGTGCTGCCAGAGCCTGAATCATTCTCTTTAGTATGCTGGGTGTAGCCCTGGTGACTTGTTTCTGTTAGGATTCTGAGGAACCTTCAGTACTCTTTCCATAGTTACATTAATCTTCAATCAGTTGCTACCAATATTTTTGAATCTAACCTTTCTGTCAGGAATTCGACCTTTACCATCCACTGTCAACATAGAAGTAAAGCAATGTAAGTTAACAGGGTTCCGAGGGGTCTAAAACAATGTAAGTTACTAGGCCTCCAAGAGGTCTAAAGCAATGTAAGTTAATAGGGCTCTGAGGAGTTTAAAGCAATGTAAGTTAATATTTCTCGGAGGGATTTAAAGCAATGTAAGTTAACAGGCCTCTGAGGGGTCTAAAGCAATGTAAGTTAACGGGCCTCCAAGGGGTCTAAAGCAATGTAAGTTAACAGGTCTTCGAGGGTCTAAAGCAATGTAAGTTAACAGGTCTCTGAGGGGTCTAACGCATTGTAAGTTAACAGGCCTCTGAGGAGTCTAAAGTAATGTAAGTTAACAGGCCTCTGAGGGGTCTAAAGTAATGTAAGTTAACAGGCCTCTGAGGGGTGCCTCTTATGGTATACTGTAAGAGACACCAATCATGAGGTTTGGGGGAGAGGACCATGAAGTCCAAACCTCACAAGAGATCTCTTATACCACAAGAGACACCCCTTCAGAACACTCTTAACTTATTATAAATCACTCAAGATTAGCTAGGTTTAGAGCTTTTTTTTAATCTACTTATGCTCCCCCCTTGCACTGAAGTGGAATGCTCTCTTCTAATGCTCCGGCAGGAGAGCACACTGTATGCAGGATAAGAAGTACAGTGTCTCTGTCTGCTGATTGGCTAAAATCACCTTAGTGTTCAGTGAATATATTTGCCTTAATTGTCATCATCCTATACTTGTTCACTCCTCATTTTTCCCTTATTTACTTGTAGAAAGTTTTGCCATTATTTTTGATTTCCTCCACTGTCCTTAGTTCTGTGTCCACTTTTTCTCTACTCATGATGCCTTGATTTGTTCAGATTTATTTTTATGTACAACCCTGTTGGTCTCATTCTGATCCCCCTTGTAAAACCTAACAGCTTTTGTCTAATACTGCCTTCCTCACTTGTTTGTATAGCCAAAGTGGCTTCTGTTGCTTCTTGGTCTTACTAAGCAATTTCATGCGAAGTTCAGAGCCACGCATCATTGCCCTTTTGATCATTGACCAAGTGTTCTCTACCCCCTATTTCATGTACACTAGGGAACTCAGCTGTTCTTTTATTATTAACTTAATTTTGCCACAGTTTACTTTCCTAAAGTCAGGGACCACAAAGCTGGATTTCAAATGCTCAGGTCCCAGAGCAATGCTAAACGTGATGGTGCTGTGGTTACTCAGTCCAGTTGGGTCCTTCATAATGGTATTCCTGATCATGTCTTAGTTGGACATTAACAACTTCCATTCCATTCTCATTCCATTGTGTGAGGAAGTATTCTGGAGTCATTTCTAGTAACTCTTGACTTTTTTGGCGTATTGCCATTGGAGTGTCCCAGTCTATGTCTGAGAGGTTGAATTACCCATGATTATTGTCCTCACAAGCAAAGTCTGTGGCAGAAAACTGAGATAAGCAGAGGGCATGAAGCAGAAAACAAAGTATTCTTCTAGTACAGAATATGCAGGAGCAGCACATGAATAAAGAAAGAATAGTTAGGTTAAGACAGGGAGGGGGTGGGAGGAAGGGGCAAGTGAAGACTAAGATACTGAACCACTATTTTTGTTCAGTTTTCACAATAGAAGAGAATGTCCCACTGCCTGACTGTGCAGTTGGACTTAAGCATGGTGGATGGGTCCAAAAAGGGTCACTGATGGTAGGGTGCTGAAGAGACTGAGTGTCCTAAAAGTGGACAAATCTATGGGACTGGACAAGATGCACCCAAGAGTGATGAGGGAGAGGTCACGGGTATTCCCAGAACAGCTAGAAGATATCTATAATGGCTCCGTAATCACTGGGGTGGTACCCCGGGATTGGAGGACAGCTGATTTAGTGCCCCTACACATAAGCAGTAGTACGGACAGTCCACAAAACTAGAGACCAATCTACAGTACCTGACATCTATGGTTGGGAAATTTCTAGACTCTGTCATCAAGAAAAGATTAATAGAATTCCTGGAAGCAAAGAATCTCTAGGATAACAGGCAGACAACACAGGCTTATGAAGCGGGAGGCCATGCCAGACAAACCTGAGCTAATTTTTTGAGTGGGTAACGAGGGCGGCTGATAAGGGGCAGGTGGTTCACATACTATACTTGAATTTTAGCAAGGACATTGCCTCATTATGTCACAGGATGCTGGTCAACATGCTAAGTGATCTGCGGGTGGAAAAAAGTTTAACAGGAGGGGTAGAAAGCTGGTTGAAAGAACAAATCCGGAGGGTGGTCATAAATGGAGGCTACTCAGAAGTTAAGGAATTGACAAGGGCAGTGCCGCAGGGTTCAGCCTGGGGGCTATCTTACATAACATATTCATTTGCAACATAGGGCTAGGAGTGCAGAGGAAAATCTGCCTCTGCAGAGACATTAAGATCTGTGGTAGGATGGACAGTGAGGAAGGGGGTCAACACAGTGTGGGAGGACTTGGAAAAGCTTAAAAAATGGTGTAGGATATGGCAGTTGAAAATCAAGGCCCAAAAGTGTAAGGTTACGCGCACATCGGGAGCAAAAAAATGAAAATGTTATACATGATGGGAGGAGTTGCAATACAGAGAACAGCCAAGGAAAGATTCCTGGGGTGATAATTTTGGACAGCCTGGAAGTGGCAGTACAACAGACCAATGGTAGTGCTAACAGCAAGCTGGTATGTGTATGAAGAGGTAGCAGCAGTAGAAGCAGGGACTCAGAAGTGATCCTTCCTTCCCCTGTATGGGTCCTTGGTTCTCTCCCCACCTGAAGTGCTATGCGAAGTACTGAAGACCACACTTGTGAATGGACTGTAAAAGGGTGGAGGCTGTGTAGAGGAAGGAAACCAAAATGATTCAGGGGTTATAGGAGAAAACATATGAAGAAAGGTTAACAGACCAACATGTATATACCCTGGTGATAAAGAAATGGATTGAATGGACCCGAAAAAGTCCTGACCCTTATCATCAGGATCAGGATCCTGGCCCAAGTCCTGATAAGGTCTGATTAGTGCTAAGTCGAATCAGAACCTTTTGTAAAATGTGGGGAAAAATTGAAAATCTGCCAAACCATTGCATAAAATAGCACAGAGAGATCTATTAAACACACAAGCAAGGTACACACAAAACCTGCAGGTGAAAAGAGACAAAAATGTATTACTATTCACAGCTCCACCAAAAAACTACTGAGCAGCACACATGGCCTGCATGACCTAACTATGTGGAAACATTTTTTTTATGTATTTTCTGTTTCATTTACTAGCTGCAGAAAGAAATTTAAACAACACCGTAGTCACCCAACAGCAGAGATGCAGCAAGTGCTGCTTGCCTGCAGGCAGACTGACATCCCTTCCCAGGACAGTTACTGTATTGTCATTTCACTCTGATACAGTCAGGAGGAGAGGGCCTAGGCAGAGTGAGATTTTACTTGGGAGGCAGCATACAATAATGATAGGAATAACAGGCCCTAAATGTATTTACAACAACAGTAAAAGACAAATGAGCACTGCACAAGGCCTGCATCACACAGTTATATAAAAAGTAATATTATCTCATTGCTGGCTCTAAAGCACCAGTCTGATAGCACAGATACAACTGGTTCCTGCCAGCTAATATGAAACTGCTGTCTGCTGGTCTTACTCTAGTTTCACTATGATGACTGCACACAGCTACAGTGCAAAGCTGACAAGTTCAATCTAGTCTTCCATACTCACAGTCACACCACATTGTGGTAGTGTTAACTTGAAGGAGTCCAATCCAAGTGATTCAGTTTTCAATTAGTTTCATAGCTTGGCTGACTGTAAATAAAATTAGTTTTATTTTTTTATCAAGTATTTGCCTTATTTTGTCTGGTTTTAACTATTAATAATTAAACACAGGATTGGTTTTGCTGATGATGACTTGGGTGAGACAGAGAGAGGGAGAGAGAGAGAGAGACAGGACATATCACTAGCCCTGGTGCTTAGTTTACTGCTGTGTGACAGTGTGTGTGTGTGTGACCCTGACTGACCCACCACAAATGCACCTGGCAAACACAAGCTGTCTGGTGCCTATTCCTGGTTATTTAGCAAGTACCCTCCCCTCCATCCATACATGGAGTCTAGGTCAAGTCACCTGGTCAGTTTTTGAGTGCCTATATGTAGCAGTGCTCTCTCCCCACAGCCCACACATGGAATATCAGAAGGAGTGAGTCTGTAAGCAGGGTGACTGAATAAAAGGAAATAGGAGGGAACAACCACACTGGGAGGCAGCCTGCCTGCTGCTTTACCTTCGTGTTTTCTCCTCCAGATTTTCCTTTTTAAAATATTTGCTGCTCTCTCTCCTTGCTCTACAGTCCCAATGTGTTTCTTCATCAATCAGTAGTAGCAAAATAGACTATGTGCCTAAGCCCTGCCCCTGCCTGAATACAGAATCAGTGAAAGGTCAGTTCAAGGCAGGCTCTAAGGAGGATTATACAATTACAAGAAAATTTCCTGGACTCTGATTGGTCAGTATGGCCCTGGCATGGTGAGGTTCTCCCAGCATGACCTCACTGTATTGATTTGGATGACCATTTTTCCTCCTAGATACATTATGCAGTGATGAGTGCATGGAGGATAGTTCAAAGAAACTGACAAAACTGCATTATATTGCCACACTAAAAATCTACTAAAAATATTTTTTAATTTTTTTTTATTTTGTCTAACAATGAGCCATTGTATAATAGCAATAACGCACTCCAGGGTGAGGGTTGTGCTAGGATAACCTCACTTCTGGGACATTGGATGCACTTGGCCTGCGGCCTCGTGCCCAACCACCCAGGCATGAGGTTATCCCAGCACAACCCACACCCTGTTGTGCCTTATTGCTTAAATGACTAAGATTTTCTCTTGCTGCAGCCTGTCTGCTGCTCTCTTTTTGTTTAACTCCCCCCCCCAGAATGATTTTTCTTTTAAAAAATTTTTTTCCTGCTCTGTAGACAGGTGTACCGGCCTAAACTTTTGATTTACGATGCAGAGGTTGGTATCTCTGCAGATTCCTGTGTAGATAGACCTCCCTTTTCAGAATGTGCTTGTTAACCCCGAGAAAATTGGTGGATGGCTCCTCAGGGGGCCTATTTCTGATTTTGGACATTGTGGGCCCTCCAGGCCCCATAGCTCAGCCTAGAAATGCCAGATTTACAATTCCAAGGTGTCATTTTTTACATTTATTGCCATGCCAAGTTGAATGGAATAACTTAGAAAATCCAAAATGGCCACCAAAATCCAATATGGCCACCATATCGCTAGTAAATACTTGATTCACTAATAATTTCCAAATCCCTAGCTTCCAATATGCCGAGTATCAATGATTCATGAACAGGGAGTTTATTATTATTATGTTTAATATAAACACATATTAAATTAATATAATAGAATGTAAATATAAATAAATGATGCATAATGCATCAGTCTGCTTGTTTGTGCCATTGACTCAAAATTGCATCCACTCTGTGAGAATTTGTCACTTTGTTCACAGGATTGCGTGGCGTGTTCATGTACGTTGTATGCCTGTTTAGTTTGTATTTCTAGTTTCTAGTTTTTAATTTTAGTTTCTGTTTCTGTTTCAGAAACATGGATAGTCATCTAGCTGTACCTGTTGGATTGATCAATCCATCCAATTTGCCTACCTGTGTTCTTTGTGAGAACCAAATTAGAGATACGGAACTGCAACTAATATTAGAAGAAAATGGGCTGAATACCATCAAGGCTTTTGCAGAGAAATGGTCAGTCACAAAACCAACTTCCAAGTACTCCAGAAACTTCAACCTCGTATGGAATAAAATCAGTGACCAACTTCCCCCCAGCCCTGGAGAAACAGGCCTACCTGTTCATACAATGTGTCACCAAACTTTCACCAGTGAAAGGAAATTAAACACCAACTCAATGAAACAACTTTCTTCGGATCAAACTTCTGAAGCTGAATTCTCCGGCATACCTGACCCACAGATGTTCAATAGCAATGAAGTGGTCCATGTAACTCGATGCAAAAGGAAATTGTTGGAATTTAAGAAGGATGAGACCTGCTTCATCTGTGATAAGAAAAGAAAAGAGAGGAAATATGGAAGAAAAACTCCAAAGAGTTGAACTTGAAGATGGAAAGATTACACTGCATGAAAGCATGTTATGCAATGAAAATTCCGATGATGTTCTTTTGTCTGGTGCAGCCAAACATTTGAAGGTCACTACCCCAATGTTGACGTCTTTACTGCAGATGTCAAATACTATCAAAGTGTTATGACACTTTCGTCTACGTCGGCAACTGAGAGAGACAAACACCGGGCGGATTGGAAAGCATTCACACAAAGAGTACTGAAACTAAATTTCTTCAAATTGTGAGAAGAAAGGTTGTTGAGCAGAAATGTTGCTATTTACTCCCAGAGTTACTGGAGGATCTTCATAACCTCTACGAGTTCCATGGATGCAAACAAGATGCTGGAATAAATCACACATTTCAGTTGAAGAATCTTAGCAATGAATTCGGAGATGAGATAGGTTTTACTGCAGGGAACAGGATACACAGGAATCCTCTCATTCTTCACTTGACAAAAGTAAACCCTCTTGATTATTCAACCTTGATTGGCAACCTTGAGAGGAGCTGTGCTCAGAGGTAGTGACATCACCAAGACATTTGCAAAGATGATCAATTGGAAATTAAAAGATAGACAAATTGACTCACCATAGTTTCCTATGGCATACAAAGACTAACTTTCTGAACTTTGATAATTATGAACCCATTCTGGAAATCTTCAATGTGATAGCTCTCTCTATAAGCCCTTCTAAGAAGATTAATGCTCTAGGTTATGCGACCATCCTAACAGAAATTCAAGCTACCAAGATATGGTCCATTGCTAGTGACTGGCAATGCCTCATTACCGGAGAACATTCTCCAAAGTCGATAGTTCTATTCATGGTCATTCATCATCTCACCAGAAGTAAAGAAGCAGTCAATCTTCTACATCATTTGGGGGCTGGTATTTCTTACACAAACATCAGAAAACAAAACAAGAAATTGGCCCATGATAGTAAATCTGAGAAAAAAAAAGAACCGCACATGATTCCGCCTCGACAGCCAACTCATGTCACAATTGATAACTCATATGGTAAGCAACAGACATTAACAGGAGTCTCAACAACACATGACACTAACTCAGCGATTTACGTACCCTGAATTTCGCATCCTGCCGTCATCTGCAATTTGCCAGTACAAGAAGAGAACATTCCAAGCAGCTCAACAAGAGATGTCCAGGAAACTTTTTGAGAGCTCAGAACCTATTGACTATGGGGATTATAAAATAGGAAAGAGAAAACCCCCACCGATCGTCCCATCCTACGATGAGGATGAAAGAAGGACCAAGCTTGATCTTTGTTTGAGCAAAGATTGTATTTGGGCTCTGGTAGCAAGCATAGAATCTTCCAAAGAAGATGAATCTCTTCCAGTCCTAGGATCATGGACAGCTTTCAATAAAAAAGCAACATCGACCACTACCTTCAAATCCCGAAAATGATTTTCTGCCCATTATACCACACGAACCAGATGATGCAGTTTCCAAATATTACCTTGACTTTCTCATGGATTTAATGGATGACCTACAAGTTGACCACATCTTCAGCCATAGCAATCATGCAGTTTTCTACAAGATTGCACAAATAATGTGGAAAGAAGAAAAATATACAAAAGTGGTTAATTTGATGGGAGGATTTCATGAACTGATGGTGAGACAGAAGATCCTCTACAAGCGATACGGTGCTATGGGACTTCGTGACTGGTGGGTTCAGGTGGGGATAATAGTGGATAGATCTGTTGACCTGGTCTTGGAAGGACGCCACTATTCTAGATTGATGAGGTTGCATAAACAGTCCCTCGAGGCTCTCCTATGAGTCATGGGATCCAAGATTCATGGCTCACTAACTGATGGACTACAAAAAAAGCTCATCAACATGAGAAGATCTGTATCAGCAGAATCCCTGAATCTTGTCCTCTTGGATGAATCTTTTCCTGAAGTGCAGTCATGAATGTTAGAAACCTCTGGCACCATGGGGCAGTGGGTGACAAGCTACATTGGTGACACCAGCTCTCTTCTCACCAAGGTCGCTGCATACAGAGACAAGAATCTGAACTTGCATCAGCAGGCTCAATGAGATATTGTACCTTTACTGTTTGCATTCAACTGTCGAAACTACTCTCAGTATTTGACGTGGTATCATGTAGACCTCATCAATCTGAAAGCCATCAATGAGAACACATACAATGAACTGCAGGAATATGGCAATGTGGCTGGTCTGTCTGGTGAGGTGTACTCCACGATACCTGGCGACCAAGTGACCATGGTCTCAATCAACAGAGAGGTCAAGGTGAGGGGTGGACCCATGAGAGGCAGTTACAGTACCTCCGAGGAAGCTGCTGGTGACTTCATTTTGAATTCCCACAAGCTCACTAAAATTCATTTGTCGCTGAAGGAGAAGATGCTTCTGAAAACATCGGCCACACACAATGAGTTGACATATGGTGCCATGAAGAAACATGAAGGTCAAGTGAAAGAGCCAGTGAAGAAACTTCACACATATTCAGATCTATGTCAGGGTGTAGCATGACACATTGCAATGGGCATTGAAATACCGCTGGCAATAGTAAAGGGTCTTTTGAAGGCAAGGGCTACAGGGGAAGTTATGTTGTGTACATTTATAAACGACTGCCTCCTATCAAGGAAAGTTGGTTTCTTCGAGCCCATTAAATGCAGTGGAATTTCCACAGGAATGGACAAGAAGAAAAAGAAACCCAAAGTGGAATCAGTCTTGAAAGACTGTCAGGCTCTCGGTATCATTGTTGCAAAGCGCCCCAACAAGAAAGATACATTTTTCCATCCGCTCACCACATATCCTGTTGCAATAGCAACTCCAGATGGAAACATCTACAAACCTAATACCAAACATCTTAAGAAATTATCTCATTGATGAAGCAGAAGCTTGAAGTTGTTCCCCTCCTCCATTATGCTCAGTATACATATATGATGCCATGGTGATGGTCAGAGCAGTTCCTGCACAGCGTACATGGGACAGCTTTTGGGAAGCACTTCTTGTCACATTCACACCTCCATCTACAGCAAATCAAGCAGAAGTCATTGTCATTTTTGATAACTATAAGGATGATCAGGAGTTCTCGGTGAAACAGCAAGAATGAGCTGAGCGAGCGGTAGGAACAGGAGGAATGCGACTTTACATGCGATCAGATTCGTAAGAGATGCCACAGGGAAAGGTGTATCAGCAGTACCTTCACAACAATGACAACAAAACAGATCTCATACAGCACTTCAATGAGTATGTTAGACAAGAGGATGTCAGAAGAAACTTACAACACCCGCTTACTATCAGCAATGGCAGAAGCACGTATACTATATACCCAGATTCAGAAGAATTCCTGTTTTCCTGCAACCATGAGGAGGCACATACGAGGATAGTGCTGCATTGTGCTCTTGCGAAAGGCCCAGTTGTCGTCCGAGCCAAAGATAGAGACATCCTCATTCTGATGATTTACACTTTCGCAAAGACCCTTCCAGATTTACCATGGATGCTCCAAATCAACCCTAACATATTTGTAAACATAGGATCTATATACGATCACATTGGACACGCTGCAAGTCTCAATTTGCCAACATACCATGCTGTCTCTGGATGTGATGCAGCGAGTTACTTCTACAAGGTATCAAAGAAATTAGTCTCAACTTTTGCACAGGGTCGAAGAAAGAATAAATCTCCTTTCAGGGCTTGGGGGAAAGCACATATGCTTCACAAGACACTGAACAAAATGTCAAGACCTTCATTCAACACTACGTGTACAATGGTACAGGAGGCGAGGATGTGGTAGACACACAAGTAAGGCAATACAATAATCTGAAAGTGAAGACTACACAAATGATTCTTCCAGACCCAGTGAGCCTATGTCAGCACATAAAGAGAGCAAATCTCGGAGCCTACTATTAGCACCACTGCACAAAGCCGGAAACCCCAAAAGTTGACCTTTGCATGTCAGGATGGAAATGAGAGGATGAAGCGCTGAGACCTGTGTGGTTCACTGGGTTTCAGTTACCTGATGTCCTACATCATAGAAGAAAGGGCAGAAGGTTAGCCGGCTGATGATGTGCAGCTGACGGAGATGAGGCAGACGATGAAGGTGAGTCAACACCTCAAAGACACACACAGAAGACCAAACAAAAACCTTTGACCACAGTGCCAATGATTGATTGTACAGGAGATGATGACACTGAAAATGACACATTGGCAGCCCATGAACAAACTTCTGCAGATGAATCTTCCAGCTTCCGGAGTGAATGTGACAGTTCAGATCCAGAGTGGTCTCCAATATAATGACTTCAAAACTGGACATTACAACCAAAGTGTACTGTTGACCCAAAATATTCATAGTGTTGGGTCAAATCATTGATAAAATGACTTAATTCTAAACAACAAATCAGCACATACAACATTTAGATTTTAAGCATTATGGTAAGTACTTCAAACTATTTTATCAGTAAATTGCCTCGTGAATTCAATTGTTTTATGTGGTATTAATGTGTGCATTTGGTCCTGTGTCTAACAAGGAGCCTCAAAGCAATATATAGATGTCATAAATGTTTAATGAATAAATGTTCAATATTTAGATGTTCATGAATCATTGATAATCGGTATCTTGGAAGCTAGGGATTTGGAAATTATTAGCGAATCAAGTATTTACTAGCGACATGGAGGCCATATTGGATTTTGTTGGCCATTTTGGATTTTCTAAGTTGTTCCATCCAACTTGGCATGGCAATAAATGTAGAAAACGACACTTTGGAATTGTAAATCTGGCATTCCTAGGACGAGTTACGGGGCACCAAGGGCCCACAACAACCCAAATCAGAAATAGGCCTCCCAAGGGGCCATCCACCAATTTTCTCGGGGGTAACAAGCAAATTCTGAAAGATGAGGTCTATCTACACAGGAATCTGCAGAGATATCAACCTCTGCATCATAAATTGAAAGATTAGGCCAGTACACCTGTCTACTGCTCATTCCCGCCATGTGGTATTTTCTACAGCTCTATCTAAAGATCTCCTACCTCTCGCACTGCTCCTTCATCTGCAGTTGTCAGGTGCTGGTCTGCTTTCAGCTGCCTCTCATCTAATCTCTGCCTGCCACTAGTGCTACAGTCAATCAAATTTGCCTGCACTGCTCTGTCCCTGCCCAGTTTGCTGCTGTACAAGTCTACAGCATGACTCATCTATCCTACCCATCATCTTAGTGCAGATTGCAGAAATCCAGGTTCTACAGGTAAAATTAACATTTGGCACCCAGCAGACCTGACCTCAGAACATCCACAGTGGTGACTTTGATTGATCTGGGGCTGTCAGAATGTACTGGATCAGGCAGGGGTCTGATTCTGGGCAGTCCGTCCATCAAACCCTAATAGAAACATATAAATATTTCCATGGGTTAAATATGGTAAACTGGGGAGAGCTGTGCACCCTAAGTGCAAATACAAGAATAAGGCATAACCTACTGAAGTTGGCTGGGGTGAAGTTCAGAAAAGATGTCCGAAAGTACTTTTTCACAAAAAGAGTGGTGGGCAGGTGGAACAGACTGCTGAGTGAAGTGGTCTGTGCTAATTTGCCTCTAGGGCCAGTGCTGCCCTCGATGAGACTGAAAATAGGCAGTGCTGTCTAGCCTTCCTTTCCTGGTAAAAAAAAAATAAATAATAAAATAAGTAAGTATAACAGTGGAGGAATACAAACAAGGGTGGAATATGCACAGGGCCTGATTAGATCAGGGGAGTTACAGTAAGAGAGTCTAGCAAGAAGATGGTTGGCAAATGGGGCCATCACACACGTATTAGGCTGGGTTGGATAGACTGAATAGGCTGATGGGCCTTTTACTGATGTGATTTTTTTTATATTTCTATGCTTCTTACCTGGTTAGCTACTGCATTAATTGCCCATTCCATTTGCTCATCCTGTCTGTCCCCTGATTCAGTGGCTTATAGATTACATCCCTCCTCCATTATCTGTTGACTAGAGCCATAGAGATTCAATGCCCTCCCACCTAAGACTGAATTGTCTAGTGAGACCCGTATGCTTTCCTTTACATACATTGTCATCTCCCCACCCTTCTGGCATGATCCCTGTCCCTCTCAGAAGAGTACAGCCGGGAACATTTGGGTGACAGCTGTTGTTTTGATTCTTCCATGTTTATCTTATTTGTATGCTAGCAATAGCTTACGCAGCTATTGCGGTTTGCAGTTCCTCCATTTTGTTCCCTAAGCTTTTCTCATTTATGTATGTGACCTTCTATTCACCCTTACTCTTGCATCGCATCCTATTTACGTTATTAAGCTTGCCTTCCTACCACTGTCACAATGACCTTGATCTGTTATTACATTCTTGTGGCTTGTGTGGGATGTGGGAGGGTCAGCTTTGTTCTCTTGGTATGTGTGTGTGTGCATTTGTGTGTGTGTGTGTGTGTGTGTGTGTGCGTGTGTGTGCGTGTGTTTCTGCTCTTTTCCTGTTACAATGTTCTCACCCAGGAATACTGTACTTTAAAATTTTACTGACTGTGACATCCAGCTACTGTCCCAAAGTACTGGTTCCCCATCACTTTAGATGCAGTCCCTTGACCACACAGCTTGCTGTCTTTCCAGATGGTTGCTCAGTCCCCAGAAAAGTGAAACTCTCGACTTTACACTATCCCTTTAGCCATGTGTTAAACACATTTATTTTATTGCTCTCACACTCTACTACATGTGGCACTAGTAACACCTTTGAGAAAGCCACCATGTCTACCATTTATCTCATCTTATTGCCTAACTCCTTGAAGTTGACCTTAACTGTTCTACACTGTTGTTTTCCTGGTCATTGGTTATTTATTTATTTTATTTGAAAAGGCTTCACCAGGAAAGACAACATGAGCTGTGGACAGCTTATTTCCAGAAGTGTTCTGTACATAAAGAGAGGAACTAATACAATGCCTATCAATCCTAGACAACAGTCATTATTGCATAAAAGAAAGTGTCAGTTAACAAAGTGAAAGTCAGAACCAAGGGATGAGACATACCAGGGTTAACAGAACAATATGTAGAAATAACATATAAGAAGCGATCCAGGAAAAGGTAGCACATAAGGTATAGGCCAGAGGAGAACAAAAAGTAGCAGGGTAGGCATAGGGATTAATAGATACAATTAGAGCTAAAAAGTTACGAAGTGCTATGTGGATTTGGAGAAAGAGAGAATTATAACACAAGTGGTGGAGGGGGTGGAAGAAGGACAGGGAGGGAGTAAGGGTAGGAGGCGAGAGGAGGGGCAAGCAAGGAACTAATCACTGTCAGGATGCTGAGAGCCCTGCAAGGGGACAGGGCCAGGCAGAAAAGGAGAAGAGAGAGGGGGGGAAGGGAAGGATGGAGAAAAGGAGGGGAGAAGCCAAGAACAAATCCCCTTCAGGATGCTGAGAACCCTGCATGGGGACAGGACCTGGCAGAGAAGGAGAGGGGGGGGCAATCCAGGGGTAGGGGGGAGAGAGGAAGGACGAGCCAGGAACTATTCCCCTTCAGGATGCTGAGAACCCTGCAAGGGGATGGGACCCAGCAGAAAAGGAAAAGGGAAGGGAAGAGGAGGGAAAGAGGAGGGGTGAGCCAAGATTTATACCCCATAAGGATACTGAGAACCCGGCAAGGCAGTGAAAGAGAAGATGGTACCGAGATGTAACACAACACATGGCTTCCCCCTCCCTGCTAAGCAGCATCTCCAGCCAGAGTGTTATCTTTTCTGTAGTCACTCCTACGAGGCACTGAACTGATCTCTTTGCACAGCCTGAGTGGCATGCCATGCTCCCTGTTCTCCTAACTAGAGTCCTCCACTGCTATGACATTCTTGTTCTCTCTCTCTTCTGCTACTTGACTGACTCCCCATTGGCTGATGCTTGCTGTATGGAGCATTCCCTCTCAAGGGTAACAAACTTCATCCATGCTGGAACAGTTCTCCTAAATCAGTTCTGCCAGGAGCACAAAATAATTCTTTTTTTTTTTCCTCTGGGGGTCTCCCCCATGCTGGTGCTACTCCTCCTTCCCCAATCAGTCCCTCTACTACAGTCCATTCACTAGTGTGGCCACATGTTGTATGCTGTGGTGATGGGAGTGCAGTTCGTTTTGGGCCACGTGCCATGTTGCTACTCGGGTGCTACAGTTCAGCACTGAGGACAGCCAGCTCTGCATGGGGGTCCAGGAATCTCCTACAAACTGGACAACCACGAGCTTCCCAGAACCCTTTTGGGAAGGTGTCAGATCTGCATTCCCTACAGCTGACCAGCTGCCCTTCCCCAAACCTTCTCCCTGTACTGCCTGTGCATAGGAAAGCGTGATTGGTGTTTGGTGTTTGACAAGGTGTGAAATGCAGTGTATCTTTAAGAGCTTCCTGCTTATGCCTCTCTCCCTTTTATTACTTTAGTCCAATCAGTTACACTCATGGCAATGAAATAAATGCGTGGTATGACTCACCTCACATATCTTGCTTCTGCTCATTGCTGGCTTTGTAGTTATACTGAGATGTGATCTCTTCACCCAGAAGGGAAACCCACCCCTTCTTGTTTCTGGTTAAAGCCCCTCCTCCCAAACTCCAGTTTGGCTGCTTCACACTCACTAGTAAGGCAAGTTGCTGGCTATAAAACTCAGTTTGTTTATTTATTTAAAAACTGGTAACGAGGAAAGGCATGCTTAGCAGAGGCTTATTTCTAGGTGCTACCCGGTGGAGGGGGAATACAGAAAGAATAAAATTATGAAATACCAGATAGCGGTTACATAGGCAATATTGCAGATGTAGAAGTAATGTGGAAGCCAAGTGTATTATCAACAGCATGGGTTAATGCAATGATATGTGGACAATCATGAAACAAAACAATAAAAGCGCACAGTGCCTGATGGAGTAGGCGACAGTTCTAGTGAGGTCCAAAAACAGACCATGGGTGAAGTTACCATTAGCATCAGTTAAAAGGAGGTCTGAGCAAGAGGGGATCACAACAGAGAGGATTAAAAGTCAAGAGGGGGATTGACAGGGACAGGAGGGAGCAGGAAGGTGCCCTAGCTGGCATCTAAGGGCAGGGAGTGAGGGGTAGAGACAGAAGGGAGCTGGGTCCAGATGGAAGGGAGGAGGGAGAGAAAGCAGCTTGTCCAGCAGAGGAGTGAGTGTGTGGAATGGAGAAGGTACGTGAATCCCTGGAGCAGAGAGAGAGTAACAAGAGAAGGGGGTAGGGGAGATGAATGAGGAAAGGTAGGCGAGAAAGGATTCAAACCATTATTTAGCAATGAGGGAGGCACCGTGGGACTGGTGATGAGACAGTAGTGGGATCATGGAGGAGGGAGACAATAAAGTGCCTGCTACAGCCTTACTGTCTTAAACTCCTGAATCTGACTTTCACACATTGAAGCTGCCGCTTGCTCAAGCCCACGGTTCCTTTCAGACAAATAACCTCAACTGAGCACCAACTGCTACTGCCCCCAAATGGTAACCTGACTGTGCTCAGTGTTATTTGTACCTTAGTACCCTCTGCTTAGCTCACAGTTTAGCTGATGTTATGGCACTGGCTTTCCCTCTTGAGCCAGCTAGATTCAATTAAAAAAATACAACTCCACTACTCTCCATTTTCTTTTTCTTTTTTCATTTGTTCCTAGACCTCTTACCTACAGACAGTAGCCAATACACTAATGCTTTACAGTCTGTGTCTCCTTAAGTCTTTTTTGTCTGAATAAAATAAAAAAATATAGACTAGCGTAAAAGTTTCATTTGAACTCTTACCTTATGCCAATTTCTGGCATTGCAAAACACACACCTCTTACCGAGGTCTCTGAATACCAGCTCAAGTTTGAGCCCATGGTCTTTTCCAGACAAAATAACTCACTCCTGTACAAACCCCACCCCCTTTGAAATCATTTATAAGGATGTTGAAGAGCTGGGGACCCAGCACTGATCCCTGAAGGATGTCATGAATACTCCTCTCCACTTAGAGTAGTGTCCATCCACCATCTGCTTCTGCTTCTTCCCCCGAAGCTACTTAGCAGTCCATCTTGTGTGTGTCTCATGTATACCACACTGATTTACTTTGCCCAGAAGCTTGTCATGCACCGCAGTACAAAAGGCCTTGTTGAAGTCCAGGTAGAGTATGTCCACAACCCTGCCTGGGTCCCAAATGAGGTTTTAGATCTTGAACAGAGAAGGAGTAGGACACAATGGAGTGGAGGGAAGAAGATGAGGGGAGGAAAGGGACGTGGAATAAACTAACATGTAACTAACTAACAGGGCCTTTGGTCCTACTCTATATATTCCTGTATAAAAATAAAGTTTTATCAAATCAAATCAAATCAAATCAAACATGGAAGGGAGCCTAACCAGAATTTGAAAAGGGAGGAGGTACAGTTTATGAAGCATCAAGTTTCAAGGGAGGGGTGGGAGAGAGTAGTGTAGAGGGAGCAGTGATGCATGTAAGAAAGACAGTTGAGAACAAAATGTCAAAAAGAGGGGACTATGGATTCCAGCTTGGTTAGACCTGATTAAGGGGCAGCACTATGTTAGTCAAACATACTGGGGATCATCTTGAGGACAATCTGGTGGCAGACAGGGCGTGTGAGGTAGGAGTTATTGTGCAAAAGTACACCATGTTTGAGTAGGAGTGTTTTATTTTTTATAGAAGGCATCAATATGGGTAGAGAAGCAGAGGCTGGGATCCAGCCACACATTAAGGTACTTGAAATGGTGGACTTCTTCAAGGGGGAACCATCCACAGTCATGACGTCAAAAGATTTTGTGGAGATTGGTCTCTTCTTACTACAAGTTTTTTTTTTTTGCATTGGTTAAGACCTGAGTTGAGCAAAATTAATGCTGGATGTTGACAGTGTCATGCTGCAGTGTCAGTTCCAGCTCAGGGACTGAGGTACCTGATGCATAAAGTGCAGTGGCATCCACATACATATGCATGTGTGAGAGGAAAAAAGACTGAAAGGTCACTTAGAAAGATGGAAAATAGAATTGGGCCCAGGATGGAGCACTGGGGAACACCTGAAAGGATAGGAAAAGGAGGAAGGGCATCACCTACTTGGACTGAGTGGAGGCTGACAGACAAGAGCAGAACAAACTTACCAAAAGGTCAGAGTGACCCACACCAAGTTTGTTGAATAGGAAGAGATGGATCATGGTTTCAAAGGCCTTTGCTAGATCAATAGGGATAGCAGAGGTGCACTGGTCCTGATTCATCTTCTCCAGGACAGAATTAGTAAACCATAGGCACGGCAATATTATTTATAAAGCACCTTTTCCTAACAGCTCAGGGCACACTACTTAATTTAACAGATTAAAAACATAAATAACCAATAAGAAGAGAAAATATAACAAGAAATAAATACATCACAGTCATTAAAATCTGTTGCTATTCATTTGATAGTAGCTTGCTGGGGAAAGCCTGCTCAAATAAATATGTTTCCAGTGATCTTTTAAACGCATACACCATGCCAGATACTCCCCAGAAGAGATTTCCACAACACTGAGGCTACTGCTTCAAAGGCTTTGTAACACCTAGGCGGCACTATTACTATGGCTACTACCCTTGCCTTGGTGGCCACTAACAAGGTTGAGGGGCCTGGGTTCCCAAGAATTAAATTAAACTGGTTCTTTCCAAGATATTACATTTACACAGTGCCTCCACCCAGAGTTCAGTTTTAAGTTGGCTAGCTTTAACCTGGTACAACCCCCTGTGATGCTGTACCCACCCACTGTAACCATTTGTCACCCCAACACATGACCCAATAAACATTTCTCCACATTTCAATACCTGGTACCATTTAGAGACTTGATTCTAATAATATGCTCATGAACACAAATATCTGCAAAACGTCAATGAACAATTTATTTACAGGGGACAGGGCTTAGGAATAGGGGAAAGAAGGAGTAGAGTTTATGCAATATCATGGGGTTCTAAAGCTCCCATTTATGAGGTCTAGTAGTGGTCAGAACTTCCCTGAACATTAGACAGCTGCAGTCTTTTAACACTTTTCAGCATGTATTGAGGATGTACTTTACTGTATTGGTTGAATGTAACTGTTGTAAATAGGTATTTTTACTTTTTGGCATGGACCTTTAGTCTGAATTTGTATGAATTGCTATTTTTGTACGTAAGCCCTTCAGTTGGGGCTTACCTGTTGTGGAGCCCTCTCGGCCTCGATGCTTCTCCCTGTGGCACTGTTCTCCTGGGGCTGTGGTGGGAGTCATGTCATGCGACCCCCGTGTGGAGCTGCTGACAGCTGCGGCCATTTTTTTCCTGGTGTCTCTTCCCATTTGGGGCCAGGCCAAATGCCGGGATGATGATCCGTGCCTTCGAGTGCAGGGAGTGTGGTCTGGGTCCAGTTTGGAGGGGGATCGGGCTCGGGACTGCTCTTTGTAAATAAATATTTGTTAAGATGGTGGTCCCGCGTGCAATGCACATGTGTGGATACCGCCGAAGGAAAAAATTTAAAGGAGTGGCAGTCCTATTTCTGTTTGGCTATGCAGCCGTTAGGAAAAAATTAGCCCCTGGCTCCGAGATGGGCAGAGGAACCGGGGTAGACACTAACAGTGAGTGGAGGGCCTCCTGTCATGGAAGGGAATAAAGTTGGCCCCGTTTATGGCTAAATGGTATGAGTCTGGGCCAGACAGCAAAGAGCCCTGCAGTGAGAGAAAATGGTGACCCCATACAAAACTACAAAACGGGGCTGCTGGGTAAAAAAGGAGAGCAAGCCCTGTGGTCACATGGGGATCTGCAGCCAATGGGAGGTAGGCTGCTCAGGGGATATAAAACTGGATTTTTGGCACCAAAGGGGAGGTTGGTAGTCGAGAGGAGCTGCAGGGTGGCTGTGAAAGGAGAAACTATCCTCATTTATCAAGGCTGCCTGGCTGCCTGAACCCTGACTACATCCAACTCATAGGCTGAGTGCTGGAGGAATAGTAGCTGTGGTTTCATGTGATAATGGCAAAAGCCTAAAGGCGATCTCCGTTATTGCGAAGTCACAGTGCCGAAAATTTTGATCAGTTCTGTGACACCCCAGTACATAGGAAAAAAGTGCAGGGGATTTAGTTTTAATGTTTTCTGTGGGGAGGCTGCACCACCACCCCTCGCCCCCGCACCCCCCCCTACTAAGGATTCTCAACTCCAGGGGATGTGTGTCTGTGGGGTGAAAACATTAAAATAAAAGATTCGGGCCGGCACAACAAAAGGCACAGGCGCCTGGACCAACCCAGTACCCTGCGCATCACGCCAGCAATAGACCCACCACAGGGTCGGCAACTCCACTGCGGCACCACCCTCACATCCTCCCCCCCTCACTGTGTGTGCCTCTCCTCCCATGCGCATACGTAGTAGTGACATCCTGTCTCTATATTTGCCCACCCCCCATCCGGTCACCCTACCAGACCATGGCCGTCCTTGTAATGCACTGGGAATGAGTCACCGTTATTGTAGGTGCCCTTTCCCCAGAACCATTATCATGGGCTACCATAGCAGATCTGTGAGATTAAATCAGAATAAATTGGAAAAGTGTTCTAATGTAGCCCAAATAGTTAGACAGCTGTTTGAGTTGGAAAAAGAGACAGGCTGCAGACTGTGAACGTTCCCCTGCTCCTCCACGGTGCAGAAATTGTTTGGGAAAGGGGACATTTCAGCCAGAAGAGAGTCTGTAAGTGTTGAGGCAAGCTGCTGTGACAGGACCCAGCACTGCTGGTGGAAGCATCCTGAGAGAAAAAGGGCTGTAAGGTGAGAGACTGTGGAGCCCCCACTGCCCTGCACTGGTCCTGATGGTGGCTACATGTGCCGCATAAGGGTTTGGGGAACATAAGCAATCCTGGTTCCATGAACTGAAGATGATGATGCACTGGGTTGAAGGATGGAACAGGTCTGCCTGAGCGAAGTCTGTATATAAAGGTCCATAGGTGAAGTTGGCAAGGCCAGGCAGGTGAAGATCATCATCCCCGGGTTGTCCAGTTTTGGTTTCCCCACTGGTGGTGCACCACCAGTGCAGAACCTCCATGGTACCATGCAACGCATCTGGCTGTGAACCTCCAGTGTGGACTGCAAACTATGAGTACCCCGAGCAGCGGCTCTGGGGATTTTTTTAGTTAGCTAGTCAGTTAGGAGTCTGGGGCAAATCCCTGCACAGCACAGAGACATACAAGTTGCAAGTCAAGGATTACAAGTCTGAAGGTGTTTTATGTTTAACAGGGCCCTGATGAAAGACCCCAGGCCTTCATCAGTGAATGGTGTGGTACCCACCGTACAGGGACAAACTGGGTGCGCCCAGGGGGTGGTGAGAAGGGTTGCTATGGGGAAAGTTATTGACTGAGTGGAGTGAATTGTGGTTGACAGATATTCTCCTCTTTGTCCCCCCCCCCCCAATAAATAAGGTTGTTGTTTGCATTTTACTCACTGTCACTGTAATATTGAAAGAGTGCTGCTGGGGGGGGTTGGAGCTATTGTGTGGAAACTGTTATTATGTGGGGAAAAGTATTATCAGGGCAGTGTACTATTTCCTGGGGGGAGGGGGGTAACCTGTTCTTTATCCACAGGAGTCCTTGCCATTATCCTAGGTGGAGGCACCGTGCCACATTAGATACCACTGTGGAACCCAGGCCGGCCCCCTCGGAGGTGTGTGCTGAACTACCCTGAGGTCCCTGGAGCAGCCAAGGTGAGTCAAAGGGCTGTTACATGTAAATCTAATGTATGTATGTTCTGTTTGATGTAGGTCACACCTGTAACAAGCATTTGTCATAGAAACATAGAAACATAGAAACATAGAAGTTGACGGCAGATAAGGACCGCAAGGCCCATCCAGTCTGCCCATTTCTTTTTCTACCTTATAAATGTGCCATCGGCCTTTGCTCTGTCAGTGACCTATCTATTCATAGTCATTTGTATTGCTCCCTGATGCCTATCCCATGCCTGTTTGAAGCCCTGCACTGTATTCATAGCCACCACTTCTTGTGGTAAGCCATTCCATGCATCTACCACCCTTTCTGTGAAAAGAATTTCCTCACATTCCCCTTAATCGGCCTCCCTCTAATCTCATGCTGTGTCCTCTTGTCCTGCTATTTTCTTATATTTAAACATGTTAGACTCTATCACCTTGTTTATGCCCTTAAGGTGTTTAAATGTCTCGATCATATCACCTCTCTCCTCCTTTGCTCAAGGGTATACATATTGAGCTCGTTAATCTGTCCTCATATGTCTTCTGATGCTGCAGTCCCTGCACCATTTTGGTTGCCCTTCTCTGGACTGCCTCAATTTGGTTAATGTCCTTGTGAAGGTGTGGCCTCCAATACTGCACGCAGTACTCCAGATGGGGCCTAACCAATGTCTTGTACAGAGGGATTATTACCTCCTCTTACGACTTGTGATACCCCTACTAATACACCCTAACACCCCCTAGCCTTACCTACTGCTTTAGAGGTCTGCTTGGATGATTTTAGGTCATCAGTGATGATGATGCCCAAGTCTCTTTCTTCCTTTGTGACTGCTAGCAACTCCTCCCAGCCTATAAGTGGCTTCAGGGTTTCTCTTCCCTATGTGCATGATTTTGCACTTCTTTGCATTAAATCCCAGTTGCCACTCTTCTGACCATTCTGCTAGTTTATCCAGATCTCTTCTCATTCTGCCCACCCCATCTGGATCATCTACTCTGTTGCAGATCTTGGTGTCATCTGCAAACAGACAAGCCTTACCCTCTAGTCCATCTCGAGGTCACTAATGAAGATGTTGAATAGGACTGGCCCCAGGACTGATCCTGAGGTACCCCACTTGTGACTTGCATCTCTTCTGACTGTATACCATTTACCACCACTCTCTGTTTCTGCCAGTCAACCAGTTTGCCACCCAGTTGACCAACTTCTGACCCACCCGAGCCTACCTAGCTTATTTATCAATCTTCTATGTGGAACAGTGTCAAAAGCTTTGCTGAAGTCAAGGTAGGCGACATCAACTGCTCCCCTTGGTCCACCACTCTGGTTACCCAGTCAAAGAAATCTATGAGATTAGTTTGACAGGACCTTCCTTTGTAAACCCATGCTGTCTTGGATCCTGTGCCCTATGGATTCCAGGTGTTGCACTATCCTTTCCTTAAGGAGTGCCTCCATAATCTTGCCCACTACTGAGGTAAGACTGACCGGTCTGTAGTTCCCCGCCTTCCTGCTACCACTCTTGTGGGAGGGATCACGAACGTCACGCAGGCATTTGCAGTGGTATTTGCACTTGGACATGGCTTGAAAAACCAGTGACAAAGAAGTACAAGCATTTGTCAATTCGAATGTTGCTTGCTTCTATGTCCTGTTTAGGTATTTGGAAGTCATTGGAGTGAAAATATTGAAAATTCGAGAACTTACGAGCGTGCATAGGAACTGCGCAACGCACACTCGTAAAACACTCATTTTTAGGAATTTTTTCACCACATTTTCAACACAGCCATTTTAAGACCTCTGCTCATGAACAGTGTCACTGTGATTTTCTTAATGTGTCCCATACATTGAGTTTGCACACCGACTGCGCCATTGTGCGCTACATGGGCGGAAACACGTTTTGGGCAGGATGTGAAACATGACAGCTATACTGCTCATAAGGAGGTGTGGTAAAATGGCAATGTTGAAAATCTGTAGTGAAAATATTGAAAATTTGCAAACTTATGAGCGTGAGTAGGAACTGCGCAACGCCCGCTCGTAAAACAGTCAGTTATAGGAATTTTGTCACCAAATTTTCAACATAGTCATTTTAAGACCTCTGCTAATGAACAGTGTCACTGTGATTTTCTTAATGTGTCCCATACATTGATTTCGCACACCGACTGCACCATTGTGCGCTACGTGGGCGGAAACACGTTTTGGGCAGGATGTGAAAAATGACAGCTGTACTGCTCATAAGGAGGTGTGGTAAAATGGCAATGTTGAAAATCTGGAGTGAAAATATTGAAATTGCGAACTTACGAAGTGCATATAGGAACCACGCAACGCACACTCGTAAAAACTCATTTTGGGAATTTTTCACATTTTCAACATAGCCATTTTAAGACCTCTGCTCATGAACAGTGTCACTGTGATTTTCTTAATGTGTCCCATACATTGAGTTCGACACACCGACTGCGCCATTGTGCGCTACATGGGCAGAAACATGTTTTGGGCAGGATGTGAAAAGTGACAGCTGTACTGCTCATGAGGAGGTGTGGTAAAATGGCAATGTTGAAAATCTGGAGTGAAAATAATGAAAATTATGAAACGTCTGCCGCATGCGTAGGAACCGCGCAATGCACGCCATAAAACAGTCATTTTTGGTTTTGAGACCATCATGAAAGCGACCATCGACACGTCGCGACTAACCGGGCAAGGGCGATTTCACAGTGACTGTGAAATCACCCTTCGGGCCCGAATAATGCCATGACAGTGACATCATTCATGAGAAGGGGTCCCAAAAACCCCATGTTGAAAATTTGGTGCAAAAATTCCCAAAAATGCCTGAGATATGCAATAAAGTTGAAAACCCCTATCTAGCCCATTATACAGCTTACCGGCATTTCCTCAGTTCGCGGTCGGCTTTGAAGAGTGCAGACATGTTCCAGATCCACCGAAGATCATCACACCGAGCTCCGGAGGTAAGTATGGAGTGAGGGGGTGTGTGGGGAGGCGGGGTGCGCAGTAGGTGGGTGCGGGTTGTGGGAGAGGGGCACGGGAGAAGTGCCGTGGGACCGTTTTCGATTTACAGGTTTAAAAAAAAAAAACGACGACGTGGGACGTTTGCCATGCTGGGGTGGGCTCCCAGCGTGGCACAAGGATGGCTGGGGGGGGCCGTGGAGCCGACAGGGGATTGGGCACTCCCGTCGGCAGAGGACGCGGGACTGGACGCTTGCCACGCTGGGGTGGGCTCTCAGCGTGGCAGAAGGATGGCTGGGGGCCTGGGGATGACGGAGGGCACCCGCCGCAGACGACGCTTGACATTGGCCATGCTGGGTGGGCCTCAGCGTGGCAGCAAAGATTTGGGGGCGGCGTGACGAGGGGGCGGCGGATGCAGTGCTGTATGATAGCGGTGGTTTTCTTTGAAGAGAAGACCACCGCTGTCATACACAGCACCGCGTCCGGATTGGTGCAGGACTGCCACGCCAGCTCTATGGAGCAGGGCATTGCAGGAGAGGGGCACACCTACAAAGTGTCCCATTCTCCCAAGACGTTCCTAGTGCATGCGTGCAAGCGAACGTAAAAAGAACTTGTGTTTTCCAGTGTGTTTACCCGTTAAGCAAACAAACAAACATATTCACAGGCAGATTAGATGTTTTGAACTGTGCTGGTGAAACCCTCCAGCTGGGTAGATATGATGCATTTTAAATCACAGTGTATCAGCATTAAAATGACCAGAGCCCTGGCTACCTAACTAAACTGCATGAAATCAGATGTCATGAAATATTATTGTTGCCCACACTAGCACCAGTCCCCATATAAGATATGAGACCCCAAAATCCCAACCTTAAATCTGGGTACACAGTTTCCAAAGTCCAGTTTAGGTGCAGGCCTTGAGGCATGGTGCAGCTGTATGTTGGCCAGCTAAACTAAGCAGATTCAAAGCTTGATTTGAACAAGGTAATTATGTGCAGTCTCTTTACGGGGATGCAGGGGGGGGCCCTGCATTTTGAAGCAGAAAGGCAGTATAGTAACCAGCTGGTTACATTTGTTTTTTTATCTGATTATTATTTCCTGAACATCCAGCACCATTATGATTTTTGGTACATTCAGCACATTTATAGTTTTAAACACATTTAGCACATTTATAGAGTGGTACATTCTTTTTTTTATATACTTTGTATTTATTATATTTCATTCGCAAAACCATAGGACAGTTTTTACAGTATGTAAGTTAAGACAGCACATAATTATATCAGTCAGGTACGTAGTAATACATTATTCAAAGGTCTCAGGACAACTTACATAATTTACAAAGCAGTTCATATAATGAGCGGTAAGACATTTACAGAAACCATCATCAGGGTCAATATATTTCTAAGGTACAAAAGTAGGATCTAAGGATGAAATATATATACTCCATTTCCTCCATTTAAGCTCAAAGGCAGACCATTTATCTGTGCTTTTGGCTATTAATCTCTCTAATACATTAATTTCTCCCATTATTCCCCGCCAGCTCTGAATGTTTGGGGGCATCTTCTTTCCCCAGTTTCTAGTAATTGATTTTTTACCTGCCAGTATATAAGTGATTAACAATGATCCTCTGGGTATTGAGAGATCCTCTGGTGGAACTGAGAGTAATACTAGCTCGGGATCAATACAGCTCCCACATCTTTTAATGCCTCTAAAATATCTCTCCAGTAACCTGCTAACTGTTGGCAGGCCCAAAAAACATGGAACTGATCCGCAGATATTTCTCCACAATCTCTCCAGCAATAGCTTGGCATCCCAGATGAGAACTTGGCCAGCCTTGCGGTGTATAGGAACATCTATTTCTAGCTTTCCATCAAATTCTCACCAATAGGGGGCTCCCAAAAGTCCCATTGAGAATTTAGTATACTTTTCCCAATCTTCTTTTGATACCTGGAGTGGAAGCTCTTCATTTCAGGCATTCAGAATTCCCTGAATATAATTTTTTAATAATTCCCTCAAACCCCTATATATTAGTCCCACAAAGTGGGGCCACAGCTGCCCTGTCCCTGTGGTCATAGCTAAGGTAAGCAATGAAGGGGGGGATTCGGGAGCCTACTGTAGGCTAGTCCCCTCCGTTCAATGCCCTCTCTTAAGCTTGTATATATTGGAAAGTCTTGTTGTGAAAGATTGTAAGTGTCTTTGAGTTTGGTAAATGAGAGGACCCCTCTGGCGTCCACCAAGTGGAATATAAATTTAAAACCCTTTTGTCTCTATTGAGCCAAAGTACCCTCCAGTTCCAGAGTAAGAGACTGGATTCCAAAATTTAATAGATTAAGATAGGCACCTACTGGTTCCAGCTCTCTTAAATGGATGAGTTTCCTCCAAGTCTCTATAGTAGAATTTGTACTATAAATAAGTCTAGGTCTTTTATTTACTGGGGTATACATCAATTGTAGAAGGTCGTCCCCCCCTCACCCCATTAAGGGAAAATTCCAGGTTCTTCCAGGGAATGTCATACATTGGATTGTTGCAGTTAAAAACTCTAGCTATCACAGTGGCATAAGCATACATCTGAAGATCAGGCAAATTTAAGCCTCCCTTATTTTTTGGTAACATTAATGTGGACCACTTGATACGAGGTTTTTTTCCCAGCCCAGACAAATCTCACCAGAGACTTAGTCCAGGAGGGAAAGTACATTCCATCTGGCATCACCGGTATGGTCTGAAAAAGATATAGCAGCCGTGGGAGGATATTCATCCTAATAAGATCCACCCTAGAATATAATGATAAATGAAGTTGGGACCACTGAAGTAGATCGGACTCTATTTTTGGTGTTAGGGGTTCATAGTTCACCATAGTGAGGTGCATTAACTGGTTCGGTAACTGTATACCTAAATATTTTATCTTGATGCTGTTCCAGCGCAGAGGTAGACAGCTTTTCAGTGTTCGCGAGGGGAAGAAATGGAAGGGGAGAACCTCCATTTTAGAAGAATTTATTTTGTATCCAGAGAACTGAGCAACCTCCCATATTGCTGGGATAGAGGACTCTGGATCCGATACTGATAATAAAATGTCATCCACATATAAAGCCAGCTTCCAAGATTGACTGCCCACCTGAATGCCCTTGATTTTTTCTGAATTTCTAAGCATCATAGCCAAAGGCTCAATATAAATGGCGAATAGCAAAGGGGGCAAGGGACATCCCTGTCTAGTGCCTCGCTGTAACATGATATGAGGTGTGATACCGCCATTAAGTTTTAAATAAGCCCTTGGTCCTGAATATATTTGCTCCAGCCAATTCACAAATTCCCTCGGAAACCCAAATGACATTGGTGTTCCCCATAAAAATCTCCAGGACATCCTGTAAAAAGCTTTACAGGCATCTAAACTGACTAAAGCGAGGGGGTGGCTGAGTTAGCCATACGATCCATCGAATGGATTGTTCTTTGTACATTATCTGCAGTCTGACGCATGCACAGAAATCCTGCCTGATCTGAATGTATCAGGGTAGGTAATATAGTCTCCAACCTATGTGCCCATATTACCATATATAGCTTATATCATTATTTAAAACTGAGATGGGTCTGTATGATTCTAAATTTAATGGATACTTACCTGATTTCAGGATAGCTGAGATGGCCGCATATGGCCATGAGGGTGGGGGAAGGCACCTCCATCCTGCACCTCCAAAAAAGTCTTTTGCATCGGCTGGATCAATTTTGAAAGAAATGTCTTATACCATTTGGCTCCGGAGCCGTCTGGGCCAGGGCCTTTTAATGTTTTAGAATTTTTAACTGCGCCTGGATCTCTATAGTGAGATAGGTGTAAAAGTGAAGCCTGCTGGGACTCAGACAAGTGTGGAAAGTTAAGGGGGGACAAAAAATGTTTTATATCCTCTGGGGAGGGGAGTGTGGCATCAGAGTACAAATCTACGTAATATTGCTGGAATGCTTTCAGAACTGCAGGAGTTTTGTTAAGAATATCTCCTGTTAAGGGGTCTCTAATCTTTGTGATAGTGGCAGTCTGCTTAAATCCTCTAGTACGCCTAGCTAAATTTCTGGCACCTTTAGGGTCTCCCTCATAATAGAATCTTTTAAGATATAGTAAAGACATTTGCGTCTTATAATCTAAAATGGATTGTAATTCTGATTGGGTTTGTCTGAGCTCAATTTATGTAACTTGTTCCCCTCTGTCTCTCATCTGCTGTAATTCTTGCAACTTAACTTGTAATAATTTGTATCTGGATTGTCTCTGTTTATTTAGTCTGGAGGAATAAGAGATGATCTCTCCTCTAATCACAACCTTCAGAGTATCCCAGAGTATAGTAGCTGAAATAGAAGGGCCTGTATTCTCCTCTAGGGTTTGTGTGATGCTGTCAACCATTCTGGTCTTAAATGCTAGATCCTTCGAAAGAGAAAGATTCAGTCTCCATAAGATTGTTTTATGAGTTTTGTTTAATCCCACCTTAATTAAGAGAGGTATATGGTCTGAGAGGAGGCGCGCTTTCAGGGATATATCTTGGATCATACCCAAGTGCTCTGTAGATGTAAGAAAATAATCTATTCTAGCTGACGTGTGATATCTAGGGGTGACAAATGTGTGTCCCTCCACAGAGGGGAAGAAATGGCCTACATCTGTAAGACCCATCTTAGGTATCTGGGTTTTTAAAAGTTTTTGAGTGGGTGTAAACCAGGGGCATAGTTTGTTATTTTTACAGGGGGGGAAACTAACAAAAAAGTCCTGATTTTCGCGTATCACGACAGTGAAGAGGGCGGGTGGCTTGCGTAATGCAAACAAATCAACCAGCATCAAATAATGCCCCAAAACATTTAAGACTACAGCTGAATAACTCCTGGGAGGGACCAGCCCAGGCCAAGTCAGAGCACTTCCCCACCCCACCAGTTTTACTGCAGCCTGCTCTCGGCCCAACTCCTCCTGAGACCAGAGTCGAAAAACTGACCGAGATCTGTTTTGTATTCAGTTCTTCGTTCTTCTGCCTTGGGAGTGAGGACTTACTTGTAAAGTTGAAAATATGTAAGGAACTTAACTTCCTTCTCAAGAGGACAGGACCTCCCTCAGCTTCAATTCAAATCAGTCTGACCTAATTTTTCCCCCACCTGAACCTCCAGGTGAATAGCTCACTAGTCTCTCAACCCCCTTTGCTGCTTACATAACCCTTCCAAGTCCAGCCCTTATAGTGGATCCTGAACTTCTTGAAATGTCTGCTTGAGCTAGCCCTCCCACCCTTGAGGAGTACAAAATGCATGTTTCAAGGAAGTGCAGCAAATGTCTGTGCCACCTCAGTATACTTATAAACATGGATGGTATGGGAAACATCCCAGCATGTGCATCTTCACAGCATGAGCCCTTATTTACAAAGATTACGGGCTAGACCCATGATGTTATCCCAGTACATCCGATTCATCACAAGTCTAGTCTCAGCCTGTCCGTGAACCTCTTGATGATTGTTAGCATTAGTGTGTTTTTTTGTATATTCTCTTGAAAATATTTTTCCACACCAAATAAAACATCTTTAAAATTATTTTTTTTAATTCTGTATAACAATACGCCATTGTATAATAGCAATAATGCCCTCCAGGGTGTGTGTCATGGTAGGTTAACGTCATGCCTTATTTATTGGATGCACTCGTGCCTAACCACCTGAGGCATGATGCTATCCCAGCATGACACATGCCCTGTCGGGCATTATTGCTTACTTGCACCCAGTGTTAACACTTTTCTTTGTTATAACCAAGTTAATTCATTAGTCTTCCACCCCATCCCATCCCATCCCATATTATTCAATGTAACATGCCTGAATCTGGTTAGGTAAGGTAAGCAAAGAGGATAATGCTCTCCTCAAGCAAGCAAGCATTGCATACATAAGCATGGGACTTGCTGATATCCCTCAGGCGGTGCTCTTAACAAGCATGCTGATGTACCTGGGACAGTGCAACAGAACAACGTAAATCCCCTAATTGTTCAAGATGATCACAGGCATGGTGTGGTCAAACCACAACCCCTACCACTCTCCTCCCCATGGGCTCCTAAGGAATATGCATCTCTGTCCATGCCCAGGGTTACACAACCCCATCCAAGCAAACATGGACTGCCCTGGCACAAAAGTGGTTGCATCACATAACCTAAAAGAACAGATGCCACAGGAAGTTTGCTGGAACAACGACTACAGATACCTGTCCACAGCCTCGTAGGACCCACCCTGAAAGGTAAGTACTTGGTTGGTAGTTTTTATTAGCATCACCTATGACAGTGTGTGGTGGGCCGGTTGTGGTAGCCCAGGTTGCCGTGGATGCTTACTCCCCCCCACAAACTACTTCAAATTGCCTCATCTGACAGTTTTGAAGGGCACAAATGAAACATGGTTGCTTCAGTTTGATGTGGTTTAACACAGTTTTTTTGTCCGAGCATGTGTCTCTATTCTTCTAAACACAGACACAGACAGACACACACACCACCAAAAAATGAACTTTTTATATACCATGTTTACATTCAGGATAGAGACAGGGTAAAGCAGGTCCAGGCAGTACAACACAGTAATGAAACAATGCATTTTACAATGCCCAACAAACCACCAAAAGACCACAAAACAACGGACCTTCCCTCTTCCCTGGGGGGGGATGGCTAGGTCACAGGTCAGGGTGCTAAATGAGGAGGAGAGACCACAGAACATCTTGTCGAACCACACAGTAAGGTGAAACTACATAAACATGCACTATTTTTATACTGTAGGATTTCATACTTTCCAACAGTTCCTAATTTTGACACAGAAACTTATCTTTAGTGCTCAGAAGCCCCTTGTACGAGGGAGGTAAGCATGGCATGGACCCAGCAGACTGGCATACATGTTGAAAAAATATTTCTGTGCCAGTATGCCCGTCCACCCCTCCCTCATCCATCACCAGTGGCCAGAACCATTTTTTTCAACATGTGTACCAGTCCGCCCTGGTCAGCACAGCAGCACAAAGCTGGCAGGGCAGCAGAAGGCACAGCAAGCAACAGTGAATTAAATATCCATGCAAAAAGCTACAGCCTATTCTCCCCACCCCAGACCTGCAAGGCCACTATCTCCACCCAGACTGGCCAGCTCAGCTACTCTCTGCACTCTGATGGACTTGCACATCCACTCTCCACACTCTCTGTCCACCCCACCAGCACAGCCACTCTCCCCACCGCACCAGCACAGCCACTCTCCCCACCCCACCCAACCAACACCATTTCCAGCTCCATTTATCTGGTATCCTCTCTAGGCATCCAGGTCTGTGCCTCCCCACCACAGGCACACAAAAATAAATAAAACCACTTTTTATACTGCATTTTGTCTATGTTTCTTTCTTTGTCTGGAAAGAGAGATGTTGAGCTACTGGTCAGCACAGTTAGCCTGGTATACAATTACAACCCCCCTCACCGACACAATGCCAGTGCCTCCACCTACCCACACAACAGTGCCCCCACCACACCTACACAATGCCTGTATCCCCAACCCCACCCACACAAATGACCAGTGTCCGCAACACACACACACACACACATGACCAGCAGTGTCCCCAACCCCCAACACACACACACGACCAGCAGTGTCCCCAGCCCAGCACACACAATCAGCAGTGTCCCCAACCCACACACACACACACACAACCAGTAGTGTCCGCACCCCACCCACACTAATACCAAAGTGTTCCAAATCCCCCAAAAAATCATGGCCAGTCAGTAGTCGCTATAACAATAGCCAGGTAGTAGTATAATCATTTCTTTAGAGTGCATGTTTTAGTGCAAGATTTTTTTTACTAGTCTTGTAATACTGTACGGGGGAGAACACAAAAAGCTACCCCTTTGGTTATGTCTGCCAGGCAATGAAGACAGAGACAGCAAGGCCAAGGAATCTGTCTGTTTCACCCCTCCACAGTGGACGATTGGAGAAATCAAAGAAAGTGAAAGATTACTTTTACAGCCAGGTAAAGGATGAGGGGGAAATAATGTTTCAACATTTACTAATGTTCATATGCTAGCTTCGGGCACAGGTCACTGAGATGCATCCCTTGACAGGTAAAGGATGAGGTGGAAATTACGTTTTAACATTTACTTATGTTTATATGCTAACACCCAGTTATCAAGCACAGAATGTCCCCCCTCCTAACCAACATGGACAGTTCACCAGAAACCCAGTCAGCAAACAAGGACAGTCCCCCCCCTTTACCCCACCTACAAGGACAGTCTCCCCAGACACCCGAACAGTCCCTCCCTCCCCACCAGACACTGGGCCAGCAAGCATAGAATGCCCCCAACCGACAAGGACAGTCCCACCAGACACCCAGGCAGCCAGCAAACATGGACAGTCCCCATATCCCACCAAGGACAGTCCCCACCTCTGACACACAGCTAGCAAACACAGAACTTTCTCTACCCACAACATGAACAATCCCCCAAACACCTGGTTAGCAAACACGGAGAGTTCCCCTCCCCAACAACATTGATAGTCCGTCCTAGACACTTGATTAGCAATCACCGACATTCACCCCCATAAGCCAACATGGAAAGATCCCCCCAGATACCCTATCAGCAACAGCCCCCCTCCCCACAAGACACCCGGCAGGCAAACATGGACAGTCCCCCCAGACAAATGTCCAGTCAAGTCCACCAAACAATGGCTAGTGTCACCATCCCACTATCACAGCCAGTGTCCCCACATCACCATGGCCTGTGTCTCCACCCTACCAGACCCCAGAATAGAAAACAGACTGTTCCCCCAGCCCCACCAAACACTGACCACTCTCCCAGTCCCAAACACTAACCACCCCAGCCCCAAACACTGATCGTCCCCCCCAGCCCCACCAAACACAGGCCCTCCCCCAGCACCAAACACTGACCATCCTCTCAGTGAGTCAGCCCCAAAACACACAGACTGTCTCCCCCGACCCCAACCCTAACCCCACAAAACAGACCATCCCCCATCCCCACCAAACACAGATCATCCAGTGAGTTTCCCCAACAAACCCCACCACACCAGTAGCACAGTAACTGAGTGTCCCCACCCCACCAACATGACCAGTGTCCACACCATACCAAACAAATAGGTCCCACCCACCACCACACCAACATGGACAGCCTCAATAGCCAGCAAATCCCTCCCACCCAAAGAAACACAAGCTGACAGCAAACCTTCCACCCACCCCAGACACATGGCCATGGCTAAGACAACCCCCACAAAAGACACATTTCTGGGATGTGAATGGTATTAATTTCAAACAACCAGCTTGCAGCACAGTTACTCACCAAATCAGTAAGGGCACAGACAGGGCAGCATGCAGCAGGGCACAGCAAGGCCAAGAAGGCAGGTCAGGTAGCCGAGTCTCTCCCAACAGTCCCGTCCCTCTCCCGATTAATCCCCTGACAAGACAGTAACTCATTTTTTCTGACACCAGATGAATGTGTCGCATTATGGGTCTGCTATAGCCTGCATGACCACCGGCTTCTTCACTGTTCTGGGCCTGGCTGTTCACTGACCTGAATAATCCCTCTCGGTGGGCTGTGGAACTGGTGGGCAGCGGACGTGGTGTGGGACTCACTGACAACACGGTTAATCTTTTTCTGGCCTGCTGGACACAGGAGCTGGGTGTGCAGGCAAGCCTGGCCATGCCTCAGACTCACTGTAATTGTACTACTCACTTCTCTGCCTGGTCTGCCTGGTGGTAGAGGCCTTGTGGCTGCAGGCCTCCTAGGATCTCAGGGATGGGAGGCTCAGGTGGCAGCGGGAGAGCCCAGAGCACAGCTGGCTGCACTGAGAAACAGAGAGTAGGTAGTCAGAGGACTCGGGTGAGGTACACTTAAACTGGGCTGTTCAGAACAGGAGGAGGGTGGGAACACTAGACTGACTGAGACACTGATAACATCTGACAGACAACCAACGACTGCTGCTCGACATCCTCGAATAGCTATCTCTCCTCAGCCCTACGCTATATGGATGCTGCTGCTGCTCCTTCATGGAAGGCACACAGACAACTAAATGGCACCACTAATGGAGTACTGCTCACGTGATGGCGCCATCTTGCAGCACTCTCTGATTGATAGAAACATAGAATTTGACGGCAGATAATGACCGCTTGGCCCACCCAGTCTGCCCATTTCCCTACCTAATGGATAAGCTGCAGATCCTAGTTAACCAGCAGCCTACTTCTTCCTACCCCCACCCCCTAGAATTGCCTTATGACTGTCCCATGCATGCTTGAATTCCATCACTGTTATTGACTCCACAACCTCCTCCGGAAGGCCGTTCCATGCATCCACAACCCTCTCTGTGAAAAAATACTTCCTAAAATTACCTCTGAGCGCCCCCCCATCTTCAAATTGTGCCCTTGTTCTTGCACACCTCTTTTTTTGAAACATGCTACCCTCTTGGACTTTGTTGATTCCCTTGAGGTACTTGAAAGTTTCTATCATGTCTCCCCTCTCCCTCCTTTCCTCGAGGCTATACATATTAAGCTCCTTAAGTCTCTCTTCATATGTCTTCTGGTGCAGACCCTGCACCATTTTAGTTGCCCTCCTCTGGACAGCTTCCATCCTGTCTATGTCTTTGCTGGAGATTGGGTCTCCAGAACTGCACGCAGTACTCCAGATGGGGTCTCACCAGCTGTTTGTACAGAGGGATAATAACTTCCTGTTTTCTACTGGTGATTCCTCTCCCTATGCATCCCAGTATCCCCCAGCCCTCCTTGCTGCCCTCTCCACATTGCTTGCCCACCTTTAGGTCATCTGATATGACTCCCCAGGTCCCTTTCCATTTTTTGTGTTGTTAGCATCTCACCCCATTGTGTACTCTTCCCTGGGTTTTGTTTCCCAGTTACATTACCTTGCACTTCTTAGCATTGAATCTAAGCTGCCATACATTTGACCATTTCTCTAACCTTGCACAAGTCCCTTCTCATCCTTTCCACCCCACCTTGTGCATCAACTCTGTTGCAGATCTTTGTGTCATCTGCAAAGAGACATACCTTTCCTTCCAGTCCCTCTGCAATGTAACGCTTATAAGACATTGAAGAGGACCGATCTTAATACTGAACTCTACAGTACCCCTCTAGTAACCCCCCTTTCTTCAGAGTGGACTCCATTTACTATTACTTTCTGTGTCCTATTCTCCAGCCAATTCTTTACCCAGGCTGTCATCTTGGGACCCACTCCCAGGCTGGCTAACTTGTATATTAATCTTTTGTGTGGGACTGTGTCAAATGCCTTGCTTAAGTCTAGGTAGGCCATGTCCACAGCCCCTCCCTGATCTACTACTTTGGTCACCCAGTCAAAGAAATCTATCAGATTTGTCTGGCATGACCTTCCGCTGTGAATCCATGCTGCCTTGGGTCCTGTGCCCTCTGGCCTCTAGATACTCGACAATTCTTTCCCTTCAAGTGATTCCATCATTTTCCCTACCACTGAGGTTAAACTAACAGGTCTGTCGTTTCCTACTTCTGCCTTGCTCCCACTTTTGTGAAGGGAATCACATCTGCCCTTCTCAGTCCTCAGGTACCACCCATCCTCCCATGATTTGTTAAGATGGTAGTCAGTGGTGTCACTAGTTCTACCCTTAGTTCTTTTAGAATTCTGGGATGAATCCCATCAGGCCCCATTGCTTTGTCCACCTTCAGTTTTAAGAGTTCTTTCAGAACCCTTTCTTCTGTAATGGGCTGGTATCAACTTCTGTATCCAGAGTGTTTCTACTGTTTGTTTTAGGTACCTCCCCTCTTCCTTTGTAAATACTGAGCAAAATTTTTGTTTAGTATCTCTGCCTTTCACAGTCACCCTCTGCCCACCCTCCCTCCCCTTTATTAAGCCTCACTATCCCTCCTTTGGTCTTTCTTTGCTCCTGATGTACCTATAAAGGTTTTATCCCCTTCTTAACTGGTTGGCTATCTTTTCCTCGGTTTGGGCCTTTGCTGTTCTGACTGCCTTCCAGCTTCCTTTTGTTTTAACTGATACAGTCCTCTGTCCTGCTCCTTCTGTGATTCCTTGTACTTCCTGAATGCTTTCTTTTCTCTGAACCTTCACTGCCACTTCCTTTGAGAACCATAGTGGTTTCTTACATCGTTTTGTTTTGTTTATTTGCTTCTACAAGAGGCTTGTTACCTCTGTGATGGCAGTTTATTATTCCCATTGTTCTTCCACCCCTCCTTCCTGCCCATTTGCTAGTGCATTCCTTAGGCACTCACTCATTTTGGCAAAGTCAGCCCTCCTAAAGTCCAGTACTTTTGCCTTTGTATGGCTTGACTCTATTGCTATGTTTATTGTGAACCATACTGTTCGATGGTCGCTAGTTCCCAGATGGCTGCCCACTTCTACATCTGTGATCCTCTCTTCATCTCCATTTGAGAGAACCAGGTCTAAGATTGCTCCCTCTTGAGTGGGCTCCAATACTAGTTGTCTAAGGCATGCCCCCTGTAGGGCATCTAGAATAACCCCACTCTTAGAAGTGGCTGCTGCAACTGCACTCCAGTTAACATCTGGCATATTCAGATCACCCATCAGCAATATCTCCCCTTTTTCTGCCATTCTAAGTATATTTTCTATCATTTCCTTGTCCATTTCCTCCTCCTCCTGAGAAGGGGGTCTGTATACAACCCCTGTGCAGATTGTGGTGCCATTGCCGGTCTCCAAATTTACCCACAGTGTTTCTTCTCCTCCCTGTTTTCCCTTTTGTTCTGTTGCTTTGATTCCTTCCCTCATGTAAAGAGCTACTCCTCCTCCTCTTTTACCCTCCCTGTCCCTCCTATAGATAGTGTATCCTGGTATGTTTACGTCCCAGTCATAGTTTTGTGTGAACCATGTTTCTGTGACTGCCATGATATCCAGATGTTCCTCCTCCATCAAGGCCACTAATTCAGGAAGCTTGTTACTCAGACTACGGGCATTGGTACTCATTTTTCTCCATTTTTTGATGGCTTTACTTTCTGTTGCAGCATCCCCAACTGACCTTTCTACCTCGGTCTTTTTCTCATTTAGTACCCTGTTTTGTAAGGAGAGGCTGGGATTTTCCTGCTGCTTAACATGCAGGCTACTATGGTTGCAGGCTTGCAGCCAATCGGAAAAGGGGATAGTTTTTGTTTAAGAGACACGGCGCCGCGCCGCCACACCCCCTCCCTCCCCCGGAGAGGTGCAGGCAGTCCGGGCATAGCCCTGAGCCCATTCAATATTAAAAAAAAAAAAATGATAACCGGAGAATGGTGGCTGGGCTCCTTAAAAAGTCCTGGTCTAATTTCTCAGGGGGGGCAGCTTGACCCTCTGCCCCCCCACAATCTACACCTATGGTGTAAACCTATGTTGTTTAGGAAAAGTGGAGTCTTTCTGCGAGGACATTATTAAGTTGAAGTCGCCTCCTATCAGCATTACCCCCTTTTGCTTTTCAAGCAGTCTATTAAAGAACTGTCTCAGTAATGAGGGAGATGCTCCTGGCGGCAGATACACACTTGCCATTGTTACTTCAGTCTCATACAAACGCCCTTGTACTATGACAAAATACCCATTATTATCTGAATATACCTCCCCCTTAGTAAATGGAGTAGTAGCTGGAATCAAAATTGCCATGCCACACCTTTTTCCCGACTTACTGGAAGAAGAGAAAACAGTGTATCTGCCACCTGCAGCAAGCTTAACATGTTCACCTTGCGACAAATGTGTCTCTTGTAAATAGATGCAATCTGCGTTCTGCTTCTGCAGGTACTGTTGTAGTCTAGCTCTTTTTATGGGATGGTTAATGCCATTAATATTTAATGACAGTATCCTAGTTGTTTTTAATACCATATTAGATTTTCATTTGGTAAAGTATTACTGATTATTGCAATTTCTCCCCTCCACAACTCCTCCCCCGATCTCCATAAGGATCCATAAAGTCTCCTGAATGTCCTAATAATGGTTCCACCAGAAAATGTTCTACCCTGTCATATATCCTGTCCTCTGACCGATGCTTCGTAATCTAACTAAAGTTTTTCTACTGTCCCTTATCAGCCAACAATCACTTATTATCACATACATAACAGTAATTTGCCACTGTAAAATGCTAATGCACATGGTATATCCACTAATCTGGAAAGATAGCTGTCCAGTAATGATTAACAATAAATCATAAACATATATATATATATATATATATATATATCGAGATTGCTTTTGGTAATATTCTATGCTGTATAATCTTTAGGACTTCCAAATGTGGGGAGGGAAATGAAAAACTCCAAATTTCCAGTAGAAACTGCTCCTGGAGCATTTGAACTCTCCATAAAATTGAAGGGAATCCCTTAACATTGTTGTTAGGGGCCTTCGAGGAGCCAGTAAACTGTTCCCCTTTAAATAAGGCAAAATCAACAGAGGAAAGGAGTAGATAACGCCAAAGAAAAAATTTAGGGATGTCCCCCAAAAGCAGCATGGAGCTCAAAGACTGCTCCTTTCTCCATTCCCTGTTCCCCGAGCTTTCTGAAAAATGTTCCACCTTATATTACACCAAGTATTGAAAGGAAGAAGAAGCCAGCAATTAACATAATCAAATAATTATATCTATAGCTTCTAGTCCACCATTAGAAGGCACTTAGGTTATTTAGGTACTGGCTGTTACTTATCTAGCAGTTCGTGTAAGGTAGTGTCTTTTCATTGTGCAGTTGCCTATTCCAGGCTCAGAGCAGCTCATTAATCTAGAGAGCACACTTCAGGCCCAAAAAACAGATGGCGCAGCACAGATTTTCAAACCCTCTCTTTCCTGCTCATTCATGCAAATGAGCTTCTCCGTAAGTTTCAAGTATTGTCACTTTTTGCCTCCCTCCAGTAAACTGCTAAGGTAGATTTAACTGTTCCCAGTTCTTGCTGTTTCCCCTGTCGTCTGTTCGAATTAGACTGCCAGCCAACTTGGTGTTTTTCTGGATTGTTGCCACCCAGATTTCGTTCGGGAAAGTGCAGGCCCATTTTTGTAAGTTCTTCTTTTGCCTCTTGAGCCATGGAGAACTCTCTCTTTCCAGAAGGTAGATGAACAATTAACCATGCTGGATATGGGGTAGTAGATTTATGTCCTGCTGCTTTCAGTACTGGAAGTAATGGTAGATAGGCACGTTGCAGGCGAGTAGTTTTTGGTGCATAGTCATGATCGAGATATATGCGAATTGGGCCATAGAAAACCTTCTGGCGCCGCCATGCTGTGAGCAGAATGTGTTCTTTTGTTGCATAACTGTTGAAATGAAGAATTACTGACCTTGGCGGTATGTTTGCAGAGGTAAGTTTAGATGCCAATACATACCCTATGCACTCTCTCTAGGTGGAGGTTGAAATCTTTTGGCAGTTCTAAGGCTGTGAACAGCAAAGCTTCAACAAATTCTTTAGTGTTAGTCCCCTCAGAATCCTCCTGGCAGGCAATAAATTCTAATGTTTTTGCGATGTGCTCTGTTCTCAAAATCTTCTTGGCGATCAGTTATTTGTTCTTGCTTCTCTTTCATTTGCTGTACCGTTTGTTCCAGCTCGTCTACTCTATTCTCAGTTGCCGTCGCAGTTCTCTCTTGTTCATCTACTCTCTGCTCTAGTTGTATCACATCTCTTCGTAACTCACTGTACATTTCTTTAATTTCAGCATGAAAAGTAAGTATCTCTTGATAAATTAAGTCAAGTTTTGCCTTCTTCACTTTGGCTTTTGGTTGTTTCCGCTGAGATTTAATCAGACCCCTTTTGAGGTCTACAGAGTCTCGGTTATCTGATGTGACTGAGGCCTCTGGTTCAGTTCCATCAGCCGTCTCCTCCATCATGCTATGTTTCGTTGCTAAATTCAGTGTCTCTAATACTCTGCACTTTCTGCTGATACTATAATGAGAACTCTGTATGAGAAAGATGGAGAATTACAGCCAAAGTGTAGTTTTTTTAGCTCGGGGTAGACGCAGTTCTTTCTCTAGGTTGCCATTACTCGGGGTGGGGGGGGAACCAGAAGTCCCGAGCAGTACATTCTTCATCTTTTAGCAAACTGAGTAATTAAAGCAGTTCTTGCAAACTCAGACTTTATGTCTCAGTCCCACGTGGCAAATGATTGAGGTTCACAGCTTCCACAGGGCAACTTGACATATTATGAACCAAATACTGGACCTGACAGGCAAAGTTAGGATGAGCCCCACTTCTGAGTGCTCCCCTTTCAGTCCTGTAGGCACTTTAGCAAATTGACACATTTCAGCACATTTATATGATTTTGGCCCATTTCATGGCCACTTGACTCACACAGGTCCACCCACGCTGGGTAATGATTAAACGCAGCAAATGCAGGGTGCAGACCAATGAACAGTCCCAATCAATTACTCAGTCTGTAGGGCATTGGAAGCCCCAATAAGCATTTTTCTTTTTATTGCACCAGGGGGTACAAGATAACTCACTCAGGCTCCTCACGGTATGCATATCTGTCATAAAGGCTCCCGAAGGTTTCAGTTCTCTCACCATTGAGGCAGATTCAGCTCTCTCACAGGTGGCTTGTCATCAAGTTGCAGATCCATGTTTTTCCCCAATGTGGAATGGAGGGCTAGCACCTAGAGGACATTTTTCTGGCAACCCCCAGGCTAGCAGGTTCTGCTTTAACTAAATTACTTTAACTTTACTGACAAAGAAGGCAAAAACCCCTCCTGGGTGGAGGGGCTTACACTTGATCACCAGGCCCAGTGCATTGCTGGAGGCCTGAGCCCCCACCCCCATGGGGGACTCCCATTCAAATCTGGAAATCTGCTGAAAACATAGTCTTTTATGGAGTCCTGTCGAGGCTTCCTATTGGCTGGAACTATTGGATGCTTTGCCTCTGATTGGTCGGAAGGCTTGTCACTCACAGAAATTATTTATTTATTAAGCCTCCTCAATGCACAGTTGGATTGCTGTTTTGGTGCCTGAATTAAGCCCCTGCCATTTCCCCACAAGCACTTGGAAGTTTCCCACGAGCTTTGGCAAATGTCCCACAAGTCCTGACTTAAGAATCCTAGCTTTTCGATTGGCTATGCTGCTTTTAATGGCTGTTTAACACACAATCTCCTAAGGCAGAATTACCACGGTCCCAAATAAAGTCCTGGTGCAGCCAGAATAATTGAAATATTTGCCCAAATGCCACACAGTTCAATAGTCACTGGTGTGTCCTTAATGTCGCTGCCCAGCTTTAATAATTATCTCAGTCCGTTTGCCTGTCTCTGCTGCCAATATTTTAGACTCCTCGTTTGCAGCTGGCAGGCTGTCTTATCCGAGTTCCAACATATCTGGTGCAGCCAGGGTTTAAGTTATTTATTTATTTAAACAGTTTCCCCTTGCTAAACATTTGTCCCCACGGCACATCTTTACCCAAAAACCCAAACAGTAGTTGCATTATTTATTTTATATTTTTGCTTCTCTTTTTCGGCAGTCGCCGAAACACAGCTTTCCTGAGGGCAGAGGCACCCTCATGCATATTCATGCATCGATTGCATGCGATCGGGGCTCTGCCTCATTAAAGAGCTGCTGACGCCTAAAAGAAAACTTTGAAAAACATAATAGTTAGGTACAATTCATCTTGCATTCCATATGTATTCTATAGACTTCTCTACCCCATTGTGTATTACGGAGGAAATTGTTATGAATACGTTATCTCTATCCCTTAGAGTTCACCTACCTCTGTAGCTTACTCTGTACTTCAGGTCATAGTGCTCTGTTGTGACATCACAATATGTTGCCATGGGAGTAACTGTGATGTCACAAGCAGTACATTATGACCTCGGGTAGGGAGAAAGCAGCAGGAGTAGATGAACTCTTCAGAAGCAAATATACTGTTTTCATACAAATGACCTCAATAATAAATAATGTGACGGTAAAATGCAAAACTAGTGTGAAAAACAAGCTGAACTGTGTCTAAATGTTATGTTTTGTTAAAGTTGTCCTGAAGACATCAACTGCTCTTTAATATTCATGAGCCCTGATCTTAGACACTTCATGGATTTTCTTATTTATTTTAAATAGCAGGCGCTCATGTTCCTTGCCATGGTTACCGGATCCCACTTAACAGATGGGGACACCGGGACTGCCAAACTTCTGCTTGACTGCAAATAAAGCGGTCGGGAGATCAGAGGTGCCGCATTGCGCGTGCATGATCTCTGTGGCACCGGAGGTGCTGAAAACAAATAGCGGGCAGCACAGCTGAGTTCTTGAGCCTGAAATGGGCTGAATTACACATGGGGCTGGTTGAAGGGCTACAGGACACAGCAAGACTGGGGCACCAGAAGAAAAAAATACCAGGCATTTCCTGGTTGCTATGGAGAGAGCAAAATAGGAGCGAATGGCTACAAAGGTTAAGCACTCAAATTGGTAGGGGGGATACAGCTTTGTCCTCAGATTGTCTCGGATGGGAAGAGGGAATAACAAGTAAGCCAGCATCGTTGGAGTAGAAGGGTTGGATTGCAAGGTAAGTAACAAGCAGATCTTTCAAGCAGTCAGGTCCCAAATCACACAGGGCCTTGTATATTAGCAAGCATATCTTAAAGGTTATGCACCACCACTACCACAAGGCAACCAGTGAAGCACAGGTGCTTTTTCTTTTTCCTTTGGTTAATTAGAAGATTGTTTACCAGATGTTAGTATTTGTGATGTGTGGAGCAGCACTCTGCCTGGTGGCTGACATATCTACCTCTGCTCCCCCCATTACATACAACATTCAGCACTATAACCTCACTGACTGTGACATCACTGCTGCTTAGAACAGCCACTCAGTAGCTGCCAGGTCAGTTACCTGTGACGTCACTTTAAAGAGGACCTTCCCTGATGGTCCAAAAAGTTACAGCTTGTAGTCATTATATGCAGTACTAGACCTGAAAAAGTGTATGCATTTGTTATTTCTGGCCAAGGTTTATTCTGCCTTCCATAATTTGGATTTGTTTTTGAGCCCTGCTGCACTTGCCTTTGGTGTTCAGCTTGCTGGGCTGCTAGCTCCTGATGACATCACTGTAGGATAGAGGAGTGACTCACACTGTTCAGTACCATGCAGTTGCAACAATGTTGCAAGGGAAACCTACCAGTACTCAGTGTACATACTGTGTTCCCCCTTCCCCAAGACACTCTGTTAGCAATGCATTATGCCAAAAGCTAAATGCCTTATCTGTATGTTTTGTTTTTTTTTTGTGAAACTGAGTCTGCCCTACAATGATGTCAGTAGTACAACACTGGGCCCGCAGCAACACCAGGCTTGCTATAGAAGCTCTGGTACACCCTGCAGTTTTTAGCAGCTCAGAATGCAAAAACTAACTGCAGCAGACATTAATGAAATACAATTCCAGAATCAATGCAAGAAGAGGTAATTAATGCATGAAAGTCAAAAAGACTGGGAAAGGTCCTCTTTAAATGAGATCACAATGCTGATAATGTACTGGAATAGAGAGAGATATGTCATCTGCCACACTGCGAGCTGTTCCAGACATCCAGCACAATATTATCACATATAAAACTTCCTAATGGGCAAAAGGAAAAAGAAAAATACTTCAGAAATAAAGGGCTACAACTAAATACTTCTTAAAACTTCTATCATTTTCCTGTCTACCTGCTTTGGTTCAACTAGCTCTTTAAGGTTGTGGGTAGTACACTGCAGTTCTGATGTGCTGATCATTACAGAAACCTGGCTGTCTGCCCAAATCAGTGATGTAGAAATTGGACTTCCTGGTTACACAATTCACAAGGGAAGTGTGTGGTGGAATCCTTCTATAAGTACGTAACAGCCTTTACTGTGAAGTTGTGTATCGTTCTACCATCCCCTTTCTATTAACTCCTGTGCAGGCTCTCTTTCCCCTGCTCAGCTCCCATTGTCATTGGTGACATTTACTCCTCCCATGAAGCTAAGCGTGATACCTGTCATGTCACCCTCTCATTCATCTCATCTCTTTAAGCTTCACATGACCTCTTAGTTCTTGAGAATCTAAATGTAAATTGACTCCCAACCCCCACCTTGGCAAAAATGTACAGTTCAACAAATTGAGTCCCTCGGTTTCACACAGCTCATTACCAAGCCAACCCTTCTCACCCACAGCACCTTAAATCATTCCCTCTTTGATCGGGTCCTGTTCACACACCCCCACCACGTTACATATGCTGGCACCATACAGGGTGGTTTCAGAGACCATCGCATGGCTTACTGCATCTGTGAGATCTGCTGCATTAAAGCCTCACCAAAGAGTATCTAGTCTAGTTCACTCAAGTCTCTCAACCTCCCATCGCTGCTGGATGATATTTAGGACACTGACTGGTCAGCATTCATGTTATCCACCGATACAGATGTTGCTCTAACTTCTTTCGTGCTCCTCTCTGAAGGTCTCATGCCTATGGGGGTCCCATCTTTCCTGGATTTCTGCAGAGGTCATTGATCTGCTCAAAGCTTGGGATTCTGCTGGGCATCACTACAGAGCCACGGGCTCTCCTGAGGTCTTGTTGCGATACAATCAACTATGTAATGCCTGCACTAAGGCCATCAGAGAAGCCAAATGAATTTACTTTGCCTACAACCTGCAGAACAGCCTTAAATCCCCTGATAGGTTCTGGAAGGTTATTCTCTCCTTTCTTGATCCCACCATGCAGTCTACCCCCCCATCCTCAAATAAGGAAGCTCACTTACAGTGTCTCTGACCCAGCTGAGGTCACTAACACCTTAAACAATGTCTTAACTTCCTTTGCCCTCTCCCAACTTCATCCTCCCCTCCCTTCTCCCCTCCTACCTGCCTTGTCTCTCCCCAAATGCCCTTCATCCCCTACATCAACCCCAGCATCTTTTTCCTTCCCTGCAGTCTCCACAGTGACCACCTTCACTGCCTTATTGTCTCTTACTTCTTCTAAGGGGCACAGCCCTGATGATCTGGATACTAATCTGCATCTCTCTGAGGCAGCAATTGCTGCCCTTCTAGCCTCCCTTGTCAATCTTTCTTTCAAACTTGGATCATCTTCTAGTCCTAGAAGCAGGCTAACGTACTTCCCCTCCTCCAGTGGGAGTGATCCTTCTTTCCCACGAAATTACCAGCCTACCTCGCTCCTCTGTGCCCTGACTAGGTACTGGAAAAACATATTCTGTACAAGCCACCTACCTTGATTTCTCTTCTTTCTTCTCCCCTTTTCTGTCTGACTTCTGTAAACACCATTCCACCAGCTCCTCCCTCCTAGGGTTCGCTGACTTTGTACTGAAAGGCATGGCCAGGGCCAGTTCACTGCGGCCATTTTCATAGACCTAGCAAAGGCCTTCGATACTGTGGCCCACTGCTTCTCTTGTATAAATCAGGTACTTCGGGACTATTCAACCTTGCAGAAAGGTGGTTCTACTCCTACTTCTTTGATCAGTTCCGGTTAGGTTCAGTTTGTGATGCCCTATCTGTCCCACTGCCAGTCAAGTCTTTTGTTCCCCCAGGGCTCCACCCTTGGCCCAATCTTTTTCTCCATCTTCTTAAATGAGCTCCCCCTCCACCTGTGTCTCTTCCAACATACACATGTATGCAGACTACACAGTTTTATTTGCTTCAGGTGTTTCAGTCCCTGAGCTGAAATCATCACTCCAGCATGACTTTGACAATGTCCAATGTTGGCTCCATTCAAACCAGATACAGTATCACCAAATACCCCAAAACTGTCTCTCTCTTATATTTGGCACTAGGCAGTGACTAGCAAGGCTCCAACATACAGTTTTTAAAACTCTGGATGGCAACCTGCTTGAACAGGTACTCCACTTCAAGTACTTAAGGGTGTGGCTGGATCAGAATCTAAGCATTATCACCCCCATTGATGCCATGCACAAGAAATTCTGCCCTAAGCTTGGTGTTGTGTACCAAAACAAATCCTGCCTTCCTCTCCCAGTTCGCTGAGAGATCATCCTTAAGATGATCTTGCCAGTGTTTAACTATGCAGCTGTAGTCTACAGTGCTGCCCCAAAGTCTACACTCGCCAGGCTAGACCCCTTTTTCATTCCTTCTACCATTTTATTCTTAATGCTCCCTCTCTCACCCATCACTGCTCTCTATGGGGCTATGCACTAATGTTTGGATTGCCTACGTACTGCGTATCTGTGGTACGTAGGCAATCCTAACTTAGAATGCCACACAGCAGGGGTCCAATGGACCCCTGGTGGCATTCACAGAAGGGGCGTGTACCCCTTGCGCACATGATCCCCTGGCCGATCAGACAGCTACGCACCAGAGACAGTCCGGAGGCATGTCTTTGGGTGTGCCTGCACACCATTTATTTATTTATTTATTGAAATAGTTTCACCAGAAATGGCACACTGAGCAACAAGATGCTCATCTCCCAGTGTGACCTGGGGGGAAGGGGTACAAGGGGGTTGGTGCCATTCACTAAAGCATGGAATGTTGGGCAAGGGGGTGCAGGATATGGCAGTGGGGACCCTGCTGTATCTTTTATGTGCCCCCCCAAATGACACCTGTTGCTGAAGGAGGACAGCAGATCTCTCCACCGTGCTGCTTCAACCCACTGGGCTGACAGGGAGAGCTGGGTGCAGTCATTCAGGCATTCACCCATACTTTAAAGAAAGCAGTCTCACACCTTCCCAAACTCCTCTGCTTATGTGGAGCAGGGGATCCACTTCAGGATCCAGGATGGGCATCCAACTGGATGCCCATCTGTGTCCCTTGAACCACCCCCTGCACAGCTGCGCACTGGGGGTGGGGGGCCGGAGCCATGGGCAGGTACCTTGTGGGTGTGTACAGTTGTGTGTACCATGTACCATGTGCTTGCCCCAAGGCGCATAGCTACATGGGACTGGTACATGAGAATCATGCTTACCCGTCCACACCTTGGTACATAGTCCCTCTTTACTGGAGGTTGTAGAATGGTTAAGGACACTGAGCTGCAAACCTGGAGACCTTGGTTGGAATCCCATCAGCCCCTACTTGTATACTGTGTGACCCTGAGCAAGTCACTTAACTTCCTTGTGCTCCCAGGTTGCACCTGGAAACAAGCTCTGGCTTAGCATGCCTTTCCTCATTCAACAATTCACCGTTTCCCTATGCTAATCGCTCTATATGTGAATCTCTTCCCCTCCCTTGAGGCCTGGTGTATTTCGCACTGCTCCTCCTTCGTGGCCAGATACTGACTTGCCACTCTTCTTTCTTTAACCCTGCTATCCACTCCTGCTACCCCCTCTGTACATCCACTGCTCGTTCCTTTCATATCCCTTGCAGTAATTCTGTAGCAGGCTAGTCAGCTTCCTCTGTCTGCCTTCCAACTCTGTGGAACAGCCTTCCTCTCCCCCATCCATCTCTCTTCCTCCCTGCACTCTCCCAAAACACTCTTACTAGCCTTTTTCACACACTATGGTCTGCACCGCATTCATCGGTGCAGATCAACAGCAGTGTTGCCTTTTATGTGTGTACAGGCAACCTGAACAACTGCTAAAATGAGCACTCGCTGAAATAGCGTTCCCTGTTTTCCTGGGTTCACTATTTCCGTGCATCATTGTGAAATGGATCGGGTGGCTGCGTAAACACACTCACAATGCTACAGTCGGTCATAAAAGAAAATGGTGCTCATGCACCAGGAGGCTCATGCACGCATCCCATACTTGAAACCAAGGATATACATATGTATCGGTGCATCCCAGTATCACCGCGCAGCTTTCTTTGGAGGTGATTTTTATAGCTTGTAGCCCTCGGTTTTCATTGTGATATACTTTAAAATATGCTGCATTCTCCAAGCACTGACCCTATGTGTATAGTTTAATCTCAAGTATGGGATCCGTGTGCGAGCCTCCTGGCTCTTCATGGTTAACAATACACACCCCGGCTCATAATGTCTCAGGCTCTCCGCTGGCAGAAAACCAGTAAAATGCCAGAAAAGCCACAAGACCGATTCAGACCAGTAACTGTAAAAATAAAGGTAATCAGCGTAGAACGAGTGGAGGAAGTGGATTGAAATTGCAACCCTCACAGGTAGGCTGCATGTAAAAGGGCCTAAAGACACACTTCACAAAAGAATGCACCTGCAGCTAGGTTTTTTCCTCTTCTCTCCATATTACAACAACACATGTCCTATCCCCTGCTGTTTTAACTACAGTGTGTTACCCTCTTTTGCCTGTTACTGTATTGTATAGCTTACAACTCAGTGTACTCTGTAATTTTAATTTTACACGACTATGATTCTGTACAAATATCTTGCCATACACTGGTGGTACGCTCCCTTACTCCTTATCCTAACTACCCCATAACCATTGTACTTGTATACATTTTACATTGTTGCTTTCTTCCTCTGAAATTCATTACTTGTACTGAGATTTTATTATCCATGTTCTTGCACTTGTTATTGTTCCTTTCTTATTGTTGTTTCATTCCCTGCTGTATCCCCTCCTCAGGTCAACCTGGAGATGAGCCCCAACTCAGTCTACCTATCCTGATCACCAAATTAAAAAATATAAATTCATTAAATATACTCCTTGTTCTTCACAGTGACAAACTCCCTCAAAAAGAGAGCCACCTACTTATTGTCACCCCAGCCATTCCACCAGCCCCCTCCCCCCCCAACTAAGTCACTCTGAGTGCATCTAAGTCCTGGACTTCCTAGTACTTCAGGCTTTCAGGAGAGTCAATTTTGCTGAGTTTGATTCTTATGTAACCAGCTTTTAAGTCAAAATTATTGTCCTGCTAGCCTTCCTTGTTCCAACTGGGAGTCTACAATTCTTGTGCTACTCAGCTTAGCTGCCCTTGCTTTGATAAATCCATGCATCAGACTCCTGCTATTGGTGACTCCATTGCACAAGCGGGTTCTCCAACCCCTATCCTTTAGTTTAAATCCTCCTGACTGCCCCATTCCTTGACATGACTAGTACCCCCTTCCCCTCAGCACGACTGCAGTCCATCCTGAGCATGCAGGCATTCCCTGTTCTCCAGCTAGCCAGAAAAGAAGACCTTATCTCTTTCAACAGAATCTTAGCAAAAGCTAGCATGTTTCATTTCTATCACTGTCATGATTAAGTAATTTGAACTAAAATATTGTGTTACGATTCTACGGAATATTTTATTTTTTGATTTTAATATTTGATATTGCAATGAAATTATTGTATTTATATGTTTTATTAATTGGTATTTGATGTTGTGGTTTTAATATGTTCAGCGCCTTGGTACATTGAAAAGTGCTTTATAAATAAAATTATTATTATTATTATTTATTATTCCTTATAAGCCACAGAACCATGAGGACTATGGAGAAGATCCCTCTGGTTATTTTCTCCTTAGGAACATCCCTAATTCAATAAACAACCTCCTTATAGTCTCAGAATTTGCAATCCATGTCACAAGAAGGACAACTGACAGCTCCTCCCTCTAACTGCAGTGCTTGGCTATGGATCTCACTCATCTGACCTGTATGACAAGCAGGCAAATCACCTTACCTGCACTAGCATCATGATCTTCCACTGCGTCTCCAACTCTCCTGCTACAATTACAATGGCGTCCCCTATGACCCTAACCTAACTACCGCTCTGCCTGGCCTTTTCCGTTCTCCTCCATGGCATATCAGTTGTATGACTGGGTCAAATTCATGGATATGACTTATACAAAATATCACAAAATTCCATGAAAGTTAAGCACTGATTTTATTTTGCACTTTGTGGCTGTTTATAACATGAACATCCTTTAAGCAAGAGATTAAAGAGTTGGCACACACAGACTCCCTTTTAGGGTCTATGAGCCTGCCAAACTTGATGACATTGCATTCTCTAGCGTTAAAGTTACAGGGACTTATAATTTTGTAGATTACGTACTTGTGAAATTTAATTTAAAAATGGCTGACTGTTTAGCTGCTTATAACTCTGTCCCCTTTAAATTCAGAGATCTGAAATTTGACACACATACTGTATATGTGGTTAGGAACTGCAAATATGTCAAATCTGGTGACATTTGGATTAGTGGTTTTATAATTAAATGGAGATAACTGAAAAATCTAATTTTACCAACATTTCATACCATTCCTTCAGAAATCCAATGCGATTTTGCAGACTCCCGAATTTTATCTGAATTCCACCAGTGAAAGTTTTTAAATTTCATGCTGCACAACCCTGTCTGAGTTTTCATAAATGTACTCACATCAGCATTAAAGTGTACTACACAGGACAGAAGGCAGGAAATGTATTAATACATTGAGGGCTGGATATTCAGACTGTGCCGGGCAGGGGCGCAAGCCTGGGCGCAGTGCAACTGAGTTGCGCTAGGGCATGGACCAGGCGATATTCAATGGTGCTGCACCATGGCTCAGCACTGTTGAATATGCCCACTGCGTGGACCAATGGGCATGCAGACCATACTGTACTACACAGGCCTGATATGTGAATGAACACTACTTCCCTTTTTCTGCTGGTGATACCCATCCCTATGCACCCCAGAATCCTACAAGCCTTTCCTACTGCCTTATCACACTGCTTTGCTACCTTCAGGTCATCAGATATAATGATCCCCAGATCCCTTTCTTGTTTTGTTGTTGTTAACACCTCCCCCCCCCCGAATGATATGTCGCCCTTTGGTTTCTGCACCCCATGTGCATAATTTTAAATTTTTTGGTGCTAAAGCCCAAAAGCCAAGTTGCTAAACCCTTGACCAGTCTTTTAGTTTTTTTAAGATCTTCTTTCATTTTCTTCACATTTCCCCCTCCTCCCCGTGTGTTCACTCTGTTGCAGATTTTTGTGTCATCTGCGAACAGGCATACCTTTCCTTCCAGCCCCTCTGCAATGTTGCTAATAAAAGCACTGAACAGGACCGGTCCCAGTGCTGACCCCTGTGGCACCCTGCTGGTTACCTTACCTTCCTCTGAGTGAACTTCATTTACCACCACCCTCTGAGTTCTGTTACTTAGCCAACTTTGTACCCATTTTACTATCTTTGGACCCACTCCCATGCTGCCTAGCTTGTTTACCAGTCTTCTGTGTGGAACAGTGTCGAAGGCCTTACCAGAATCCAGGGAGGCCATCCACCGCTCCTCCCTGATCCACCTCCCTGGTAACCCAGTCAAAAAACTCTATCAGGTTTGTTTGGCACGATCTACCCCCTGTGAACCCATGCTGCCTCAGATCCTGCAATCCACTGGTGTTAAGGTATTCCCCAATCCTTTCTTTAAGTAGAGTTTCCATAACCTTGCCCTCCACCAAAGTCAGGTTTACAGGTCAGTAGTTTGCTGCCTCCTCCCTATTCCCATTTTTGTGTAGTGGGACCACATCCGCCCTCCTCCAATCCCCCAGAACTTCTCCCATATCCAGTGATAGATTGAACAAATCCATCAGAGACACAGACAGTTCCTCCTTTAGTTCCTTCAGTATCCTAGGGTGAACTCCGTCTGGCCCCATAGCCTTGTCTACTTTTAGTTTTGCTAGTTCCCCGAGGACTTTCTCCTCCATAAAAGGGCTAATGGTCATCACCCTTCTTTTAATACCCTTCTCCACTATCTGTGGCCCATCACCTACTCCTTCTTTTGTGAATACTGAACAAAAGTACTTATTCAGTGTATCAGCTTTCTTCTGGTCCTCTTCCATACTTCCTCCCCTCCTCTTTTAGGCTTTACTATCCCTGCCTTGTTTTTTGTCTTTTCGCTTCTTTACCTGAAGAAAATTTTTTCTGCATTTTTTGCTGATTTGGCAATGTTTTCTTCCATTTGTGTTTTAGCTCTCCTAACTGCCTTCCCTGCATCCCTTTGTTTCTCCTGATAACTCTACCTATCCTTTTCCTTCTGTGTCATCTTACACCTTTGAATGCTTGCTTCTTTTCATAGAAATATAGAAGCTGATGGCAGATAAGGACCGCAAGGCCCATCCAGTCTGCCCATTTTTCTAACTTATGAATGTGCCATAGGCCTTTACTCTGTCAATGGCCTATCTATTCATACAGTACTCATCTGTATTGCTCCCTTATACCTATCCCATGCCTATTTGAAGCCCTGCACTGTATTCATATCCACCACTTCCTGAGGTTGGCCATTCCATGCATCCGCCACCCTTTCTGTGAAGAAGAACTTCCTCACATTACCCCTTAACTGGCCTCCCTCTAAAATGCTGTGTCCTCTTGTCCTGCTATTTTTCTTATATTGAAACATGTTAGACTCGTTCACCTTGTTAATGCCCTTAAGATGTTTGAATGCGTCGGTTATATCACCTCTTTCTCCCTCCTTTGCTCTAGGGTATACATATCGAGCTCTGTTAATCTGTCCTCAAGTTGACAATGACATCTAGCTCTTCCTCCCTCCCTGCCTCCCCAGTGATCCTTAGGATCCTTCTTCCATCCCTACAAGCCATGGCACCACCCTCTCCCCATCCCTACCTGTCTCCAACAGTATCCCCCTATCGAGTCCCCACCAGGATTCACTTCCTCCTCCTCTGGGGTCCCTCTGTCACCCCCAATGGGGTTTTCACCATGGAGGACCTCCATATCCAATCCAGTCACTATCTCAGGTGCCTCTGTGGGTAGTCCTGCCCTGCCAGTGTAGTGTAGGAGTTCCCTAGTGGTATAGGATTTGGGATGTGACTACATTCCACCACCCTGATCCTCCCTGAGCCCACTGTTGTCCAACCACTCCTCATACCCAGCACCCTTTGAGGAAGCAGAGGTGGACTTGGAGGTTGCTGAGTGGGGGAGTAGGTTCTCCTAACCCAAGCTATCTCAGCCTTGAGTCTGGCAACCTTCTCCCTCAGCCCAGACAGGTGTCTGCAGATGGGGCAGTACAGCAGTCTCCAGAAAGTCTCCCTGAAGACTGCCGCCCCACAGCCACTGCACTACACCACTCCCATCATAGTTACTTCCTATATCTAGACCTTACCCGCTACCTCCTACCAATTTACCTGATCCAATAGTTAACCTACCCCCTTAAAATGTACCCAGTCCAGTAGTTAACCTACAGGCTAACAACTCCCAGAAGCACTATTTGCACAAACACACTAGCATTGCCTAGACCTAAAAAGTCACGCAATCCCAATAGTTAACCTACAGGCTAACTCTCCCAGAAGCACTATTTGCACAAACCCCCTTTAGCAATACAGTATCTACTATTTGTTTTCTTTTTCCTTTCTTCTTCCCTCTCCCTCTCTCACTCCTTACCTCCTTTCTCTGAGTCAAGTGTTTATCTGCCTTGGTAGTCTCCATCTTCCTTGCTCAGAGTCAGACCTCCAGTAGCTAGGGGAGGAGGGAGAGCTACTCTTTTCCTTCATGGATGGCAAGTCTCATGTGTGTGTTGGTCATCCCTCCTCCCTCCTTCCTGCTCCCAGAAGGAAGTTCCTGTTGTCAATCAAATCCAGTGCCTATAAAAGTGGATGGGTGGGTGGGAAGGCAATAGCTAACTACAGGAAAGTCTAAATGCAGACACCTGGTTTACATCTGCCTAAGCCACACACCCCAATTTACAGCTCTCCTCCTCAACCAGCAAGCTGCAAAGATTTTTTTTTGCAGTTAATTTGTTTTATTACGTTTGCAACAGACAAGCATATAACATATTACATAGATATGCAGTCAGATAGATAGCAAACATAGCATATATGGTATAGTGTGACAGGGTAATCAAACATGTTGCATTTCCATATAGATAAAGAAACAACAAGCATTTGTCAATGCCGAATGTTGGCTTGCTGGCATTGGTAGTGGAGGAGTTAGAAATGCAAAATAGGAATGGCAGTGAAGTATTGAAGTAACGCCAACACCCCTTCCCCCACAGAGACTGAAAGTCATTGGGAGTGTGGTTTTGGGTCAGCCATAACGCTGATGCCATTCCACCTCACCCCACCCTGCAGAGAGCGACAGGTGTTGGGGTGTGCATTAGGGACTTCGTCCTTTATGCTCACCCCATTCCATAAGGAAATAAGCTGAGATGGGTGCAATATAGGAGAATGGGGGTGAACGTTAGGGTGATGGAACCAGAGGCACACCTCAATGCCTGTCAGTGGCTGTAGGGTGGGGGGTGGGGGTAGAATTCTGTGAACATTATGGCCGACAAACTCAAGTTACCTCCCCAAAGCCTGTCAGTCTCTACAGGGTGGGTGTATGGTTGGAAACCTTAACGCGCCGGGTGTTTGCTGGTATTTTCACTCCAAATTTTGAACAGTGGCTTTTGGGACCCCACCTCATAAACAGTGGCACTATCATTTCATTACTCAATCCTGAAAGGTGATTTCACACAGCAACTGTGCCATTGGGAGCCATAGGTGCGGAAACACATTTTGGGCAGGATGAGAAAAATGGCAGTTGTACGGTTCATGAGGAGGTGTACAAAAATGCCAATGTTGAAAATCTGGAGAGAAAATATGAAACAATTTGCAAACTTACTAGTGTGCGTAGATACTGTACAATGCACCCCCCATAATACAGACATTTTGGGGATTTTTTTGACCAAATTTTCAATATGGGCATTTTGGGACCCCTCCTCATGAACAGTGGCACTGTGATTTTGTTACTCTGTCCTGAAAGTTGATTTTGCACAGTGACATGCCCATTGTGCATATTTCAAGCAAGATGTGGAAAATGACAGCTGTACTGTTCATAAGGAGGTATGCAAAAATGGCAATGATGAAAATCTGAAGTGGAAATATTAAGAATTCTTGAAGTTACTAGTGTGCGTGGAAACTGCACAATGCCCTCTCGTGACATAGTCATTTTTTGGAATTTTTTTACAAAATTTTCAACATGGGCACTTTGGGACCTCTGCTCATGAAAAGTGTCACTGATATTTTCTTAATCTGTCCCAAACATTGATTTCCCACAGTGATCGCGCCATTGTACAGGTAGCAAGCACGGTAACCTTCTCAGAGGTGCTACCAGTCCATGGCAGGAGTGAGGCTAGGGTACTGCACACCATGCTGTTTAATGAATGGTTGCAAAACTGGTGCAGAGCACAGGGCTTTGGCTTCATTTGGATTCATTGGGGACTGGGGGGCCACCTGGAGAGATAAAGGTCTATTCTGGAATGATGGTCTGCATAAGTCCACGACGGGAACCAAGCTCCTAGGTGATAGGTTTAAATGCTTCCTTGGCAAGCTTTTAAACTAGCCAAGGGAGGAGGCGCTAATAAAAGGCAGAAAATTTCAAGCCTCCCCCCACAAAACATGGTAGGTAGGAAGGTAAACACTGAGGTACAGAGTTCAACACAGGGCAGAACAGTGGTAAATGGAAAAATAGTCAAGGACAGTAAGAGCAGGGATGGGGAAAAAAAGGATAAAGCCAACATTAAATGGAGGGCAATGAGTACCAATGCCCGTAGTCTGGGAAACAAGCTTCCTGAGCTAGTAGCCCTGATGGAAGATGAACAGTTGGATATTGTGGCAGTCACAGAAACATGGTACACCGAGAACCATGACTGGGATGTCAACATACCAGGGTACACAATCTACAGAAGGGACAGGGAAGGTAAAAGAGGAGGTGGAGTAGCTCTATACATAAGGGAAGGGATCAAAGCTACAAAACTAAAAAGTAAAGGGGGAGGACAAGAGGCACTCTGGGTCACCTTGGAGATAGGGAATGGCATCACAATCCGCACAGGGGTTGTATACAGACTCCCGTCTCAAGGGGAGGAAATGGACAACAAAATGATAGAGGACATTCTCAAAATGGCTGAAAAAGGGGAGATACTGTTGATGGGAGACCTGAATATGCCAGATGTAAACTGGATAACAGGTACTGCAGCCACATCCAAGAGCAGGGTCATTCTCGATGCCCTGCAGGAGGGGCAGGCCTTAGACAGCTTGTGTTGGAACCCACTCGGGAGGGAGCAATATTAGACCTGGTACTCTCAAATGGAGAGAGGATCACAAATTTAGAAGTCAGTAGACATCTGGGAACAAGCGACCACTGCACAGTGTGCCTTCAATGAGCACAACCATGGAGATAAGCCATACAAAAACAAGGATACTGGACTTTAGAAGAGCTGACTTTGGCAAAATGGGTGAATACCTGAAAAATGCACTAGCAAATGACCAAAAAGGAGGGGTGGAAGAACAATGGAGAAAAATCAAAACTGCCATCATAGAGGCAACAAGCCTTTGTGTGAAGCAAATAAAGAAAACAAAGCGGAGTAAAAAACCACTATGGTTTTCAAACGAGGTGGCAGGGAAGGTAAAGGAGAAAAAGGATGCATTCAAAAAGTATAAGGAATCACAGAAGGAGCATGACAGGGAACTGTATCAATTAAAGCAGAAAGAAGTGGGGAAAGCAGTCAGACTAGCAAAGGCCCAAACCGAAGAAAGAATAGCCAACTCAGTTAAGAAGGGGGATAAAACCTTTTATAGGTACATTAGGAGCATAGAAAGGTTAAGGAGGATAGTGAAGATTAATAAAGGAGAGGGAGGTGGGCAGAGGAGACAGTGAAAAGGCAGAGATACTGAATGAATACTTTGCTCAGTATTCACAAAAAGAAGATGAGGAGGAGTTACCTAAACCAGACAATAGAAGCACTCTGGGTGGGGGTTGACACCAGTCCATTCACAGAAGAAAGAGTCCTGAAAGAACTCCTAAAACTCAAGGTGGACAAAGCAATGGGGCCTGACGGGATTCACCCCAGAATCCTAAAAAAGAACTAAGGGAGGACCTAGTGACACCATTGACCACACTTTTTAACAGATAATGGAGGATGGGGCGGTACCTGAGGACTGGAGGAGGGCAGATGTGATCCCCCTTCACAAAAGTGGGAGCAAGGCAGAAGTGGGAAACTACAGACCTGTAAGTTTGACCTCAGTGGTAGGGAAAATGATGGAATCACTTCTAAAAGAAAGAATTGTTGAGTACCTAGAGGTCAGCGGGCACAGGACCCAAAGCAGCATGGATTTACAGCAGGAAGGTCATGTCAGATTAATCTAATTGATTTCTTTGACTGGGTGACCAAAGTATAGACTAGGGAGGGGCTGTGGATATGGGCTCACCAGACTTTAGCAAGGCATTTGACACAGTCCCACACAAAAGATTAATAATCGAGTTAGCCAGCCTGGGAGTGGGTCCCAGGGTGGTAGCCTGCGTAGCAAACTGGCTGCACAACAGGACACAGAAGGTAATAGTGAATGGAACACATTCCGAAGAAAGGGGGTTACTAGTGGAGTACCTCAGGGCTCAGTACTGGGTCCAGTCCTCTTTAACATCTTTATAGGTGACATTGCAGAGGGTCTGGAGGGAAAGGTATGCCTCTTTGCAGATGACGTAAAGATCTGTAACAGAGTTGATACACAGGGGGATAGAAAAGATGAGAAGGGACTTGGCAAAGTTGGAGGAATGGTCAGACATGTGGCAACTTAGATTCAATACAAAGAAGTGCAAGTAATGCACCTGGAAACAAAACCCAGGAGAAGAGTACACAATAGCAGGGGAGGTACTAACGACAACAAAAATGGAAAGGGACCTGGGGGTGGTCATATCAGATGACCTAAAGGTGGGTAAGCAATGTGAAAAGTCAGTAAGGAGAGCCAGGGGGATACTGGGATGCATAGGAAGGGGCATCACAAGTAGAAAAAGGGAAGTGGTTATCCCTCTGTACAGACAGTTGGTGAGACCCCATCTGGAGTACTGCGTGCAGTTTTGGAGACCTCATCTACGCAAGGACATAGACAGGATGGAAGCAGTCCAGAGGAGGGCAACTAAAATGGTGCAGGGTCTGCAGCAGAAGCCATATGAAGAGAGACTGAGAGAGCTTAATATGTATACTCTTGATGAAAGGAGGGACGGGGGACATGATAGAAACGTTAAGTACCTCAAGGGAATCAACAAAGTCCAGGAGGGTAGCATCTTTCAGAAAAAGAGATGTATAAGAACAAGGGGCACAATTTCAAGATAGAGGGGACAGCTCAGGGGTAATGTGAGACATTTTTTTTACAAAGAGGTGGTGGATACATGGAACCAGCCTTTCTGAGGAGGTTGTTGGGTCTAAAACAGTGGAGGAATTCAAACATACATGGGACAGACACAAGGCAATTATAGTTGGGGTTGCAGGAGGTAGGCTGTTGGTTAACTAGAATCTGCAGCTTATCCAGTAGGTAGGAAATGGGCAGACTGGGTGGGCCAAGTGGTCCTTATCTGCTGTCAAAGTCTATGTTTCTATTGTGCGCCACATGTGCGAAATCATATTTTGGCCAGGATGTAAAAAATGACACATGTACTGTTCATAAAGAGGTGTGAAAAAATGTCAGTGCTGAAAATCTGGAGTGAAAATATAAAAAATTCTCAAACTTACGAACATGCATGGAAACTGTGCAATGCACACTCAAAACAGTCATTTTTTTGTAATTTTTTCACCAGATTTGCAACACAGGCTTTTTGGGAGCCTCCTCGTGAACAGCGTTGCTGTAATTTCATTAATTGGTCCCGAAAGGTGATTCTGCACAGTGACCACGAAATCACCTTTCGGGACCAAATAACGAAATGACAGTGACCGATTTCATGAGGTGGGGTCCCAAGAAGCCCCTGTTGAAAATTTGGACCCAAAAGTCAAAAAAATGGCTGAGATATCCATCTAAGTTGAAAACCCCCTATTTATGCCATTATACAGCTTACCAGCATTTCTTCAGTTCGAGGTCGGCTTTGAAGAGTGCAGACATGTTCCCGTTTCACTGACCTCTGGAGGCAAGTATGGGGTAAGGGGGGTGTGGGGAGGTGGGATGTGCAGAGGGTGGGTGCGGGTTATGGGGAGGGGGTGCCATGGACAACGAGGGACTGTTTTCTTGTCTTGCAGGGAAAAAAACTTTGGGGGAAGGTTTTTGTTTTTACGGGTGACACGAAGACATTTGGGCACACTGGGGTGGGCTCCCGTTGTGCCACCTGTTTTTTTTGGGGGGGGACTGTAACCAACAGGAACTGGGCACCCCTTCAGCAAATAAAGTGTGTCTGTGTTGGGGGGGTCTGATGCCGAGGGAGACTGAACACCCCCCCCATCAGCAGACAAATAAAACTTGGGAGGGTATTATGCCAATGGGGATTGGGCACCCCCGTCGGCAAACAAATTGAACTGGGGAAGGGGCATGCTGACAGGGGGATTGGGCACCCCTAAGTTGGCTTTCTAAGGATTGCGAGAAGCAGACGGCAAGAGTTGCCACCATGTTTATTGTAATATTTCACCAGGAATGGCATGAAATGGAGCGTGTCAGATCTGTCGCTGCAATGACGAGCCTGTCTCTCATTGCAGCAGCAGATTTCTTTCAAGTTGGTGGCACTCTCTGAAACTGCTGTCATGGGCACTAATTGGTGGCTGAGGGACACACCAGCTAAAACATCCCCTGGATTCGCCACAACACTGACACACCTTTGAAAGTGCTTGTACAGTGCTACTACTGCAAAATGTTGCTTGCGCATGCATGCAAGCCAACATAAAAACGATATTTATAAGTACTGTATGTTTGTCAACTTTAAACGACACAACCAAGGGCAGGGCAAGGCCCTAAGGATGAAGGCATTCTGGGTACTTTTTACTAAGATACAGGAGCTAACATGTTGGGGGACATTGAACCTCTTTGACTTTGTCTTCCCGCCAAGAAGGCAAGGCAAGGTTTATTTAAAAAACACCCAATCCCGGAGGCTCTGGGTGCTGTACAAACAATAAACACAGCTTCAGAAAATAGAATCATTTAAACACAAAAAAGTTAACAACCCAGCATAATACAACATATGTAAAATTAATATTCGGTCAGATCAATAAATAACCATTTAGTCCAGAAATGCCCAAGTAAAATAAAAAGAAGGTAACATTACTAGTAGACCAAACCTGTTATCACCCAGAGGGGGTCAGGGTGGGCACAAGAGTTCTTTGGACCTGCTGTTAAGTGAGGGAAGAGAGGAAACAAGTGTAAATTGGAAGTATAGGGCTCATATTTTCTGAAAATTCTTTATTTTATGCAGATCCAGAAGCAAATGGTTTGATACCTTTTATGTGACTATTTGCTTCTGGATCTGTTCTTACAAGGACCAATATGGCAACTAAACTATTATTTTATGCAGAAAAAAATGGGACATCCTCAAGTTGTAAGATAGTGTGACCAGTGCTATTTCCCATTCTTGAAAGGATGGTATATTCTTGGTACTCCATCTCCGAAGCAGGAGTCATTTAGCTTTAGTGGAGGCTATCATGAGCCATGTTCTCTGAGAGGCTATAAACTTTGAGAAGCAGTCTGGGATCCCAAGCACGATCAATCCCGGGACAAGGGGATCTAATCCTGGAGGATTTTGGAGCAGTGGTCCAAAATCTTTATCCAGTATTTCTAGACTGGGGAACATGCCCATACAATAATGTATGCAGCAGGTCTACTGCATGTGCCTTACACCTCCAACAATTGTTTTGAGACAAGAGGACCATTGCTTTAAGCTGCGCTCAGGTCTGGCACCAATGCATAATCTTATTTTAAATAAGCATGCTGCATTGGTCTAGACAGGCATGATGGATGAACCTCCAGGAGTGGGTCCAGGTCTCATCAGGGATGGTGATCTGCATCACCCTTTCTAATTTTTGTTTAGGTTGAAATGAAAGATCCAGTGTGGCATCCCTGAAGGATCTGTAAATAGAACCTACTAGGCCTGGTTTTGCTTTGAGCCAAACCTGGATAGGTGTTTTGGGTAAGCACATACCTGGGTGCTTAGCACAGGTGGAACAGTTACATTTTTGCCTCTCCCGTCAGGTGTATAAGCTTCTTAGCTGTAAGAATCTCCAGAAATTGGATTTAGGGAGACTGAATCTATGCTGCAAGGCTTGAAAGGAATCCATCGTGCTGTTGGGTATGGACACATCACCCAAGAAATATATCCTCTTCTCTTTCCAGGTGGGCCAGTTAATTGGATGGAGGCCTATACTACAAGAGGGGTTGTTCTATAAGGGGGTGAAGGATTCTATCACTATGCAGTGTTTGCTCATGCCACCTACCTTTCAGCTAACTGTAAAGATGATGACAGTTCCCTTCCCCCAACTCAGACTAGTACATTAACTTGTGCGGGGATTTTTTACCCCTATTGAAGGTCCCAATTTACCTTGCAGACCCTACACTTCTAGTAAAATATCTGTCTGCTTTCCCTAGTCAGAGATGCCCTAGCAGAAAGGTTCCAGCTGCCTTAGTCAGCTGCCTCCTTGACCTTGCTCTGATAGCAAGTTGCTCCCTGGCCAAAAACTAACTCTGTTTAAAACCTTATTAAAATATTGGGCTGCATGTAGATTATCAAAAAATAAAAAAAAATAGTGAAGGATTTCTGTACAAACATTTTCATTTTTCAATTAAAGATAACTGACTGGTACATTTTGTGCCTTGTACTACTCTTCCCTCACAAACATGAAAAGTGTCACCCTTAACTTTTAAGTATTTCAGAAGCTAAATTATCTTAAAGTTTTTGTTCATGTGGAACTTTAATATGAAAAAAATATAGATTTTTGTTTATCTTTTTTTAGTGAGCTGAGGATGTGTGACCAATTAATGTTAATTTATCTTAACACTAATTACATTTTGTAACAAAACCCACAAAGGACCTAGTCCTCTGTAACATCTATCAAATCTGTAAGTTTCATACCAGAACTATTTGTCATTTTTGTTTTCTCTATCATTTGACAAAAAAGTGACCTCAAATTGACCTCAAAAATAGGCAAAAATACATAAATGCAGAGCATAATTTTCAAAAATGAAAAACGGAAAACAAATTTCCATGAAACTTTCTATGTTGTAAGACCCTAAGATTGAATGGGGCATGCTACAATTCATAGTCCTAGGGTTAGAGATGTTGCAGATTTGTAATCCCGCTGGTGAAATTGATATGGATCTGCAGAAATTCACAATTTGTGAAATCCACAAATTCCACAGCAGACGCACCGACTTCACCAATGAATTATTTTTTTTATTGAAACTTTGAAACGCTCCCCCACCAACTGTGCTGTAAAACCACCCTCTCCACCCAAAACAAATAGAAACCATGATACCCCCACCCACCTAGTGAATTGCATGCTGCTGCACAGAATTAATTCAAAAAGTAATCCATTCCCCCACCCACATACCAAACACACTCCCCCACCTCCCCATCTGAGTCCTACCGTCTTTATCAAGCACACTGATTTCCTGCAATCTCCTCATATCACCACCACATCTGCCCACCACCAGCACCCAAAAAAGAATCAATCTGCAAAAGAAACATTCCCAGTGAGGCATCTCCTCTGTTAAATGTTGATCTCATAATGACAGGAATGAATGCATAGCGATGTTTTAGCATTAGTAAAACCTTGATGGCTGAAAATTCAAACAATCAGGTTTTACTGAGTAATGACGCCACCATTCATTCACACTACTATAAGACAGACACTAAACAGAGGAGATGCTTAGCACCAGGGGTCCATTTTCTTTACTGCAGGTTAATTTTGAAGGTGCTGGTGGGGGGAGGAGGGTGGTGGGGACCAGAAGGGGGTTGGATAGGAGACTGGTATAGACAGAAAGATGTGGATGGGAGAGGTAGGGGAGTTGGCGTGGGTGGAGGGGAGGGGAAGGTATTACTATTGGGGTACTCTGTGCAGTAGCATGTAATTTGCCGGGGTGAGGGGAGGAGGGAGAAGGGTGCCAGTGGGAGGGGTATTATGGTTTTTATCATTTTGGATAAGGGGAGTTGATGAAGCATGAAGTTCACATCAAGATTTGCCTGCAAATTGGCCATTTGCATTGACTTGCCATGTGAATTTGGCCAATTTGCATAGCGAATAACAATGCATATTGTTGTTCTTCTGTTTGCGAATTAGCTTAAATTCTCAGATTGTGTTGCAAAGTGAATTTCAGCAACTTCATACATAACAATCTAGGGTCTAAGATGGCTGAGTTATAACTGTTTGAGCACAGGAGCTCAAACAGAAAAACCCAATGCAGCCTTAAAGGGGAATCTGTATCATAAGGGGTCACTTTAGTCATATGTGACCCTTACCAGTCAATCTATCCCTACATGAGGAAAGGCTAGTAGTCCTAGTGCCCCTAAATACATTTTTTTAAAACTTTTACAGCCCAGACACACCACACTGTCTTTGCTAAGTGCCATTTTCCTTTTGTACCAAAAAGTGATGGTTTTATAGTACTTTTGCTCATTTATTGCTAATCTCTAGCAGCCAGACTATGCACATGCCCCTTACAGCATGCTATGCAGTGAGCAAACATGCTGCCATATTGCATCATTAAAAAATATCGGCAGAGTGAATAAAAAGCTTGTTTCTGCATGCCCCATGGAATATCCCCCATTTATACAACAATAATGGAGATACATGGAAAACAACAAGTGATATCTTTAGAATTAATCTCAAGATATCATGATGTCGTCATGTTTTGCCAAAACTGATATCCTGAAGGACAGTTTTATTACAGTGGAGTACTGAACCAATCAGAGAGCATCTTTCACAATGCTGGTTATATCACAATTGCCAAGTGCAACTCTGAAGCCAGCAATTGAAATCAAAGAGAAACCATTCAATCTTCAAACAGTTGATTTAAAATTTATTATAAAAATGGCAAGCAGAAAGTCACAATCAGATTGGCTTACACGCATTCTAAGTCTCTAGATTAACTTCTGGAAAACCTGAGGTTGAAGTCTCATCACAAGATGGCACAGCAGATTCATACCCTAGAATAGGAAACCAAAACCTGTCTAAAATTCCAAGCATTCTGAAGAAAACTGTCTGACAAATCCACTGCAGTAAGCACTGGGCACATACTGTTCTATTTACAATCAAGCCATTTTGTGTTAAAGATATCATCAAAGTCTGTTTTTTTGATCAAACACAGGACTGCCACATATGCACAGCAGTAAAATAAGTACGGTACATTTTAGGAGGCTCAGTAATTAGCTCTATCACTCCAACCCCACCACATTCTTCATAGTGCAAGGAAAACATAGCCACCTGAGCTCCCTCCTAATCCCTTGTCACCTGCTTGACAGTACAATACACTGCCTCTGGACCATTGGGCTGGTGAGTATGTTTCATACAAATAAAGCTGTCAGCTGTGTTGCCTCTTCTTTTTCAGTGCAGGGAAGGTAGAAGGGAGCATGGGGGATCTAGTCACTTTATTATCACAGGAGATTTGTACCGTTCTGGGGAGAGGGGCGGAGAAAATGACAGTTTATTTAGTAATTAGTAAGTCACCCAAATTTATTTTCTGCTTTTATTACTGTGCTGATTTGAGAGTCCTGTGTTTTAGAAGGAATGTAAACCAATTAAACAAAGCTTCTCTAATTTGTTTGACTCCAAATTAAGAGACACAGACACAAAAGGGACTATTTTATTTTCATAAGTCAGCGAAGTATAATTAATAAATAAAAAAAAACTCTTTAAATCTCATGAGTATAACAAAATGTATAGAAAAGTTTTTGTATATCTGTTCATTTTTATAATAGCATTAAGGTACTCCCAGGAGTTGATTTACCAATAGTTAATCCAGCTGTCATGTGCATGTGGGCCTCAGCTCTGCCTCAGGGCCTCATTACACACCTCAGGGCTGGATTAACTAGTGTAAGCCAGTCCTGGTTAGACTTCAATGTTTAATAACTAGTGAAATGATGCTGCATAACTCAAACATGGAATGGCATGACTCAAAATATGTAGTTTATCATACTTTTGATGGGGCAGGACTTTCATAACTCACTTATGACTCTGTTTCTCAAGAGTTATGGTCTTGCTCTCACACATGAAGATAAAATGCATATTTTGAGTCAGGAGACAGTGTGTGTATGTTTGTGTGTGTGTGTGTTATTTTAGCTGATGGTATACGTAACCTTTAGTATAAAAATGTTATTTAGATATTGCATTCTTAAGCATTTATTTTACAGGTTGCTTTTGCCACATTCATTTATTTCAGAGACTGGATATGTCTCAAACAAGCATTTTCAGGAATCTGGTCTCAGCCTAACATCCAGCCAGTGGTTCAAGAACTACCTAACCAGCCATACCCAATTAGTGCCCATACAAAGTATTAACTTGGGTCTAACTGACATTAAGGTGTGCATACCACAAGTCTCCGTACTTGGCCCTTTACTGTTCTCCATTTTTGTAAATGTTCTCCCAAGACACAGGGGTTGGTGCCATGCCATCTTACATGTCTGCAGACAACATCATCATTTACAACAGTGCACTGTTCATGACCTATGCCAAGACAGTCCTCTTATCTAACTTCAGTATGGTCTCCTTCTGGTTCTTCAACACTTGCCAGATCCTACATGCAACCAAAATGAATGCAATGATAGTTAGCTCCCGAAGCACACTACGACATTCAGTAGTACCTGTAAAAATCAAGACACTTGACAGCAAACTCATTGAGCAAATCAATGCTTTTGTATTTCTGAGGGTATGACTCAATGCTTCACTTTCATACAGCAAGCACATAAATCACATCCTAGCCACTGTGGGGTCAAGATCAACTTTCTCTACAGGGCCAAATATTGCCTCAGTGCACACTTGATCAGGCAGGAAGTCTCCTACTTCCTGCTACTGACCATCGACTATAGAAACACCATCGACTATAGAAACACCATCTACAGATTGGCAAGCAAATCCACTTGTTTGGACCTAGATCATTTGCAAAACAAGCTATGCAGGTTCATACTCTCATGTGACTTGATTACCCATCACTGTATTCGCTGCCAGAAGCTAAACTGTCTAAGTCCCTCTCAGGCAGATGTGATTATCATTGGTTCTGTTTGTTATGCAGCTGTGTACATAGGGAAGCCCCTAATTATCTCTTACCTTACTTTATGCAATCAGACAAGGCCTACATGCTCTGCTCATCTGCAGAACCCAACTTTTCACTTACCATAGATGAAGGTGATTCTTGTCAAAAGGTTTTTTCATATTCAGCTCTGAATTATTGGGATAAGTTCCCTCCTCAACTTAGGAATGCCCCATGCCTATAAATGTTCAAAACCAGTCTCACCCATCATCTGAGAACCCCTTATATCTCTTCTGGCCCAATGTCGCCTACACCCAATCACAGAACATAATACAATTAAGGCCCAATTTTCCGTACTGCTGCTATTCCACCTATGTCATCCTGGAATGAATTATGTTTTCTATCTTATTTGCTTTTACAGTGTATTTTGACATTATATTTACATATTCTATGTCTTTTGCTGTGCTGAGTTACACTGCTTTTAATCAAGTTGCAGTAGGAATGCACACAGACAGAGGTAACAAAATATAAAAGCCAAACAGAAAAGGCTGCAGTTCTCGGGTTAATTTTATTCCCATACATAAACTGCTCAAGTCAAGTGCAGAAATACAAATTACCTCTCTCCACAGACAAAAGGCAGCATACACACCCTGGCACTTTGCTCTTGCAGGAGCTCCACCAGGGGGCGTGTCTGTTTGGGTTACCAGCCACCTTAAATACCACACATAATGGTCACATGACTTGTACTGTGCTTTTACTACATGCAAGGGTTTATTATCCAAATTGTTAGTGTCCAGCAACTCATGGAGGATCCTCAGGCTGACGTCAGTTTCATTTTCTTGAAGCTCTTTGGTTCATTGGTAACTTCAATGCCACAGTATTTTCTCTGCTGGTGTGTTCACTTGTATGGACTTCTGTCACATTAAGTGCACTCTGATCCTCCAGCCATGCAAAATCTCTGTCTGTTTCAAATTTGAGATTGTGCATGAATGGAATATCAGAGAGTGAAAGTATTACCCACTTAAAGTGAAAACTTCTATTAATTGCTAAAGAAATTGAATGTTTTTTGCTATTTTTTGTCAAAGTGCAATAATTCCACTTTTTTGTGTTGTTTTATCTATAGTTTTTCACTCCAATCATGGCTATGCCCCTGGAGCATCCCAACGCCCGTGCCCACCCCAACAGTGGGACATCAAGCTAAATGAATCTTTCCTTATACTGACTGTTGTAAATATGAGTAGCATTTTGATAGTAGTCAGGATTAATGAGCACTTGTCTGTAGATATTAAATTATGTTTTTTTTCTTCAAAAGTTAACATATCTATTGTTTGACACACAATGCACCTCATTTGGCACATTTGTGCACAATAGAATTATAATAACTGGGGAGCGTTTTCTCTCATAGGGAAACCAGGTTATAATTCCATTGTTATAACCAGCTGGTTATAATGATGAACATGTGCCCAGTTTCCCTAGTTTGGTGCATGTGCTAACTGCAAACTTCCTCCTCTCTGTGTCGTCCGGCCCCACTTGTCAGTGGAAGTCAGCGGTAAGTTCTTTTTTTTTTAACACAAAACAATATCTCTCAGCACAGCAAACCTTCCTAATTGCAGTAAAAAAAAACAAAAAAAAAAACACAGCTTCAGTTTAGGACCCATAGCTGCTACAGACCGTGCTAAAACCCCAACGGTCCATAGCTTAACTCCATAGACAAATCAACTTATTTTGTATAATTGCTGTGGCAAAAAAATGCTCCCAGCAATTATACAAAATAAAGGATGGGTAGGTGTGTAAAACTCAGATTTTAACCCCCCCTTGGGGTCTGATGCCTTAATACCCTGGGGGGAGTGTAAAATCCTCGTTATAACCACCTGCCCATCCATTATTCTCTATATAGTGATATAAGACAGGTTTGTAACTATATTGCTACAATTTCTAAACTGCTATTTTAAAGCTACCTGTAATACAGATCATGTGACCTTTAAGTGTGGTATTTAAGGTGCCTGGTGACCCAGACAAACACACCCACTGACGAAGCTCCTGCAGGAGTGAAACACCAGGGTCTGTATGCTGCCTTTTTTCTCTGGAGAGAGATACTTTGTATTTTTGCACTTGAGCAGTTTATGCTTGTGAATAAAATTCACTAAAGGACTGCTGCTTTCTCTGTTTGGCCATTTGATTTTCATAGGATTATACAGGGCAAAGTAGACTACTGTCCATTGAGCCCACCGTTAACCTAGTTGTAATACCCTGTTAAATTTCTGGATCTACAGTAAGCATCCAGTTTTGTTTTGAACTCCATCATGGTTCTACTGCCTATGATCTCTTCAGGGAGCAAGTTCCAAATAGAGACCACTCTCTGACTGAACCGATATCTTCTTTTGTAAGTCTTACATGTTTCTCCAGACAACTGTAACAAATGCGATCTAGTGTTATATACACGACTATTAATCTCCAACCCTAAAATGTCCTACAAAACCATGTTTGTCATCGCCTTAAACAGTAAACACATGTCCCCCCCTTAGTCTACGATATTCCAATGTGAACATTTTTAAATTTTCTAATCTGTCCTCATAATTAAGATTCTGTAAATCATATATCATCCTAGTTGCTCTTCTCTGTACCTTTTCCAATGATTTCATCTCAGTCTTACTGCTAGGTGCCCAAAACTGTGCACAGTAGTCAAAATGAGGTCTAACCAGGCTGTATACAACAGAATTATCATTTCTACCCCCTGCTGCTAATGTACCTTCTAATACAGTTTAGAATGTTATTTGTTTTTTCAGTAATATGGCTACTATTTCTTTTAAAGGTTAGTTCATAGTCTACCACTCCCAAATCCCTTTCCTCAGAAACTGCCCTTAAGTATGTGTCATTTAATTTATATTTAATAATATTATTGTGCCTTCCAAGATGCATGACTGCACATTGTTTAAGTTCTAACCCATGTTCTGATACCCATTTTCCTATATTCTCCAAACCTTCTTGCATCCTGTGTGTATCTTCACTAGCATCTACTACTGTCCCCATTCTTATATCATCCACAAATTTTGCTTCCCATAAGTCACACCCACTACTCATACTGGATATGTAGATGTTAAACAGACATGGTCCTGAAACAAATCCCTTAGGCACTCCACTCATCACCAAAGTCCACCCTGAGTAAGTGCCTCTAATACAAACTCTCTGTTAACCAAGCCTCAATTTTCTGTTACCTCTGTCCAAGTGAGTTTCTAACTTGGTTACAAACATAGTTTTGAAGATGGGGCTACCATTCTTGCACAACATGCACTCACCAGGGTCTTTTTGGCTTCCTTAGTTACACTGCTGTCTGCTGTTGTGCTTCCTAGGATCCCCTTAAAAGTGAGATGCTGCATTTATTTATTATTTATGTATTTATTTAGCTTTTGTTTACCAGGTAAGCACACTAGACAGTCAAGTGCCCATTTTCAGGTGCAACCCAGGAGGATTACAAGGTACAGGCAAAACAATATATGGTCATAGCAGGATACAGGGGTACAAAACAGTCATAACAACAGACAGCATCTGGACGTATATAGTAGGATACTCAATTTGTGGTTACATGACAGTGGGAGAAGCAGTCACAACAACAGCAAGACATATGACGTAGAACACTCAGAGTTACACGACAGAGAGGTCATTAGACCGGAACAGAGTATTTCCTAATTCAAGAGAGCATTGAGCATAACATATACATAAAACAAGACAGCATCAAACATAACATGGTTAGAAGACTCATAGATTCATCTGCATCGTTGACTCATTGACACAAGCCGACTCCGTGTATGGGCCATGTGTCGCAGGACTCCCCAGAGGAGGGGGGGTCAGAGACAGGAACACAGACAGGGGGAGACTTGTTTCAGGAAGCCCCAAAGAGTGGATCTGAAACAGGAATGGGAGGGAGCAGAACATACATGGGCAGGGAAGGAGTTCCACATTCTGGGTGCGAGGATGGCAAAAGCCCGATCCCCTGTTAGGGCACGAGTTTTGGGAACCTGGAATATCTGCGAGTCACTGGATCTCAACAGGTAGGGAGGGTGAATGGGCTTGAGTAGTTCAGCAAGTACAGAGGGGGGTGGCTGTTCTGACAAGGTTGTCAATGAGGTTGCCCATGACAAAGGTGCGATGGTTGTCAGGGAGAGACACTCAAGCCTGGAGTACAGCACGCAGTGATGTGTGAGGCAAGGGACAGACAAAGCAAAGTGACATATATTGCTGTAAGCAGTGTCCCATTTTGAGAGCCAGGTTTTGGGGCATACAAAAAGGAGATGAGTCCATAGCAGAGTGTAGGAAGTAGGACCCCTTTTGTAAGGGCAAGTCGCACTGCAAGGGTGAGACAAATTTCGGCTCTGTAAGCCAATCCCAACTTGCAGTTTATAGCCTTACATATATTGTGTATGTGCAGAGACAGGTCAAGTTTGGAGGCGAGGGTTACCCCCAGGTGTTTGAAGGAGTCAGCAACTTGTAAAAGGGTACCATCAGCTCCAGTGATTTTAAGAGGAGGAGGGCAAGCTCTTGATTTGGCCAGGGAACCAAAGAGTATGGCTTGGGTTTTCCTGAGGTTGATGGCTAGCTTGCGGGTCCTGTAGCTATGACTGTATGCGGTCAAAGTCAGAGTTAAGCCTGGAATTGATGACACTGATGTCCTAGGAACTGGTAAGGATAACAAAGTCATTTGTGTACTGGGTGGAGTGCCCATGAGCTGGGACTGAGGGCAGCTCATTCACAAAAAGGGAGAACAGTATAGGTCCTAGAACGGACCCTTGAGGCACCCTACAGTTAACAGATGTGAGCCCGGAGAGGGCCTTGTTGAACTTAGTGTATTGCTGCCTAACAGAGAAATAATTGGCAAACCAGGCATGGACTGGAGGGGAGAGGCCAAGGGACCAGAGGGTGGAGCACAGGAGTGAGTGATCAACCAGTTAAAAGGCTTTTGAAAGATCAACAAAGATGACACCTGTCAGTTTGCCTTGATCGGTAGCTGCTCTGCTCTGATCTCAGAGGTGACCTGAGCTAGGGCAGTAGAGGTGCTATGATCTTTACGGAAGCCATGTTGCGCTGGGGAGAGAAGGTCATAGCTATGTATGTAATGCGTGAGCTGGGAGGCAACCACCTTTTCAAGCAATTTTCTAACAGCTGACGAGATAGCTATGGGGTGATAATTTTCAAGAATTTTAGGATCACCATACTTGAGGACTGGGACCACTCGAGCCACCTTCCATATATAAGGGATGGTTCCGGAAATACAGGTTACTCACCTGTAACAGGAGTTTTAGGAATGGTATATGTTGTTCATCCACACTGTCTGGTAGGTTCCTTGCCGCTTTAAATCTTGCCTGAAGGTCTTCAAGCTGGCTCCTCCCACCCACCTGGGTGGTAAAACCTTGGCTCCGCCCATGACACCAGATCTAGCCCGCTGGAAGCCAGGTTGTGCGCCGGCCGGAGTGGTTGAGAGATGTGGATGAACAACATATACCATTCCTAGAACTCCTGTTACAGGTGAGTAACCTGTATTTCTAGGGACATGGATATGTTGTTCATCCACACTGTCTGGCAGACTCCTAGCAGTTCTCCGGGAGGAGGGAGGCAAGGCTCACACCCCCTACTTAGGGAATAGAGACTGGAGAACCGAGGTCCCAAAACCAGCATCCTGGCGTGACCCAAGGTCGATGCGGTAGTGGGTAATTAAGGTATGTGCCGACTTCCAGGTAGCAGCCCAGCAGATATTCTGGATAAGGACATCTCTGGAAGCAGCCACCGATGCAGCGGTATGACGGTTAAAATGAGCTCTTATCCATCTGGGAGGCTCCATGCCCACCAACCTACAGCAGAGATCTATGCAGGAGGTGACCCACCCGCTCATCGTCCACTTGGCTGCAGGTCTGCCAGGTGTGGCTTCAGCGTAGGTGACAAACAGCTGACGAACCTCCCCGAACTTCAGCCGTACACTCCTTAAGAAAGCGAGCGCTCAACTAGGGTCCAATATGGAACCTATATTCGGACTCTGAGGTGTGATTGGGGAAGAACACCCACAGAGGCAACACCTGGTTAAGGTGAAGCTCTGACACCACCTTCAGAAGGAACTTCGGGTGGGGCACAGGACAACCTTGTCCCTGTGGAAGACCAGATAGAGAGACTCGAAGGAGCGCCTGGAGCTCTCCTGTCCTTCTGATTGATGTGATAGCCACCAAGAAGGCGGTCATCCACAACAGGTGGGAGATATCACACCTGTGTATTGGTTCGAATGGCTTGCCCGTGAGCTCGGCCAATACCAGCAGTAGATCCCACGGAGGTGGAGGTTCTCGCACTGGAGGGGAAATGTGATCAAGGCCTTAGGAAAGTGCCCAACCACCTTCTCCTGCGCCACCGACTGCTTTCTGGCCCGCGCCCGGAGGGCAGAGATGGCTGCCAGGTGCACCTTAAGGGTCGTCGACCGAAGCCCTTGCTAATAAAGGACCACAGATAGTCCTGAATGCTTGCCGAGGAACAGGAGAAAGGGTCCAGACCCTTTCCCTAACACCAAATGGAGGAACTCTTCCATTTGACAGCGTAGCATTATCTGGTCGACTCCTGACGAGATGCCTCAACAACATTGAGGACCTCGCCAGAAGACCCAAGGCCTGGAATCTAGCCACTCAGGAACCAGGCCATCAGGTGCAGGGATTGAAGGTCCGGACGGAATACCTTCCCCTGATAACAGAGATCAGGTCCGGGTGGGCTGGAAGCCGCCTCGGGAGCCTGGAGCTAGACTGAGGAGAGCTGGATACCAGAGCTGGCGGAACCAGTCTGGGACTACCAGAATCACCTGCGCCTTGTCCCCCCTCACCTTGAGAAGCACCTTGGGATCAAGGGAATGGGGGAAGGCATAGAAGAGGTCCGGGGTCCACGGCCTCGAAAGGCATCCCACTGCAGCGAGCCTTGCTGAGGGGGGCAGGCATGAAACAGTATCGGCTTCGCATTCTCCCTGGAGGGAACAAGGGTCCACCTGAGGCATGACCCAGTGGGAGAACAGATCTTGTGCTACCTCCAGCAGGAGAGAACCCCTCGTGAGATGCAGCCCCTATCTGGCCTAGGGCATTGACCAGGGTGTTGGAGGCTCTTGCCACCTAAATGGCTGGGAATCTGCCTCCAGGCTGCGCACGAGACCATATCTTGAGCTTCCCTTACATAACGGCAGGGAGCGCGTCCGGTCCTGGTGGTTTAGGAAGCACATGGTCATGGTATTGTCCATCAGGACCTGAACCACTTGACCCCACAGAAACGGAGCGAAGGCGGTAAGAGCTAGGCAGACCGCTCAGAGCTCCAGCAGGTTTTTATGGCATCGGAACTCTCGAGGGGGCCAGAGGCCATGCGCTCTGTGCTCCCCCCGATGGGTACCCCAACCCATCAGAGATGTATCGGTCGATAGAGAGACCATTGACTCAGGGCGGACGAACGGGATGCCCTCCTGCAGATGTGCAGGAACGGTCCACCACTGGAGAGCGTTCCACATCTCCTGGGTCGCTGTCATGGGCTGGATCAATGGATCACAGCATTGTGACCACAGGCCGGCCAGTCCCCATTGAAGGAGATGCATGTACCAGAGAGCCCAACGGACCAGACTGGAGTAGGCTGTCATAAGCCGAGGAGGCACAGGAAGTCCCGGGCAGGGCTCAATTTCCCAACCAGAAATGATTAGGCAAAGGAGGAAGAACCTCGGCCCTGTCCGCCGGGAGCCGAGCTCTGGCTCAAAAGAGTTGAGCTCTGCCCTGATGAATAGTATCACCAGCTTCGGCACGAGTTCTGACTTGGCCTCATTGAAGAGGAGGCCAATCTGAGAGCAGCCTGGAGGGCCAGAACTCTGGACCGCTCCACCTCCGCTCTGGAGGGGCTGCAATCAACCAGCTGTCCAGGTAGGGGTACACCCGGACCCTTTGGTGCTGCAGGAATGCTGTCACCACTGCCATGCATTGATGAAGACCCTGGGAGCTGGAGAGAGGCCGAAGGGCATGGCCCGGAACTCGTAGAGGGATCCCTCCGCTCTGAAGCGGAGGAATCTCTGATGAGACGGATGGATCAGAACGTGAAGAAGTCATCCTGGAGGTCCAGGGAACAGAACCACATGCCTCGTTCCAAGGATGGTATTATCTGAGCCAGAGTGACCATCCTGAAGGTCCGAGACCTTAGGAACCTGTTCAGGTCGTGCAGGTCGAGAATGGGGCAACAGCCCCCCGCCCGTCTGGGGACCAGGAAATACCTGGACATGAACCCTGGGTCTGGAGAAGGATCCGCCACCTTCCTGATCACCTCTATCCTGAGGCACAGGGCAATATTGGCTTGGCGAGCCGACAGCAAGGCTTTGGACCCTGTGGTCCCCCGGGGGGCGACGGCTCGAAGAGGAAGGCCTGTTCAAAACTGGAGACAGGCCCTTAAATACCATCTCCATACCCAACAGTCTGTGTGATAGCGGACCAGACGGAAGGAAGTGGGGAGCCTGCCTTCCACGGGGACCCAGGGAGGGTGGCGAGGTTGGGGGCAAAGCCCCTCAACCCGTCACTGAGCAGGTTTGGAGGAGGGACCGGCCGAGGGAGCACCTGGGCCCTTATCTCCTTGCTTCCCATTAGAGGAAGCCACTGGCTTGGGTTTGGTATGCCCAACGCAAGCCCGCTGGCACTCGTGCTGGTGCTGATAGGCCATTTGTGCCGCAGGGGCCGAAGGACTAAGGGACTTACACTGATGTTGCCGATGGCCCTTGTCCCTCTGGGCAGAGAAGACTGAGTCCAGAGTGGCATTGGACTTTTCGATCCACTGGAGGTGTCCCTCCACTCCAGGGCCAAAGAGGTCAGTCCCCAAGAAGGGATGTCCGCCAACTTGTGCTGGGTATCTGCCGAGAAGGTGGATATCCTCAGCCATGCCCTGTGGCACATGGCCACCGCAGCCACTACTGACCTGGCACAGGAATCACCTATGTCCAGAGCAGTCTGAAGCTGCTGTTTAGTCACCACCCTTCCCTGGTTCCGCACCCGACAGGCCGTAGTCTGCAGGTCGGTAGGGAGATGAGGGATCATCTCATCCAAGGAGCTCATGAGGGCATGGGAGAAGTGTGCCATCAGCACGGCTGAGCTGGCCTGCCGGAGGCCGAGGGAGGACGCAGCATAAACCTTGCGCCCGACATAGTCCAGCCTTCTGGACTCCTTGTCAGGAGGCCTATCCACGTCCCGAGCGTAACCGGAACGCTGGAAGACGTTATCGGTAACTACCCCCTCAGCAGAGGGGTGCTCCGAGAAACCGGGCAAAGAGCCGATAGGGACCGAATACTTCCTGGCCATCCTGGCCGAGGGCGCAGGACAGGAAGCAGGCCACTGCCAAAGCTCCAAGGCTGGGCCAACAATGGCCTCAGCCACAGGGAAGGCCTCCGTGGGAGAATCCCCTTGGTCTAGAATCTCCGTAAAGGGATAATAGGTCCATCTGGACACGGGCTCGAGCTGCATCCCGGTAAACTCCGAGATGAGCCTAAGCAGACCCAGGAAGGACGATGGGCTATCATCCAGAGACTGGCCCCGGGGGGACTCCAGGCCCCCCCCGCCTGAGGAACATGGAGGAGTCGTCATCGAACTCTGAAACATCTGCAAAGAGCTGCCTCAGGCCTGAGCCACCCTTCACCTGCCGAGAGTGGCCGGGAGTGAGGGTGACAGACAACCTGCGGGGCAGGCCGGCCGAGGTTCCACCACAATTAGTGGGGCAGCTAGATTTGGTCGCGCAACTGGCCCAGAAATGGGCATCTCGACTGTGGCGAGTGGTTGCTTTGGCCGTTCAGGCAGCAGCCACTTGATGGCTGGGGAATGAATCGGAGTCGATTGATTCCCGGACAACAGCAACTGCTGCCACATAAGCTCCCCGTAACGTCGACGCAATCTGCATCGAAACCTCTCCTCATCTGAGGATGATGATGAGGAGGAACGGTGTTGCCACTTCACTCGGTGCCCAGACCAAGACAGCCGAAGTCGGCGGGAGCGACTTGACCAAGAAGAAGACCGAGACTGAGCCCCTCGGTGAAACCGAGGGCGGGTCTGGGAAGGGGCGAGGGACACCTGCTCTTCCCTCGGCTCGGACGCTTTGACCGAGGACTGTCGCCCTGAAGGCACAGGCAGAACCTCAGTCTCTGCTGTGGGAACTGGCAGAGGAGGGTTGATGACTCTTCTAGTCAACCACCCAGCTGACGGGTCGAGAGAAAACTCAACTACGTCGACAGGAGTCTCGGCAGGCTGGCCTGATGGGGACACCGAGAAGCCAGCGGCCTGAGCCGCAACCTCGACCGAAGTCGACGGTTGGCAGTTCGGGGAAGAAGAGCTCTCCCACTCCCACAAACGCCAATGATGGGACTTACCTTTCGACTCCCTCATCTTGGGCCGAGAGGCATAACCCGATGGTCCCTCTCCCTTCGTGGAAAGGTACTGGCGAAGCTCCTTGAACGAAGTCGAATGAGAGCAACTCAGAGAGAGCGGGATAAATGCCGCGACCAAGGAGGAGGGAGATGCAGCCTGGGCTGCCTCCTCCTCAAGGGCGATAGAGTGCTCAAGCTGCTCAGCCGAGTCAGCCACCACGGACGCTGCCCAATGAGCCTCTTTGGGTTTTTACCGGTGGAAAAAATGCCTCGGAGTGCCCGAGTCCCAATCGGGCAGCACGATCCTCCAGGACGTTGGCTGAAAAAGCGCGGCACAACTCGCAGACCTGCGGGTCGTGGTCCAAGTCAAGGCGGTATACGCACGTAGAGTGCGGATCAGTCCTGGAGATATTCCACCCGCCATGGCGCCTCCGAGAGCCGGGAAATGAATTGTCCATCACAGCCACGAGCGAAAGGAAGACTGAAGTTTAGAAAAACTTCAAAACTAAATTCGGACGAACCGAAGAATCAGGAACCAGTCGAAAAATGCAGAGTGCTAAGGAGAGAACCTGAGCTTCCAAGCGGTAAGGAAGATCTGGCGTCATGGGGCAGAGCCAAGAGTTTTACCACCCGGGTGGGTGGGAGGAGCCAGCTTGAAGACCTTCCGGCAAGATTTAAAGCGGCAAGGAACCTGCCAGACAGTGTGGATGAACAACATATCCATGTCCCTAGAAATTAGAGAAGCATTAAATATATGGGAGATGGGCCCAGGCCAGGTAAGGGGCCCCCAGACAGAGCAGTTTTGGCTCTAGGTTGTCATGCCCTGCACCAGTATGAGAAGAAAGTCCAGCAAGGAGATTCCGTGTCTCACTGATAGAGATGTCCTTATAGTAAAAAAGGGGGGTCGAGGGGGGTTGCATCACTGCAGGAGGGGCCCAGCACCTTGGAGTCAGGGTATAGGGAGGTACAGGCAGACAGATCCGAGAACTGGGAGTTGAAGGCATTAGCGATAGTCAGGGCACTGTTACAGCTGACCTCACCAATTTGCATGTCAGTGACCCATGCACTGGCAGAACAACTTACAGTGTTTTTGATGTTGTGCCAGAAGCTCCTCAGGTTTTTGGCTGAGGCTACGAGGGAGGATTTACAGAAATCTCTCTTAGTGGAGCGGATAGCCCATTTACATGTGTTTTCTAAGCCGCCTGTATTCCAGAAAGTCAAACCTGTCGCTGGAGGCCTTGTATTTATCCCAGTGTTTGTCCGTAAGTTTCATTAGGGCAAAGAGGCCACCATGGAGCCACTTAGTGACAGTGCCCCTCACCCTCCTTTTAGTGAGAGGGGCATGCCTACCCTGCAAGGGAGTGAATATTGCGAGGAAGTTGTCAAGAGCAGCTGAGGGGTCGCTAGCGGCAGTGACCTGTGACCAGTCAGACCGTTGTAGCTCAGCAAGGTGGTCATTGATGTTGAATTTGGAGAAGTCCCTCATCTGAATCACTTTGCAGGGGATCCTGGGAGTGGAGACCCTCCAGCTACAGTAGGTGGGTGGGGGAGTGGTCCGAGATAGAGTCGAGAAAGAGACCAGATGAGGCAATTCGGTCAGGTCTGTTGCTCAACAACCAATCAATGAGGTTGCCTTTATCCCCCAAGGAGGAGAGCCTGGTTGGCTCAGAGATAAGTTGGCAGAGGCCAAGACCCATCAACAAGGGTTCATATTGATTGGCATTGCAGCCCAACCTGTTTAGATTGACTTAGCCAAGAACTAGGAGTTCATTGGTGCACACTTTAGGGCAGAGGCTGTTAAGGAGCTAGTAGAGTCCTTGAACTCCTTCCTTTGGAGGGTTATATGCACATACCAGGTGGAGCTTTTTCGAGTTGCCCATGCAGGAACTAACAGGTAGGAGAAGGTGGGGAGGATGTGATATGGCAGACACGTTGAGGTGAGACTTATAGTAGAGAAGCAGTCCGGCCCCACGTTTGTTCCCAGCCAGATCCTGCCTGATACAGTTGTAACCTGGGAGAGCGCACGCAGAGTTAGGGAAGACTGGCTTGAGCCAAGTTTCTGAGACCCCCAGAATGTCAAGGCTATAGTGAGCCACCCAAGCTGACAGCTCAGTGATATTAGGTAGAAGGCTGTGGGCATTGATATGAGTCACATTTATTCCATTTGAGTTTAGTCACGGGGGCTGGTAGGAAGGCACGGCAGCAGGAGGACCAGGGTTAGGTTCAATATTCCCAGCCAACAAGCAGAGTGACAGCAGAAATATAGCAAGGCAGGGCAGTAAGCTCCACTTCTTATACAGCCTGGGCCTGTGGGTGGAGTGTTTGAACAGGAGGGAGGGAAAGGGGAGAGTCTGGAGATTTAGTCACCAGACAGGGTAGAGGTACAAATGATTAGAAGCTAAGAGGCTGGAGAAGAAAAAGTCATCCTCAGATGGGCTGTGGTACGGTTCAAGGGAGGGGGTGGATAGGGGAAGAGCAGCCACAAGGAGTAAAGGCAGCAGCACAGTAATAGAGGTGGGGCCTAGGTGTAGCCATATCGCTGCCTTGGGGCTGGAGTGGGCAGGGCAGTTAGTCTGGGGCAACATCCTGGTGGCCAACATGGGGGGTGCCCAGGAGGACCTAGGCAGAGGTCAGGATAGTAGCACCTGTTAAGGTCTTAGAGCAAAACAGTGTTCCTCAGTATAATGGTTAAACCTTCCAGCAGAAATCACAAGTGAGGGTGCAGCCCTTCCAGGTCAAAATATGCCAGAGGAAGGCTTAATAGCAGGGCAAGGCAGAGCCAAAGGGAGACCTGGACGAACAGGGGATATTGAGTAGGCTAATTAAAGCTGGTATAGTAAGTAGTATAAGCAAAAACATTGAGATGGTATAGCAAAAGCTAAAGACTGTGAGATGGTATGGTAATAAGCAACTTAACACAGGTATATTAGGCACACGTAAGCAGCTGCAGATTCAACGGTGATTATTACAAGTAACAAGGGAAGCACAGAGTTAATGTTGTAGCAAAACACAGTGGTGGAGGAGCACCTTCAGTTCAACCTCCCCCCAGGGGCAGAGCAAGAGTCCATATAGTTAGGCACAGGAGGAGGGAAGAGTGGCCAGGAGAAAATTAAATCCAAGTGCAGCGATCGCCTCCATGGAGCTCCATCACCCCTGCAGTGGGACAGTTAGGCAGGGGGGCTCCAGAGGCAAGGGGAGCTGAAGTACTGGCGGGCAGCAGCTCCAGTGAGCTGCAAACGTAAATCAAGGACTCCCCCAATGTCCCTCTTAGCTCCAATGAGCTCTGCTGTGGTCACTGAATGAATTTTGGTACTCTTTAAATAGGGCTGTCAGTCGGTGGATTTTGGCACCCTTTTTCTTTTAAAATTAAATCCAAGTGCAGCGATTGCCTCTACAGAGCTCCGTCACCCCTGCAGTGGAACAATCAGGCAAGGTGACTCCGGAGGCAAGGGGAGCTGAAGTACTGGTAGGCAGCAGCTCCAGTGAGCTGCAAAACATAAATCAAGGATTCCCCCAACGTCCCTCTTAGCTCCAATGAGCTCTGCTGCTGCTGCATCTCATGGGGTTATCCCCAATGGTGAAATTTCAAATAAATAAATTCTGCAGTTGACATTTACGGTACTTTAGAATCAATCAATGAGCTATTTTCACAATGTTGATGACATCACAGTAGTACTATCCTGCCCTGAAGCCAGCTGCTGAACTAAAAAAGAAGCAGTTAAAGGACACCCAAACACTATTTTTACCAGGCGCACTGTTCCTAAAACCTTCTTGTGCAAGTACTGCATAGCAGAAAGGGGAAAAGTGCTGAATAATGTCAATAAATACCTTAAAATCAGGTCTTTTATATATTTTTTGGTGAGTGTTTTCAGTTCGCCACAACCAGGAAACACTTTAAGAGCATTGTGTCGATCGGAGTCTAAGGCTGCTGGGAACGTGCAGCATGATGATGTCACCTTAGCAAGGCATCTCATCCCCAGTACTCAGTCCCTATGGAGCCTTATATATTGTGTGTAACATTAGTGATGTATGTGTACCTTTCCATCTTTATCATTATTTAACTTGTTCATTACACTCTAATGTTCACAGTGCTTAGGTGTTTTTTAAACCTTCCAACAAGCAACCGATTTGAACATTATAACTTTTAAACCAAAGCTGTGAAAATTGCACACACAACAGTTTGATTAAAAATACATAATTTAATACCACGTGTGAGGGAGTCAGACTTTCTTAATTCACTCATGACTTTGCAACACATGAGTTATGATTATAACCTTTCTCTCATGGAGACGAATTGCATATTTTGAGCCAGGCCATTGCATATCCAGTATATACTGTTGTTATGTGCCCTACTCAGCATTATGCACTGGACAGGAAAAATTGAGAAAGCTGAATGGTTGGCTGCATTCCAGAACCATACTTATATTCCCTCATAATGGAATGACTAACATTAAGACCCATGACCAGATGCTGTTTATCTGCAGCAATATCCCTGCTCCCTTTCAAAACTCTTCCACGCAGAAACCCTCACCGTTATATATTTGGTCATGTGTGACCAGTTTCCTTGGCAATGGAATAAAAAAAAACACATAACTGCTATAAATGACCCAGTACATGTAAAAATACATCTGAATACCTTGTAAGCCACATTAATTAATTACATTGTGACAAGTTCTGTCTGACAAACGCCAGCCACCAAAGCATCTGTACATTGCGAAGCTGTCTCTGTAAAGCTGCGGACCCAAAGCCTGAACTGTTGCACATCCATTTTTGTATGTCTGAAGGTGAGTTAAACTAAGATTGTATTCCAAAAGTATGTTTAATTATAAGCTCACACATCTCTGTGTCAACTGAAAATGTGCACTCGAAAAGCACTGATGTGCATGCTCGGGATCTCAGCTGACTATTTTCAGACTTGGTTTTAATGCCTTTCGAGTACATGTTTTCAGTAGACACAGAGATCATAGAAGGTGGTGGCAGAAAAGGACCTCACAGCCCATCTAGTCTGCCCCTTACCCCACTAGCCCAACTGGCCATAACTTAAGGCAATCCCTATGAGATACAACTTGTGTATGGTTTTAGAATCAAACATATTTTTGGAATACGCTCTTAGTTTATCTCCCCTTCAGACATACAAAAACAGACATGCACCAGTTTAGGATTTGGGTCTGCGGCTTTACAGAGACAGCTTCACAATGTGCAGATGCTTTCAGTGACTGGACTTTGTCAGGCAGACCTCATCTGAAATAATTAATTAAAATGGCTTACAAAGTATTAACATTTTTTTTATATGTACTGGGGCATTTACAGCAGTTATTTTTAATTGTTACTAAGCGGAAACTGGTATTAATGGTACACTAAACTGACTACTTTTAATGTGTTAGTTCTAACTAGTGACTCCAGCATTGGGCTACTTTATGCAGTAATGTACTTCCACAGATTAAAAATAGTAAAAAAATAGTTAGACCTGTTTTTGTGCCTTTTTTTTTTTTTACTTTACTGTATGGGTCAAGTGCATGATTACAATAATACACTCCAGGGTGTGCTTTATCATAGGACATCAGCACTTCTTGGGTGCGTAAGGCACTCATCTTCACCTCATGCCTCACAATGCACCTAAGGCGTGCTAGTATTCGATGATAAAGCACACCCTGTCATGTGTTATTGCTTAATTATAAAATGGGTAAGAGAAATACTGTACTGTGATTGGTGGAATATGGTCACATGACCGTGCTGTTATCCGAGTACAACAGCACAGGTCAGTCATGCTTAACTTTCTGAACCTCATTACTTGGTCCTAAAATTAACAAATCAGGGAAGCCATTTCATAATCACAGTAATTCATTCCAGGGTGTGCGTGACTGTGGGATAATGGCGCTTCTTGGGTGCATAAATCCTTCACTTCCCAAGGTGTGCTGTTATCCCACAATAATGCACACCTTGTCATGCCTTACTGCTCCATTCTGAGAGAGGTAGTCTCCAGCAGTACCATATTTACACTTTGCAGCTGTAGAGAACTACTCTGTCAGAGTTCCATATTTTCAGAGCAACACTGAAAACGGTACCAATCACTGTAGTAAATCAATAATCACAGGGTTTAAGTTAACCCCGTTTTAATGTATTTAACTTTCAAAATAAGGGCAAAAACTTCCAAGGAAGACTTGGATTCCTGAAAGGGAGGAAAGGAAAATTAAAGTAATATCCAGTTTAGCTGTCATGAAAGTCAGAATGGTTGATCATTCAGAAAGGGTATTTTCCCATATTTTTATATCGACTTCCAATTACTGGCATACCTCTGAACTTTTTGACACTGAAATAAGGGATATTGACATTTTGGGGCAATCAAAATGAGGGACAATGATGGCCACAGACCCTCATAATGAGGGGGCCATTCTCAAAGATGGAGATCAAAGCTCAGAAAACTGTGGAAACCATTGTGTTTACTTGTACAAAGTTTATTTTTGATGTAGCATCTTAGAATAGCATGAACATCTGCTTCAATGTCTGAATTTACAGTACATAGTCCTTGTGGGCAGCATCTTTTCCATGAAAGACAGAGCCATTTTTAAGGTGTAAAATAAGGGACATCCCTGCTAATCAGGGACAGTTAGAGATGTGATTACTGATCTCTCTTCAAGTGTTGACTCCTACAGTTTAGGACCTGAAAGTATTTTGTTTTTCAAATGGTGGAAGCAACTTCCAGTTTGGACAATGGAAGTTTTTGACCTTCACAAAAAAATTTTCTGAGCCTGGCATAATCATGAACTGATATCACACTAAACACTGGAATTGGAACCAATCTAATTTCATCAATCAGGAATTAGATCTAGAAACTCCTTGTGGCGTTAGCAATTTTGTCAAGTGGGTAGCCCTTTAAGAAACATGAAATGCTTCATACTAAAGCTCAGATTAGGCTAAAACAGTTTGCTGGGCTAAGGGGTTAGTGGGCACTGGATTTGCTAGTGTCCTCAACTACAATTTTCAGAAGGGCGGAGGAAAGGCAGAAAATGAAATGTAGAGGAGCGTTTTCTTACCGCATATTGAAACTCCAGATTGAATTCTCTGTCATTTGCTCTCAAGTGCCTCTCTTCCTCTGTGGAAAGGGTAACAAAGAAAGGAATACAACTTAATAAAAAACAGGAAACAGACATGCCTGGGTGTGACTCTGTGTTGTTGACTATTACGGCTATATTGAATTTACTGTTTAAAATTAAATCTCCCCAAAATGAACCCACCACATCATTTTCACAAGGCTTTGTGTCCAACTAACTACCATGTTACCCCGATGGCTCTGTCAGTCCAAGGGGAACACTTATACTGTACAGAGTAGGGCACTAAATACAAGATAGCAAGGGGAACACTTACACTGTACAGAGTAGGGCACTAAATACGATGAGCAGACTCAATAAAAAGCAAGAGTAAACATGCTGCAAACTCTAAACAATTCTGCAGGCCATGACTTTGATTCTCAGGACTATATACTTGAGGAAATCTTTTCTAAAAGCCATGAAAGGAAGAACTGGATCATAATTATAAAGAGGTTCAATACTGTCTGGACTGGTGGGGTGGAGGGCAGAAGTACCCATGCCTCACCTGCCACTACGCTGGCAACCAGGGTTCGGTGACGGACTCCGTTCACCAGGAGCTGGCTGGGGAGAGGAGGATTGAGCATCCAGAGGATGGCTCTCCTCCTCTGGGGAGGGAGGGTTGTGGGTCCCAGCACTCATCTAGCTCCTAGCAGAGACTGGGGCACAGACAGCCAGGGAAAATGGTTCAGTACAGTACGGATGACTGACCCCTCACAGGCTCCGCACTGGCTGTAGGGCCCTCTCCCACAATGGATCCATTCTGTCAACAGTAAGGCACCTATCATTGATCCCCACCATGCAAGTCATGGGGGAAGCACCAGGAAGAGGTGAGTCCCTAGGATGCCAGGTGACAAGGATGGGAGGGATCGATGGAGAGCTAAAGACTGCACTATGATGGAGAGGAAAAAAAAATGAATGGTAAGAGGTTCAATACTGAACCATCGTTTTACTCCTACAGTACCCAAAACAGTGAGTATACTATGTATAGGATGCATTTAAAGTTCACAATACAAGCTTTCTCTGAGAATGCAGACATGACCCACATAATGCAGTAACCTGTATGAAGACGCTGAATTCCTCTTGCATGTATGTACAGTATGAGCATAATGATTTATTACAACCTGAGGCAGCTAAAATGAGCGGGGTCAGACCAGCCATGATCCCCAATTGTGAAATCAGGGTGTGCCATGTTATCTTTTGGCCCCACCCCACCTTATTTGACCCTCCTTTTTTTTCTTTGTTTGTTACAGTGGTTAGCCATTGCATACAGTTGGTGAAGAACTGTTCTACTGGTTCCCCTCTCCCAATTGCTGTTTTTTCCATTAGCATAGTGCCTCAGTTGCCAGAGATTTTGCAGGTATTTTATGCTGTTTTGCACAAGGCATTTCACAACTTGCATGAGGATGCAACAAAAAAGGGTCTCCCCATTTGCCTGTGCATCCATTGGCTCCCCTTACTGTTATGTGGTGGTAGATGGTCAATCACAGTGGGTTGTCACTGTATTGAAGCGGGAGCACAGGACTGTTTAGCTGCAGTTCAGGATACAGTCAAGATGAGCTGCAAGCACATTCTACTTGCATGTCTTACCAAGCTGCATGGTGCATCTGCAAGAGAAAGGACTGCAGGATTGTGGTAGTGGTAGTGAGTGCTTTAACTTTGCTGCAGTTTTTCCCTCCTCTCCCTGATATAAGTAGTCTAAAGAACAATCTCAGGGAGAGGAGAGAAGTATTCTGTGCAGTTCTGTGTTACTGTTTGGTGCTGGGGCTGGTGATGGAGGCTGTAGGTGTTTAAACAACAGAGAAGAGAAGCTTGTTATTCTATTCTTCATACACGGCCATCGGGGATGTAATCATTGCCAACTTGTCCAGGTACAACTTATGTACATTGAGTGAAATGCCTTTTTGTGCCCATGAAATAGTATTTACAGTTTTCTGCTTATCTTTTTATAATTTACCAGCAAGTGAAAGATAATGGCACATAGCCTCATTACTGGGTCTGCCAGCTTTGAGGACAGGGCTTGACAAGCGGAGTTTGGTCTCCTTCAGTGGCAATGAAAATCTTGCAGCAATTTTAACAATAAGGGCAGAAGTTCTTATAAGAGTGTAACAAAGCAGGGGTATTCTTAGCCCTCAGATACCCCACATAGGTGACTGTTATTCTCTTAAGTCTCCATGTCCCCTCATTTTTCCTTAATCTGCCAGTGATATGACCTTCTACATTGCTCAGCTCAGCATGGAACTCCTGTTAGACTGCCCTGACCTCCCCCTATGATGGTGTGCAACTTAGGCTCAGGTGCAGTTGGGGAGACAGTTATGGACACTACATTGGAGGCCTGAGAACCCTCTCTGTTTCAGGTTCTGTCAGATGAAAGCCTTGGATATGGCCTCATAGTTTCTGAGTATGCCCTCTGGTGTCAGTGTCCTCTTTGGTCACCATACCTTCTTGCTTAGTCTCCTTTTACAGCAGAGTCCAAATGCCTTTCCCTCCTATTCCTGAGATACTTCTGTGCAATTCTACATTGTTTTTTGGTGCTGGGGTGGAGAGGGGAGCTAGTTTTTTGAAAAAAGGGCCCGCTGCAACAGAAAGGGTGGTCATGGTACTGCATGCTTTGACTTTGCAGCAGCCATTCCCCTCCTCTCCCACAAGATATTTTTTCTGTGCAGTTCTGAATTTTGTGGTGCTGATGATACGAAGAGACTTGGTTAATACTGACAATACCACAAAAACTAGTTAACAAATTACTGGGAGTCGGGGGTTCACAATTGCTTCGTATGGACCTACAAAAAGTCTGAATCTTTTCTGCTACATTTTCATGTTCTCCCAGAGTTTTGCATCACTAAAATTTAACCCATGACCTGAGTTGTACTTTAAAAATAAATTCTGAAAGACCATTAGAATGCACCAGAACACTTAAAAAGCACAACATTTTGGACCTACTACCATTTGTCACATATTTTTGGCCCCTCTCCCACATTATAGTCACTTGAACCACCCCACAGTCAACAGAATAGTGGTATAAAGACTGCTATTAAGCAATAATTTCTAGCCTGGTTTCCTCACTAAAGAAAATATTGTAGGTGCATGAGTACACTGGTGTAGAAAAATATCTGGTTAGGCCATCTCCATACTGCCCTGGTACATATATAATTAGTGATGCTATACATTATACATCTTCTGAGCAGCTGGCTCACCACCACAGTGGTAACACTACCACTGGTGATGCTGATTACCCGGATTCGAGAACAAGCCTAGAGCATCAAAGGGCCATCTGGGAGGGGAGCTCTCCTCCTCCTCCATGGTGGGGGGCCATGGACTCCCGGCACTCAAGTGTCACCCAGTGAAGATTGGGTGTACACCAGCTGGGACTACATACTGAGAGGCAGAGGCAATGGTGGACATCTGTGGGATGTGCATGGGAGCACTCACATCTGCCCTCTGACATCATTGCACATTCATGCCTCCGGGGGAATCTCTGGGCTGGAAAACCCTTGGAGTTAGTAGCAGGTTGATGCCCCTGAACACCCTCCCGAATGATGCTCCAGGTGTAAGCCTCAACTGGGGCTGCAGGTAGATCTTGGTCTCTCCCTCCAAGGAGCCCCACCTCAGGGGGCAAGCTGCGAGCCTCCCAGTCTGGGCAACTTGGGGGTGATGCCGGGTGGGTGGTCCAGGCACTGAAAGATGAAGTAAATCCCCGCCTGAAAACTGAGTGAGAAAGAAAAGTTGAAAAAAATAAATGCATCTTCTGAGGGGTGTCTCTCATGGTATAACAGAGTCCTTATGTCAGGTTTGGGTGAGAGCACTGCAAAGTGAAGCTGAGAGGCCCTTGTAGCCCATTCCTTATGAGAGGACTCTCCTATGCCACAAGACACACCCCTCAGAGGGCAAATTAACTTATTATAAATCAATTCAGTTGGCAAGAGTGCTTTGTAATAAGTTTTATGTTATAGTTTTAAAAGGAAATGCAATGACCCCTATCCCCGCCTCTGAAGTGGAATACTCCACTGCAACGTTCTGGTATGAGGTGACAACTGTAGGCAGGAAAAGAGAGTATGTGGTTCTGAGAGCTGATTGGTTCAAATTACAGAAGTGATTTATAATTCTAAATACTTATCCATTTGCAGATTGAGACTTCATACTGTATCTACTTTGATTTTTGCTGCAATGCTCTCCCTCCCTGCCACATTTCTATTACCCTCCACTTCTTAAATCTAATATTACTCATGCCTCCTTTATTCAGAGACCATGCTGTCCCTACTCATATTCTTGTTTCTGGAGGCACTGTGAATAATCTGCTGTTGTCTACCTTCCTCATGCCCTCATCATTCTGTTCATTAAAGCACCCTTTATATTTCTAAGAGCTTGATCCTCAAAAAGCCAAGAAGGCCTTCCACACATGTATAGGGGTATGTAGTGGGGATTGTGGTGTGCAGAGGTCCCACTCCTCACATGTTGAGACCTCAGTGCATCCGCAGCCCTTGTCGTGTGTCCCATCTGCATCCAAACCTGAGCTGTATGTGCACCAGCATGAACAACTAGGTCATGATACACACCTGCACTTTCCCCAGAGGGATGGCCACTATTTTGGTGGTGGGCAGGAACCAGACACAGTATGTACCCCAGGGGGCTGCCATAATAGTGGCTGGCCCAGCACACAAATCCCTTGAGCCACAAATATACCCATTCTGAGGTTCATTCAGCCCTGTCAGCAGTGGCTCCAGCTCTCTGAGTTGGCATGGAGGGCTGGCGACTGTCACCATTTTTTAAATTATTTTTTAAACTTTGTTTTTATTGCATTTTTTGGGACAAGGCAATTTTATTTATATGGCGATCAATCCCAAGGGCTCTGGGCACCTTACAATATGTACAGCAAGAACAATAACGTTTAAAACTAATAAATACTAGATATTAAAATTCTCAGAGGAAACACTGCATCACAAAGCCCGGACCAAAACTCAAGATAAAAAGATGAGTTTTTAAAGATTTTTGAAATATGGCTAGTGAAGGAGTACATCGCATCTCCTGGTACAAAAATACTGTACAAGTAAAACTGTAATCCAAGAATAGGCATCCATGGTGCATAACAGAATGTTATACACAATCTTATGGCAGGCTAACTATTACACTCTCCTCACTGGTGTGTTATTGAAGGGCTAAACAAATCAATAACACACAGTAATTTACACTAATGAAACCATTACAGTAGCCAGTTCTGAGAATTAATACAAATGCAGGTGAACACAGAAACTTTCTGCTAGGCTAAGAACAGCCTATCTGGTCAATTACTCAGAATAACTAGGCGTATTCTGCCTTTCACAAACTCAGACTTGGGAACTGCAATCTTACTCCCTTGCAGAAAACCAATACTAATCATCATGTTATGCAAACATTTCCAGAAAACAACCATGCTTAAACTAGCAAGAATGCTTCTGAGACAATAAAGTCATACCACGCACATAAAGTCATCAGTGATCGAGCAGATTAAGGGAGCACAAGAGCTGCTGAGGATCAAATAGCTGCCCAGTAGGGCTACAGAATTAAGATCCACAATGGATGGCGTCATGCACTTCCCTGACTTCTCAAGCCACCTCAAGTCCCAGTGAAGAGGGCTTTTGCTATGAAAGTTATAGTGGGACACCATGTTGACCGCACGCTTCCCCATGCCTGACCAAAAATCGCCATACAGTGTAAATCATGAGGAGTTCTCCCTTACTTTCTGTCCCTGAGAAAATGGCAAGGCACAGTGTCCTAAATAGTTTGTTAAACAGAGAGCAAACATAGTTCTAAACTGATGGAGAAATGCCTCTCAATAATATAGTGTTCAATTAGTGGGCTCATTTAACACATCAATAACATTAAAACAGTGTGAGATCCCATCCCCAACCACAAAAAAGAAAGTCATTATGGAGTTCTGAGATATAATCTTTGGGAAAGGGCTCTGAAGTCAAGTCTAGAAATTTCTATTCGATGTGGCTATACACCCCCCCCCCACACCAAATGTCTACTTTAGAAAATACTCACAAGTCTATAGCAGAGATCAAAACAGTACATACAAACATACGAACAAACGAAAGAGCCAGCCAAAGAAGGCCAAAATGGACTATCGAGTCTGCTTGTTAACAGTGCAGTGTCTCTGGCTTACACCATTGACCTTGCCCTCCCTCCCCGTCCATCCTTCCTTCAGAACTCTAAAACTCTCCCCCCCCCACAATGGTCCCATGGGTTCCCTTTATGCCTATGCCAGGCCCTCCTAAAGCCTCCCACTGTCTTCTCTGAGATCACCTCTTCTGGCAGTGAATTCCATTTGTCTTCACCCTCTCCATGAAAAAATGCTTCCTAACATCGCTCCTAACCCCCCACCACCACCACCACCAACTTCAAACTGTGCCTCCTCATGGATCTGTTGTCACTCAACTTGAAGGGACCTTCCCTATCCACTCTATTTCTTCCCTTCAGGTACTTAGAGGTCTCTACCATACCCCCCTCTCCTGCAGGGAGTACATTCTCAGGGCTCCTAGCCTCTCTTCATAAGACTTCCCCTGCTGTTCCCCTATCATCTTGGTTGCCCTACTTTGGACCCTTTACTCTGCTTCACCATTTCATAAGGGGCCCTCTCAGTACTGGTCTCCAGAAGCAGCAATCAGGTTCACACACAAGTATCAGCTGCTTTCAGGTCAGTGCACTTTTTGTCCTTGAATGTAAACTGGACCCTGATCAGGAAGGATATTTGGTGTTAAACATTCATACTTTGGAGCTGCTGGGAGACCCCTACAAAGACCTCATACCTTTTTCTGGTCAAAATGAGTAGCCCACAAAAAGAAGGATGCTGTTCTCATCCATTGTTATAGGTTCTTTGTCCCTGGAAGCTTTAAGGATCTGATGCTTCATCACTGATGACTGGGTCATATGCAAGAGTGTGTGGTGCCCTTCACTGGAGTTCCAGACATGCTATAGTGATTCAGTAGGCACCCAAGAAAACCAGAGCAAATCCCAAACTGAGTACTGTACTTCTGCCATCCAAAGCTTGAGAAATGTAGTCAGCTTCTCAACTTCAGACCCCTCGGGCATGCCTAGAAGTTGAATGTTTTGAGATCGAGTCCAATTTTCTAATTGCTCAGTCCAAGCTTTAAGCAGGCTTTGCTCCTTAATGGAAGTTGCAAGGGCAGAGAACACCTTGCCAGCTGGTTTCTTTGAGTCCTCCTCAGTCGGTTCCATTAACTCCACAGCATTTTCCACCTTCACCAGTCTTTCAGAATACTGTATGAGTCAAGATTTTTTTTTTTCAGTTAATTGGATCGACTGAGTAAGTGCCTTCACAGCTGATTGCAAGGGTGGCTGGTGAGTCCCCAAATAGAGCTGGCAGCATAGGAGGCCCAGATGTCTTGGATGGTCCAGCTGTTGTTACATCTCCTTTCAGAGTATTCTAGGTCCGCAATGGCTAGGAAATGCATTCTTGTGATCTCTGCCAGGTAAGGTATAGTTGTCTGCAGAAAAAAAGTCAAAGTCCCCCCAGAAAAGAATGTTTTTAATCACTGCTATGTTTCAGTGAGGAGGAGCTCACAAAAGAGCATCTTCCTTGCTGGGATGCTGGCTCTGCCCCTAGAATTGTTTTTTTGTTGTTGTTGTTGTTTTTTTTTTACACAGCAGTCCTTGGAGGATTGTTACATATTGCAGTCCTCTGTTCTGCAGGGATTAGGGGATCCATTCTGGTACTGATATGGACATCCAGTTGGATGCCCACCATCAATCCCCACTCCACCCCAACACGCCTCTGGCCCTACTGTGCCAGTCTCCCAAAATGCTGGAGACCAGGAATTTCTGCATTGAGATTTAACAAACAAATGACTTTGGTTTACATTTTAATGAGCAAGATGAGCTGATTTTAGTTGTAATGCTATTGGTCCTAGGAAGAGTACATACATACATAAGAACATACAAAGAAGCCAGCAGAAGAAAGCCATTTGGTTTATCAAATCTGCTCATATTGCAGGGTCTACAGCTTGAGCTACTGTGCCTGCCCTCCCTCCCCACTCCTCCCATCCTCCCTGCCCATGATCCTTACCTTCCCCCGATGCCTATCCCAGCCTCTCTTAAAGCTGCCCACTGTCTTCAACAAGATGACCTGTTCCGGCAGTGCATTCCACATGTCCACCACCCTCTCTGTGAAGAAGTGCTTCCTGACCTCCCTCCTAAAGGCTTATGGTTTTACTGTTCATTGATCTATTTTTGTCTGTTTTTATAATATTGATTTCTGTATTTTTATCTTATTTATTTTATTGGAATGTGCCTTGATATTTGAAAGGTGCAAAATAAATAAAAATATTATTATAATATTATTATTAAACCTCCCTCCCTCCAGCTAAAGACTGTGCCCTCTTGTGTTATGGTTGCCACCACACAGCTTAAAGAAACTGTCCTTATTAACCTTATTTATCCTTTTCAAGTACTTGAAGGTCCCAGTCATGTTCCCTCTCTCTCCTGTCTTTCAGGGAGTACAGGTTCAGTGCCCTCAACCTCTCCTTGTATGCTTTACTCTGCTGACCCACTATCATCTTTGTAGCCCTCCTCTGGATCTTCTCCAGCAAGTTAATTTCCTTTTTGAGGTGTGGGCACAAGTATTGAATGCCATACTCTAGATGCAGCCTTATCAGTGACCTGTACAAGGGCAGTATAACCTCTTCCCTTCTACCACTGATCCCCCTAGATATGCATCCCTCTGCTACTTCTTTTCCACAGGGTCAGGGTGATCACCCTGTTTTGGGGAGGGGTTTTTTTTTTTTATTTTTGTTTTTTTGCATTGTATTTTGAACCACTGAGTATTGGGACTTTTTTGAAACTTTTTTTTATTATTTAAGATTCCCGTATTCTCCTTTACATACTGTAGAAAAGAAAAGAAACATCAGATCTAGTCCATGACTTCCACAACATGTGGAGAGATCCAAGAAAATGAAGAATTAGCAATACTAAAGAAAATTACAAGCACTTGACTGAAATTAAAGCAAATACAGGGTAGATAGGCCTGCAGTTTGTGTTTAAAGGCTAGCATTAGTGCATCATAGCAAAAACTATTTATATTATTTATTGAGATCACAATCTAAAATCATTGTGTTATAAAAATAAATATAAAAATAAAATCCTTTTTTTTTCCTATAAAGTCTCCTTTTTTTTTATAGGTGTTTATCACCTTGTACTTCCTCTCAGCTGTCCCACTCTAATCAACCCCCCCCCCACCGTCACCCTGGTGTCGCTGGGACTTACCCAGATCTCGCCCAGTCAGCGTGGGGTCAGTCGTCATCCTGCAGCTGGGAGGTGTTTTTCCTCCTTTCTGTTTGTCCCTTCCCCATTGCTGGGGTGCACATGCAGGATACGCACACGTGGAGGCATGCGCGCTCCCACGGAAGTCCCGCAGCACCCTCCCTTCCGTGGTGCCCACAGTAGTCCCACACTTCCACCAGGCCTCCACCTGGGGGCAGTCATTTGGCAGGAGTGCTAGTCCTCCCTCCCAAGGAGAGGAGAGCTGTCCTCTGGACACTCAATCTTCTTCCTCCCCTGCCAACCCCTGGTGGCTCGTGCTCATTCTTGAACATGGGTCACCAGCATGGTGCAAGATGTGGCATCCAGTGCCTCAACCCTCAGCACCACCAGGACGGCTGTCTCCTTTTGTTTTTCATTGCTTTCAAGCATATGGAACTTTTATTCTCTTGTGGGGAAGGGCGATAATAAAATTAATAGTTTTACTAATGCATTACTTCATTGTAGCTTCACAGCAATCAGGTGTCTGAATTAGTTCAGCATCAGGGCTAGGTTAAAAAATATCAGACTTTTCAGAAATATTTTCCTTTAAGGGTGGATTGCTAATTTAAAACCGAAGACACCTGTCTGGAGGGTTAAAAAAAAACCACACATGAGACTGTCTCTTAAAGGATTTTAACTCTGGCAGTCAGAGAAGAGAAAAACACCCTCCCAACTCTTGAACCAGGTCTCTGTACTGCAAGAGACATCTTCTTCTCTGCTGTTTAGCAAAACAAATGTCTGGAGAGATAAAGTGGCCCTTTTGTAGGTCAGCTTGCCCCTTAGTCTAGTGAGACAGATCACCAGTCCCCAGTAAGGTTCCAAGGCAAAATTAACAAGGATAGTGAGGCTTTTAGAGGTGAATTTGCTGATTTCCAGGCTCTCTTCCACATTTCTAGATTTCTGATGTACTCTGAAAACTTTAGCAATAAACATGTATTATGTCAAAGGAGACTGAAAGTATCCATAATCACTTTCTCAACAAAATCCTTTGTATTCAGATCAGACTGCTCTTTGGGAGATGGCGGGATTCATGAATGAATACATTTTCTCCCGAACTGAAAGCTGCTGAACTGAAAGAATTGAAAAGGAGAACTAGAGGTTGGGAGACTTGCTCTGGGGGAAGACAATTTGGAAACCTGTGTGGGATAACAACATATCTGACATTTTTATAATGGCCTGATTTTCAAGTTGCTCCATGCATCAGTTCATTGAAATACTGTCACAAACTCCAGGCATAGGTATTTATTCTCTGTATGAATGTTCTGAACTTGCTTTTCAAGTAGAGAATTCGTTTTATCCAGGGTGTCCATCTAGACATTAAACCTTGACATCCATTTATTTATGTTTAGCAAGGTAAAATTGATTTGAGAGTTTACACATTCACAATATTTACATTAGAAATAACTTGGCCTCCTTTAGCCCCTGAAACCTCTGAACAAGAAAAAGTGCCTTTGTGCAGAGATGCCAAGAGAGGCTGCATACCACTGGTGGCTTGTAAACATTCATACTTAAAGCAGCAGTACTAGATTAAAAAAATCTGATTGTTTTCAACAGTTTGTTCCCTGTGCTCTGTTGAGCACTTACCTGGCAATCGTTCTTGTTTTCGCTGTACTATCACCCAATAATTTGCTCCATTTTTCTTTGTTTTTGTTTACATTTCTCCCACACGCCACGTTGAAATGGAACCCTCTACTGCCAACCGAGCATGCGGATGAATCGCAGTACTACACAGGGACAGTGAGAACATGCAGCACAGGGTCACACGGAAGTAAACAAAAGACGTCATGCAATGTGAGGGTGGAGCTTGGCTGCAAGTTAAGCAGCAGCTATATTTACTGTGGATCCACAACAATGGAAATACATTTTAAATATCTAATAAACTAAAAGATCGCTAGAGAAAAATATTTTCAGATATGGAAACTGGAACTATGGCTGCATGCTTCCAGACAAAAAGCAGAATTTTGATAATCACCTCCTGATTATACGGTACTGCTGCTTACTTAAGCCCTGTCCACACTTGGACTTTTAAACCATCTTAACTCTGTTAAAATAGTATAAAAGGTTTGTATCCAAATTGTAGCACTGTTCATATTTACAAAACCTTTAAAACCATGCCCCATGCAGGGGCTTTGTAGTTTTACCCAACACAGTTGCCTTAAATTGTGCTAACAGTATGGTTGTGATCCATGTTGTAACACGGTTTAAGGCAACCATATTATCATATGAACATACAAAGAATGCCAGCAGATACAGGCCTGATGGTCTGTCTAGTCTACTCGAGTGTGCAGCTAGCAGTCTGTTACACTGCAGCTGCTCCCCCTCTCCTACCCACATATCTAATTTCATGCCCGTATTAGCTGTTACCCCTCCCCCCAGTGCCTCATTGGCTACCTTCCCCCTGACTTTGTCCCATCCCCTCTTAAAACTGCCCACCATCTTCAAGGATACTACCTCCTTAGGCAGTGCATTCCACTCTGTCACCACTCTCTCCATGAAATAGTGCTTTCTCATTTCCCTTCTGAATCTACCACCCTGCAACTTTAGATTGTGCCCCCAGTGTCCCTCCCTCTCCTTAATCTTAAAATTCCCTCTGTATCATCTTTATTTATGCCTTTCATATATGTGAAGGTTTCTATCATGCGCCTCTATCCCGCCGTTCCTACAGGGAGTACATGTTGAGGGTAACCAGTGATGATGATGCCCCATCTGTTGAGCTTTTTAAGGCCCACCCCAAGGCCTTTTTGTACAATCAGGCCTTCCCAGACTATGTTTTATACTTCCTTACCTGTCTTTTTAATAAAGATTAATCTGATGTTCATTTAGTCTTAGAGACTTTAAATGCTGCTGAAGTTGAGGGTAGTTAATTATATAGCAAATTTTTTTTAACTTGTTCAGATTATTGTATTTAATTGATTATTATTGTGACGTGTTGTATTTATTGATTAATGTACGGCACCCAGAGTCTCCATGATGGACGTCTTTTTAAATAAAATGTGCGTTGCCTTGCCCATGCCTGTGCCTTGACAGTGATTATAAATGAGCGACTGTAGAAACAGCGACTCATTTATAGCACTATCATCATCAGCTACACTGCAAGGGTAGCGATGCTATAGCATGGAAAGCAACTGGAAGGGGAGGGTTAGGGAGGTGTAGGGGAGGGGAGGGATAGGAGGGAGGGTTTGTATGAGTAGGGGATCTTGCTGCAGCTAAGCCAGCCCTGTGGTGTGGTGATGAGGGTGGGTGGCTACGGTACAGCAGGCACTGGGCTCTGGACCTGCTGGGGGTGATTGTTTTGCCACTGCATGCGGCTCTCTGTTTTGTTTTGTTTTTCCATCCGAGTTTTGGCCCTTCCTCGACATGCACCCCCCCCCGGAGTTAACAATCCTTAATCAGGGGGGTGCGGAGGGCACAGCCCCCCCCCGCAAACACACTTAAAATAGCTGGAAGTCAGGTCGCTTGGGTTTGTATATCGCCAAAATGCTTTTCGGCAATATACATTCGCTATGATAGTGATCGTTGTATTGCAATCGCTATCATGACATGGAACCCATGTTGAGTACCCTCAGTCTCTCCTCATAGGATTTGTCATCCGTACACATAGCTCTTTTTTTTTTTTTGAAGCTGTAAAGGAAAAATGCATAAACTCACTGCCATTCTGTAACTAAGAATGAGCTTCCAATTTGAGGGCTGTCTTTTTCCCCTGAATAGGTTACTGTGCCCAGAAGCAAGTATTCTGGCTTGCTTTCCAGTATCTGCAATCCTTTGCAGTACTACAGCAATCATGCCTGGGAACTCGCACAGGCAAGCATGGTGTCGGAGCGCAATCTAGACACTCCGAAAATCAAGCACAGAAATTAAAACTTTTTAAGAACATTTTCAGAAACTTATGCCAGTGTGGATGGGGCCTTAAAGAGGGAGTCTGGCCAACATGTCTGGCATCAATAAATTCAGAATTTGAATCAACATATCACCAATCAGCCTTGTGTCAAAAATTAGATCTCTAAGTTACTTTGTTTAAAAGTTAGAAGTCATTTTGTAACTCTAAATTCACTGCCTACTCAGAAAAGCCATTTTTAGGAAAGAACTATTGATGATGTCATACCCAGAACTCACGGCCTAGTTCTCCATGCAAGATACCATAAAAGATTTATTTTTTGCACAATATATAAAACTGCAGCTGTAGTAAACATCTGAAAAATGAAAGCTGACACTGGGTGGGTCAGGGCATACATTTCCATAATGCACAGATGCAAGGTACAGTACTTCAGAATGTGACAGGGGAGGGGTTGGAATGCAACAGCAAATATGGGTTTAGAATGACAAAGTTGTGTGCAATTTTTAGAATACTGCAGGGATGATATTTTGAAATGCCACCAGGTTGCAATTGTGGAATTCAGCAATGACAGTCTCAGAAATAGCTGGGACACACACTTTTGGAGTGTGGCAGGGATGCTAAAATTCATAATGTAGCAGTGTCATGTATTTTTGGAATGTGACAGAGATAAACAATTGTGAAATGTGGGAGACATATAGTTGCAAAAGGTAGCAGGTTGCAAAAGATAATTTCATATTATGCAATGGCAAGAAAAAATCCTGGATTCTGATTGGTCAGTCTTGGGCTGGCCCCGTGATGTTATCCCAGCATAACATCACGGGTCTAGTCTCAGCCTCACTGTGAACCTGCAGATGAGTATTTTATGGAGCCTTTTCTTGATTGTTTCATCTTCTCTTAAAAAACAAAAATATTTTTCCACACAAAAACATCTTTAAAATTATTTTTTTTATTCTGTATAACAACGAGCCATTGTATAATAGGAATAATGCACTCCAGGGTGTGTGTCATGTTGGGATAACGTCACTTCTGGGGTGATTAGTCACACTCGGCCTGCAGCCTCTTGCCTAATCACCCCAGGCTTGACATTATCCCAGCACGACACACACCCTGTCATGCATTATTCCTTTATTGTGTCACGGATGTATAAATTCGGCATGTGGCAGTGATGCACAATTTCAAAATGTGATTGGGATGCTTGATTTCAGATTGTGAAACATGCAGTTTCATAATGGGGCTTGGACATGGAATCTCAGAATGTAGCAGTAATGCAGTTTCAGAATGTGGTTGTCACATGCAATTTCAGAATGAGTTAGGGATGCGTAATTTTAGAATGTGGCTTAGACATGCAGTTTCAGAATGTGGCAGTGACACTTTTTTTCAGAATGTGTTGGGGATGTGAAATTTTGGAATATGGTGAGGCTGCACATTTTCAGAATGTGATAATGGCAAGCAGTTTTGGAATGTGAAAATTTACACACAGTTTTGGAATGTGGCAGGAAGGTACAATTTTAGAATGTGATGGAGATATGCAGTTTCAGTATGTAGCAGTGATGCACAATTTCAGAATGTGGGGATGGACGCTATTTTGGGATCTGGCAGTGATGCACAATTTCAGAATGTGGCAGTGACACACAGTTTTGGAATGTAACAGTGACAATTTCAGAATATGGTGGCAATACAATTTTAGAATGTGGCTGTGATGCACAATTTCAGAATCTGATGGTGATGCACAATTTTGGAATGTGGCGGTGGATGACACACAGTTTTGGAATGTGACAATGGCACACTTTCAGAATCTGACAGTGATGCACAATTTCAGAATGTGGCAGTGATGCAGAGTTTCGGAATGTGGTGGTGACACACAATTTCAGAATGTGGCAATGACGCTCAATTTCAGAATGTGTCCATGAGACACAATTTCAGAATGTGGCAGTGATGCACAGTTTAAAATATGGTGGAGACGCAGTTTTGGAATGTGGCGATAACGCACAATTTCAGAATGTGTTAGTGACATACAATTTTGGAATGTAGCTGTGAAGCACAATTTCAGAACATGGTGATGATGCACAATTTTGGAATGTAACAGTGACGCACAGTTTGGGAATGTGGCAGTGATGCACAATTTTGGAATATGGCAGTGATGCACAATTTCAGAATGTAACAGTGATACTCAATTTTAGAATGTGGCAGTGATGTACAATTTCCAAATGTAGTGGTGACACACAATTTCAGAATGTGGCAGTGATGTAAAATTTCAGAATGTGGCAGACACACACAATTTTGGAATGTAGTGGTGATGCACAGTTTTGGAATGTGGCGATATTGCATCATTGTGGAATGTGTCAGTGATGCACAGTTTTGGAATGTGGCAATGATGCACAGTTTCAGAATGTCGTGGTGATGTACATTTCTGGAATGTCGCAATGATGCACAGTTTCGGAATGTGGTAGTGATGCACAATTTTGGAATGCGGCAGTGCCACACAATTCTGGAATGTGGTGGTGATGCACAATTTAGAAACATGGTGGTTACACAGTTTCAGAATGTGGCCCTGAAACACAGCTTCAGAATGAGGTGAGGATGTGCAATTTAGGAATTGGCTAGGGTGCATAATTTCAGAATGTGGCTAGGGTGCACAATGTCAGAATGTGGTGGGGATGTGATGCATAATTTTGAAATGTGGTGGGTGCGTACAATTCTGCAATGTGGTTGGGATAAGCAATTCCAGAATAAAATGGTGTGTGCTGTCACATTCTGATCATGTGCAACCCCACTACATTCCAAAATTGCCAGTCCCCACCAAATTCATTGATGTGTGTTCCTTTTGCATTCCATGATTGAGTGCTCCACCACATTTCAAGATGGTGCATCCCTGCCATATTCTGACATTACATACCCCCCCAACATGTACGCAATAATACCTGACAGGGTGGGTGGTATTGGGCAACACCAGACCACCCAGGGGCATAATGAGGCCCGATACCACAGGCAGAAAGTCTTATAACCCCTGGAAGGTCTGGTATTGCCTATACCACCCACCCTGGAGGGTACTATTACACTTAGAAAATGGGCTACATTTGTCATGTTTTATAGGATTACCAAAAAAGCTAAGGTAATGCTATAAACAAGCATTTGTCAATGCCAAATGTTGGCTTGCTGGCATTGGCATTGGTAGTGCAGGAGTTAGAAATACAAAATACGAATGGCAATGAAGTATTGAAGTATCACCACCCCCAGAGACTGAAAGGTATTGGGAGTGTGGTTTTGGGTCAGCCATAATGCTGACGCCATTACACCTCACCTCACCCTACAGAGAGCAACAGGTGTCGGGGTGTGCATTGGAGTCTTCTGCCTTTATGCTCACCCCATCCATAAGGAAATAAGCTGAGATGGGTGCAGTATAGGAGAATGGGGTGAACATTAGGGTGACAGAACCCAAGGCACACATCAATGCCTGTCAGTGGCTGTAGGATGAGGGGGTGGTGGTAGAATTCTGTGAACATTATGGTCGGCGAACCCAAGTTATGTCCCCGATGCCTGTCAGTCTCTACAGGGTGGGGGTATTGTTGGAAATCTTAATGCCCCAGGTGTTTGTTGGTATTTTCACTCCAAATTTTCAACAGTGGCTTTTTGGTACCCAACCTCATGGACAGTGGTGATATCATTTCGTTACTCAATCCTGAAAGGTGATTTCGCACAGCAACGGCATCATTGGGAGTCACAGGTGCAGAAACACATTTCAAGCAGGAAGCGAAAAATGACAGCTGTACTGTTCATGAGGAGGTGTACAAAAATGGCAATGTTGAAAATCTGGATAGAAAATATGAAAAATTTGCAAACTTACAAGCGTGCATAGATACTGCGCAACGCATGCCCATAATGCAGTCATTTTTGGGATTTTCTTTGCCAGATTTTCAACATGGACTTTCTGGAACCTCTCCTCATGAACAGTGGCACTGTGATTTTGTTACTCTGTTCTGAAAGTTGATTTTGCACAGCGGCTGCACCCACTGTGTGCCACAGGTGTGAAAACACATTTTGGGCAGGATGTGAAAAATGACAGCTATGCTGTTCATAAGGAGACGAGCAAAAATGGCAATGTTGAAAATCTGGAGTGAAAATATAAAAAGTTCTTGAAGTTATAAGCATGCGTGGAAACTGCGCAATGCACGCTCATGACACAGTCATTTTTTGGAATTTTTCCACCAGATTTTCTGCATAGGCATTTTGGGACCTCTGCTCATGAACAGTGTCACTGAGATTTTTTTTAATCTGTCCTGAACATTGATTTCCCACAATGATCGTGCCATTGTGTGCCACATGTGTGAAAACACATTTCAGGCAGGATGTGAAAAATGACAGCTATACTGTTAATAAGGAGGTGTGAAAAAATTACAATGTTGAAAATCTAGAGTGAAAATATTGAAAATTCTCAAAGTTACGAGCATGCGAGGAAACTGCATAACACACACTCGTAACAGTCATTTTTTGGAATTTTTCACCAAATTTGCAACATAGGCTTTTTGGGAGCCCACCTCATGAACAGTGGCACTGTCATTTCATTACGCGATCCCAAAAAGTGATTCCACGTAGTGACCATTAAATCACCTTTTGGGACCGAATAACGAAATGACAGTGACTGATTTCATGAGATGGGGTCCCAAGAACTATGTTGAAAAGTTGGAGCCAAAAGTCAAAAAATGGCTGAGATATCCAGAGGGTGGGTGTGGGTTGGGGAGGGGTCACATGAACAACGAGACTGTTTTCTTGTTTTGCAGGGGAATGAAAGAAAAACTTTGGGGAAAAGTTTTTGGTTTTACAGGTGACACAGACATTTGGGCACACTGAGGTGGGCTTCCAGTGTGTCACCTGTTTTTTTTTTGGGGGGGGACTGGAGCCGACGGGGATTGGGCACCCCATTGGCAAATAAAGCATGTCTGTGTTGGGGAGCCTGATGCCGAGGGGGACTGGGCACCCCCGTCGGCAGACAAATAAAACTGAGGGGGCATTATGCCAACAGGGATTGGGCACCACCGTTGGCAAGTAAAATGAACTGGGGAGGGGGCATGCCAACAAGGGGATTGGGCACCCCAAAGTCGGCTTTCTAGGGATTGTGAGAGGTGGACAGCAAGAGCCTCTGCCATGTTTATTGAAATGTTTCACCAAGAATGGCACGTAATGGAGATCTGCTGCTGCAATGATAAGACTATCTCTCATTGCAGCAGCGGATTTCTTTCAAGTTGGTGGCACTCTCTGAAACTGCTGTCATCAGCGGCATGCTCTCTGGTTGGCGGCTGAAGGACACACTTGCTAAAGCATCCCCTGGATTCACTGCAACACTGACACACCTTTTAAAGTAGTAGTACAGTGCTACTACCACAAAATGTTGCTTGCACATGTGCGCAAGCCAGCATAAAACTGACTACATTTTCATTTTGTCTCCTTTTTGGTAAAGTAGTCCCTGTATCTAGTATATTAGCCACTAGAGGGCTCTGTAATGTTTGCTATATGACCCAGAATTAAACAAGTAAGAAGTAGCACTTTCTTTTTTCTTTTCTTTTTTCCTTTTTTTTGAAGGTTGACATTCATCTTGATTATTGTCATCACAGTCAGAGAACTAGTAATCGGGACCCAGAGGCAGTTGTAGCAGTTAGAAGCATTGCCAGCAAACTGCAGTTCGTGCTGAGGTGAAAGGAGGACTCATGCTGTAGTTGTACTGCTGTGTTACAGTATTTTTTTTTAATTAAAAACTAAGACAGTCACTGGGACTGGCAACAGTGTTGTGAGAGCAGCTTTAATTAATGGACCATGGGTAGGTACCAGTGCTTCTCCTACATTTGTTTAAGCTGACCCTGGCACTGTACTCGGAGCGGCTGCAGTTTCTGGGACCAGTTTCCCTGGTTACAGTCTGACTTGTGCACTGTGACTGTATAAAAAACTGCAAACCACAGCTGGAGGATGGTGGGGTTAGGGGACAGTGGGGGAAATGTTCTGAAATAAAATATTGGGTGTGCAGTATGGGGGATGGGATACACTAGCTAGGTTGCTGATCATTGCTGCGGGCTGCTGGAAGGATGGAGGAGGTGGGCGGGATGATGAGCAGGTGAGCTGACACGGTTAATGGCGCTATGTAACAGTGCTGTGTTGAATATAAAAATATGTATATTTTTTTTTACTTAAAACTGCAAGGAGGGAGTGTGAATAGGAATTTAACTTTATGAAAGACTGGGGGGGAACAGAGTGGCGTTGCTCCAATATGTTAGCGAGGCCAATTGTGCAGTAATTTTTTAAGAATGGGCTACCAGTTTACAGTTGGGGGAAAAGCGTGCTTTTTTATTACAAGTTTTATTTACAGTACAGTTCAGTTGCGAGGGTTGGGGGGATGAATTGCTCACTTCTGTTGACTCCCACCTCCTCCTAGTTGTGTACCAGTATTACTTTTTTTTTTTGTTTAGTATTTTCACAGTAGCACGATTGCGAGATGGTGTATACAGTTGGCAGATGTACTGTACCACGAGTGGGACCCATGATTAGAAAAAATAATGCAGATGGCCATTGTAATGGAATCAGTGATCTGGCAGTTGTCTGTGTTTGGGCTCAGAGGTAAGCATGGTCTGTGCTAGCCAAACCATTAGGTTATTTAAAAAAATAATTTCCTCCGGCGCGGTTAAAGAATATGAAAAAATGGGTATGTGGCACAGGTTATGGCAGTAATGTTGGGGGCGGGGTCTGGATCTCTCGCTAAGTGACAAAAAAATGGTGGCGATTTAAAACTTAAAATTCCATGGGCACAGTGATATTAGTAATCAGTTTAGTTGAGACTGGCACTTTTTTTACCCAGGCTCTGTTGTATTATAGACGCCCATCTTGCCAGGGCTATCAGCCAATTAGAGCCAGAGAATTTCTTTGACCATTTTCTAATTTAAAATTGTGTAACACCATGACATTTTATATCTTGATTCAGCACTGTATTCCAAAACCACTTCCTGACACATTCTAAAGTACAATACAATGCACCTGAACATTCTGGAAATGCAAACACTGCAGCCAACGCTATGTCAGTTTAAAAAAAAAAAAAGATTACTTCAGCTACAGTTTCTTAAACTTTGGATAAACAAGTCCCATAAGGTTGCTGACAGGGAGGACTAGGCTGTGAGTTCTGGTTATGTCATCATCAGTGGTTCTTCACTGAAACTGTTTTTTTTTGAATGGGAGTAAAATTAGGGTTACAAAATATCTCAGAACTTTAAGTTGAAGTAACGTAGAAACTTCATTTTTGGGATGAGATTTATTTGAGGTATGCTGATTCTAGTCTTGCAATGAAGGACTTTTGTCCAGACTCTCTCTTATGTCAGCATCAAAGCCCATGTTGTAGCTCACACAACAGATGTGGTAGTGGCTGTGACAGTTAGAGTATGGGGTTAGGAGAACTCAGCCTTTCATAAGCCGTCCAGGGCTGCATATGTCTGGCACTTTAATTCACAGTATCTTGTGCATCAAACAAAGGCAGTGTGAGAGGCGTTCCAGCAAAAGCAGTTGCAAGTTTAGGGAGTCTTTGTCTTTCAGGTAATTTACATCCTGATTTTACAGTAGTGCATCAGTAGCCAGCTGCCCAGCTTACGGAGAGGGCACAGCTGACAACAAACTGAGAAGTGGTTTTGCACAAGGACAACTCAGTAGTCACTGGATTTGACTCATTTCACCTATTGGTGTGTGACAGTACAATGGTGCATAGCACCAACCTATCTATTATACAGTATTTGTTACTCTCTTCAATTGCTCTTTAGAGACAGCGAAAGTGTGGAATGACTGAAGGACAGATAATGTGACCCCCCCCCCTCCACAAATGTGGGGTCGAGACCTGCCAGGCACTTATAAACTAGTTAGTCAGATGTCTACAGTAGAGAAACTATTGGTCTCTATTACAAAGGAGAATATAGTAGGATTCTTGGAGGCCAATGGACTGGAGTACTCCAGTCAGCATATATTTACTTGTGAGAGGTCATGTTAGAGAAATCTGATTACAATTTTTGATTGGGTAACAAAGACTGTGGATTAGGGTAAAGCAGGAGATATCCTGTACCTATATTTCAACAAAGCCCCCACATGGGAGGTTGGTAAAGAAACTGGGCAACCTAAGAGTCAAGGATAAGATAACAAAAGTGGGAAAAATATTGGTTGAGTGGGTGGACCCTGAGGGTAGTCCTAAATGCAGAGCCCTCGGGGGTAAAGGAGCTCCCAAGCGAGATGCCCCAGTGACTGGTTTCAGGACCTGTGTTCTTTAGGATATTTATATGTGACATAGGGGAGGGGGTTCTGGGCAAGGTATGCCTCTTTGCAGATGGCACCAAGATCTGTGGTAGAGTTGACACCAAGGAGGGGGTAAGGGCCATGGAGAAGGATCTGGAATGAATGGAGAGGTAGTCAATGATGTGGGCATGTGGCAGTTGAAATTTAATACAAAACAAGTCCATTTTACAATAAGGATAAGAGTGCTGAAACTGATTCACAGATTTTGGTTGGGAAAAGCATACTGAGCCAAAACTCATTTCCTGATGTGACCTGTTAGGGAAATGATGCACAGGGAGGCTGTAGCTTGGGAGTCAAACCTGGGTCTGCTGGGTTCCAGGTTTACAGCTCCGTGCTCATAACCATTAAGCAAACTAAGCAGAGTTAGCATATAAAAGTCTAATGCAAGGAATTCAGGGGCCTGATTTTCAAAAGGCCCAGCACGGCCCCAGGACTAAGTCACCATGCCCAACTCACTGGTGCATGGAAAAATCCCTGCACCAGTGAAAATTGCTTTCAAAATTTTCTGTGCATGGGCATCATTGTTCAGTTATTTGGCAAATGTTGCATTGAATCTGCACCCCAAAATTTAAGCAAACTGCTGTAAATTGGTAACGAGGTTGTGAAGAAGCAAAAATCTTGCACATGTGGCAGAAACTGCAGTTGTGCAAGAGGACCCCGTTTGGTCAGCTTTCTCTGCCTCTCATGCAGCATTTCTGCAATTCTGAACATCAGTCACCAGATCGTAAATAAAGCCAGACAATGTTTCATTATTGGTAATTTCCATTGTTCCTCTAAGTAGCATTGGCTGTTCTTGACACTCAGGTCCACTGGTTTGTGCTTTCTAGATCCTTAGTAACTATTACTCCTTAAGTCTCTTTCACCATCTACGGTTTCCAGGGTTTGGCCCCAGGTGTATACTGCTGCTGTGGATTACTGTTTCCAAAGTGCCTCATTCTGCATTTTGCAACACTAATTTTCATCTGCCAACTCCAAGTCCACCTGTCCTATCTATACAGATTTTCTTGCAGTTCCCTAGCATTACAGTACTTCTTACTTTTTACTGCCCTCTCAGCCTTTGTGTCATCCACAAATTGTGCAACCCAGCTGAAGTTTTTTTTTCATAAAACAAGTAAAATATGAATTTATTACCAAAGCTGCATTGAGAAAGTGTCCAATTTTCAACTGCACCCAAGGGCACCTAGTGGTACAGCAGCAGAACACAACTTTCAGTAGAACTGTGTAATATACCAACAGTAGTATATACTTCATTGTTGTTGTATATGGTAAACCATATACTTCCAGATGCTGCTGTACCACTGTAGTGATCTCAGAATGCTGCTGTACCACAGTAACTATCTCACTAATGTGGCATAACAACATAGAATCCCACATCTATTAAGATTCTTCATGCTTGACTTCACTACGGATTCCTCATAATGAACATATCAGCAAAACCGAGAACACCCCAAGTGAACTGTTTGTTAGAAGGTTTAACTTCTATAAATTTTGCCAGCTCATGTAACTAATGTGTTACTTAAATTACATTAAATGTTTCTAATCTTATCCTGCTGTTTTCATGGTTTTCTATTTATTTGACATCAATTCAGCACAGAGTAAATGAATCAAAACAGATTAAGACGATACAAAATATTGTTTATAAAATGGTTTCACAAACCGTGAAACTTGGTTGGGTGAGGGCTATCTTCATATGTGCTGCTATCTCAGCACAACAGCACTGAATAAAGATCCAGCAGCCTTTTCACGAAAAAACCAGTACTAACTAAACATCCTTGATTTGCCATCATAAACATGGCTGCCACCTTTGCTAGCTAAAAACTGGCTTAAATTAAAAAGAATAATAAATTAATGTTACTTGCTCTTATAATCCTCTTCTTCCACACACATATATATAAATTAAAAAACAAAGTACTGCAGTACTTTCAGTTTTCACGTGTGATATTTCTATGCTGACCATGAAAAATTCCCCTTCTAAGCCTCACCTGCAAACCAGAGAAATTTCTGCTGTTTAACCTGCTGCAGATAAAACAGAAGCCTTGGTTCCCTCTAAGGCCTGTTGTGTAATTTGTGGGGTGAACATTCTGCCAGTAGAAATGAGCAGAGATTTGACTTCTTGTATTCCATTCCTAGTAAACATTTCATCTAAGCAGGAAAGATAAAAAAGAAACAAGGAAAAGGGAAGAAATAATCTAAAGAAGAAGGAGGGAGGGAGGGTGAGGAAACAGGTAAATGGGATGGGTTGGGGAACATAGAGGATTTAAGGACTAACTAAAAAATGTTTTTTTGCTGTGCACTATATTTGAAACTGAGATGGTATACCAATGTTGGGATGTACAGGGACTATTTTGTTGGAGTGGATGAACTTTAAAAAAAAATCATTAAAATGTTAAACATTATTTTATTTTTGTGCATTTTTCACCTCCCCCCCCATAGCTTGGGCCATTTTATAGTTGCAATAAGGCATGCCAGGGCGTGCTTTGTTGTGGGATAATGGCACTTCTCACGTGATTGAAGGCACTCAGTGATGCATTGTGCCTCACAACACACCTGAGGTGTGCCATTATCCCACCACAACACACCCTCTATCATGTCTTATGGTTCCACCATCGGAACGCACTCGCGATCTAGTACCAGGCAATTAGGGTGCCAATCACCACTATCGCCAGTCATGTTTCTTGCAGGGGGCTGTGCCTCCCCCTCAACCACCCTGCTCATTCTACCCTATTTCCAGCTGTAATAAGTAGCAACTGGTTTCAGCTTCTGCTGAGATTTATGCAGAATGACAACTCTCAGGCTTGTCCACGGGGCCAAACAGAGAATGATGGGCTTTGGCTCTCCCCCTCTTTGCAGTGTCTTTACATCCTTAGCTGCTCAACTGACAATATCATCAGATCCTCCCAACCTGCCTTGCCTATCAACTGTGATCCTCAACCCAGGCCCTCTTGTCCATTCCCAAATGCGCCTCCATGGATAAAAGCCTGGTTATATAATAGAACCCAAGTTGTTAAGATATCTAACATCATCTCAGACCCTAATGAGGTAACTAGTGGAGTACCACAGGGCTCTGTATTGGGCCCCATTTTGTTCGGAATCTACATCTCTGAGTGACACAAAGGAGTAAATAGATCCATCAGCAAATTTGCTGGCAATACCAAACTTAGTCAGGGTGTTGATACTGATGATAAAATAGACAGCTTTAGGGGGGGCATTGTATCTCTGGAAAACTGGGCTTCTCAAAACAAGATGGAATTTAATATAGCAAAATGTGCTATCATGCACTTAGGAGCCAAGAATCCTCAAACCCAGTACTATCTAAACAGGACCCCATTAAATCAAGTTAAAACTGAAAAAGACTTGGGTATAATTATTAACAATTCCCTTTCAGCAAGTGACCATTGTAGACAGGCAGCTAAGACAGCAAATAGGATCTTTGCATCAATTAGAAGAGCTTTCACATCTAGACACGAAACGTGTATTTTACCATTATACAAGTCCTGTATAAGGCCACACTTGCACTATGCATCTTCCTTTTGGGCTCCCTTTCTGACAAAGGATATAAAACTTATTGATAGTGCACAAAAAAAAAAACACTAAATTCATCACTCAAGATAGACATAGGCCACATCAAGAGAGACTTAAAGAATTAAAATTATATGATCTGGATACAAGAAGGCAACGGGGAGACTTATTGCTATTATTTAATATTCTAGGGGACAAACATTTAGGGGCAAATGCCAGGAGGCATGGCGCAACTCGCAGGTATATGCAAGTTGCACCACACAGGGCTATGCCGAGGACCCTGCACCATATTACAGAACAAGCAGGGTCCCCGGCACTTATGCCTGCAATCTGCGGCAGCTACAGGCTAGCAGCAAATGCATGGTGCACTGAGCCTGGGTGCTACAAGTCGCGGCATGCATACAACTGCCCCCCAGAGCCCCCCCAACCTGGAGCACTGCTGCGTGCAACAGGGGGCATTGGGAGGGACAGCCTGGTGGTACTGGTATTCAGGGGGCACCACGGGTTATGGACCCCAGGGGTCCCTTTCATTCGGGGGGGCATGGCTGTGTTGGGGGGATGGGGAGTCAGGTCACATGCATGCCATAGCACAGCGGAGTGGGCATCCATCGACTGGCATGGACGGATGCCCCTTAGACCCTCTCCCTGCTGGTTCAACTCTGCTGCACCACTGTGGCTCTTGAATGGCATTCATGGGTTACGGCAGCTACCCTTTTGGAATAGGGCACAGGTGCTGCCATAACCCACCCTTGGGCCATGCCGCTGTGGGTTGCAGGCGTAGTGAGTGGCGTAACACATGCTTGGTGCAACCCGCATTCGGCATGGCTCAAGGCACCTTTTGGAATACCAACTGGTGTTATGCCTGGCTTAAGTTGTGAATTGCGCCATCGGGTTTAGCATAGCTCACCTTGCACCAGTCGTAACGCCTTTTGGATTTGGACCCTTAATGTCAGATTGTAACATCTCTTATGCACATAAACCTGTGAATCTGTGATGTAACACCAAACAACTAGTGGTCGCTCGGGCAAACACCAATTAAAGGAAAAATTATTTTACTATTAGAGCAGTAAGATTATGGAATGGTCTGCCTCAAACAATTGTGGATTCAGAAAATGCACTTCAGTTTAAAACCAGATTGGATAAATGTATTATGAGACAAGAGACTACATAGCCCACTATGGTGGGAAGGTAGACTCGATGGGCCTAGCACCTCCTTCTATCTTGTTGTACTGAGTTACTGAGATGGGTGAACAGGCATTTGCTCACTTTGCCCTTAAATCCTAGAACTCCTTGCCCTCTCATCTCATGGTCTGCAAGTTACACTCAAAATAAATTTATTCCGCTATCTTAGATCCACTGATAAGTGTTCTTGCTCCTGACTTCTTCTAATTTCATTGCCCCCACCTTGTCTCTCCTGTTATTATGCACTGACTCCCTCATCCATCTATGTAATTTTCAAGGATCTGTGCTGGCTGCTTACGTACTAGACACACTTGCTCATATGTTATTACCTTCACTTATTCTGTATCATATTTTTGCTTTTCTTCAACTGTTGCTCACTAATCAATAATAGTTGTTTTATTCTGTCACTGGCTGTTATTCTGATTTATTTGTTCCTAGCAGTATTAATTAATTTTGTACCATGTCACTGCCTTGTCTTTACCTGACATAACTGTGCACTTTTTTCTACTGTTTCAGTCATTGTATTCTTGTTGTTACCTGCTATGTACACTCTTGGGTCATGCCTGAAAATAGGCATGTTTTGTCTAGTGCACTTACCCATAAACCACAAGCTAAATAAATAAATACTAAAAATAACTTAAGGTCCGTTACTGATCAGCTCTTTAAAATGTTTTTGGAGATGGACTCTCCATCCTAGAACATTTCAATGGATGAGTCCTTCCTGCTGTTCAAGAGGAGAATAATATTAAAAAACTGTACCTTCCCATGAAATGCACCGCATATGAAATTAAATTGTGCAAACTTTGTGAAAATTCCATTGGGTTCACATACTGTTTTGGAATCTACACAGGAAAGGATGCAACACATGATGTTCTAGGCTGTCCCCCATGTCTGAACACCAGTGAGAAAATTGCCCGAGACTTAATTCTTCCCTTGCTAAGTTCAGACACCAGCCTCCATGTAGATAAATTCTACTCTTTGATTCCTCTTTTTAATGTCCTGTGTCAGTTAAATACAGTAGCTTACGGCACTATCAGGTCCAGCAGGCAGGGATTTCTCAAAGACTTGGCAGCCAGAAAGCAGAAATATGATAACATCAGTGCTTTCTGATGTGGGAAAGTGCTTACTGTTAAATTCATAGATAAAAAGGATGAGAACATCCTGAGTACAATTTATGATGAATCCACAGCAGCAGTTTCAATCCATAGTGAGGACAAATTGATAAACAAGCTTCAATATATCCTTGACTATAAAAAGCACATGGGAGGTATGGACAAGACAGACCAAATGTTTGAGTCCTATGATGCCACTCAAAAAAATATGGCTTGGTACATGAAATTTGCTGTTCATTGATTTTGACTGGCTAAGTACAGTGCTTTTATTCCATACTGGGCACAGGCATCTGGTCTTTAAAATCCTTTGTAGATTTCCAACCCAATATGATCTTGTATCTCCTGTTTCATTCAACAAAAACACCTGGAATTGAAAGGAATAAAGGTACAGCAAGAATGACTGAAATTTCTTCAATCGATCAATCAAGTCTTTTTCTTGAGTGCTGTTCCAATGATCATAGCGCTGCATACAATCAAAGCAATAAAATCCATAAAAACAGCAGCTACACAAATTTAAAACATTAATCATCTGGTAAGATAAGATGGCAAGCTAACCAATATTGACCTCAGAAAATGCTAGAGAAAACAGGTACATTTTCAGGGCAGATTTAAAACCCTCGACGGTCAGGCACTCCCTAATCTAATGAGATAGAGAGTACCATGGGGTCAGAGCCACAAAAGCAAAAGAACAGGCACCGGAGGTCTCCATTCTGACCCTGGGAACTTCTAGCAATCCTTCGTCAACAGATTGGAGTGAGCAGAGGGGGCAGTAGGGACAAAGGAGATGTTGCAAGTAGCACAGTCCCTGCCCATGTAGGGCCTTATAGGTCAGTAACCCGACCTTGAAGGTGATCCACCAATGTACTGGCAGCCAGTAGGGAGCCCAAGAGTGACATGGCTAAATCTAGATAAACCAGTAAGCAACCTGGCTGCCATGTTCTGCACTATCTGCAATTGGCGGTTATCAACTCCCGGTAGCCCCAAGTATAGGACATTGCAGTAATCAAGGTGCAAGGTTACAAAGGTATGGACCAATGGAAGGTCACTAGGTGGGACCAGGTGCTTGATCCGAGCAATGTTCCTCAGATGGTAAAAAGAAGTTTTAACAACAGCAGACACCTGAGATTTTAATGTCGGGCTGCTGTTGGGCACAACATCCAGATTTTGTGCCCAGTCAGAGGTAAGCAACTGGTCGCCCCCAAGCCAAAGCCCAGAGGGAAGGCCTGCAAACAGCCCCCCACCTTGGTGACCTAGGTCCACCACCAGCACCTTGATTTTGCCCAGATTCAACCTTAGCCAGTTGGCACTCATCCAACCCTGGATCTCAGAGAATTCAGAACAATCCAACCTTTTGAAACAAAGGCTGGATTCTAAAAGAGATGTAAAGTCTGCTACAAAAGGAATCAGGAGAGGTTCGAGAGATTATTGTCTACAATGTCCCACAGAGCCAGACCTGTGCCTAAGGGATTGTTTATAGAGAGCTTTAAGGGCACAGAGGCAGTAGGAAAGTAGGGAGAAAAAAAAATAAATATAAAAAATAAACAGAGAGAGGAAAGAGTACGTATACAAAACAACAGTTAAGGGGCCACAAATAAGACATGATGGGAGTGGTGCAGTGCAGTGGCAGTGGAGCAGCAGTCTTCCAGGAGACGTTCTGGAGAAAGCGGTGTTGTCCCATCTGCAGGCACCTCTCGGGGCTGAGGGAGGAGGTTGTTCATCTCCAGGCTGAGTTGGTCAGGATTTAGGGGACCTCCTCTCCCACCCAGGGACAACCAGGGCCACTGCCGCTGCCTCAGAGGTTGCCAAGAAAGAGGAGCAGTTGGACCACAGTGGGCTCAGGGAGGGTGAGAGTGGTGGAACACAGTTGTATCCCTCCAGTTTTTCCCTTCAATTCTACATCTCCCTAATTCATATGCCATTATGGCAGAGTGTGGTTCATCTATAGAGACACCCGCAGTGGAGACCAAGGAGGATGCTGGGAACCTCCACAAAGGAGACCCACAGGAGGGTGGCATGGGACCCCACAAGGGAAGGAAATAACTCCTGATGGAGGACTCCATTGTTAGGAGGGTAGAACTGGGGGAGGGAGGGGAGAGGGAGGTGAGGTGCCTGCCTGGTGCCATGGCTTGGAGGGACAGGAGTGAATCCTCAGGATCATGGGAGCAGCTGCACAGGGGAGGGAGCTGGACGTCACACTTAGGGACAAATGACATGGCTGGGAAAGGGATCAGAACAGTGGAGGAGGAGTTTGTGGAGTTGGGGAGGGGCCTTAGACAAGTAGCAGACATGGTAACCTTCTCAGAGGTGCTGCCTGTCTATGGCATGGGTGAGGCTAGGGTGCTTCGCACCATGGGATTCAATCAGTGGTTGAAAAACTGGTGTAGAGCTCAGGGTTTTGGCTTCTTTTGGGACTGGGAGTCCACCTGGAGGGATGCAGGCCTATACTGGTGTGATGGTCTGCATCTGTCCAGGAGGGGAACCAAGACCCTAGATGATAGGTTTAAATGCTTCACTGGCAAGCATTTATACTAGCCAAGGGAGGAGGCACTGAAAAGAAGGGAAATCCTAGCCACCCCCCAAAAAATCAGGGTTGTTAATGAAGTAAATACCAAGGTAGAGATGTTGATAGAGAAAAGAGCAGGTGTAAATGGAGAAAAAAGCAAAGACATTAAGGATAGGAATGGGACAAAAAGGGTAAGGCCATAAAAAAATGGAGGGTAGTGTGCACCAATGCCCACAGTCAAGGTAACAAGCTTCCTGAATTGGTGGCCTTGATGGAAGAGGGATGAATGGATATTGTGGTGGTCACAGAAACATGGTACACAGAGATCCATGACTGGGATGTCAACATGCCAGGGTGGACAATCTATAGGAGAGACAGGAGGGTAGAAGAGGAGGAGGAGTAGCTCTCCATGTAAGGGAGGGGATCAAAGCAATGGAAAAAAAGAGTAAACAGGTAAGAGAGAAGGCACTGTGGGTCACCCTAGAGACTGGAAATGGCACCACAATCTGCACAGGGGCTGTATACAGACCCCCATCTCAGGGGGAGGAAATGGACAAGGAAATTATAGAAGGTATCCTTAGGATGGCAGAGAAAGGGGAGATATTGTTGATGGGGGACCAGAATATGCCAGATGTTAACTAGAGCACCTTTGCTGCAGCCACATCCAAGAGCAGGGCCATTCTCTATGCCCTACAGGGGGCATGCCTCAGACAGCTAGTGTTGGAACCCACTCAGGAGGGAGCAATCTTAGACCTGGTACTCTCAAATGAGGACAGAGAGAGGATCTCAGATCTAGAAGTGGGTAGCCATCTAGGAACAAGTGACCACCAAACAGTGTGGTTCATGATAAATTCAGCTGCAGAGTCAAGCCATACAAAAGTGAGGGTCTGGACTTCAGGAGGGCTGACCATCAAAATAGGAGAGTGCATCAGAAAAGCACTAGTAAACAGGCAAGAAGGAGGGGTGGAGCAACAATGGGGAAACATCAAAACTGCCATCACAGAGGCAACAAGTCTTTGTGTGAAGCAAATAAATCAAAACGAAAGAAAAAAATACTATGGTTCTTAAAAGAGGTGGCGGGGAAGGTTAGGGAGAAAAAGATAGCATTTAGGAAGTATAAGGAAACACAGAAGGAGCAGAACAGAGAACTGCACCAGTTAAAGCAGAAGGAAGTGGGGAAGTTAGGCAGAATAGCAAAGGCCCAAACCGAGGAAAAGATAGCCAACTCGGTTAAGAAGGAGGAAAAAAACTTTTATAGGTACATTAGGGAGTGTAGAAAGACAAAGGGAGGGATAGTGAGGCTGAATAAAGGGGATGGTGGGTGGGCAGAGAGGGACAGTGAAAAGCAGTGCTACTGAACGAATACTTCTGCTCAGTATTCACAAAAGAAGAGGAGTGGAAGGTACCTAATCCAATCAATAGAAGCACTCTGGATAGAGGGGTTGATCCCAGTCCTTTCACAGAAGAAAGGGTTCTGAAAGAACTCCTAAAACTGAAGGTGGACAAAGCAATGGGGCCTGATGGGATTCATCCCAGAATTCTAAAAGAATTAATGGGAGAACTAGTGAGACCACTGACTAGTTTTTTTAGCAAATCATGGGAGGATGGTGTGGTACCTGAGGACTGGAGGAGGGTGGATGTGATTCTCCTTCATAAAAGTGGGAGCAAGACAGATGCAGGAAACAACAGACCTGTCAGTTTGATCTCAGTGGTAGGGAAAATGATGGAATCACTTCTGAAGGAAAGGATTGTTGAGTACCTAGAGGCCAGTGGGGCACAAGACCCAAGGCAGCATGGATTCATGATGGGAAGGTCGTGCCAGACAAATCTAATAGATTTCTTTGACTGGGTGACCAAAGTAGTAGACCAGGGAGGGGCTGTGGACATGGCCTACCTAGACTTTAGCAAGGCATTTGACACAGTCCCACACAAAAGATTAACAAACAAATTAGCCAGCCTGAGAGTGGGTCCCAGGGTGGTAGCCTGGGTAAAACACTGGCTGGACAACAGGACATAGAAGGTAATAGTAAACGGAGTCCACTCTGAAGAAAGAGTGGTTACTAGTGGGGTACCGCAGGGTTCAGTACTGGGTCCAGTCCTTTTTAATGTCTTTATAGGTGACATTGTACAGGGACTGGAAGGAAAAGTATGTCTCTTTGCAGACTACACAAAGATCTGCAACAGGGTTGATTCACATGGGGGGGTGGAAAGGATGAGAAGGGACTTGGCAATATTGGAGGAATGGTCAGAAGTATGGCAGCTTGGATTCAATGCAAAGAAGTGCAAAGTATTGCACCTGGAATACAAAAACCCAGGGGAAGAGTACACAATGGGGGGGGGAGGTAGTAACAACAACAAAAATGGAAAGCGGCCTGTGGGTAATCATATCAGATGACCTAAAGGTTAGTAAGCAATGTGAGAAGGCAGTAGGGATGGCTCGGGGGATACTGGGATGTATAGGGAGAGGCATCACCAGCGGAAAACAGGAAGTTGCAACCCCCCTGTACAGACAGTTGGTGAGACCCCATCTGGAGTACCGTGTCCTGTTCTGGAGACCCCATCTCCACAAGGACATAGACAGGATGGAGACAGTCCAGAGGAGGGCAACCAAAATGGTGTAGGGTCTGCATATGAGGAGAGACTAAAGGAGCTTAATATGTATACCCTTGAGGAAAGGAGGGAGAGGGGGGACATAATAGAAATTTTAAGTACCTCAAGGGAATCAACAAAGTCCAAGAGGGTAGCATCTTTCAGAAAAAGAGATGTGCAAGAACAAGGGGACACAATTCGAAGATAGAGAGGGGATGGTTCACGGGTAATGTGAGGAAGTATATTTTCACAGAGAGGGTGGTGGATGCATGGAATGGCCTTTCTGGGGAGGTTGTGGGGTCAAAAACTGGGAGAATTCAAGAATGCATGGGACAGGCATAAGGCAATTTTTGTGGGGAGTAGGAAGAAATAGGCTGTTGGTTAACTAGGATCTGCAGCTTATCCAGTAGGTAGGGGAATGGGTAGACTAGGTGGGTCAAGCGGTCCTTATCTGCCATCAAAGTCTATGTTTCTATGCCGCAACAAGTTAATTTACTGGAATGACTATTGGCTGATACAAAAACATATCCTGGTGGGAGGAGAAGGTCAAGGCTGTCACTTGATACGTCAAAAAAGAATAAATAAAAGTGTGGGGCAGGTTATTTTACTCATCACGGCCTGTACAAAAGTTTTTTAAAGGACCTCAGGCTATGTTTATAATTGACAGAGTAAGGTATGCTCATTTATCCTGTATGGGAAGAGCAATTTGAAGCAGTCACTAGAAATGTTAAAAACTGGGGAGGGTTATTATTTTATCATCTCAGCATGCACACAACTTTGCTCCTCAGGCTATGGTTTATAATTGACAGTGTAAGACATGCTTATTTATGCTGTATGAGAAGCACAGGCCTATTGATATGTTAAAATGTGGTCCTAAGGCTGATTCCTCCCTAACAGCTCTGACATCACTCAGATGTTCCATGATGCATTTTTTCACAGGCCTGATAGTACAACCAATATAAACCTTTGAATTTCAAACTTGAATATTTATAGGCAATAAGAAGCAAGCAAGCTATATATAAAGGAGGCATACCTTACAGTTAGCCATGCCTGCAGCGAAGAGTCAGCATGGCTCGAAGTACTGGGGATAACTGTATGTAGGTCTGTCTGTTTTTGAATCAATAAAAAACACTTGCATCTCAATTTACCTTGCCTAATGTGTGCTGTTTGCTGGTGGAAGAATTAGACATTTGACTTTTTACAGCAGCACCAGTTCTGGGCTGAGCACTCCGCTTGTGGTGTGAGTATAGGGCCTATATCTGCCAGACCTCTGTGGTAAAAAGTGCAATTTTTACTCTTTTTTTAACCTACATGTCTGGCTATTTTACACTGCATTGGCAAAATCAGCCTAATTTAGATATTTTCCAGAGTATTTTGGTACCACAGTTACCAAATTCTACTGTCACCTGTGGACTCGGCCCCTCCGCATTTGCTGGTAAAGCAATCTTGGCTAAATGGGACATTCCCTAAAACAATATTTGCAGGTTTGTGCATCTTCGGCCCACCTCACACATCACTTGTACTCTACAAAATGTTAGGCTGGCTGTCTCCAGCAAATAATCGCTCGTTTAACCTGGGCTGTTTTACAGACAGAGTCATTAGATCTGCTGCCTTCCCCCAACCTAGCAGAGTTATTAAAGTTCTCAATAAGCTCAGATTTGATAAGCGGGCTCTACTGGTTTTCCCCAATACCTGCACAGCAGTGGAAGACCAGGCCTTCAGAGCATGTGAGCCCAAGTTCTGGAACTCTCTCCCATTGCAAGTCTGCAGCTCCTTCTCCCACTTGGTTTAGAAGATACCTGCGGGACTATCTGAAGGCTGACTCACCTTACGGCAGCACTTAACTAAATTTACTGCACACTGCCACCTAGTCCCTGTATAGATGATGAGTTTTCTAGTACAGTTACAGATGCATTGTAACTATGTGTCTGCATCTGGAAATTCTGTTTTGTGATCCTTTTGAATATTGTGCTTTGCTATCTGTAGTTGTCCGTTACTCATATGTTATTGTATTCATTGATTATATTTATCCTTTGCCTGTTGGCTTCTTTGTAGTGTAACTGTTCCCTATACTTCTGTATGCTTGTAACATTTGGTGATGTTTTTCCCTGAGTTTCTCTGCTTTGTCTTCTCTCAGTTTGCACCTGAAACAGGCATACATTTTCCTAGTGTGCTTAACTGATCACTAAAAAAGTTAAATAAATACAAAAAAATTCATGCAACTTTAGCATGGAATTCTGTCAACACCTGCCTATTACTATATACTGATGTAGTAAATGTTGTTATGTGGCACCTCCATGCCCTAATTTCCCACCTCAGAACACTTCAAGGCATTTCATAACCTAGGGAACAATATTGCTTTAAATTACACAACATGAGGCTTTCAGGGATGTACAAGAAAGCCTTATCTCCGAATGTCTGCCACCCATAATCCTCCATTGAATTAGGATCCACAGTTGAAATACTGAAACAAATACAATATTGTGGCTCTTTTCTACCTAATTATTTAGTTGCCTTATTTTACAAGTACAAAATCATCCAATGCTGAACTTACTCAGGGCGTAGTATCTGTGCAAGTAGCAAAGACATGAACTCTACTAAAGGACCTTGGTAAAACATGCGCCAAACTTCCTGTCACTTCATGTACTTTATTGGGGATTTAAACTTACTGTAGCAACTTACAATATGTGTCTAGGTCTTTTTTTTTTAACCCGACTCTGTGGTTAAAGGGACACTGTCTACCATTTTGCATCATATTATTTCTAGTTGAAAACCCACATTTATGATTGCTTACCTCCTCTAAACTCCATTGATGTTTCTGGTTGTTTAATATGCATCCTTTCTTAGCACAACTAAAATGCCTGTTAACGGTGTAATTATACACAAGCTTGTTTTGTTCCAAATCCCTGATCTACTTTTATTGCATACGTCCTGAGCATGTGGAACACCCACAAACAGAGCAACCACTCATGATGCAATAGCCTCCTCTCCTCCCACTGCATCTTGAGTGGCTAGGCTGTGTTGCGGGTGTTCCCAAATCCAGGAAAAATGCAGTGGGAGTTGATCAAGGAATGTAAACAAAGAAATGTTGGTGTGGTAACACCATTATGGTGGGCAGTCTGTTTTTAACTTTTCAAGTGGAAAAAGGGATGAGAATCCAAAGTACCAGCTATATCAATACCTTCTACAAACTGTGAACAATCATAAAATGTGTATTTTAAACAAGGGACGACAGTGTCCCTTTAAGGTACATCAATCTGGTATTGTTGTAACCAGTACTCCCTCTAGAATCCACAAATGGAGTTTTATATATCTGCATCCTATTTTATAATAGATAATTGGTTTGCTAAACTAGGACAATTCTGCAAATTTTCTTAGTTGTACTAAATGTAGAGGAGGATTATAGGTAGCAAATATTTGGATAGCAGACAATGTTACTCGTGTTCAAAACCAGTATTTTGTGCAGTTTCAAAAAATATATACCTCTCTTATAGCATCACAGTGTCCTGAATGTCTACAAACCAGAGAATCAGTGCTGTGCATTTTCCATTATGGAGTCTAATTTTTTCCAAATTTTTTGTTTTTTGCTCATATTTTATTCATTTTGGAGCACAGTATCCCCAGTAGAAGTCCTTAGAACCCTTGGCTCCCTGAACTCCTTCAAATTCAGCCCTTATAGCTTATACCCTAGATGACTCAAAGTCTCTGCACCCTCAATTTTGATCCCTCTAACCTACCTCCTCAAACTATCTCCTTTCTCCACTACTGCCCTTCGGCCTGGAAGTTGGCCATGGTCCTACCCCTCCATAAAGGGGGCGATCCTACGGTCCCTGGCCACTACCACCCTATATCACTTCTCCCCTCACTTGCCAAGATCCAGGAATCACTTCTCCTCTCAAGGCTAAATGATTTCCTCTCTACCTCCAACACTCTCTCCTCATCCAATCAGACTTTGGGAAACTCCACTCAACCACCTCCTCCCTTCTTCACTTCACAGACGCCATCCACTCTGCGATGGATCAAAGGCAGATTACCTCGGCTATTTTCATTGACCTTGCAAAGGCCTTTGACTCTGTTTCTCACCCATTTCTTCTCTATAAGTTAAGCGCCATCGACCTTTCTCAAGCAACTGTCTCCTGGTTAAGCTCCTACTTAACTGGCCAGTCCCAGTCAGTTAAAATCAGCAATTTGCTATCTCCCTCCCTCCCCATCCTTGCAGACATCCCCTGGGGCTCGATCCTGGGACCTGTTCTCTTTTCCATGTTTATCAATGACCTCCCCTCTGTATGCACCTACACTAAGATCCATATGTATGTGGACAACACTGTCTTATTCCTATCTGGTCCCTCTGCCCCAGCTGTCCAAACTCCACTCCAACATGACTTCACAGCAGTATTTAACTGGTTCAGTGACAACCGCCTAAAAATAAACATCAGAAAGACTGTAGCTATGACTTTCATCTCCAAACAGAAATCTGCCAGACTCTACGCCCTCCCTACCTTCTCTGCCCCCGACAACACCCCCTCTCAATGTCGTCCCAGCCTACAAATGCCTAGGAGTGTGGCTAGATCCCTCTTTTGACTTCTCCTCCTACTTCAAGGCTCTTCACTCCAATTATGTCCCAAACTGGGTCTACCATCATAAGGGTAGTCTTTCTATCCCAGTCAGATGTGAACTGCTGGTCAAATGGATTCTCCCAGCTTTCGACTATGCAGACGTTGTCTTCAACGCAGCTCCCACCACTTCTATTGCCAAACTAGATATTCTGTTCAATGCCTTCTACCTCTAATTCCCCCCCTGCTGACACATCACTGTGAACTCTACTCCTCCCTATCCCTCCAATCCCTGACGCAGAGATGAACACTGCTCCACTTTCATCTCCAAATATTGGCTTGGGACTCTTCCTTCATACCTCTCCTGTCTCCTAAATCCTGCTGCTCCCGTCACACTACAATTCATGTTCCAGTTGCCTCTGCTCCTTCACCCTCCTATGAGCATGCATCTTGGCTGGGAAACTAGCTTTCTCCTATTGACTCCCTTCCCTCTGGAATAACCTCTCCCCTCAAACCCATCTCACCCCCCTCCTTTCCTGCTCTTAAGCACTTCCTCAGGCCACCCCCACCACAACTTGTTGCTGTCCAAGCCTAATCCACAACCTTCCTACTGTCCCCCTCCCTCATTTCCCTTTCTTGAATAATTAGTGATCACTTGATTTTTGCTCTGGTTTTCTCAACCTGCTTAGTGTATCTCCTGTATAATACTCCTGTTCAGTCCTCCTGTACAATACTCTGTAATGTACTCCAAAAATGTAAATTTGTCTGCTCAATGTGTATTGATGGAGTTATCCTGTGCTAGTTTATTTTTATTTTTATATTCTGTATTATACTGCAGCTGAATTGTTTTGTCATCCCTTTGTTGTATTTGTGCCCCCGTCCCTTGGTCGCACCTGGAAATGAGCTTCTGCTCAGTGTGTCTTTCTCAGTAAACAATGTTTAAATAAATAAATAAAGCACATACAAAACATAACGTTCGACATTTAAGGTACACCCTAAGTGTCTATATTAAGCAGAAAAAAAAGTCCTTATCATCTGGGGGGAAACATTGAGAAAAACAAATTAGTAAAATCTCATTACCATTCGAAACAGACACAATTTGGAAGATGAACTTGCAAAATAATCAGACCTGTTTTAGATCTAGATTCAAACATTCCTTTCCAGCCACTGTGTTCCCCTATATATGCTAGCCCTTTTTTTAAACTAAGAAAAATTATAATGTTCAGAAGCTAGCTGATTTATCACAGCAGACGGACATAAAATCTACAGCTGATTTAAATTATATTTTAAATGGGTATTTCCAGCGTCTAATTATTGTTCAAGTCTCTCCACAGCTGCTGCCACCATAGATATCTCACATTCTGAAGAGATTGGAGATTCTCCATCCCCATTCAATCCCTTTTCTTAACGAGCCCGCAAGAACAAAACAATTTGATCAGTTTCCAAAACTATAAAGGTTTTGTCCTTGTAAACAATTCTCACTTTTGCAGGTGCCAGAAGCTGAAACTGGGCACCAGTTTCTAAAATATCTTAGTGGTAGTCGAGAAATTTTCTGTGGCATTGTTGAGTTGTGAATGCACAGTCCAGAAAGACACTAAAATGATATCCTTTGTAGATCAAGTTGCTTTTAATCCCAGAAAGTATAAGATTCAGTCTCCATCTGACTCAAATGCCATAGAGATGAATATAGTAACTTTATTCTCTAGGGCCTCCTATTCTCTTGAAGCTCTCCTCTGGACTCTGAAGGCTTTAACCAAAAAGGGTAGATTATCGGATGGCAAGTCATAAACTGATACACAGAGATCTTTAACATAATCTCTTACTGATTCAAAGTCTTTATCCAGTTTAATAGGCAAACCAACAATTTTCAGGTTTTTATAATGAATTTGATTCTCTAACATTTCAGCCTTTTGATTTATGTTGTAATTGTCCTGTGTTAACTTTTGGTTAGTAATTTTTAGGGCTTTTATTTTTTCAGAAGTTGAGTCAACAGACACAGTATTTTTCTGTACTTCTTTTTGCACAATAGCAATATTCTCTTTGTTTTGCTTCACTTGTTTCTGAATAAAATCAACTTTTTCACTCAGAGCTTCAAATTTCAAATACATTCTACTATCTTATCTATGGACGTACCCGTAGAGTCCAATGGGTGCATTTTATTTTGTGTTTGAACTCGCTGCTGTGAAGTGGACTGTTGCATCATGCCGTTCTGTGTTTCTCTTCGAGCCAACAAATTAGAATTAATGTCAGTCCCAACTGCTTAAACAGAATCTGGTCGATGTGATAAGTTTGAAAACTGTTTAATAGGACTATGTTCCATAATCAGTGAGGCAGCAAGACCTCCGATGTTAGTAAGTTTCTGTATCACAAGTGGATTTTTCTGCTGGTCCTTCAGTATTGAAATGTTCTTGCCTGGGGAGTCTAATGTAACTGGATCAGACACCTCTCGAGCTAGGGTTCTGGGGCTAACTCCAGGCTTTCCCCAAACTCTTGGGCTTGTCTGCAGTCAAAAATATTTCTCTAGCGGACAAATTTTCAGCAATGAATATTCCTCTGATGAGGTGCTTATTCCGTTACGTTTCTCAGACATTGCATTCAATTATATCTGAATTTTGTCTTGATGTCCTTGGAGCACTAACAAACAGCATCTGTCTCAGGCAGCCATCATTTTTCACCTCATTTTTTCCATTTAAAATACACTTAGCACCCTATATGTTTAGGGTTTATGTCTACCAGACCTTTGTGGAAAAGGTACATAAATGTGGTATAATTGGAACCATTACTCTTTGTAGAATCCATAAATGTGGTGTTCGTGTATCTGCAGCCTATGTTACATAGACATTTGGTTTGCTAAATTGTGCAAATTAGGCAAATCTTCATTATTTTTTGTTGTCCTGCCAAATGTGGAGGAGGATTATGGTTAACAAACATTCAGATCTGTTGTGGTTTTCTTTATTATGGTGATCAGGCCAGGATGGAGGGCATCCCTACACTATGGGAAATGGGATCAGTTATTGTTTTCCTTATTACAGTGATAGGGCCGGAGAGGGGGTCCCTACACTATGGAAACAGGATCAGGGATATTTCATTTAGTTTAACACAGATCAGGCTGGGGTAGGAGGGTTCCCTACATTATGGAAAACAGGATCGGTGGTTGCTTTCTTTATTACTGTGATCAGTCTGTGGAGTGGGGGGGAGGGTCCGTGCACTATGGAAATGAGATCAGGGATATTTCCTTTAGTGTACCACAGATCATGGTTGGGGAGGAGGGCCCCTATACTATGAAAATGGGATCAGATTCTGTTTTCTTCATTATGGCGATTGGGGCCAGCAGGGGAGGGGGACACTAGATTACCAGGGTGATCAGGTAGATTACATTATTGCTATGGAGATGGGGCTGGGGATGCAGCCCCAGTGCATCCCCCAGGTGCATCCATGCTAATAAGTCAATAATGGGCATGCAAATGGCCCCTTTGTGCCATGCATGCCCAATGGGCTCATTTGCATGTTTTGGCTGAATATTGCCCATGGGGACTGTGGCACATACAGGTATGTGTTGCACATGGCGACTGTGGCACATACAGGTATGTGCTACACATTCCCCTATGGGTGGTCTTCAGCCCCGCACCCTGAATTCGCCACACCATACATGGTGGCCGCTTGCTATGCGTCACACTTCCATGGTCCAATATTCATACAAAATGTACAATCTGTTCCCATCACACATTCTGTTTGAATATCGCAACAGAGACAGCCGGTGCACCTTTTTTGTGTGATGCACTGTTATGCACATGCATTTGGCCAGCTCTGAATACTGGGCCCTATCTGTACAACCCCATGCAAGGAATGTGAGGTGGGTAACCCAAAATCAGCCTTGGACACCCATCATTAATTCAGAAATTATTTTGGATAAATGTACACATATATACACATTGATGGCCTTAATAAACAGCTATGGTACTGCAGATGTCAAAGATACAAACTTTTTAAAGTTATTTATAGGGACAGAATTTTGCCCACCCAAAACATCAAACTGATTGCATCCACAATAAAAACTGTGAAACTGACATTACAAAATTCCCTTACAAATCTGTATCAGTGGGGATAATTTATGAAGTGCTGCATAATTAGTAAGCCTTATGCCAGGAAAAGTTTAAAATGCATAGGGCTTGATTTTCAAAGCCTCTCTTTTGACACAAGGTGTTTGCATCAAATGGAATTGACTCAAGAGGCACCTTGCATCAGAGGTTGCAAAAATACTGATTTTTGAATGCAGACTGCTTCAGAAATGGGAGGCTGTGCAGCAAAGTAGTCCTGCACCACCCCTGTACCCAACATGGTGGTGCATTAAGGCAGAAGAGGGGTTGAGCCACAGCAGGGCTGCAGCATCCCTTAATTTGGGATTTTGAAAGCCCTGCTGTGGTGGCAAGTCACAGCTGTGGTTAGAGCAACCATGAGCTGGTCTAACAGCCTTTGCACTAAAAGTCAGGACTGCACAGGGTGGGGGGGGGGCTCTGCAACCCACCTTGGACAGTGACAAGGGTCCTGTGGGAGTGTCCTAGTGGGTGCTGTGTGACACGGCATGCTGTGGCATGGAGAATGGTGGCACCAGGCAGGTGTGCCCTCAACAGTTCCACAGACCTGTAGACAGAGTACTTCTTTGCATGCAGGCATTGACCTTGTCCTGGATCCCCTGGTGTTACTAGCTCTACCTGCTGTACTAAAGCTGTCAAAGTCCTTGACAAATGGGGACTGTCCTGGGCTGCATGGTATGTGGTGCACTTTTGCGACAGACACAGACCCACAGGCAGCTTGACATGCCCCTGCTGCACAGCCCACTGTGTGCACACAAACCGTATGTACAGGTGCCATAGTAGCACCAGCAGGTTGGTGGGTACCCTTATAGGCAGGTGCTATACATGAGTCTGGGAGATGGAATGACAATGGAACTGAATCCATGGTTATAGGAGTGGAGAAGCGCCATTCCTGCCACTGTGCCCTGCTATGTTGAAACAGTGTCACCGACATGTAGCTGGGTGGGTGCATACCACACAATGCCCACATATCTAACGGTGACAGTCCCCAGCAGTTAGATACATGTGTGTTGTCCAGCATGCACTCTCCTACCAGACCTGTCAGTGACACTGTTCCAACATGGCAGTGCACGGTAGCAGGGATGGAGCTTCCCCACTCCTGTAACTATTGTATGGTTGCAGTTCTATTGTCATTCCTTCACCCAGATTCATGTATGGCACCTGCCTATAGGGAACAGCACGTGTGTATGCAGTTTGCTCGCCCATGGTGGGCTGTGCAGCAGGGGCATGTTGAGCTATCCATGGGTCCATTTCTGTCACAAAGCTGCACCGTATACCATGCACTCCAGTACAGTCCCCACTTGTCAAGGACTTTAACAGCTATGAGATAGCCAGCAGGGTTGATAACACCAGGGGGCCTGGGACAAGGTTGATGCCTGCATGTGAAGAAGTACCCTGTCTACAAGTCTGTGGGGCTGTTGTGAGCACACCTTCCTGGTGCCACCATTCTCCCTACCACAGCACGTGATGTCACATAGCGCCCACTAGGTCACACCCACAGGACCCTTGACTGCCCAAGGCAGGTTGCAGAGTTCCTCCCCCCCATCATTGCTATTCAGGTGCTGACTTGTGCACCAGGAAAGGGGGGATAATGGCACCTTCCATCAAACCCTTTCAAACCTGTTTGGTGCAACATTCCAGCAGCTGCAGTCAATCTGGAACTTTGGCATAGGAACCCCTGTTGCACGAAAATCCAGTGCAGGGTCCCTGGTACACTCAGAGTTTACCACAGGCAGGGATTTGGCACAACTTACACCAATCTAGCAGCCCTCTGAAAACTGGGCCCATAGTCTTTATACATAACCCTGATTTTCACATATAGAAAACAATAAATAACACATAGATGCACACTGCCAATTTTGTCACCTTGTACTTGTTAGAAATTACAAACAGGACCACAGCTGTAACATACTTCTGCTTATTTTAAAGATGTTTTGTTTTCATCTATACTGCACATATAAAGATGGTCAGAACATATTGCTTTTCATGTTTCCCACTTCAAAAGGTTTTCTAAGATGTTTCCTAAAACATTCATGAATAGTTTTGAAGACCTCATCTACGCAACGACATAGACAGGATGGAAGCAGTCCAGAGGAGGGCAACTGAAATGGTGCAGGGTCTACATCAGAAACCATATGAAGAGAGACTGAGAGAGCTTAATATGTATACCCTTGATGAAAGGAGGGACAAAGGAGACATGATAGAAACTTTTAAGTACCTCAAGGGAATCAACAAAGTCCAGGAGGGTAGCATCTTTCAGAAAAGAGATGTGTAAGAACAAGGGGCACAATTTAAAGCTAGAGGGGACGGCTCAGGGGTAATGTGGGAAATTCTTTTTCACGGAGAGAGTGGTGGACACATGGAACCACCTTCCTGGAGAGGTTGTGGGGTCTAAAACAGTGGGGGAATTCAAACATGCATGGGACAGACATAAGGCAATTATAGTGGGGGGTTGAAGGAAGCAGGCTGTTGGTTAACTAGAATCTGCAGCTTATCCAGTAGGTAGGGAAATGGGCAGACTGGGTGGGCCAAGTGGTCCTTATCTGCTGTCAAAGTCTATGTTTCTATGTTTCTATTTTGTTTACATGTCAGGTCATGACCAGATATTGACAAAACATTACTACCTATAACAGGTCAGTATCTGCCCCCCCCCAAAATCATGATTTCCGTACTTCTCCTTGAAGGGAACATAGGGGTATTTTAATTTTAAATATAGTAGTAATTTTAATTATACAATGGCAAGAAAGAATCCTGCACTCTGATTGGTCGGTGTGTGCCTGAGACAGTGATGTTATTTGAGTACAACATCACTGTATTAAGTCCAGGCACACACATGACCACATACCATGGTCAGAAATCATGACACAGCTATTTCATCCCCACTGTTTTCCCCCCTAAATGAGTGGCTTCACTGAATCAAGCTCAGCCCCCTTCCCCACACACACACACATACACATTCTGTCCCTTGCTCGTCCACACAACTCAGTACTTTGAAGGTAAAACTAAATGTGGAAGAAAAAAAACACAACAATTTACTTAGAGAAACACCCTTGCAGAGCCACTGGCTTCACTGCTGCTAGCTCCATGCCTTAATGCAGCATACACTTGCTCCTTGCCGCTCAGCTGTTTTCCCAGAGAACTGCATACAGCGGCAGTTCCCTAAAAAAAAACTGCTCCCTTTCATAAACTAAGGCAGTATAAGAGAACCCCTGACATGATTAGCAAGACCAGAGCAGTTTTGACTTTCCCTGACGTGTTTCTCAAACAGAAAGTAAGCAAGACCAGAGCAGGTTTGATTTTCCATTTCTCGGCAAAACAGAAAATCAAAGCTGCTCCGCTATCACTCACTTCCCCATCCAGTGCCTCTCACAGTAACTTAACTACAGCATTTGTGTAGCCCCACTAAAAATGCTAAAAGAACTCTCCTTTCTTTTTTCACGTAAAGGTTACATTTAATACAGGAGCAGTAAGTGTCAGTGAGCAGTTATTTCAAACCAAGTGCTGTCCACGTCACGTGCTGAGTGATTCATCACCACAGCAACCAAACTCAAAAGTAGCAAGCTTGGCACAGTACGTTAACTAAATAGAGACAAAGTGGGTAACTTGAAACAGTTACGTGACAGAGAGACACAAATAGCAACAGATTACATGGTGGGGGGGCTCACACACACCAGGGGCGTCATTAGCACACAAAATGGGGGAATGTGCCCACTCAGTTTAGGCTGGTGCCCCCCCAAGTCTTTTTCCCCACCCTTGCATTAAATTACATGGGCTTTAAAGCCCAGCAGCACCATGCCAACAACTTCCCTGGTGAGTCACCCCACCCCCGAGTCTCACTCTATCTATCCCAGACCGTAATCTTTAATTTCAAAAGCAGTGTGTCACACTGACATTTTGCTGTACACAAGTTCTGCAGTGGCAAACAGCTACTTGAGCCAAACACTTTGACTCCACCACCACCGTTTTGTGCCATGTGCCTTGTCGAGCTGCACACCCAGTATTTGCATGAAAGGAAGGTACTAGTGTGGTGGAGTAGTCAGCGTTTGGGTTTGCCAATGCTGTGGTTAGCGGTACAACACCTCTTTTAAATAGAGTACAGGTCCAGAGGGTCTCAGAATATCAATTGTTGGCTGCAGCTCCGACCAGCTCATCTGGCTGTTTTTTTTTTTCACAGACATAAAACCCCAAATCCATCTCGCCAAAACAAGAATGACCCATTCCCTATCTGGGAGCCCACTGTTTCTAAAAGACCTGTCACTAGTCCTTGTAAGTGCATAGTGTGTGCTCTAATGTTGGAGAGGCTCACTTTAGTCTCCTGCTCAAGATTTTGTAGCATGCATGGGACCCCTGCCAGCGCTTTCTCTAACTCTGTCATTGCAGATTGCTGGTACTTGGATAGTCTGAGATCTAGCACGGCCCTCATGGGCAGATGTTAGCTCTGCAGCAGTGTTCACCAGCTTGAAGGCAAGTTTCATCTGGCACTTTTGCTACTGGGTGCCATTAGATTTTGTCATGTATCCTCCACAGGTATTTGTCAGGTTCAAGCATTCCTATCTCTCATTCCCCACCAGCTGCATCAAATTAATTAGCCTACTGATGATTAATGATGATCGTGGTCATTGCCATTTAAATAGTCACTAATGCTGGCTACCTGACAAATGTGGATGGTTCAAGTCTGATAGGCAGACACCTGGACCATCGTGCCTGATATAGAGTGAGGTGTAAGACAGTAGGTACAGCTGTACCTTCAGGTTAGGTTTTATAAATGTGGAGTCATGGTGGAGGTGGGGGGCTGGTGATGGATCACAATGGATGTTTTGTTTGTGAGGAGAGGCAGGTGGAAATATTGGCCCATCAGTGAATGTGTGTTTCTCTGTAGGAGATGTTTGTCTTTGAGTGATGAAATCTACTCTGTCAAGTACACCTGTTTTAGTGAATGGAATGTGACAAATTATGTAAATATTGTGACAGGCACCATGTGACTGTCACCATGCATAGTTGTGTTTCACATTATGGCACATAACATAGTGATAACAGGAACAGCTGATGGTCCTTTTACTTATGTGTGTATGCTATACATACAGTCATATAGTATGATTTGCCCTTCTGGCATCACACACAAACTAGTTTGATATTAGCAAGTACATTGCTATTACTTGCATAGGAAGTTATAGTGATGTGAGTTTATTATGTTATGCTAATATACAGGTTTTTGGTGATGTTTTCCTATTTACACAAGATGAGACTTTGTATGATCTTTGACATAATTCATGGGCTGATTGACGACAGTGTATAATGGTCAGGTAAGTATGTTGCTTAAAAGAGTGCTAATCAGACAGAGGAGACACTTCCTCCTACATGTTTCCTAATCAAAAAGAATAAGGGATATCTGGAAGTCATTCTGCAAAGGAGACACGCTTTGGAAAGCAACTGGCAGAACTGTTCTATGTGAAGCTTATTTTGATCCCCATGATTTAGTTTTAGTGCTACATATTGCTAGGTTGTATGGTACTAAAAAGATAACTATTAAAAAATACGCAATCCCAAGAAGCAGTGTGACTTGGCAGACTGAAGTGCTTTATTGCCCACATTTTATATATCTGACTCCTACCCCAGAAAATAAATAACACCAGTTGTTTGCTGGCAGTGCCTGTCACACAGTCCATGGTGCTTTTCATTTGTGTGCAGTTTGGGTATGAGGACCTGATTAAAAGGCTGAGGCAATAAAACAGTTCTAGAATAAGTATGTTCCCTTGTTCCCTGTCTTAAGCTTCCTGTTGTATTTGATGGTTTCAGCTTGTAAATTCCTACACTTCTTTGCTGGAAATTTCCTGGAATTTGCTTCTAAAATGCACAATTTGCTATCAAATTCTTCAAAATTTCTTCCAGGGGGCAAATCGCCCAGGACCCCCCTTTTCTGAAAAAAATATCACTGAAGGGGGCACATGCCCCTCCACTTTTAGAATCCTGTTAACGCCCCATCACACACACAGAAACATAGAAAGATACAAAACAAGATACATGGCAAGTATGTGTAAGCACCCTCTGGGAGCTTACTAGTTAATTTTGATTGCGAAGTGCAGCTAGGCTGGTTGCTACAGTAAGTGTAGCTAGGCAGGAGTAGCTAGTGGTGTCAGTAGGTCTGGGATTTAGGCTTGATTGCTGCAGGCAGGGTGCCCCATCCCTAAAGGGTATAAGTAGGAGAGAGATTTTTCTGGAGGATTCTGCAAGAGGAAAGAGGGGAGAGAGAGAGAGAGAGAGAGAGAGAGACAGACAGAGAGGGAGTCCAGGGGTTCGGCCCACAAGTTCGACCAGAGGGCTGCAGCGGGGTCAGGGTGGGCCACTTACCACCCCTCTCCTCCTCCCTTGAAGACCCATGTATAAGAAATGTGGTGATTCAGGCCAGGAAAGTGAAGGGGAAGAAGTTGGAACTGAAGGTTCAGGGCCTGTTGGTGCAAGTGGAAGCTAAAGCCCAGGGAGATAAAAGAACTAGGGAGGCCCGGCAAGTGAACTTCGGCACCTTGGTAGGGTAAGTACTGATGGGGCCTATGTGAACTGAAGTAGTCTTACCCATGGGTGAGTGCAGTTCGTGAAGTCAGGGGGTGTCCTGTGAGTGGGCCTACTATGGCAAATTGGGCCTGGGGCACAGTTCAGAGGTGACAGCCTGGACTGTTGTGGGTGTAGCAGTGGCAATGCTACCCATTTTCCCCCCTGGCTGGTGGCCCCTACAGAGTTGGGACTCCCGAGCTGGGCAGCCTGTGGAGGCAGGGAAAGGTACATGTGGGGAATGGTTGGTTGGGACGCCGGCAGGGTGGCAGACTGTCCAGGTGCTCTGTGTAGCATGGTAATTAGTCCTCTGGGTGAAGGCAGTCCAGAAATTGGAATCGCTGCATGAACAGAGGTGCTGCTGGTTTCAGGGCCTGGATAGACACTGGGGAAGCCATTCTAAGCACATGGTATCAATGATTGGGTATCCGGAAGGTCTTCGGTGGTTCTGTTCTTTCTAAAGAACACCATTTTGACTGTGTTTAAGACCGTGAAGTGAAGGAAATGCTCCAGGAATTTTAATGTAACCCCCGGTGGAGAAAGTGTATGGGAAGGCCAAGTTTGGAAAGCAGGATTGGGACAGTACAAACCTCTCATGCTGTCATAGTCCCTAGTGAAGTGTCCAGTGTTGAGAGTTAAGGAGTGGAAAGTGAGCCAGAGAGGCCAGTGTAAGGAACTGGATTGAGAGAAGGAATGGGAAGTGAAAGTACTGCTTAGTTCAAGCTACCTCTATATGTGGTCTGATTCGACCCGCTGTATTGCTGCTGTCAGGAATGAAGCCCTGTCAGCCCAAGGGAATTACTGCATGAAATAATTCAGTCTGTTGGCAAAAGAGACTATTGCAGGATTTAGGTGTCCACCTGTGGATGCACCCACCGTATGTGTTTACCCCTCCCCCCCACTCCATGGAGTGACTGTTCTTGTTTATCACCTGTTCTTTAAATGGGATCCCCTGTTTTCAGCAGTTTTGGTGTTTGCCTCATTTCTTGGAGAGACTGTTTGCTGCCAAAAGAAGTTTGCCTCCACAGCCTGTTTCAGTGTGTTCCAGGGTTGACCCCGAAGAACCTGCTCACCATCGAGGAGGAAGTCATCAAGAGGCCTGCCTGGTGAAGCCTGTCTTCAAAGGCCATCCGGTGAAGTGGACAAGGCCAGGCAGGAGAGGATCTGCATCATCCCAGTGAGCTGTGCCTGCATCGTCTAGCGGCCGGGGCACCTCCTGATAGAGCTCGTCCATCACCAGCACCACCCATGGGACTCAGGTACTCTTTTCCTGCTTTATTTCTGGACTGTGTTTTCATCATTGTACAGTGCCCCCCTTCCTAGGACATTTACCACCAGGATACCCCTAGACGCGGGGAGGGTGGCTTGTCTATACAACAGCAGCTCCACCTCCTGGGCAAAAGAGAAACTATGGACTACTTTTCAGTATGTATACTTGCCCTAAGAAAAAGAAAGAATAAAAGTATTTGAAACCATTTTTTTTCCCATTTTTTCCTTCTTTCTCAACAAAGCCATTGTATAATAGCAATAAGGCACTCTAGAATGTGTGTTATTGTGTAATAATGTCACTTCTCGGGTGTTGAACGCACTCAGCATGTGGCCTCATGCTTCAACCACCCGAGGTGTAACAACATTACACAATAGCACAAACTCTGTCATGCTTTATTGCTTAAATAATAGGGGCAGGCCCAACAGAACAGTGGTAGTGCAACTGCTTGTGGCGCCGATGATCTGGGTACGGGTAGAGCATCAGAGGGCTGGCTGGGGGGAGGATGATTGGGCATTCAGGGGACTGATCACCTCCTCTGGGAAGGAAGAGGCATGGTGCCTGGTGTTTGCCTGGCCCCTAGTGGTGCTTGTGGGGCAGGGCACCAGAGCCACAACAAGTGGACAGAGAAGCAGCAGATGTAAGGTACACTGCATATGGAAGTGCACGTGGCATCACCCTTGACAACATTACACATGCTTCTCAGGAGTGGAAACTAAACCCGGAAATCATCCTGGATGGCAGAATGAGCACCAACCTCTCGCAGGTCCCACACCGGTGACTCAGGCACCAATTGCACAAGATCCTTCACCAGCAGATTGAGGAAGACTCCCCTCCACCCTGCCATGTGGGGCAAGCGGTGGGGGTATGATGAAAACTGATACCAGTTGTTTGTGGAGTAAGAGCATAATGAAAAATAAAACAGTCATTGTTATTTAAACAAATTTAAATATCTAAACAACCCCTTAAATGCTGGTAAAATTGGAAATTATTAAAATTAAAAAGACGTTTTTACCCTAGGAAAGTACACTAAGACATACAGAGTTCCATCTTCAAGCATGTCCTGGTTAAGTAACAAATGGCAGCATCATAAAAACATGAAGCTATAGATTTATAGAAAAAATGAACTCGGGAACTGCATTTGTGTCATGCAAGTAAATCAGACAGTAAAATGTTGGAAAGTTTTATACTGCAGGCAGTTGTTGTGCAATCCTTCTTACACAGTCTTGCCACTGTGACTCGGCCCGTCATGGAGGGATCACCAAGCAGGTAGAGATTCCATGGCCACTCAAACTTTGGCCTCTCATAAGAGACTTCCAACAAGGGTGCCAATTAATGTTCATTCTGGCAGTGTTTTTTTTTTGTCATCCTGTCTGTTTATATCACACTTGGTAAATAGCATCAGGGCATAGAGTCCCTCACTCACTACTTCCAACACCTTAAGCAGAACTGGGAATGCATTGTTACTGGTGACAGTAACATCAATTGGAATGTTAAGTTAAGCATAAGTTATAGAGACAAGATGTCTAGTCTGTTCCTCACCCAAATGATAACTGAGCACACCTGGACCAATTATAAAACAGGCACTGTGATGCTACTCAGCTGGGTACTGGTCACACACCCAAACAAGGTTAAAGTTATCAAACTTCTGCTAGATACCCCAAGTGATCAGTACCTGGTACTATGTCTATGGGCAGTTAAACAGCCCAGCCCCCCATGGATCATATTCAGCCAGGTTCTAAACAAAAGAAGATGACTGAATTCAAAACCCACTTGGCCCAAATTCATTGGAACTTCCTTGAAGCAGTTCCAGATATTAATTCAGCCCTTGATTTCTTTGCCCCTGAGTTCACACATGCTTATGATACATTTTTGCTCATCATAAAATGGAAGGCAAGTGGTACAACGTCCCAATGGATCAGACCTGAACTTTCTGCCTGCATGAGAGAGCGGGACAATCTGTGGGCACTGGCCAGGATATCAGGGTCCCCAGTCCACCTGCAAAGATATAGAGAAGTCTGCTACAGGTGCACCAGTATGATTAGAAAGACCTATTGGACTCCTACAAGGATGAGAAGACTCAGAACAGGAGTGATGGCAAAAGATTTTGGGAGAACATCTCTAAGCTTCTTGGTAAGGATGATAATTTGTCACCTAAAATGCTCTCGGTTGAAGGTTGAGAGGTCCTTGACCCTCAGAAGTAGTCAATTTATTCAATTCAGCCTTCACTGACCTAAGTTCCATCATCCCCAATGAGCCTGCCTAGACCTCCAGCGGGGGACCTGGTCCTGAAGCCTCTCAGATGCTGGGCCCTGAACCATGCTACCCTAAATTTTGTTTTAGAATTTTTGTCAATCAGGACACCTTGAACTATATCAGTAGGGTGCTTGAAAAAATTAGTCACATAGAAACATAGAAGTTGTTGGCAGATAAGGACCTCTTGGCCCACCCAGTCTGCCCAGTATTCCCTACCTACTGTGCCACTGCAGACCCTACTTGAGCTCTGCTCATCTCTACCCCTTGTTGGGTTGTGAGTGACTCACCTGACATGAAATTACTTTCCCCGGCAGTAGAGGAGCTTTCACATCCCATCTCTAGAATTTTTAACTGCTCACTGCATTACTCTCAGTTCCCTGAGAAGTGGAAATCCATTCTGGTTATACCAGTATTTAAAAGCAGTGACAGCTCTGCCAATTACAGGGCAGTTTCAATGCTCTCACCCCTATCCAAGGCTCTGGACAGAATAGTCTCTGACCATCTAGTCACATATCTTGAAAAATACAGTGTCCAATGCATCCAGCAGCATGGCTTTAGGAAGCTCCACAACACCAATATAACACTGTCAGAATACTCTAGCTATGTGCATGAGGCACTCGACAGGTGTGACCTGGTCAGAGCTATCTACATTGACCTTACTAAAGTGTTCAACCTGATCAACCATAAGCAAGGCCACTGTTTTTCAGTTTTTACCAGAAAATACGGTAAAATTCCAGAATTAGGGCTGCCTGAAGACCGGTAAAAATGAAGATTTCATGGAATCTGGCATTTTCTATCAGATCAGTAAATCTATAAAAAAGTGTGTTTTTCTTTTAATTCCTTCCTGTACTATTTTCAGTTTACTTTATTTAATGCTCTGTATATTAAGCCTTCTTTAATTCTGATTATTTATGCACATACTAAAAGAATGATAGCATAATCCCGGTAAAATCTGGAAATTAGAGTAACAATCACCGGTGAAATTCCGGAATCTTGAGTTTTGAAAACAGAATTTAATTGTTTTAATCACTGTAAATCAGTGGCCTTGACCATAAGCTCTTACTCAGCAAAGTCATTGACCTGGGTCTGTCCCAAAACACAGCAGACTGATTCCACAGTTACCTCATGAACCGCACTCAGTGTGTAAAGATCGAAGGCTCCTTGTCTGACATTAGGAGAGTATCTCTGTGACACCCAGGGCTCCATCCTGGTCCCACCCCTATTTGACCTCTTCATAACCAAATTTCCTGATGCATGTCAGACGGTCAACGTTCTTGTCTATGCTGAAGATGCTGTCATTTATACCAATAACCCTGACCTAGATTACCTCACTACCACTCTCCAAATTAATTTCAAAACCTAGAAAAGCTGGTTCTCCAACAATAAACTGGTCCTAAACTACAAAAAACAAAGACTATGTTATTCTCTAGCCTCCCACAGAAAAGAAAAGCTCCACCCTTTACCATCTGGAATGACATGGGACAAAATCTAGAACTGGTGGAGGCCTTTAAATACCTCAGAATAACCATGGATGACACCCTATCTTTTACTCCCCTGCCACTGTAGTCAACAGAAGACTGGATACTCTATATCAAAACCTGAATAACCGAACTGTGGAAGTTAGAAGACTTCTAGTGGCCAGTTCCCTCCTATCACTTGTAGATTATGACCTCCTTCTATATGCAGCTGCCTGTGACATGGTGCTAAACAGAGTACAGATCATCTGCTATATGACATGTCTTTTTGTACTTGGTGCAGATAATCGCACCCATAATTTTTTACTTTTTCTTAAATTCTGTTTTATTCACCCTACCACCTGGAACTCTCTCTGGCTACCTCTGCTTGCCGGCCGCTCTACCGCTGACCTGGTCCCTTGCCTCCTCAGATGGTGTGCTGCCATTCCACCAACCTCTGAATGGGAACCCCCGCCCAACTCTGAGTCCCCTGGGGCAGAGCCGCCACTCCATCCAGCGCTCTATCTACAATCTAGTGCCAGCTGAGGAGGGGAGAGAGGGGCGGAGGCAAGGTCCAGTATTGGCGTGTGGTGGTGGCCCGGAGAGGAGCCATTGCCTAGCCAGATGTAGGGGGTTTTCTCTCTGGTAGGTTGCTCCCAGGAGTTGGACGTGCAGTGACGCCTGCATGGAGAAGCCGAAAGCGTCCGCCGTGCTCCTCCCCTTACGTTCCAGGCACAGGTAGTACACCCAGTCTCCACTGGGTGTCACTACTGCACCAAGGAGCCCCAAAACCCACCCCAGGGAGAGGAGAGCTGTCCTCCGGATGCTCAATCCTCTCCCTCCCCTACCACCCCCCAGTGGTCCGGGCTCATTCCTGAACCCGGGTCACCGGTGTGGTGCAAGGTGTGGCGTCCAGTGCCTCAACCCTCAGCGCCACCGGGCCAGCCATTGCACCCATACTCGCACCCTCTACACCCTAACTAAATGCTTCCACTGTCTAGTAGAATAAAGCTACAGACCTGACTGCTAACTGAAAAGGCACTCCTGGGTCTCACTCTCCCTTCCTCAACTAACTGCTTCTGCACCATTTCCAACTGGTAAAATAGCAGGAACATGACAGCGGCTGCCCTAGAACCTCCATTCCAGTGTACTCAGCTGAGCAAGCAGTCCTTTGCTGTTATGGCTTCAAATTGGCTAAACAAACTGTTTGATACCCAATTGAATCTACCCAAGATTAATTAATTAGTGTATTTATTTATATATTGAAAACTCTGGAGAGTATCTTTAAGCACAAGCGTTCATTTACAAAGGTTCCATGTCAAATACATACAAAAATTACAAGTACAATAAGCAGTTCCAGAGGAAATGCAGTTGAATCAGGCTCCAAGCACTTAAGTAGAACAATTACATACAGTATAGTTTTGAAACAAACAAACTCACATGTTAAGTATAGTGAGAAACCGAATAAAACAGTTTAACAGTTACAATTGAATTGGACTACAAAGGCAGACCGCAAAGATTTCTTTAACTGATTAAACTTGGTGAGATTCAGCAGTGTATCAGGCAATTCATTTAACCAGTTAGTGGCCTGTGATGTTATAGGAATTTAACATACTAATTAAATGGTCCCTAAGCTATATGTAAGAAGCTGATGATTTGTAGACAGCCCCTAGAGTGTGGGGTGTTATGGGAAGTTTGCTTGGCTGGAGCAGTATGTTTAAGATGGCTGCACGATAAAGATGAGTAAAAACTCATGCCGGTTTCATGATTATTAACAAGCAAAACATGGTGTCAGAAGCGGATGTCAAAACCTGAAAAGACGCACGAGAACATGAAAAAGAACTCTAGAAGAAGACGGTCTGGTGAAAAAAACGAGAGAGAAAAAAATGGACAAACTAAATCCTCCATCAGGTATGCAATTGTCTGGGAATGTAGCTGAAAATTGGAAGAGATTTAAACAAAGGTTTAATATTTATTTAACTGCTAGTGGCACTGAAAGCGAATATAGCAAAACAAAGGCCTCGATCTTTCTACATGTAGTCAGGGAAGATGTGTTAGACATTTACAACAGTTTCCAGTTCAGTGAGGGTGAAAACATGGATCTTGATGTAATTATGAAAAAATCTGAAGAGTACTTTGTACCGAAATGAAACGTAACCTACCAGAGATATAAGTTTTTCACATGCGACAAGAAAAAGGGTGATAGCTTTGATCAGTATTTAACAGAGTTAGTTTGTTCTGCAAAATGTGCGAGTTTGGAGATCTGAAAGAATCATTGATTAAGGATAGAATTATATGCGGAATCACAGACAATGGGCTCAGAGAAAGACTGCTTAGAGAGCAAGATTTCACTTTGGACAAAGCTATAAACACGTAGAGCTGCTGAAACCACCAAATCACAGGCTAAAGAGCTGAACAAAGAAAACTAGGGTGCTGCGCATGCAGTAAAGAAGCTGGAGATAAACAAGAAATATTTTTCGAAAATAAAGCAGCAGAAGGAGCAGCAGCCTAATCGGAAAATGTGGTAGATGTGGAAATAACCATAAACCCAAAGCTTGTCTTGCCTATGGGAAGTCCTGCAGTAAGTGTAGCAAATATAACCATTTTGCTAAATGCTGCAAAACGAAAAGTGAACAAAATAAAGTTCACACTGTCGAAGAAGATGAGCCGGAAGAGTTCTTTGTAGATTCCGTAGAGCTGTGTGTTTCTGAAAAAAAGGAATGGATTGTACCTTTAACTGTGAATGAGACTATCATACCATTCAAGCTTGACACAGAAGCACAGGTGAACCTGATTTCATGGCAAGACTATGAAACTCTACATGTAAAATCTAAAATTCACCCAGCCAAGATAAAAGTAACTGGTTATACAGGAGAGAATATTCCAGTAAAAGGGAGCTGCATGGTAGCTCTGAAGCACAAAGGCCAGCAGCTCAAGGTGTCTCTGTTAATTGTAGAGAAGGATGTGCAACCAATTCTAGGCATAAGTACCTGTGAGAAACTCAGTTTAGTGAGAAGAGCATTTGTCAACGTCGTGACATCACAAGCTGAAGCTAAATGTGAATCATTATTTACAGAGTATAGCGATGTGTTCAGAGGTCTAGGATGTTTGCCTGGGGAGTAGAAAATAAACATAGATGACCAAGTGCCACCCATAATACACCCCTGCAGGAAAGTGCCATTCACACTGAAGGACAAACTGAAAGAAGAGCTGAACCGCATGGAAGCCACAGGTGTAATCAAGAGAATTGATGAACCTACAGACTGGGTGAGTTCTTTAGTCATAGTTGAGAAGAAAAATGGCCAGCTCAGAATAAGTCTTGACCCCAGAGACTTAAGCAGAGCTATAAAAGGAGCATTCAAGTTACCTAGCAGAAGAGATAATGTCGCGGTTGCTGGTGCTAAATGGTTTAGCAAACTGGGTGCTTCTTCTGGATTTTGTCAAATGAAGCTAGATAAGGCTAGTTCAAAGTTATGCACATTTAATACTCCAGATGGAAGATACAGATTTCTTTGTCTGCCATATGGGATATTGTCCGTTCCAGAAGTTTACCATAAAAGAATTCATATGATTTTTGAGCACATTCCTGGTGTTGAAACCATGATGGAAAACATCATTGTGTGGGGTTCCACAAAAGATGAACATGACTTCAGATTGAGACAAGTGCTGGATCTGACAAGAAAAGTAAATCTTAAACTCAACAAAGAAAAAGGTGAGTTTTGTGTAAAAGCACTGACTTTTGTGGGTGATATTGTTACAGATCAGGGCATTAAACCTGGCATTAAGAAGACATCTGCGATAGTGAATATGCAAAAGCCCAGCTGCAAAGATGATGTCAGGAGGTTCTTAGGGATGATTAACTACCTAGGAAAGTTTATCCCTCAACTTTCAGCGCTTTAAGCCGCACTCAGATGGCTGTTGGAGCAGAAAAATGAATGGATGTGGTCACATGAACAGGAGCAAAGCTGGAAAAATCTGAAGAAGGCTATTACAGAAGAACCAGTGTTAAGAGTCTATGATGATCCTGCTAAAGAAACAAGATTTTCAGCTGATGCTTCACAGTTTGGCTTGGGTTCAGTACTTCTGCAAAATTATGAAGGAATCAGGCAACCTGTACCATACGCTTCCAGAACCTTGACGAGTGCCAAGACAAGGTATGCCCAAATAGAAAAAGAGTTACTAGCAATAACTTACACTTGTGAGCAATTTCATCAGTATGTGTATGGTCAGGCCTTTACAGTGGAAACAGACCACAAGCCTCTAGTAGCTATAATGGCCGAGTCTCTAAATGACTGAAAATACAGAGAATGCTAATTAGATTACAAAAGTACGATGTTCAGTTGATCTATAGTCCTGGAAAGTACATGTATGCTGCAGACACACTTTCATGAGCTGTAGACAAGAGTGAAAGCCCAGAAAGTCAAACAGACAGAGAAATAAAGGCATATGTTGACATGATCGTGACCTCTCTTCCTGTGTCCAATGAGAGACAAGAGCAGATCGGAAGAGAAACAAAGGCAGATGAAACAATGAGAATCCTGAGAAATACCATATTAAAAGGTTGGCCGAAGGAGAGAAGTGCCTGTCCATTGTCTATTCATGATTTTTGGATGTGTAGAAGTGACCTATCTGTTGTCAATGACATTATTTTCAAAGGCAACAAATTTGTTATGCCAGGAAAACTTCGCAAAGAAATGCTATACAAAATACATGAAGGGCACTTAGGAGATGAAAAATGCAAGTGAATAGCCAGAGAAGTAATGTATTGACTGAGAATGAATCAAGATATTGCCCAGGTAACTGCAACCTGTGAATTGTGTCTCACCTACAGACCAAAGCAGCCAAGCCAGCCGTTATGTCCTCATCCAGTGCCAGGCAGACCATATCAGAAAGTAGGTGCCGACTTGTTTGATTGTAATGAGAAAACCCATATAGTTGTAACAGATCATTACTCAAATTATCCAGAGGTAGCAACACTGCCTACAACTACCAGTAAAGCTGTAATTACCTGCAAGAAGTCAATCTTTGCAACACATGGTGTTCCAAATGAAGTGTTCACTGACAATGGTCCACAGTTTTCCAGTGCTGAGTTCAAACAGTTCGCCTATGAATGGGAATTTATACACAGTACTTCTAGTCCCAATTTTCCAAGATCAAATGGACTGGCAGAGAGCTCAGTAAAAACTGGGAAACGTGTAATGAAGAAAACACATGATGGAAAAGAAGATTTTTACAAAAGCCTACTGATCTACAGAAGTGCACCATTACAGAATGGGCTTTCTCCAGTGCAAATGCTTATGGGAAGGAGGATCAGGACAAATCTGCCAATACATGAAGAGCTTCTGAAGACCCATGACTCAGAACAGGTGAAACAAAGCAAAAAAAAACAAAAGGAAAAGCAAAAACAGTTACATGATAGGAGAGCAAGAAACTTACCTGATTTAAGGCCTGGAGATCAAGTGTGCCTTAGAGACTACAACAAAGTAATGTGGCTGCAAAGGGGCACTGTACAAGCACAAATTGCACCAAGGTCATATCAGATTGAAACAGAAAGAGGAATTAAGGTGAGATGGAATTGTGTGGATTTAAGACTTCTGACAAAGGTTGAAGATGCCAATTTGACTGAAGTTGACTTGCCAACTTTCACAGCAGTCAGTCAAGACAACACCAAAGAGACTGATAGCAAGGACTATTCAGAGCAGTGTGTATCCACTGAAAAGTCACCAGAGAAGGAAGCGGGACCCAAAAGAGAAATTCGACGTCCAGAGAGACTGATTGAAACTTGTTAGATAAGTATAGTTTAGTGAGTGGTAAAGACTCACTAGAGAGTGAAGTACTAGTGACCTGTCCTCTCAAGATTAGGTTTAGTTTAATTTGAAACCTCAGTTTGTAAAGAAGTTAAAATAATAATGATAATAATTCAGCCAAGTTACTGTAAGCCAATAATTCAGTTTGAAAATAATATAGAACTTTTCTTTAAGTGAGGAAGATATGATGTTATAGGAATTTAACATACTTACTAGACGGTCCCTGAGCTAAATGTAAGAAGCTGATGATTTGTAGACAGCCCCTAGAGTGTGGGGTGTTATGGGAAGTTTACTTGGCTGGAGCAGTGTGTTTAAGATGGCTACACAATAAAGATGAGTAAAAACTCATGCTGGTTTCATGATTATTAACAAGCAAAACAGTGGTCCTAACAGCAAATGGCCACTTGCCCAGCTGAGTACACCAGAAAATAGGCTTAAAAGCATTCCTGGCCATGTTCCTGGTGTTGTATTGGTTGGATACAGCGCAAAAGCAATTTGTTAAAGCAGGGAGAGGGGGGACATGATAGAAACTTTCAAGTACCTCAGTGGAATCAACAAAGTCCAAGAGGGCAGCATCTTTCAGAAAAAGAGACATGCAAGAACGAGGGGACACAATTTAAAGATAGAGGGGGGGGCGGTTCAAGGGCAATGTGAGCAAGTATTTTTTCACAGAGAAGGTAGTGGATGCATGGAACAGCCTTCCTGAGGAGGTTGTGGGGTCTAAAACTGTGGGAGACTTCAAGAATGCATGGGACAGACATAAGGCAATTCTTGTGGGGGAGTAGGAAGAAATAGGCTGTTGGTTAACTAGGATCTGCAGCCTATCCTGTAGGTAGGGAAATGGGCAGACTAGATGAGCCAAGTGGTCCTTATCTGCCATCAAAGTCTATGTTTCTATGCTTCAGGGGGTGTTAGGCCTAAGAGTGCTTTTATGGCTAGCAAACAGGTCTGGAGCTTTATTCTGCTGGGTAAAGGTAGCCAGTTAATGAGCGTATAAAGGGTATAACTATGAGTGAGGTTATCTGCACCAAGTACAATGTGGCACACCTTATTACAGATCAGCTTCACTCTGTTAAGCACTGTGCCACAGACGGCTGCATAGACAGGAAGTCCATAATCTATAAGTGACAAAATGGTGCTGGCCATAACAAGGTGTCTAGCATCCACAGTGAGATTATTCCTGTTATGATACAAGGCACCCAGTCTTCTGTTAACTACGTTCACCAGACTATCAACATGGGGTGCAAAATGTAAGGTGTCATCCAGAGTTACCCCAAGGTTTTTGAATGTCTCTGTCTGTTCACGGCTTTGTCCTTGGCCATTTTGGATGAGAAAGGGTGCAACTTTCCTCCTCTGTGGGAGGTTACAGAAGAGTGTGGTCTTTGTTTTTTTGTAATTAAGGACCAGTTTATTTTTGGAAAACTGCTGTCAAGTAACCTAATGTCACTTTGGAGAGCAGTGGTAAGGTTGTCAAGGTCAGGATTTTTGGAATCGATGACTGAATCATCAGCACAGAGAGTATGTTAGCTGTCTAATAAGCACTGAGTAGTTCATTTATGAGTGAGCCAAAGAGTGAACCCTGGGGGACACCAGTAGATACTGCTGTAATGTTCGATAAAGATTTTTAAGTCTTCACCCATTGGGAACAATTGGCGAGATAGCTGTGAAACCAGTCAGCTGTGTTTAACAAAACCAAGCCAGGGAGTTTGTTAAGTAGGAGCTCATAGTTGACCAGGTTGAAGGCTTTAGTAAGGTCAATATATACATAGTTCCAACTGGGTCACCATTGTCAAGGGCCTTTTGAACATAGGAACATAGATTTATGGCAGATAAGGACTGCCAGACCCATTCAGTCTGCCCATTTTTCCCTTCCTAATATAAAGCTGCAGACCTTACATGGTCTCCCACCTCTACTCATCTGCCCCCTTCCCCTACTAATGGCGCCACCAGCCCCTGTTCAGGCTCTGGTTTACCTTTCCTACCATTTTTTATGATACCCATGTGTCTATGCCATGCTTTCTTAAATCCTGTTACCATTTTAGCCCCTACCACCTCCACTGGAAGGCTACTCCAGGGGTCCACTACCCTTTCCATGAAGAAATACTTTCTCATGATTCCTCTGATCCTTCCCCCCTCCAACTTCATATTGTGACCTCTAGTTTATACATGGCCTATGGTTTTTTATGCCCTAAGTGCATGATTCTGCATTTCTACAACATAGCTGGTGTATTTCAACAGCACCGTGTTGGTGCTGTGGAGCTTCTGAAAGCCATGCTGCTGTATACACTGGACACTGTATTGTTCGAGATATCTGACAAATTGATTAGAGACTATTCTCCCAAAAGTCATGGACAGGGGGTAGAGAATAGAAAAGGGCCTGTAATTGGTAAGGCTTGTTTGATTTCTGCCTTTGAAAAAGTATAGTTATGTAAGAACTTTCCGTAACAGTAGATCTTTGGGAGAATCTCTTTCATTAGGCAACACCTATAGAACTATGGAATTATAGCCACCAGGTGCTAGGACCACACAAAAAGTGTTTTGCTAGCATTCTACTAGGGCCACTCATGGAGACATCAGATGTTGATGTCCTGCACTACATAAACGTGAGCAGCACCGCACCCTCCTCTGTTCCCTGCTGGAGACCATACTCAGAGGGCCTCCTCCCAAGGAACCAAGGGAGAGCTAAAGGCTTCCTCTACCAGGAAAGGTAGGACAGAAGGTACACTGTCCAGGAAAGAGAGACAGGATGAAGAAGCTCTGAGTCGAAGGGGGACAGAGGGTTTGACAGCATGGCCTAATGAAAGAGATTCTCTCAAAGATCTACTGTCACAATAAGTTCATAGGCAGCTGTACTATCTTCTTTGCGGATATCTCTTTCATCAGGTCACACCTATGGAACAAGTCTCAAACACTACTGCCAGAGAGACAGTCTGAGTGGTTGGAGGCTATAGACTTAAGAAAGAAGGCCTTGAAGCAGCCAAGCTGAAGCCTGCCCTTCTTCTAGAGACAATATCCAGACTGCAGTGTTTAGTGAAAATGTGGACAGTACTCCCTTCAAGTTGCAGCAGCACAGATTTCTGCAGCTGAAACATTTCTAAAACAGGCAACAGAAGTGGCCATGCCTCTGGTTGAATGACCACGAACAATCCCAGAAAGTTCCTTACCATACTTCCTATAATAAAAAGTAATAGCCCTGACCTTTTCAAAGAAGATGACAGCTCCCATAACATCCATCCTGCTCAGACCAATCTCCCCCCCCCCCCCATTTCTACTTTCAGGAAGTCTCTTTGAACGCAGCATGCTGCTAGATCACTACTGCCATCTCCAAATCCAGATCCAGTGGAGACTCCCTTGACCTGAAGATACTGTTGCTAACTCTAGAGGAAGTTCTTCGACCCTTAACCAGAATTCTGAATCTCTCTCTCTCTCCATTGAAGTCAATTCCCAGACCTTTGGAAAATTGCCTCTGTCATTCCAGTCCACAAGAGTGGAGACAAGTCTAGCCACTCAAACTATTGCCCGATCTCGATACAGCCTCCGCTCTCCAAGGCACTTGAATGAATCATAGCAGACCAACTAACCGACCATCTGGACAAATACAAGTTACTGTGTGCTCAACAGCATGGCTTCAGAAAGGGTCACAGCACCCCTTCTGCTCTGCTCAAATTCACTGGGGCAGTACATAATTCTCTCGATAAGGGCTTGCTTACTGGGGTGGTTTTCATTGACCTCTCCAAGGCTTTCGATACTGTCCACCATCGGCTGTTGGTTGACCAACTTTGGAACATTGGTCTCTCTTGTCTCGGCCTTATGGTTCAAAAGCTACCTTAAAAACCACTCACAAAAGGTGAAAATTGCCAATGTCCTCTCTGACACCTTGCCAGGTTGCTTGGGTGTCCTGTAAGGATCAATTCTGGGCCCGCTCCTCTTCAGCCTCTTTCTAAACTCTAGCACAATCCTGCACTGAGAATATCATCCTCTACGCTGATGACGCTGACATATTCTCATCTCTCAAAGATCCCATGCCCTTACAACAGAATCTCCAACTTGCCTTCAGTACCATTGAGGTGTGGTTTTCTAAGCATAAACTTGTCCTTAACCACAAAAAGACTAAGTCCATGCTATTCTGCAGCTCCCACAATCGGCACAAGCTTCACCCCTTGGTTATCTTGACATCGCATGGGAATACCCTGGAACAGGATCCATACTTCAAATACCTTGGGATACTGTTGGATTCCAACCTCTCATATGGTGCTCATGTTGACTCTGTGGCAAAGGCAGCTAACACCAGAATTGGTCTCCTCTACAGACACAGACAACATCTCACCCCTGAAGCCTTGAAGGTTGCTATTCAGAGTTCCGTGGTCTCAATTATTGACTATGGTCTCATCATTTATGGCTCTTCCACAGTGACTACCCTCAGATGTATCTCAACTGCCCTCAATAAGCCATGTTGGCTCATCTCTGGGGCGTACCGTCTTACCCACATCTGTGATCTGTATACTAAAACTGGCTGGCTCCAGCTCTCAAATCACATCAAGTACCTAACCTGCACAATGACCAAGAAAATTAGCCTTGTTCTTGCACTTCCGGGGGTCACAGCCCTGCAACACAACAATAGGAATAGCATGCAGGTCACCAAGGGTTCTAAATCTCAACTCCTGCAAGTTTCTCACTGTTGCACCACTCGGGATCAATGTTCATTCACCTACAAAGCTCCTCTATGGCTGAACAGCCTTAACCCTATCATCTCTACTGCCCCAACACTGGGCATTTTTAAATCTAGACTACAGCTGTACCTTACTGCCTTCAGCTCCTGTGACTGCCCCCATAACTGATTCTGACATGTCCCAGGGGTCGCCTCAGCCTCTCTCCTCCTCCGCCCATCTGGCTGCCCCCTAACCCCACTGATGCTCTTATTTCATCTTCTGGTCTACTCCACCCACCTTCCCCTTCCCCTCCCTCTACCCACCCCCCCCATGTCACCAGCACTAATCCCCTGTTTCACCTGATAACCACCTATGGCTGCACCTTTGTTGCCCTTCCCTTTCTACACCCTTTTTCCTGTTTTCTATACCACTGTTTCCCTTCATCAAGTCTCATCCTCTTTGCTGGTTATCCCGTCTTATCAGAACAGCTAGTAACCATGCCTTAAAACGTTATTCTGTTTTATTTCCCTAAATATAGTGTGTTATTGTTGACTATTGTTACATTGCCATCCCTGTATGTCTTTTGCCTCCGATGTGGAACCTTTGTAAAAGAGCCATGGCTCAAAGGTATTTGTAATCCTAGATTTGAATAAATAAAAAATAAATACATAAATACAGTTAGCCAGCCATTTAGATAGGCACTGTTTAGAAACTGGCACATCCTCTTTCCCAGGGGTGAAAGAAACAAAAAGCTGCAAGGACTTCCTGCAGTCCTTCATACGGTGAACATAGTATCTGAGTATTCTATGAACATCTAATGTATGGAGCAATGCTTCCCCTGGCATGCTGTGGAAAATAAACTGGCAGGTGGATGGTTTAATTTAAAGTAAACTCAAACACCACACCTTTGGTAAAAACTTAGGGTTGGTACACAAAGACACCCTGCCATTGTGGAAAATCAAATAAGAAGGCTAACTCATAAGAGCCTGAAGCTCAGAAATCTCCTGAGCAGAAGAAATAGCAACTAAAAATAACGCTTTCTGTAACAAAAAGAGTAACTCGCAAGCTCAAAAGCAGCAATAGTCAACTTCTCTAACACAAAATTTAAGTCCCAAGCTGGGACTGGATTGCAGATGGGAGGCTTAACGTGTAAAATGCCTCTCAGAAATGTATGGGACACTTCCAGTTGTGCAACCGTACAGCCATCAGTAGGCACATGGAAAGCTGAAATAGCAGCCAGGTGCACCTCAATGGAAGAGTATTGCAGTCCAGAGTCTGAGAGGGACAGCTAGTACTCCAAAATCTGATTTACTGGACAAGTGAAGGGATCCAAATGGTGGGAAGCAGCCCACAGTGCAAAACACTTCCTCTTTGTGAAATAAGTGGCCCTGGTGGAGAGTTTTCTAGCAGCTACCAGGACATACGAACATACGAACGTACAAAATTTGCCAGCAGATAAAGGCCTAGAGGTCTATCAAGTCTGCTCAAATGTGCAGCTAGCACCCCTTATTCTGCAGCTGCCCCTCCCTTCCACCTTTCCCCTTCATTGACCCCACCTTGTCCTGTCCCATCCTCTTTTGAAGCAGTCCGCTCTTCTACTGGATACGACTTCTGCAGGTAACGCATTCCACCCAGCCACCACCCTCTCTGTAAAAAAGTGTCTCCTCATCTCCCTCCTGAACCTTCCTCCCTCCAGTCTCATATCATGGCCCTGGTGTCCCTCCCCTCCCTTACTTTGTACAGCACCTCTGTACCTGTCTTGTTTATTCCTTTCATGTACTTAAGGTTTTCAGCCATGTCCCCCCATCCCTCCTCTCCTCCAGTGAATACATGTTCAACTCCCTCAGCTTCCTCTCGTATGATAAGCCCCCCAGCCCCTTGATCATCTTTGTCACCCTGCGCTACACCCCCTCCAGTAACTCAATGTCCCTCTTCAGATATGGGCGCCAGTACTACACGCAATACTCCAGGTGCGGTCTAACTAATGACCTATACAGTGGCAGAATCACCTGCTCCCTCCTCGAGGATATACCCCTTGCAATACAACCCAGCATTTTGTTGGCCTTTGCAGCTGCCTTCCTACATTGTGCTGAGTTGTTCATTGACCCTGTAATGAGCACCCCCAGATCCTTCTCCTCCTCTGTCTGGGTTAGCTGCACTCCCTCCAGCTGGTAACTCCTCCTTAGGTTCTTCATCCCAAAATGTAGCACCTTGCACTTTTTGGCATTAAACCCCAGTTGCCAGGTGTCTGACCAGGTTTCAAGCTTTGCCAGATCGTCCTGCAACCCCTGCCATCCACCACTGCTTCTACCTTGGTACCATCAGCAAACAGACTGATCCTGCTCTTGACGTCCAATGATATGTCTGCAATGAATATCCCAAATAACACTGGTCCCATGATCGAGCCCTGTGGAACACCGCTCATCACTACCCTGGGTATGAGAGCTCCCCACCCACCTCCACCCTCTGTTGCCTTCCCTGAAGCCAGTTCCCTATCCATCTCACCAGCTTTGCACCTACCCCTGTGCCTACTAACTTACTTCCCAGTCTTCCATGTGGCACCGAGTCGAATGCCTTACTGAAGTCCAGATACAGGACATCCACTGCATGGCCCCTGTCCAGTTGCCTAGTTAATCAGTCATAGAACTCCACCAGCTTGGTTTGGCAGGATCTGCCCCATATGAAGCCATGCTGTCTGCTGTCCTGTAGTCCTTTGGCCTCTAGGAGGGCCACCAGCCTCTCCTTCAGGATAGTCTCCATTAGCTTACCCACGATGGATGTGAGGCTCACTGGCCTGTAGTTTCCTGGTTCATCCTTGGGGCCACTCTTGTGGAGGGGCACCACATGAGCCATCCTCCAGTCCTGAGGTACACACCCTGAATGTAGTGAGGCATTAAATAGGTCTGCCAAAGGTCCTGCAAGGACCTCTGCCAGCTCCTTCAGTACCCTGGGGTGGATGCCATCTGAGCCTGGTGCCTTATCCACCCTCAGTGCCTTCAAACCCTCCTGAACTCTGCCCTCCATGATTTCCCCATCTGTCACCCCCTCCCCCCATTTCTGCCATTTCTCCTCCCTTGAGTGTCAACCCCCTCTTCTTCTTAGTAAATACAGAGCAGAATTAATCATTTAGTGCTTCTGCCTTATCACACCCTGCTTCCACCCAGCCCCCCTCCTTCCTAATCCTTACTATGTGGTCCTTACAGCTCCTTCTCTCCCTGATGTACCTAAAAAAGTCCTTCTCCCCCTTCTTAATGCCTTGTGCCAGCCTGAGTTCCGTAGATGCCTTGGCTCCCCTTACTGCCCTTGTCACCTCCTTCGATTCCATCAAGTACTCCTCCCTGTCCTCCCTCCCTGTTTTCTTGTACTTCCTAAAGGCAGTTCTTTTCCTCCTTACCTTTTCCATGACCTCCTTGCTCCCAGCCACCTTTTGAGACACCCCTAATCTAGCCATGGCTATGTCTTCAGGAGCCATGCAAGAAGATGGAGGGGGCTTGAGCTCCGGATGGACCAGGGTGCCCCACTCCTATGATAGCAAGCTTTTGCCAACTGCTGCATTAAAAGGAATCAGACCTGATAAGGCCAGAAGGAAGCTAAGAGTATCAGAGTCACTCCCTCCATCTGGAGCTTGATCAGCACCCTCTGAATTAGAAGAAACGAATAGAAGAACCTCGCTTTCCAAGAGAGGGACGTGTCTCACCAGAAAACTCCAGGCCCTGGAGCAAGTGAGCAGAAAAGTGGCAGTTCTGCATTGAGTGGGTACACAAAAAGGTCCAACTCTGGATGCCCCCACCTGCCGAACAGTCTTCTATTACTGAGGTCAGCAGCTCCCACTCATGCATTCTGGACTACAGTTTGCTTAACCTGTCTGCCAGGATGTATTGGATGCTTGAAACATGGACTGCCAACAGTTCTAGACTGTTCTCTAGAGCCCTGTAGCAGACCTTCATCACTTCCCTACACAGAGGGTATGAGCTTGTCCCCCTTTGCTTGTTTATGTATTGCACGGTACTGATGTTGTCCATCTACACCAGCAGAGGTCCTGAGGACAGTTGATTCTGGAAGCTTGCAAGCCATACAGAATGGCTGTCATCTCTAGGACGCTTATGTTGAGGGGAAGTCTCCACTTTGGTCCAAGTACCTTGGGTATGGTGAGGCCCTAGATGTGCCCTCCAGCTCAGCCCATCCCCAAAGCATCCGTGGTGAGGATCTGCTGAGGGGAAGGGATTAAGAAGGAGCCCCTTTCAGCAGATCGCTGGGTTACATCCACCACATAAGCACCTTCTTTACAGGCAATGTTACTGAAACCTTCTATTCTAGATCATCGATGCGTTGATCCCATTGGACGCTTAAAGTCCAGTATGGGATCCACATGTGCAGCCGTGCTAGAGGAACTGCAGCAATGGCTGCTGCCATCAGGCCCAGCAGTCTCAGGAATATCCTGGTTGTGACATACCTGTTTCTGTAAAGCTCCTGGGCCAGTGCTATCTGGCACTCTGCCCTGTCTTGGGGTAGGAAGGCTGAGCCCTGAGCAGTGTCCAGTATAGCTCTTATGTACTGGAGGTGCTGATAAGGAGTCAAGACTAACTTAAACAGATTGACAGTAATCCCTAGGGCATGGAAGAGCTGTCAGGCATGTGCTATGGTATGAGACAGTTGCTCCCCGGACTGAGCTTTGAGCAACCAGTTATCCACGTAAAGGAAGACATATAGTCCCTCCATTCTGAGGGCTGTTCCCACTACTGCTAAGCATTTGGTAAAGATCTGTGGTGCAGATGACAAGTGTTCCCCCTGAAACTGGAACCAGAGGTACAGCCTGTGAGGGGGGCAAAACTTAATGTGCAGGTAGGTGTCTTGCATGTCTAGGGAACATATCCGTTCCCCTCATTCCATTAGGGGGGCAGTAGGCCTTGCAGAGTTACCATCCTGAACTTCTTGTACTGAATGTAGAAGTTCAGATTTCTCAAATCTCGAATGGGCCTCAAATCCCCTGTGGATTTGGGACTAGGAAGAAGTGGGAATAGAACCCCCCGTATCTCTGTTCCTGAAGAACAGATTCTATAGCCTTCTTCTGCAGCAATGTGCAGACTTCCTCCAGTAGCACTGGAATGTTGTCTGGAGATAGTTTGCATGATCTGAAAGGAGGTCTGAAGGTAACTCCAGAAGTTCTGGAGCATGGCCTTGCTCTATGAGTTGCAGGACCCAAGCACCAGTTGTAATCTCACTCCACCTGTCCAGGTGAAGGGAGAAATGACCCCCTACCACCACCCCCTGAAGTACTGGAGGGTGGGAGCCTAGTAAAGAGTCAAGCTGAAGAGGAGCCCATGGTAGGGTCTGCACCTCCACCTCTGAGAGCTTTAGCTATGGTGAAGGCAGGGGCTGACAAAGCTGCTGCTGCTCTGCACTTGCCATGCTGTCTGGACCCTGACTTAGGTCTGTGGGTGGCATGACAAAAGGATACCGTCTGCCCACTTCTTGGTTTGGTGTCGTAAAGGGAGTGAATGGACCGAAGGGTCCTCCCTAAGGGTTGCAAGTCATTGAGGATATCCTGCACATCTGTCCCAAAGAGCTTGTAAACACTGAAAAGGGCATTCAGAATGGATTCCTGGACATCACTGAAAAATCCTGACACCCTGAGCCAAAAATGTATTTATCTGAATGTTGGTAACCAGGTAGGCCCACTGAGATAGAATGTCCCTTTTTCATGGGTGACCTGGGGGAGGGTAAAGGGAGGTACAGAGAGAAAATACATAACAGCAACAGATAAGTGCACAATAGCACTTTTACAATAGCCTAGAACACAATAAATATACAAAATACAAGATGCTGTACAGTATTTACAAAAATTAAACAGAATAAGCAAGTACAGAGGTAACGATTTCCAATAGATAATTAAGGTGCAAGGGCAGAGCTTTTTATAGTTCATGCAATTGGTCTTACAGATAAAACAGCAGATGCTAGTACAGAGGCAGAGAAATCAATAACACTGGATCACAGTTGAAGTGGGAGTGAAACAGCTCAGAGTCGGAACACAGCAGAGCAGGAATGGCACAACAGGGTAGAGCAAGAGAGAGAGAGAGAGAGAGAGAGAGAAACAAGAAGGGACAAGGGAATAACCTGGAAGCCAAGATGGGATAACTTAGGCACAGGAGTAATACTGAGCGGAGGCAGGGTGGGATTTATGAGAACTCTTGAAGGAGTGGATGGAGGGGCACGTCAGAGCTGCAGCTGGTAGGGAGTTCCAAAGGGAGAGCCCGGAAAAGGTAAATTCTCATTGACCCATAGCAAGGCAGGGTTTTGGAATGGAGAGAAGAGGAAGGTAGGGACCTTGTCGTGAGTTTACGTTGGACAATGTCTATGAGGCAGGGAGAAGCGAATTTATGAACAAAGTTGTAGGTAAGGCAGAAGGTGGGGTATTGTAGTCTGGCTTCAAAGGAATGCCAGCCTAGGGAGGCCTGGGCTGAACAGTGGTGCATCCTAGCATTAGTGCAGAGGGCAAAGCGTACAACCCTGTGCAACAGGGTAACCCCTGTTAGCTATGAGAAATGCTTAAATAAAGCACAAAGCAATATGACCCCCCCTCCCATTTCTCTCACAATCTTCTCTATAATTGTTTTTCCCTCTGTCCTTTTTATTTCATGTCAGGGTGGCCAGCCTGATATTCTTAATCTATTCTTTGCTATCCCCGGCTTTTTATCACCAAAACCCACTGGTTAGCGCTAAGAGAGAGTGTGGGTGAAGCTGGTGCCCCTGTAGAAATAAAGTAACTGGTGCCCCTCTAAAATAACTTAGTGTCCTGGGGAGGAAGAAAGTAATTAACGCATGTCGCGTTTTATGTAAAAACACTGGTGCCTGAATAAGGTAGTTTTCTTTAGCACCCATTCCCGAGACACCAAGCTCCAGAGCCACTGTTGCTAAGGGCAGTTTCTTTGAATATGCGGCTCCAGTGCAAAATGTGGTGCTGCTCCCAGTATGCGATCTAGGGTGAATTACCTGATCAGAGCAAGATGCTTTGCATCTGCATAGCTGCCAGTGCGGTTTTAAGTCATGCTCCTTATGTGGAGCAGAAGTGAATGGGACGCTTTGGATCAAGGGCATGCTATGAAGCATAAGTAAATGCTGCACAGTGCGGCAAAGATGAAAAAGAAATTGCCGGTATTTGGTACACTACGGGCAAATAACCAGATAAGCCCCATAGTGTCCGAAAATAAGAAAGTAAGCCCTGAAAAGATGTTGCAGCCCCAGGAATGTTGTAACTGGGGCTGTTTGAGGAATAAATGAGGGCCAAAGGTAAAAATGGGCCAGAAGGGCAAGAGAAGGCCCAAATGAAATGTGTACCCGATGGCTGACATTTCAGCCATCGGGTCTATGAAAATAAATGTTGGTTGTTGGCAGTGGCTCATAAGGAGCTTAGCACGGAGCCCCTGCATGTTAAAATAAAAGGTGCAGCTATGAAGAGCTGCAGAATAAGAAACCAAAAAGGGTTCAAATGACAAAAATTAAAAGATGTGTGCCTGAGAACTTTGCACATTGCAGGTCTCATGAGATGGCTTGAGAAGGGAGATTAGGAGCACACCCTAAATCTCCCCTTCACCTTGCCAATTCAGGGATGCCTGCACACTAGTAATAAAATGGTTATAAAGCCTGTAATAAAATGTAATTACCTGAGAGGTTTTTCTGCATTGTAGGCTCCAGCTATAGGGCTGGCAGGCCATAAACTGACTATTTATGGGTTTTAGAGCTAGTGATGTCACAGCCAGTGGGAATGTCCCAAAAGTGTGATGTCAGCCCGGGGAGCTATAAAAAGGGCTCACCACTAGGGGAAACTAGATAGTCAGGTCAATCTGGTGCTGACAGTAAGAGGAGAAGGATCTTCATTGCCACTGGTGTGTGTGCTGATTTCCACACAGATAATTGGCATGTAAGAGGTATTACACCAGGCTATCTTGGCTAAAACGAAGCCACGGACTCTGCTGGGGAAAGCAGAGTCCTGATGTTCTTTTGTTGTGCAGGATTAACAATCATTATTTTATCATTTCTGTATATATTTTCATGGTTTCCTACAAATAAATTGATGAACGTATTTGTGTGTGTTTTATGCACTTGATCCCTGCTTGGTTGTGTCTGTTTGTTATCCCACACGTTCACATTGGAGTTAGCAGTGGGATACTTGGCTCATTTAGTCTGCCTGGGAAATGCTGCCAGGGGTATAGTCATATACCTGACACATGCGCAGGGTAAAAAGTGTGGAGTAGAGGAAACTCCAATGGATACGTGCCATGGTATATAAGCTCAGTTTGAGGCTTAAGCCAGTATTGGAATTCGGAGCTCGACTGAAGATGGCATCGAAAAAGGAAGAAGAGGAATCAATGGATGAGCTCCTGACCAAGGAAGAAGAGAAGAGGCAACTGGAGGAGAGTGCCGCAGAGGATCCCAGTGACCTGCTGTGATGGCTGTGCCTGCGACAACTGGAGATCGAGTGTGAGAAGGCCAAGGACCGACGGCTACGAGATAAGGACAGCAGGCTAAAAAAGGAGGAGAGTAGGAGACAGGATGACAGGTGGAGGAAAGCCTTGCAAGCTGTCCAAGCTCTGGCCCAGGGGCAACCTGACCAGAATGTGCCCTGTGACATAAAATTAACTGAATTGACTGCGGCTGATGAGATAGAGGCCTATCTAACAACATTTGAGCATATAGCTCAGACATGTGCTTGGTCCCAAGACCAATGGGTCATTAGACTGGTCCCTTAGTAATCTGGATGGGCCCAACTGGTGTACAGTCATCTAACTGCCCCTGACACTAATAATTACAATCATGTCAAGGAGGAAATCCTCTGAAGGTATGATATCAATACAGAGACTTATAAACAGCGATTCAGGTCCCAAAAGATGATGGGCCCAGATACCCCCAGAGAGACATTTGCCAAACTGAAAAGTTTTTGCTTAAAATGGTTACAACCTACGATCAAAACCATTGACCAAATTATTGAGCTAATAATTATGGAACAATTTATTCAAGTATTGCCCCAGAACGTCCAGGTATGGGTGAAGGAGCACAAGCCCGACACAGCCGAGAAGACCATCACTTTGGTGGAGGATTACCTGGTGGCCTGACCAACAAAGTCCAGAGGATACCAGGGCTCTTCACCCCAACCAACAACACCAGTAAGACCTTTTGAAACTACTTATCAGAGACAACCTGGTAGGGGTAATAACTTGCAAGGGGATCAAAGGGAGAGGCCCTATCATGCAGACCTTATATGTCGCAACTGTTTAAGAAAGGGACACATAGCCCTTAATTGCCCCAATAAAGAAAGTGAAGCTACGCACCGGTCTATGACTAACTGGGGGTATGTCACAACTGTGGGGATTGACCAGAATGAACTGGTGGGATTGTTAGATTCTGGCAGTAAACAGACTTTGTTGAGGCAGATATATTGAAAAACTACAACAGTAAAGGGCTGGATGCGAAAGTAACATGTGTCCATGGGGATGTAAACCAGCACTCTACCAACACAGTGGAAATGACTGTTGAGCAGGACACACAGATGATTACAGTTGGCTTGGTACCCAGACCACCAGTACCCATTAGAATTGGCCAAGATTTTCCGAACTTTGATCATTTAATAAAATCTCAGCAGGCCTGTGATCAATTGGTGGCAGTAACCACTCGGGCCCAGGCAAAAAGGGATAAGTCCCAGAATGTTTTCCCTTTTGACGAATGCCTATTTGAGGACCCCAGGAAAACATGGAAATCAAAAAAGGAAGAGAGCAGAAAAAAGAAAATGCAGAGACACCCATCAGGAAGGAATACCTGATGTTGGGTCTAAATTAGCCAGGATTGATATAAAAGTTGAGCAAAAACTGGATGAAACTTTAAAACCCTTTTTTTGCAGGTTGACCAGATGGTTGCAGAAGGGCAACCACAGTATATATTATCAGATGATGTTTTGTAAAGGAAATGTATTAACCCCACTACAGGGCAATGTATAGAACAAATGATGGTGCCCCAGAGGTTTAGACAGGAACTCATGCACTTGGCCCATGACATACTCATGTCTGGTCATGAAGGCCAAGATCGAACCCTAGGCTGGTTGTCAAACAGGTTTTTCTAGCCTGGTATGCATGAGAGTGTGGCTGAGTACTGTCGCACTTGCCCTTAATGCCAGATAGTGGCAAAAAGTGGGAAGAAGGATAAAGTGCCTCTACAGACAATTCCTGCTGTTACATCCCCCTTTGAAAGAGTGGCAATGGATGTGATAGGCCCCTTATAAAAAGTTCAAAGGCAACCAGTATATTTTGGTAATAAGTGACTATGCCAGTAGATACCCTGAGGTGATACCCCTTTGGAGTACAATGGCACCTCAGATTGCCGAGGAGTTCGCCAAAATATTTAGTCGATTGGGTATCTCTCAAACCACCCTTACAGATCGAGTCAGTAACTTTACCTCAGTCCTTCTGAAGGAGTTATACAGGTTGTTAGGGGTGTCTGCAGTAAAAACATCACCCTGCCACCCCAAGGTGGATGGACTGGTGGAGCATTTCAATAAAACTTTGAAACACATACTCCAAAAATACGTACAGGAAAAAGGGTAAGACTGTGACAAATACCCACCTTATTTATTGTTTGCCTATTGGGAGGTACCCCAAGCCACAACAGGATTGTCACCATTTACTTTGTTATATGGAAGAAACACTTGGGGCCCCTTAGATGTGGTAAGGGAACACTGGGAAGCAGGTAAAGATATCTGCCATACCAACATTGTAGACTATATGTCCAAACTGAGGAAAAGATTGGTCAAATTTGTTACCATTGCCCACCTGAATGTGTCCCATAAACAGGTGGAACAAAAAGAAAGGTACAATGTTGGGTTAAAATAAAAATGTTACCAGCCAGGAGACAAGGTTTTACTATTATTGCCCTCTTCAGAAAACAAACTCTTGATAACTCTGAGCAGTGCAGGAGAGCAGCTAGCAAGGCAAACAGGATGTTGGGATGCATTGTAAGGGGGATCACCTCTAGGAGCAAGGAAGTGATTCTGCCTCTGTACAATGGACTGGTTAGACCACACCTTGAGTACTGTGTACAGTACTGGAGACCACATTTGAAGAGGGACATACAGCTCCTGGAGAGGGTACAGAGGAGGGCAACAAAGATGATATGAGGGCTAGGGGATTTGACTTATGAGGACAGACTTGAGGAGCTCTGCCTGTTTTCATTGGAGGAGAGGAGAGACAGGGGACATGATTGAGGTCTTCAAGTACCTCAAGGGAATAAATAGGAGTAAACATGGAGGGGATCTTTAGGCTAAAAGCAGGTATCACCAGAGGGCATGGTTTGAAGTTGGAAGGTGGAAGGGTGAGGGAAAAGAGAGGAGGTTTTCACCGAGAGGGTGGTGGACCCTTGGAATGCACTGCCTGGTGAGCTGGTTCAGAGATCCACAGTGGAGGGCTTCAAGAGAGGGTGGGACAGACACAGAAAGTGGATGTATCAGATGATGGCCTGTCCCGAGGCGGTGGGGATGGATGATAGGGGTTTCTAGAGAACAAGGGATGGGAGGGTCTCGGCACCCAATTAACGATCTAGGTTCGAGCAGACTCGATAGACCGTAAGGCCTAATCTGCTGGCAAATAGTATGTTAGTATGTTAAGTGGCAAGGCCCTTATGTAGTCATAAGGCAAACTGAGCAGGTTAACTATGAAACTGAGATGCAGGGACATCAGTCCCTGAGAAAGATCTACCATGCCAATCTTCTTAAGAAATGGTTTGATAGGAAAGATCCAGTACCCAGTCTGTTTACACATCCTGAACAACAGTTGACCGAACTAGATGAGGCCTATGACAGGCTGGAGATGGGGAAAGAAGTCAGAGGGTGCAAATTAACCCTGGTTTAGATATAGCCCAAAGACAGGAGGTTGACCAGTTGCTGACTTACTATGTGGCAACCTTCACTAGCATACCAGGGAGAGCAGAAGGGGTGGTGCACACCATTAAAGTATCTCAAAGAAACCTATCCATGAGAAACCTTCTAGGCTCCCTGAAAAAGTTCAACAGAAGGTCATACAGGAAATAAAAAAAATGGAACAGTTGGGGGTGATCAAACCTTTTCATAGTGCTTGGGCATCGCTTTTAGTAGTAGTACTGGATAAGAAGGAAGGGGGAATTTGATTATGCTTGGCTTTTAGAAAAATTAAAGCCATTTCAGAATTTGATGGGTACCCTATGCCATGTATAGACGATCTCTTAGACAGGATTGGGAATGCCAGGTACATCAGTACACTTGACCTTACGAAAGGCTACTGGCAGATCCCCCTAGCCCAACAGGCCCAAGAGTTGACTGCATTTAGCACCCCCATAGGACTGTACCAATTTACCAAAATGCCATTTGGTTTGCATGGGGCTCCAGTGACTTTTCAGCGGTACATGGACCAGATCTTACATGCCCATTCCCAGTACAGCGCAGCTTACCTTGATGGCATTGTCATTGTTAGTTCTGACTGACAGATGCACCTTGTCCATCTTGGTGCGGTCATTCAATCTATACATGACTCTGGGCTATCAACCCCGCCAAATGCACCATTGCCCAGGACGGAGACAAAGTATTTGGGCTTTGTTATTGGGGAGGGTACTGTAAAAGAAGAGGTCAGTAAAATAGAGGCAGTAGTTAACTGTCCCATCCCCCTGACAAAAAAGCATGTACGCTCCTTTTTAGGTCTAGCCAGTTATTATTGTCGATTCATCCCGAATTTTGCTGCTATAGCCACTCCACTTACGGATCTGACCAGAAAGTCATGCCCTAATAAAGTACAATGGTCTCCTGAGTGTGACAATGCTTTTCATAGCATAAATGCAGTCCTGTGTGCCTTCCCTGTGCTGATTAGTCCTGGCTTTTCTCTTCCCTTTGAAGTACACACTGATGCTTCTGAGACAGGCATCGGTAAGTCCTCTCCCAGACTAGGAAAGGTGAAGAGCACCCCGTCATCTATGTTAGCCACAAACTCCATGAGCCAGAGAGGAAGTATTCAACAGTAGAAAATAAATGCTTGGCACTTAAATTGACGATAGAGGCCTTGAAATATTATCTATGGGGGACAGGATTCAAGGTGCTCACAGATCATAACCCTATATGCTGGTTCCAACAGATGAAAGACAAAAATGGTAGTAAAAGGTGACGGTATTTGGCTGTACAGTCTTGCTGCTTTACGATTCAGCACAAAGCAGGTTTGAAGCACCAAAATGCTGTTTTCTTATCTCGATATGGGGCCCATACTGATGTAACATGTTGAAATGTGTGGTTATGATGTAGATGGATTGCTGAGGAACTGTTGAAATGTTTTTGCATTTAGAGTGGTATGGGTTTATTTATAAACCATGTTAACATGCCTCAGGGAATAGAATGGTATTAGAGATATTGATGTATCTGGATGTTGATACCATTTAAAAAGGTTTTTATTTGTGGGTCCCTGAGGTGAAGCTTCTGAGAGTGGGTAGGTGGAAGTTCCAACCCTCCCAGGGTGCAGGGAGGGTGTTTGCCAACAGTGCTACTGTTGCCCTCTTGGTGAGGAGGGGGATGTAACAGGGTAACCCCAGTTAGCTATGAGAAATGTTTAAGTAAAGCACAAAGCAATATGGCCCCCCGAATTTCTCTCACTTTATCTTCTCTATAATTCTTTTTCTCTCTGTCCTTTTTATTTCATGTCAGAGTGGCCAACCTGACATCCTTGATCTATTCTTTGCTATCCCCTTTTTATCACCAAAGCTCACTGATTAGTGCTAAGAGAGAGCGCGGGTGAAGCTGGTGTCCCTGTAAAAATAAAGTAACTGGTGCCTCTCTAAAATAACTGAGTGTCCTGGGGGGATGAAAGTAATTAGTGCATGAAGCAATTTATGTAAAATCACTGGTACCCTGAATAAGGTAGTTTTCTTTAGCGCCCGCTCCTGAGGCACTGAGCTCTGGCGTCACTGCTGCTGAATGCAGTTTCTTTGCATATGCGGCTCCAGTGTAAAATGAGGCGCTGGTCGCAGTATGCGATCTAGGGTGAATTGCTTGATCAGAGCAAGATGCTCCTCATCTGCATAGCCACCAGTGCGGTTTTAAGTCATGCTCCTTATGTGGAGCAGAAGTGAATGGGACGCTTCCGAGCAAGGGCATGCTCCAAAGCATAAGTAAATGCTGCACAGTGCGGCAAAGATAAAAAAAAAAAATTGCCAGTATGTGGGACACTACGGGCAAATAACTAGATAAGCCCCGCAGTGTCACAAAATAAGAAAGTAAGCCATGGAAAGATGTTGCAGCCCCAGGAATGTTGTAACTGGGGCTGTTTGAGGAATAAATAAGGGCCAAGGTAAAAATGGGCCAGAAGGGCAAGATAAGGCCCAAATGAAATGTATACCATCGGGTCTATGAAAATAAATGTTGAGTTGTAGAAGGTGCTCATAAGTAGCTTAGCACAGAGCCCCTGCTTGTTAAAATAAAAGGTGCAGCTATGAAGAGCTGCAGAATAAGAACCCAAAAAAGGGTTCACATTACAAAAATGGAAAGATTTGTGCCTGAGACCTTTGCACATTGTAGGTCTCATGAGATAGCTTGAGAAGGGAGATTAGGAGCACGCCCTAAATCTCCCCTTCCCCTTGCCAATTCAGGGTTGCCTGCACACTAGTAATAAAATGGTTATAAAGCCTGTAATAAAATGTAATTACCTGAGAGGTTTTTCTGCATTGTAGGCTCCAGCTATAGGGCTGGCAGGCCATAAACTGACTATTTATGGGTTTTAGAGCTAGTGATGTCACAGCCAGTGGGAATGTCCCAAAAGTGTGATGTCAGCCCAGGAAGCTATAAAAATGGCTCACTACTAGGGGAAATTAGATAGTCAGGTCAATCTGGTGCTGACAGTGAGAGGAGAAGGCTCTTCATTGCCACTGGTGTGTGTGCTGATTTCCACACAGATAATTGGCATGTAAGAGGTATTACACTAGGCTATCTTGACTGAAAGGAAGCCACGGACTCTGCTGGAGAAAGCAGAGTCCTGATGTTCTTTTGTTGTGCAGGATTAACAATCATTATTTTATCATTTCTGTATATATTTTCCTGATTTTCTACAAATAAATTGATGAACACATTTGTGCATTTTTTATGCACTTGATCCCTGCTTGGTTGTGTCTGTTTGTTATCCCACACATTCACACCCTGTCTGCTTGAGTTTGTCAAGAAGGGTGACCTGAGTGGAGTGGAGTATGTGGACTCCATAAGAGATAAGTGAGAACAAAAAGGAAGAAGCTAAGAATGCCTCCTGAGGCAGATGCCAGCCGCAGCTGCCCTGGCTGAGGCATCAGAAATATCATATGTAGACCTCAAGAAGTGCTTACCCACATCAGCCCCAGTTTGGAGGGCCTTGAGCATCTCCTTTTTCTGAAGACCCTCTGGAAGGGCCTGGGCTGCTGCTTTAGCCTTTTTCCAGAGGGAATGCTGGAATTTAACAATATGGACCTGACAGTTAGCTATTTTGAGGCCCAGTGTGGCCAAGGCAAAGGTTCTCTTTCCCATGAGGTCCAGCTTTTTCGACTCCCTACATGTTGGGAGAGAGCTGAAGTGTTTAGGCACCTTTGACCTATCATGGGCTGCCTTAATCACAACTGAATCTGTCTCAGGCTGCCCAGCAAAGAAGGGCTTCCCTGAGGGGGCCTGGTATAGCTTGCCTGCCTTTCTGGGCATGACAGGAATCAAGCTTGACCTGTACCAGGCAGCCAGAGTGACATTCTCTAATGCAGCAAGTAAGGGAGGAATAACCAGAGGTGGAGAATCTGGCAGTTTTAGGAGTTTCATCAAGTTCTTCTTGGTGATGTCCTCTTCCTGGACATCAAACCCCATGGCAGTTTGGAGTGTCTCATCACACCTATGAAGGAGAGGTCTTCAGGAGGGGACCTGGGGGTATATAATGCAGAGTCCTCACTCCTGGTGAAAATGGTGAAGCCAGATCTATCTGTGCTCCCATCCATATCTTCCTCCTCCTATTCCTCTTCTTATGGCAAGAGGTCAGATATGTATTTATGAACCTCGTTGATGGGCTCTGAAGGCTGCAAGGAGGAGAGCAAGGACATTGATACTCTGGGACAACCAGGAAGCATCAACGAAGCAGGCACCGATGGGGGATCTGGCCTGGCAGGCCCCAGTGTCGTCAGACCTGGAAGAGGTACAAGGTGCTGTAAGATCTCCATGAAGGAGGAGAGCACCGTGTGCATGTCAATTGTGACCTGCAATGCAGGGGCGCCTTGGGACATCGATGGGGAAGGCCGAGTCCCCAATGTTGATGAAATGCCTTGTGGCATTGATGGGGAAGCTGGAGCACTGACATCAATGGGCCATCACCGGCCATAGAAGAACAGCAGAACCCACTGTCAGCTGTCATGAGGGAAACTGAGGTCTGAGGGGCAGAGTTTGCAGCATCTATGGGGGACCAAAAGCCTGGATGTCAATGAGCCTTTGTTGGCCATGGGAGGTCCAGCAGAACTCACTTACAAATCTGACCTTATGGGAATGAGGGTTTGGACAGCAGGAGGTGCCATCACTGAGGTGAACGAAAACACTGCCATGGTTGGCACCAGTTTAAGTGTTGCCCAGGAATGGAGATGGGGGGAGGGATTTATCCTTACTCCACTCCTCTCCCAGTGTTTGTGTTTGCTTGAAGATTTGTCCCAGGCCCTGAAGGAGTGAGAATCCCAGGACTGGGCCAGTGATGAGAAAGAGTGTCCCGCCTGGAGCTCAAGTTCCATTCTGGCTACCTTCTACTCTAAGTGGAAAGACTGCAGGGCTTTCTGGTGACATCGCTGGGTGGCCTGATTGAATTTCAGGCAGAATCCTTAACATTGTGAGTGAACCAGAGACAGTGGATGCAGGTGTCGTGGTTGTCATGGGAGTAGATTTTTCTACCGCACTCACAATACCAAAAGAGCTTGGCAGGATCATTTGTCCACATATACGATGACAGCAAACACTTTGGAATAAAGTGATAATGTGCTGAAGTAAGAAAAATAATAAAACTTAGTAGAAATTAAAGTTTAGCAGTCGACTGTAGCAGTGAGGTCTCTGTGGGGTCTGGCAAGTATGATCGATGGCAGGAAAAGAACTGAGTAGATTGCTAGCAAAAAAGTTTCTGTGTGGTCCTAATGCCTGGTTGCGATAGTTCCGCAGGTGTGGCCTGATGAAAGAAATATCTTCAAAGAAGATCTGGTGTAACCAATGTGGATTTCCACTTCGCTGGGAACCGTGAGTAGCACAGGTAAAGTTAAAAATTCTAGAGGAGGGATGGGAAATTTCCGATATTGTCAGGGTAAGAAGTTTAATATCAACAAAGTCAAGTCCCACACCTAGTTTTTTCAAGCACCCTACTGATGTATTTCAAGATGTCTTTGACTGAAACAGCCTTAAAGTAAAATGTAGGGTACCTTGGTTCAGAGCCCACCATCTGGGAGGCTTCAAGACCTGGTTCCCTGCAGGGTATCTGGGCACGCTCAGTGAGGATGAAAGAACTGAGGTTAATGAAAGCTGTGCTGAAGTAATTGGCAATTTCAGAGGGATCAAGGACCTCTCGATCCCCCACTACGAGTATCTGAGGAGTGGTTCTAACTCCCTTGCCAAGGAGCTCTGAGACATTGTCCCAGAATCTTTTGCCATTGCTCCAGTTCTGGGTCTGCTGGTCCTTATAGAAATCAGAGTTGGCCTTTCTAATCATACTGGTGCACTTATTGTGGACTTTCTTATACCTTTGTAGGTGGACAGGGGACCCCGTTTCCCTGGTCAGTGCCCACAGATTGTCCCTTTCCCCTCACACAGGCAAAGAGTATGGAAGGGATCCATCCACACAGTGTTCCTCTTGCCTTGGGTTTTTTTAAAGGGTGCAGATTTATCACAGGCAATTGTAAACTTGGAGACAAACAATTCTAGGGCTAAGTCAATATCGGGATAATTTATTCTTTAATATTCCTTATCAGTCTATTCTTTAATCAGTTTGCAAGATCTCTGAGGTCTGACCTAGCAGTCCAACACAGTTGCAACCACTGATGTTTAAGCTCAGCTTTCCTCTGCATTTATCCTGTGACCTTGTTGCACAATGTTCTATCTTTATTTGCACATTCCTCTATGCAATGTGCTAATGTATTGCTTAATACGTGCCTGATGTGACTATGTTCCATTGGAATCGCCTACAATACTTGTATTGTCTTTTATGGGCCTGTATAGTCTGACATAGAACATTTGTAAATGAGCATCAATGCTTAAAGGTGAAGAGAAGGAAGGAGGAAGGGCAGGAGGGAGGGAGGAAGGAAGGACCAGACAGAGTTATGGATTATCTAAAGGGAATCTGTTCCAGCACTTATGGGAGGGCACAAATTAAGACTCCATGGGGAAAAATGGAAGATTCTTTCTCCCCACTAGCATTTCTTAAAAATGGAAACATAGAAGATGATGGCAGAAGGGAATCTGTGGTCCATCGAGTTTGCCCAAGCAAGGTATCCTGGGACCTATTGTGCACCGTTGCTCTGTCCTCCTAGATACCCAGCCTTGCCCTTGCCAGTGCCTTGTGTTTGTTCCCAATCCTTGTCCCACCCATGCTTAAAGCTTGATACTGACTTTAAAGCCACCGTCTCAGGAGGTAATCTATTCCAAGGTTCCATCACCCTCTCTGAGAAATAATACTTTCTGATGTCCCTCTTGAACACTCCACCCTTCAATTTCCACTCATGCCCTCTTGTAGTAGAATTGATGTTCCAGGTAAAAAGCTGAGCTTCTGGCACCTTGTTGATGCCTTTATAAAACTTGAAGGTCTCAATAATATCCCCCCTCTCTCCTAGTCTCTAGCGAGTATAATTTCAGAGCCCCAAACCTCTCTCCATAGGTGATTTTCTGAAGGCCATGTATAATTTTTGTTGCCCTTCTCTAGACCACTTCCAATCTATCAATGCCCTTTCTTAGGCGAGGCCTCCAGAATTGTACAAAGTACTCCAGATGAGGCCTCACTAGTGACTGGTAAAGTGGTAGTACCATCTCCCTGTCCCTGCTGTCTAGCCCCCCTGCCAATGCATCCTAACACCCTGCTAGACCTGCTGTAAGCCATAGTGCACTGACTTTGCTGCTTGTGGTCATCCCTAATGATGACTCCCAGGTCATGTTCCTCAGTAGAGGAGCTCAGCTGGGCTCAGTTTAGCCAGTATTCTTCCTTGGAGTTGGCCCTACCCAGGTGCATCACCTTATACGTCTTAGCATTGAAGTTTAATTGCCATATTTTTGACCACCTTTCCAATTTCTTAAGATCCTCCTGCAGTTGTCTGACTCCCTCTGCATTACCTACTCTTCTGCTGAGTTTCGTGTCATCTGCAAACAGGGTGATGTTACCATTTATGCCCTCTCTGATGTCACTAATGAATACATTGAAGAGGACCGGCCCTAGGACCAACCCCTGATGCACCCCACTAGTGATCTGCCTCTCATTAGATTTCACCCCATTTACTACCACCCTTTGTTTTCTGTCCCTTAGCCAACCCCATACCCACATTACAATCTGTTCTGCTATTCCAAGGACTTCTAACTTTTTAAGAGGCAGCTATGCAGGACTGTGTCAAATGCCTTACTGAAGTCAAAGTAAAGCAAGTCCGCCATGTGACCCTGGCAACTCCTTGGTCACTTCGTCAAAGAATGTAGTAAGGTTCATTTGACATGACCTGCCCGTCACAAACCCATGTTGTTCATAGTTTTGGAGGTGATTTACTTTGAGGTATTCCACTAGATTTTGCTTGATAAGGGCCTCCATAAGATTACCCACTACTGATGTGAGGCTAACTAGCATATAGTTACCTGTATCTCCCGTCTTCACTCTTGTATGGTGGCACCATGTCAGCCACCCTCCAGTCACCTGGAACTACCCGGCTCCAGTGACATATTGAATAGGTGCGCGAGAGTGCTGCCAGCTATTCTGCAAGCTCCCTGAGCACTCTAGGGTGTAAACCATCAGGGCCAGGGGCCTTGATAGGTCTGAAATAAGTTTAATGTGGAAAGCTATATCATTGGTAAGTTTATGGGGACAAGTACTATGAGTTATCAGACCAGATACACACTATTCACTTAATATCTTAAAACACAGATTCTGAAATATTTGACCAGATGATAAAGCACCAACAATATTTGTTCAGTAGAACATAGATGTGGCTGAAGCTATAATACTGGAAAAACTATCCCATGGGCTCATAAATGACTACAAAAATTTCCAAAAGAAATGGTGGGGGTGATCTACATAAACTCATGATATCCGTCTTCAGATATAACACCTTAAATAAAGCTACTTTAACTTACACTGACTTGTTCAATTTAATTTGTTATGAATTTACAAAGTTAATATTTGCCCTCAGTCTTGGAGCTCTTCCCTCTCTCTCTTTCACCATCTCTTCACTATCTCTTTAGCTTTGTTAATTGTAATATGTTTTGAATATGTAAGATTATTTGGATATGTACTTAATTTTGTCTCAGGGAAAATACGGTAGTTATGATACATGACAAAGGCTAACTCAAAAGTTAAAGTTAGCTGATGTTGTATGATCCTTTTTACGTTTGCTTGGGCATGCATGAAACGCAAACATTTTATTAGAAAGAACCACATTTCAGAAGTGTGTCACTGTCAGGTCCAATGCACCTCATGCTGCAGTGGGCTTGACAATGACAGTCCAATGGTCAGCAATGCTCTGACCATGATACCTGTCCGTCACAAACCCATGTTGTTCGTAGTTCTGGAGGTGATTTACTTTGAGGTATTCCACTAGATTTTGCTTGATAAGGGCCTCCACAAGATTACCCACTACTGATGTTCTTTGCTTGCTAGGCAGTAACTTTGTGTAGTTGAAAAGAGCGAGGCACTGCTATCACAGATATGGCTCACTCCATTCGTCTGCATGAACCTTCACAAACATCTCCAGGCTGCTTCCATAAGTTCCCACTCCCTCCAGACAGATGTAGTCAGTACCCTGTGTACACAAGCTAGCAGTCAGTCAGAGAACCAGCACAATGCAGTCCAACAGTAAATGTGCTCCCTGTGTGACATTAGCCTGAGGCAAGCAGTCCAACAGTTACAATAAAAATAAAACACCTACTCTAGTGACACTGCCCCATCACTCAGTCAATAAGTTATCAATGCTTGCTGACTGTTCAAAACAACACATAATAATGATGATAAGCAATAAGATGATACTCTCAAAAAATGCTTCCGGGGAACGAGGGAATATCTCTGTGTATGTCTCTGTCTCTCTTTCTATCTATATGGATTTATTAGATTTCTTACTAATAAATCAGATTCTTATATTGCATGTAAACCCTGCATTTTCTGATTACTGACTGCATCAGATTATTTGAATAACCTGATTGGTGTTGTTGGAGATTTCACTATCTGTGACAGAAAAGGGGACCAGAACCATGTATTCTTTTGATTAAGTTATTCTTTTTGAATACTCCCATGATGACACTGACTTCTCTTTTTCCAACTTGCTGGCAACTAATGGGATGCACCACTGTATTATCTTCAGCATAGACATTAGGTGCCTTATGTACACAGCCAGGGTCAAGAAAAACCGTACCATTAATCGTCCTGGTGGTCACCCGCTCTTTAGGCGGTACCTTCCCTGGCTCCTCCTCCTTGCATTACTTATGGCCGGGGATATAGAGCTCAACCCTGGACCCCCCTAATCTGTCCACTAATATCCCTGCTGCTTGGAGTATGAGTAAGGGGCTAAAAATAGCTCATCTAAATATCAGGAGCTTGTTACTTAATCGTGATGAGCTCTTAGCGTGGGTTGAGCTATATAAACCAGACATCCTAGGGGTAACTGAGACTTGGCTCAAACCCTCCATTCCTGACCCTGCCTGCTCCCTAAAAGGATATGAGTTCATCCGCCTTGACAGGACCGGGGGTAAAAGTGGGGGTGGCATCCTTATCTACCACAGAATCCACCTAAAAATCTCCCTGGTAACTTATCGGCAACCTGAACATCCCCCTTGTGAGCTACTTCATGTGCTTCTGCTGTTAGGGGATACAAAGAAGCTGCATCTGGTGTGTGCTTATAACCCTCCTAGGGGAGGTCTAACTGGGCTCACTTATCTTCTGGATGCTGTCAGGCTCAGTATAGGTGACAACAAACTTATTATCATGGGTGATATCAACCTAAACTGGGAGAGTGGCAATATTAAGAAATTTGAACCTCAACTTGCCAGCCTAACCCTAACCCAACTAATTCATGATCCGACCAGACAGACAGCTAATGGTTCCTTGAGCACCCTGCTGGATTGGATCTTGTCTAACCGTCCGGATAGGATAGCATCATCAGGCACACTATCCGACTCCATCTCAGACCACTCCCCAGTGTACTGTGTCTGGAAAATTCCCTTCCCTAAAATCCCACACAAAATCATACAAGTCAGAAACTACTCCAGGTTTGACTCAGAGGGGTTCCTGGATGACTTAAGATGTACTGACTGGTCCAGGGTGCTTGAAGCCTCTGACCCCTTAGTGGCAACCTCCTGCTTCATTGATACCTTTGGGGATCTCCAGGACAGACATGCCCCTAAGGTCACTCGGAGGGGTGAGGGGAACTGGTACTCTCTGGCTGAATGGTAATCTTCTAGCCCAGATGCGAGAGAGAGACAAATGCTGGGCCCGTACCAGGGGATACAGTGATCCTTCTAATCTCCAGACATACCGGCACCTCAGAAACCAGTGTAAGAAGGCTATTAGGGTAGCTAAGAGTGACTTCTGTAAGTCTGCGCTACTTAGCTCTGCCAGAGACCCTAGGAGGTTTTGGAGGAATATCAAATCCCTCGTCAGTGGGTCCTCCCACTTGGGTGTCACGGATATGGTTATAGATGGAGTCTCATGTAATAATCCTCATACTATAGCCAACTCTCTTAACCTTCACTTCTCAGACCTCTCGGCCCTCACCTCTCTTTTCACGACTGATGGGGGAAGCTCTCGTCCATCATCCCTTCCCTCCCGAGTCAGGTTGATCAACCTCCTCGGAGAGAGTTTAATCTCAGGGCGGTATCAGTTCTGGATGTTCAGAAATGTCTTGCTGCCTCTCCAGCACTCCAGTCCAGGTCTTGACAATCTGGAACCTAGGCTTTAAGCTAGGAGCTGTTTACATTGCCTCCCGGTTGCCCACATTTTTAATCTATCCTCAGCTCGGGATAATCCCTGATATCTGGAAGGAGGCAAGGATAGTCCCTGTTTTGAAGCAGGGTAATCCCAAACTTCCTGACAACTATCGCCCAATTGCTATTCTTCCATCCCTTGGCAAACTTCTAGAAAAGGTGGTGGCCGAGCAACTCTCAGAGTATTTACATACCCACGAACTGCTATCCAAGGCCCAGCATGGCTTTCGAAAGGGACATAGCACCACAACTGCCCTGATTACTGTAACTTCAAGCATAATATCTGCCATGGACCAGGGCAAACTGTCGGGTGCTATATTTATAGACTTGTCAAAAGCTTTTGACTTTGTCAATCATGACCTACTTGGGGAGCAGCTATAGTCACTTGGACTCTCTCCCCATGCCATGAACTGGTTGATGGGCTACCTGAAGAGCAGAAAGCAGTGTACCTGCTTCAACAAGGCCCTCTCGGAGCCTAGGGCAGTGACTATGGGAGTCCCCCAAGGATCGGTGCTAGGCCCTCTCCTATTCTCGCTCTTCATTAATCAACTGCCATTGGCGATCTCTCATTGCCAAGTCATCCTATATGCAGATGACCTGGTGTTAGTGGCCCATTCTCAAAATACCTCAGCCCTAAACCAGAGCCTGTCCGAAGACTTCAGGAGAGTCTTGGCCTGGGTTACTATCCACAAACTGGTGTTGAACCTAAATAAAACACAGGCCATGCTCTTTGGTTCCATGGCCAAGATCAAAGTCTCATCAGCTTTTCTCAACATAACTAGTGAGGGTGGCCCCTCGCTGCCAACAGTGAACACAATCAAATATCTTGGGGTTACTCTTGACCCCCAACTTGACATGGGGAGTCATATCCTCAACATCTGTAGAACTACAAATTGCAAGCTTGGCTTGGCCTTCAGGGCCAAATGCAACCTAACCCCGGGGGCCAAACTTGCACTTGCAAGAGGAGTGCTTCTTCCCTCCCTCAGCTATGGATTTCACTTATTTGCCCGATCCCCCCAAACTCATCTTGCCAGGTGGAACATGGCATATAATAATATCTGTCAGTTTGCACTAGCTGCCTCCAAACTCACCCATCACTGTGAGCTCTATGACAAACTCTGCTGGCTCCCCTCAACTGAATACTTGGATTTTGGAGTTGGAAGTTTCTGCAAGAAATTGCTCACTACTGGCATTCCGCTGGGACTGGTGCAACTCCTCCCAAAAATGGACCCCATGCCCTACCAACTTAGGTCCCAGACTGCTGGGTTGCTTTGCTGCATATGCGCCCAGACTCTGGAACTCTCTCCCTGATCATGTCTGCTCGGCCCCCTCCCATGGGATCTTTCGCACCTCCCTGTGGTCTCATCTAAAACAATCAACGGTGTGTGACTGTTCCAAGCCCCCTTAGTGAAATGAACCTAGTTGAATTCTGCTGTCCCTAATGTCCATCTATGTACTCTTAATACGTTGTGTAATTGTTGATTGTGCATTTTCTTTTCTACACTTGTTATTTCCTGTAATATGCTGTTCCTCCCAAGTTGCCTTATATGTATTCTGCATGTTTGTGCTCTCCCGGGTCATTCCTGAAAACAGGCATATAACTTGTCTAGTGTACCTACCCGGTAAACAAAAGCTAAATAAATATGCATCTTCTTCAGACAAGATGGTTGCCAGATCACATGAGCAAGTATATATGGAAAAGTTAAAGTACAGGTCTGATGGTTCTCATGAGAAAGTTAAAAAGGAAAAGCCATGCAGGAGGCGGTAAAGCAATAAACCCATAAACTCAGTGGGGTATGCTTCCGGGAGACATTCCCATGTTGAACAAAAGGAACCAGGTGGACATCATTATGGTAGCAAGAATTTTCTGAAGGGTGGGAGGACACACATGCATGCACATGCACACACAAGGAGGGCTGGGCAACATGGGCCGGTCACTCAGAGTAAGTAGGACCCCCCCACTTGGAGGAAGGCAATATATTGAGGGGCTTATATTCAGCTCACTGTCTTGGACAAAAACACTTAAAGATCAGAGCCCCTGCCATTACAAAGACTAGCTGAGGTATGATAGCACAGTGAGGGAAGAGTGCTTCTTTAGCTAGGGCAGGTGAAGGATTTGTAGGGTAGGATAGCTTAGACTTCTGTTGTACAATACCTATCTGTTTAATGTGGTTTTATTTTCTGCTTCTTAGTAAATGTGCAACCCTTTTGTTTCCTGTAAATACATCCTGTTGTAAATACTTGTAGTATTCTAGTTAACAGTCTATTTTTATAGAATCAGTGACTGCTTGTGGGTTATTTAAAAGGGTAATTCTATTTTTGCTGGACTCTGTTGCAGTCCATCTCCAAGACAGCACTCTACCCACAGTTATTGTGTTGACCTTCCTGACCTTGTGCAAAGGGGGAAGTCAGAAACAGGTTTCCTGGGCCCTGTTGGTAAAAAAAACCCAGGTGGTGGCAGTGAACTGGAAGTCCCTGGTGAGGGATCTGCATCACAACTGGTGGCAGAGTTGGGATCCTTGTAGCAACTGGCACCAGGCCTGTATAGAGCAGTGGACAGTGTGCTTTCCTGTGAAGCAGGAACTCAGACAGAGAGAAAGCACACTGGTGCTGGAGTGCTAGCAGAAATATACCTTTTAACAGTCACGAAACAGGATTTCAAAAGGCTGCATTTTTTTACTACTGTTTTATTTATTTCTAGACAGTTAAGTGCAGCATAACTAGAGAGGATGAGCTTCTCAAGCTATGTAAAATGTCATGTACAGCAGCTTTGTGAGCTGTGCGCAGGAAGGGGCTTGCCTATGAGGGCATGACAAAGAATGCACTCATGGAAGCTCTGGTGGTACAGGACCAGCTGCAGGAGGAGCAGACAGTCTCAGACAAGCACGACACAATACCTGATCAGCAGGCAGTCACAGAGGACAGTGACTCAGGTAGCAAGAGTGAGGTGACAGTGGCTGAGCAAGGGGGGCACCTTGTGACACAAGCTGGGGGAGCTTTGCAGCCCACTCAGCCTCGGCTGGAGATCCTGAAGGCAGAGCTTGCTCCGAGGGAGACTGAAAGGGAGAGAGCAAGGCTGGAGGCTGAGGACAGAGAGAGAGAGAGAGAGAGAGAGAGAGAGAGAGACAGACAGCATGAAATCCGGATGCTGGAGAAGAGAACAAGGCTGGAGGCAGAGGACAGAGAGAGAGCCCGACAGCATGAAATCCAGATGCTGGAGTAGAGAGTAATTCTGGAGGCAGAGGAAAAGAAGAAGATTCACCAGCACAAGATCCTGATGTGAGCAGAGCATGAGAAAGAATGACAGCATGAGATCGAAGTGGAGAAACTGCACCAGCAAACAGCACAGCAAGCCGTAAGTAATGGCAAAGGTTGTTCAAGCCATGAAGCCCCGATTAATTCTAAAATGTTTCCACAATACCAAGAGGGAGATTATCTGGATTTGTTTCTAAAATCATTTGAAAGGGTCTGTGGGCAATTTAAATTAGATAAGGTGTTGTGGATGAACCATCTGACCCCATTACTTACTGGTCGTGCCTTGCATGCATTTACTCGAATTAATGAAAATGATTGCATGGACTATGATAAAGTTAAAAGAACGTTATTAAAACATTTTGAATTGACTCCTGAGGCTTATAGATGGAAATTTAGAGAGTTAAGAAAAGGCCCAGGAGACAGCTATGTAGAACTGCATGTCCAAATGTGTGCTTATTTAGACCACTGGGTGGATGGGGCTAAGGCAAGGACTCTAGAGCAGGTTAAAGATGTAACTGTAAGGGAACAGTTTCTTAAAATTGTACCTGATGACCTGAGTATATGGCTACTGGACCGGGCATGCAACTCCACAAAGGAGGCAGCAGAAAGTGCTGATTTGTATGTGGTCAGCAGACCACAGTCGCAATGCAAGAACTATGGGGGTGGGGCAGCACCTGGTTTTAAGGGAACCCAGGGAGGGCAGCCTAAAGGTAACCAGCCTCCACCCAAGCCCAAAACAAAACCCACTGGTTCAAAGGGAAACAAGGAGCTGGGGGCAAAGGCATGCTGGATTTGCCAGAAAGTGTGGCATCTATCCTATGACTGCCCTAAAAATAGGAGTAAAGTGCAAAAGCCTTGGGGGAGGGGGTGACCAAGACAGTACTCTGCAGTTGGTAAACTGTGCACACATTGTAGTGCCACCAAACTCCACCAAGCATATGCACCCTATTCTAGTCAATGGCACAGTAACACAGGGATTGAGGGACACTGGAGCCTCCATCTCCCATGATAAGGCAGGAGCTGATCCAGGCGGAGCAGATTCTGCCAGGGTAATTCTCCAAGATTCGAGGAGTCACAGGTCCAGTGGTCCATGTGCCAATGGCTCGGGTCTTTCTGAGCTGGGAGGGTGGCCATGGGATACAGGAGGTGGGAGTGGTACCTGATCTCCCTGTTGATGTTATCATGGGGAATGATTTTGACCACAGGGAAAACCTAGTATGTGTTACTAACCATAGCCAGGCAAAAGGGCAAGCTTCTGAGGGGGAGGAGGGGGTAACACAGCCTGTGCAGACCAATCCCTCAGCAGCTGAGGAAGTGGCTAGTACAGGTGAAGGGCTAGCTAGGAGCAGCAGCCCTGAGCTCCAGCTGCAGAGGAGGTTGCCACCAGGAGCAGCTTTCCTTCTGAAATGGAACTAGGGAAGATCAGATGTGAGGAGCTGGGCAGGGCACAGCGAGCTGATCCTACCCTCCAAAAACTGAGAGAAATAGCAAATAGTGCTGAGGGCTCTCAAGGCAGTAAAAAGTCAGTTTATTGGGAAAATGGGCTGTTGTACAGAGAGCGTACACTACAGAGAGGGCTAGAAGGAGAGGTACTCCAGCAGCTGGTAGTCCCCCAGGACTACCAAAAGCAGCTTCTGGCCCTGGCCCATGACATTCCTCTTTCAGGCCACTTGGGTATTACCCGCACAAAAAAGCAGCTTGCCAACAACTTCTTTCGGCTAAGCCTGTACACAGACATGGCAAATTGCTATCGGACTTGTCCGCAGTACCAGTGGGTCAGGAAGGTTGGGGACGAAGCTAAGGCAGCTTTGATACCCCTACCTGTTATCGATGAACCTTTCAAGAGGGTAGCCATGGACATAGTGGGGCCTCTAAGTACTCCAAATCACACAGGCACATGAACATACTGGTTGCAGTTGATTATGCAACCAGGTACCCTGAAGCAGTGGCAATGTCCTCCATTGAGGCAGAAAAGGTGGCTGATGAGCTCCTGGGAATCTTTAGCTGAGTGGGATTCCCCAGGAGATTTTGTCAGATCAGGAGATGAATTTCATGTCATCCTTAATGACCAGTTTGTGGGAGAAGTGCGGGGTGAAACAGCTCCGAGCTTCATCCTATCACTCCAAACCAAACGGCCGGGTTGAGCGGTTCAACGGGATCCATAAAACTATGCTCAGGGCATTTGCAGACCAGCACAAAAGGGAGTGGGACAAATATTTGCCCCGTCTTCTCTTTGCATAAAAGGAAGTTGCACAGGAGTCCACAGAGTTTTCATCCTTTGAGCTCATGTTTGGTCACAGGGCAAGGGGGCCCCTAGATTTAGTCAGGGATGAATGGGAAGGTAACCATGCCACCCAAGGGGAATCTGTTGTGGAGTATGTCCTAAATTTCAGGGCCAGGATTAAGACACTCTTGGGGCTTGCCCAGGAGCACTTAGCCACTGCACAACAGCAACAGAAAGCCTGGTATGACCGTGGGGCCAGAGTCTGGGAGTACAAAGTTGGGCAGCGAGTGATGGTACTCATCCCAGTCCGACACAGTAAACTGCAAGACAGCATGGGAGGGCCCATTTTCCATAATCTGGAAGCTGAATGATGTGAACTACATAGTAGGGCTGCCTGACAGAAGGCGCATACAGAGGGTATATCATGTGAACATGGTGAAGTCCTATTATGACAGGAAGGAAATGATCCTGACTGTGTTCAGCACGCCAGAGATGGGGAATGAGGCTGATCCCCTGGTGGACCTCCTTGGTGAAGCCTGGGAGGAATCCTCTGTGAATAATCTCACCTTCTCAGAGCAGCTGACACTGGCTCAGGCCGAGGAGATGAGGGGGGTACTGCATGACTTTGGAGACATGTTCACAGGGAATTCTGGTTACACCACAATGGCTGAACACCACATGGACACTGGGGCCCAAGTTCCACTGAGGCAGTCCCCCTACAGGGTACCCATGGGGGTTAAGAAGATCATGCTGGAGGAACTAGGGGAGTTAGGAACTAGGGATGCTGGCCTTGGAAGTGGTCAAGGAGTCCAGTAGCCCCTTGGCTGTGCCTGTGGTCCTGATCCCCAAGAGGGATGGTACCACATGGTTCTGTGTCAACTACTGGAGGCTCAACAGCTGTACAGAATCTGATGCCTACCCCATGCCCAGAACAGATGAGACCTTGGAATGGCTGGGGGGGGAGCCCAGTTCCTGACCACAATGGACCTGACGAAGGGCTACTGGCAGGTGCCATTAACCCCCGCAGCCAGGGAGAGGTCTGCTTTCATTACCCCATATGGCTTATTTGAATTCAAAGTAATGCCATTTGGGATGAAGAATGCACCCACAACCTTCCAGAGGCTTGTGGATCAAATCCTGGCAGGAGCAGGTGAATATGTACTGGCTTACGTGGATGATATTGCCATTTACTGCCAAACATGGGAGGATCACGTTAGACACATGAGGGAAGTGTTCCACAGACTGAAGGCCACAGGGCCGACAGTTAAGGCAGAAAAGTGCCAAGTGGGCATGGCTGAAGTGTCCTACCTTGGGCACCGGGTGGGCAGTGGACGCATCCGTCCAGAACCAGTGAAGGTTGATGCCATCCAGACCTGGCCCACCCAAGCCACAAAGAAACAGATAAGTGCATTTTTGGGAACAGCAGAGTACTACAGAAGGTTTGTCCCTCACTACAGTGATATGGCCAAACTCCTGACAGATCTGACAAAGAGAATGCCTGAAAAAGTTCTCTGCACAGAGAACTGAGAGTCCACCTTCCAATAGTTGAAGGAGGCATTATGTGGGTTACCTGTGCTGGTTAGCCCCAATTATGACCTAAAGTTTGTAGTACATGTGGATGCCTTGGACCATGGGCTGGGTGCCATCCTGAGCCAGGTTACACCGCAGGGGGATGAGCACCCCATAGTGTACCTGAGGGGAAGCTGTTGCCCAGGGAAGAGTCATATGCCACAGTGGAGAGGGACTGCCTGGGGATAGTGTGGGCCCTTCAGAAGCTGCAGCCATATCTGTACAGGTGGGAGTTCACTGTTGTCACTGATCATAACCCCTTGATATGGCTCTATAGGACTAGTGGGCAAAACACAAAGTTATTGCGCTGGAGTTTGGTACTGCAGTCATATAATATGATCATTCAGCACTGAAGTGGGGCAAAGAATGCCAATGCAGATGGACTGTCGAGGCAAGGCTAAGTGCATTGCATATTCCATAAGGCACTTCCTAAGTCTTACATGAATGGCAGTGTCTCTTGGGGGTTGCTCGAAAGAGACACCTTCATTTCTGAAATGGGAGAGATGTGACAGAAAAAGGTGACCAGAACCATGTATTCTTTTAAGTTATTCTTTTTGAATATGCATCTTCGTAAGACAAGATGGTTGCCAGATCACATGAGCAAGTATTTATGGAAAAGTTAAAGTACAGGTCTGATGGTTCCCATGAGAAAGTTAATAGGAAAAGCCATGCAGGTGGTGGTAAAACAATAAACCCATAAACTCAGTGGGGTATGCTTCTAGGAGACATTCCCATGTTGAACAAAGGGAACCAGGTGGACATCATTATGGTAGCAAGGAGGTGCTGAAGGGTGGGGGGACACACATGCACACACACTCTCAAAGAGGGCTGGGCAACATGGGCCTTTCATTCAGAGTGAATAGGACCCTCCCCACTTGGAGCTAGGCAATATATTGAGGGGCTTATATTCAGCTCACTGTCTTGGACAAAAACACCTAAAGACCAGAGCCCCTGCCATTACAAAGACTAGTTGAGGTAAGACAGCACAGTGAGGGAAAAGTGCTTCTTTAGCTAGGGCAAGTGAAGGGTTTGTAGGGGAGGATAGCTTAGACTTCTGCTGTACAATACCTATCTGTTTAAAGTGATTTTATGTTCTGCTTCTTAGTAAATGTGCAACCCTTTTGTTTCCTGTAAATACATCCTATTGTAAATACTTCTAGTATTCTAGTAAACAGTCTTATTTTTATAGAATCAGTGGCTGCTTGTGGGTTTTTTAAAATGGTAATTCTATTTCTGTTGGACTCTGTTACAGTCCGTCTCTGAGAGAGAACTCTACCCACAGTTATTGTGTTGACCTTCCTGACCTTGTGCAAAGGGAGAAGTCAGAAACAGGCTTCCTGGGCTCTGTTAGTAAAAACACAGGTGGTGGCAGTCATAGGAACCATAGGAATCATAGGAATAATACTGAGCTAAATGGTCTTTTTTCCTATATGCTCACCATCTAGTTCTAAACTCTAATTTTATTCATGTATATATCCCATCTAGATTAAAACTCAGCAGTTGTTTGGCTGGCCACAACCTCCAACGGTAGTCTGTTCCAGTCATGCACAACTCTTTGATTAAACCACCATGTACTACATACTTTTTTCCTATTTAATGCTGTTAACTGCATAGGATGAGACCTAGTATTATATACACTTTAATTCAAGACCGGTGATATTCCAAAGATTATCATTTTTCCAAGCCTTGTGCACTAAGCACATATCTCCTCTTTTCCTTCTCTCCTCTAGTGAATACATGTTCAGCTCTCTCAAACGGGTTTCATAGTTTTTCTCTGTCATATTGTGCATTGCTTTTGTTGCTCTCCTCTGGACTCTCTCCAACAATATGATATCCTGTTTTTTATATGGTATCCAAACCTGGGCACCAAACTCCATGATTGGTCTAATCAGTGATATATATATAAGGGCATGATAACAGTCCTACTCCTAGATGATATATGTCTTAATATGCAATTTAGGATTCTATTTCCTTTTTGAGCTGTTTTTTGGCAGTGTGATGAAAAAGACATAGAACTAGAAACTGTAATACCCAAGTCTCTTTCCTCATCTATTGTCATTAATAATATATTTCTGAGTTTATAGGGTATTTTTGGATTTCTTTTTCCCAAATGCATAACAAAACATTTATCGCGATGTAATGTCAATTCAAGTTTATTTGTCCATATATCTATGTTATCAATTGTATCTTGTAAGTTTGATGAATTTTGGTTGATATTTATTTCAGCACCTATCCTACAGTCATCTGGAAATTTTTGAATCCAAACAGAATCAGGCTTTATTTGAAGAGATGATACATATAGATTGAATAAACAAGGGCCCAGCACCGAACCCTAGGGGACCCCACTAGTCACCCCCAACCTTTCAGACAGCTCACCTCTAATGCTCACACGTTGGTTTCTGTTTTCCAACCAATTTTGAACCCAGTTTATTATATATGGATTTATAGTCAAATTGCTCATTTGTTGTAATAATTCAGGATGAGGGAGCTTATCAAAAGCCTCAGAGAAATCAAAAAATAACACATCCACAGGGATTCCCAAATCTAATCTATCTATAACTTTGTTATAAAAAGCCAGCATATTCGTCTGGCATGACCTAACCCTCACAAATCCGTGTTGAAATTTGTCTGTAAGATGATTTGATTTCAGATATTCATTTATCTTATCCTTTAATACTCCCACCAAAATTTTGGAGGGTATAGCAGTAAGACTAATAGGTCTATAGTTTGCAGGATCCATTTTATTACCCTTTTTATAGACTGGGACAACAACCGCCGGTTTCCAGCAATCAACTGGAAGTCCCTGGTGAGGGATCTGCATCACACTGTCAAATCAGGAATTCTGCTTTTGTAAACAGTTCCTTGCAATCAGATTTAGTTTTTGAGTCAATGTGCATGTCTGGTACTGTGGAACTCATGCAGAATTCTTCCTGGATATGTTCAGCATGAGATTTCAAAAAAAAAAGAAAAAAAAAACATTAACAGGATTTTTGTTCTGATTGATAGTTTAGTGCTTTTTGAACAAGTGATTATGTTTTATCTCTAAAATTGTGCTTTTTAATATTAGGTGGATCAACTTATAGTAATTTTTTTTATTCTTAAATATGTCTATTTTCACTTGGGCACATTTTGCAATCTAGTCTACATAATTTAACTAGTTTGTAAGGAGAAATTCAAATGAGAAAGAACGGTTTATTTTTTTTGTGCACTGTAACCATATGGTAATGGTGCTGTTCTTTTTATATGAAATTACCAGCTTCCTGGTTCCACCCATACAATATATAAATATACAAATTTTACTGTCATCCGAGTTCCTGTCATCTGAGAAGTAATGTCAAACTGCTCATCTGCATTCATTACCATCCACACATATTTTTCATTATCACCACAACTGTATATGCCTCAGTTTCGGTATTTATCCCTTCCAAACCTCAGTACATCTGTATTACTCTTCAGTCATTCACAACATGCAAACATATTTTTAAATATGAGACCTTCCATACCCACACTGCTCCAATGGTCTTTCTGTAACATACTTGCATCATAGTGTTTTTAAATTAAAAACTATGCTCAGCATTTACCCTACTACTGTACAAACCCCACAAGTTCTCCACCATATTTATCTTGTAGAATACTACAGTATAACATCAGTGTTGTATGTTGTTATAATGAGCATACCCCACCCACCCACACACACCAGCACTCATCTTCCAACAACAGCACTGCAGTATTATAAGATAACACTGCATAGCAATAAGTAGACACCGGTTGGTAATGTTGTGTTGAAAGGATTGATGTTTCCCTTTATGTCAAACCCATTCAAATTCAGCTTTATTCATGCCTCAGCAACATGTAAGCAATAAGACATGACGTGGTGAGCATTACGGTGTGATAATTGCACTCCTAGGAGTGTAGTAGGCACGAGGCCGAAGGCTGAGTGCTGGTAAATCTAGGGGTGCGGTTATCACACCGTGTCTACACACCTAGAGCGCCTTACTGCACTTATAAAATGCCCTTTTATTTTTAGAAGCAGTTTTTTTTATTTTGAAACACATTTTTAAATAAGTAAAAATGTAAGTGAAGCTGTGCTTTTAACATAAAATAATCCTTCCACCCATTGGTGCTAGATTAAAGTAGTGTTGTACAGTGTGTGCCTCTCTACCCACTTAAGCTTCATATTCCCCTGCCATCCACAACAATTCACAAATGCTGTTTTCCTCATTCTAAGTATGACACATAGCCCCCTTACTTTATTTCATTCTCCTCAATCTGTAGACAAAATTAAAAGGAAGCCATAACAGAGGCTTCTCAGTTCCCCGATGTTGCAAGCATGAGTGTGGTTCAAAACTGCCACTCTCACTGACAGCACCATGAACTGCTCACTCTGTCCTGAAAGCTAAACAGCAGGGTGAGTCATTTACCACCTTTTCCCTTTGTTTATATAGAGAATAAAGTATGGTGAAGTGTGTGATATGAGAATTTAATGTACATCCGAGATGTGGGCTGCTAAATAAACCCTGAGGGCCAAGCCCGAGGGGTTTATTTAAGCATCCCACACCAAGGATGTACATTAAATCCGAGTTTCGCTTACCTCCCCATATTTTGTTTTTCATAATAACTGGTGAGCATTTTTCCCCAGCTTGACTTTTGTGAGTGATTCTGTCTGTTCGTGGCACAGACACACATGCACATGCGCACACACACACATGCACACACACAAACACAGTCTCCCTCTCCCTCCTTTGGAATTAGCATTTTCATTTTATTTTTCAAACTCACTGTTCAATTCGCAATCGTGGTTATAAATGCTGCATGCGGTCAGCCACGGTCCCATTCCTCATACTATCAACACCGCACAGAGGTATCACCCGCTGACGATGGACAGCAGGCTCAATAAGAGATTTTTTTTTAGTTTAAAAGTATGATTCATCAGTTACATAGAAAAAAATGAATCTCTTGAAGACACGAGTGTTGCAGCGGCTCCTCTCTAACAGACTAATGAAGCCGCTATGTTATATGACGTATTCTGCCCGCCCACACAGGAAATGAGAGCAAAATTAGGTCATGCTCTCAGTTTTGATAGGCAGAGCACGTGAATGTCATAACAACCAGCCGGTTGTTATGGAAAATATCAACCTGCTCAGCACATAGAAAAAAATGTTCGCCAGTTATTATATGGTATTATTGCTCACTTTCTTCATTCTGTGTTTTTTTCTCTGTTTCCCCACAGTCAAGAAATGGAATGTTTATCATGGAATGTTTACCATGGAATACAGGGATTCAAAATTCTGCTTAGTTCCACTGGCAGAATGTTCCTCTACTAACATACTGCACACACACACACACAAAGGCCTTTTCTAAAGCCACAGACTCAATTATCTCCCTGTCAGGGAAAGCAGAAGGGATTTCCCTTATGGGCATGGTAAAAATAGAAGGGGGATGTTTCACTGTCAGCAAAGAAACAGTTATAATGAAAACTATAGTATAAGCAATACTTATTGTTTCTAATTTGTTTATGTGTGTAAGGAGAGTGTGACAATAAAGGAAAATACATTTAATTATTTTTTTTTTTTCATTTAAGGTAGTTTTATTTTTAGGGCCTAGTTGAAGGTTTTTACATTGTAAAGGTAACAGCTATGTTTGTGATGGAAAATCATTTCTGGATCTAGGGAGATTGATGGAAGATAGTTCTGGTTGTTGGAAAACTGATTTGCTTATTGTGTGATGTGGTTTAGGACCAGGATGACTGTGCGTATATAGAGACTTAATGTACGGTCAGCTGATGTCTCTTGGCCAGTGAGATTTCTAGATTTTCTCATGCCATTTTATAAGCATGCATAGTTATTTTATAGCTGCTCATCCTCTCGTCAATATTTCAAACCTTCATTCTCAATCTGTCTTCCCTTTCCCAACCTTCACAACCACACACATGACTTTTGTATTAGTTTTACTTTGCTGTATTTAAAATAAAAAAAAAAATAAAAAAATCGCATAGATTTGAATGAGATATTATTAGTGAATGTTGTATACTATATTTTATGGTTCCCATGTTATCAACTAATCTCAGTACTGAACCAGTTAGCAGCTTGGGAAGATGGATGACGGCTCTGGGAGGACCTTTGGGATATTTAATATTTAATATATATATTTTCAAATGTTTCTTATAATATAATGCTTTCAGTCATAATGACTTATAGTCCTTGATTATCCAACACAGTGGGGAAGACGTTGTTACATTTATGTTTTTTTTCTGGTTTCTACTTAAAAGTTACAAAAATGCAGAAAAGGTGTTTCTAGTCACGCCGTATTTTCTAACGGGCACTGTTCGATTTGTTTGTTTTCTTCATAATTCTACGTAAATTATTTTGTTTTTTATAGTGTTTTTTTCTTTACGTACATGAGACATATATTTATAAGATGTCTTTTATAGCTTATTGTGTGCCTGTTGTATCTTTGGATCTGCAATAAAACTTTCAAATACCAAAAACAAAATACAAAGTTGGGTTGTCAGTGCATATCCATCTCTATCTAACTGCACTAATTTGAACTCTTTCAAATGTACATTCTTTACCTTTTTAAGAATAAGATTCTTCACCTTCACAGTCATCTGATAAACAAAATAGTCTAATACCTGTGCTGCTAAGTTTTATAACTACCCACCAAACTAATGATTTTTCTGTGTGCGTGTGTGTCTGTGTATAGTCAGTCAGTTAGTCAGTCTATATATCTATCTATCTTATATAGCTGCAGATAGGACACTTTGTCACCATTATTTTTATTTAAAATTAGTGATTACTTGGTCACTCAGTGGTTTAGACAGAAGAAGGAGTTAGCCCATTTGGACAGTCTCCCACATCATGTGGGGTATCATTCCTAAAGATTTGTTAGGTACCTATCAATTTCAGTCTTAAATTGCTCCCTGCAACTGCCAGATGGACGGTGGCTGTGGAGGTGTGTGGAGGGTTGTGCCACTGGCTGTTTTGAGTTACGCACCAACTAGCAGGTATGGTTTGGGGGAGGGGGTGGTGCCATGGGAGGGTGGGGGTCCACTAAACACCAATGCTACTGCTGGGGCACTGGGATCGGGTTGTGTGGACTGGGGACTGTCTGTGCATGGGGGAGTGGTACCTGTTCTACACTGGGGCTTGGGCTGTCATTCATTGGGGGGGTGTTACTGCCTATTGTATGGACAGGGTGGACATGTGCTGGGGTGGGGGGTGTCCTCCCTACTATGGGTATTGGGCTGTCCTTTGTTGGTGGGTGTTAAAGCCTATATCAGGAATGGGACTGGCATGTAACCTTACCCAGCTGCCAAAGACTAAAAAAAAAATGTATAAATGTATAGGGGGTGCTTATGCTGCAATGGGGACAGGGCATACATGTGCTGGGGTGGGGTGTGTCCTCTCTACTTCAGGGATGGGGCTGTCATTTGTTGGGGGGTATGCTTACTATGTCAGGGATGGGGCTGTCATGTGGGGGCGCTGTCATACAGGCCTGTGGCAGGGGTCCTCCGGCCAATGGTACTTGGCCATGCAGGTCCAGGTGCTTGCAGGAGATAATCACACACCTGGACCCATGCCGTCGTGTGCAAGTGATCCACTCTGGGACTCAGGATGGGAATCCAACTGGATGCCCGCCTGGGTCTGCTACTCTGCTTCTGGCCACCCTGTGTAGTCCTGCATGCCATGGGGGTGAGGCTACAGACAGGTTTCCTCACAGGTGCTTGCAGTTTTGAATACCGTGCACCCTGTGCCTGTCCGCGGCCATGGAGTTACATGGGTTGGATACGTGCCTCCAGCACATAATTCCCACCCATTTGTGCATAGGCACAAATGTACATTTCCTGAATACTAAACAAGACAGAGATGAGACAAAGACAATTGACTAGAAAGTGATTTTTTTATCCAACATATAGTTCCTACTGCAATCCATATGATCCACAGTGGGAGCCAAAGCAGCTGCATATACACTGTCAGCCCCGTTGCCTTTTTGGTTTAAGGTGTATAGGAAGTACAGCCACGCAGTCAAATAATTGAGAATTGTGGGGAAGTGTGGAGTTGTTCTCTCACTTACAGTATTCCCTTCCAAAACATGATGTTACACGCTTGGAGCCAATCTTTCCATCAGCTGATCCTGAATTATGCTGATCAGTTTAACCTCAGTTAAACTGAAAAACTGCAGGTCAACGTATCACAGTACAGAGAAAACCTATCACAGTGTCCAGTACTTAGAAAAAGGCTCTTGATTCAGTGGACACTCAGAAATAAAGTACTGTAACTAACCACTCTGACACTAACCTAAGTGGGCCAATTGGTCCCCCTCAGTAGTGACGTGACTGCTCTTCTCTCTTAAGGGAGAGTGGGCCCAGTTCAACCAGCAACTGCTCTTCTGACTGAAAATGCACCAGGAATTAGACACCGCACCCCAACCTGACCGCGAGAGTGTTAAACCAGTGGCTGCAGGTACCCAGACCTGCGAGTGGAGAAACAGAGACCTCGAGAACTTTGCTTTCCAGCTGACGGACCCTACCTCGAATCTGCCTATTTTAAACTTTGGCGCCTAGCGCTCCTGAGCTAATTGGTCCCCCTCAGTAGTGACACGGCTGCTCTTCTCTCTTAAGGGAGAGTGGGCTCAGTTCAACCAGCTCACTTGCCAGACTGCCTCATTGTTTGGAGGAGGTGGAGGCAAGGGAGACATGTACCTCGTAGCCCCCCCCCCCCGAGCCTCGGGTCCAGCGCCGAGTTAGAGGTGCCGGTAGCTCCCCTAGTGCCGGCGGGCCTTCTCGGTGAAAGTTAATCTTCCTGCCCCTGCCATTGCAGGTGACTGCTCCCCTGAGAGACTTTTTCGGCCCTCCCATCCACCCTGTTACCTCCTCCCATTAAATGCCCACAAGCTCCTCCTCCAGGGCCTGACTCGACCTACTAGGGTGTAGGGCAGGTCCTGCTAAAATTGCCAAAGGCACCTTCTGTTCTATAATTATAGAGGGAGTCAACTAATACCACAGTTCTGGGGAAATCCTGCCTTGTTGTTAGAGGCTCATTCTGCCATTCAAATACCAGCTGAGAGCTGATCTTAGCTTCTGTCCTGAACTGCTCTTGGGTACTCATTGCTATAAACATTCTATGCAATTCACTATCCTAATCAATCTGATTCTTACTCCCTATTTGAAAAATACTGTTGATTTCGTGACTTGCGTACTTCTTTTGTTTCAGCACCTCCCCATTTGCCATTTATTTTGAATTTTGTGACTTGGTTACTTCTGTTGTTATAGCTTCCATCCCCCGCTAGGTGCACTCTGTTTCCTGCTGACTGGGCTTGCACCACTAGAGCTGCCTAGACCGTGGATCTGGGTAGGCCTAGGAACCGGTTGCCCCCCACCTTGGGAAGGGAGTCCCCCAAGGTGCCCCCCACCATGGTCAGGGAGTTCCCCATGGTGCTGAAGGGTGGAGGACTTCCCCCCCCTTCATGGTACTACCATCCTTGCTGGTCTCCTACTGGTGCTAGCTCTCCTCCAAGTGGCCTCTAGGCCCCATTGACTACTCGGGACTGCTGTGAGAAGTCTCCCTCTGACAAGGTGCCTGACTACTCTTTCTTTAATCTCCTAGCGTACTCCATGACACCGTGCTGTCTTACTTGCTGCCTTGACCTTAGGTGTCTACTGTACTCTGCCCGTGTTAAGCAATTCCTAGCACGCAAGCTTTTGACTGGAGTGACTACCAACAGGTGGCACCTCCTCTGGATCTTCCCCCTAATATTATCCCTGGCTGGCGACATTGAACCTAATCCAGGCCCCAACTACCTGGCCTCCTCTGTTCCCCCTGAATGGAGGCTGGGCAAGGGTCTAAAAGTCGCACATCTCAATATTCGGAGTCTGCTGCCTAACCTTAATGAGTTAGTCTCATGGGTCTCACTCTACAAGCCTGATATACTTGGAGTGACCAAGACCTGGCTGAAATCCTCCATCCCTGACTCAGCCTGTGTGCTCCCTGGTTATGAATTCATATGACTGGATCGACCAGGGAATAAACAGGGAGGTGGCATCCTGATTTATTACATGAGCCACCTTAAGGTAACCCAGGTGACTCTCCAGCCATCCTCCCCATCCCCTTGTGAGCTTCTTCATGTCTTGCTCTTACTTGGGAACACCAAGAAACTACATGTGGTATGCACCTACAATCCCCCAAAGGGTGGGCTCCCAGGTCTGACCCACCTCCTGGACACTGTAGGTCCCAGCATTGGCGACAACGAACTTGTAATCATAGGCGATGTTAACCTTAACTGGGCCGGTGGTAATGTGAAGCAGTTCGAGTCCCTACTTACTAATCACACCTTCACTCAACTTGTCCAGGAGCCAACCAGATGGTCAGCCAATGGATTCTCCAGCTCCCTCCTGGACTGGATCCTGTCAAACCGACCCGAAAGGATCTCCTCGGTAGGTATCCTATCTGACTCCATCTCCGACCATTCCCTGGTCTACTGTGTGTGGAAAATTCCATCCCCAAAAGTTCCCCATAAAATCATTCACATCAGGAACTATGCTAGGTTCATACCTGAAGCGTTTAGGGAGGACCTAAGGCTCACTGATTGTTCCGGGGTGCTGGGAGCATCTGATCCCTCTACAGCTGCTACCCACTTTCTCACTACCTTCAGGGCCTTGCAAGACAAACATGCCCCAATTGTCACCCGGAGGGTTAGGGGGTCCGCCACCCTATGGTTACATGGGAGTCTCCTAGCCCTCATGCGGGCCAGAGACAAGTGTTGGGCTCACTTCAAAAGCTCCCTTGATCAGTCAATTTTCCAACGATACAGAAATCTTAGAAATAAGTGCAAAAAGGCCATCAGGGCTGCAAAAAGTGACTTCTGCAAGTCCACCTTACTCAGCTCAGCCAATGATCCTAAACGGTTTTGGAGAAACACCAAAACACTTGTTAGTGGGCCCTCCAGTGCAGGGGTATCCGATATGGTTATTGGAAGGGTCTCCTGTAACAATCCCCAAATGATTGCCAATGCCCTCAATTCTCACTTCACAGACCTGTCGGCTTTCTCCTCACTCTTCCCGCCTGAAGAGAGTACTACTTGTCCCCTTCCCCCTACAGGGCAGGTGGATCCCCTTCCCCAACCGCTGTTCTGTCTCAGGGCAGTTTCTGTCAATGATATGCTGAGCCTTCTCTCTGACCTCTCCCAGTACTCTAGCCCTGGGTCTGACAATTTTGAGCCCAAGCTTCTGAAGCTAGGCGCCCACCACATTGCCTCCCCAGTTGCCCTCATTTTTAACCTATCCCTTGCGTCGGGGGTCATTCCCGACATCTGGAAGGTGGCTAGGATTGTCCCTGTACTGAAGCAGGGCAATCCAAAGGTACCAGACAATTATTGACTGATCGCCTTTCTATCCTCCCTCAGCAAGCTCCTTGAAAAAGTTGTGGCAGAGCAACTCTCTGATTACATACTGGTCCATGAACTGCTGTCCCCGGCCCAGCATGGCTTTCAGAAGGGGCATAGCATGACCACAGCCTTGATCACTGTCTCTTCCAGCATCAGAGGAGCCATGGACCAGGCAAACTCTCTGGAGCGATATTTATTGACCTGTCCAAAGCCTTTGACCTTGTCGATCATGCGTTACTCTGTACTCAGATGCGGTCCCTGGGTCTGTCCCCCTCTGCTATGAACTGACTAACCGGCTATCTACATGGTAGAATGCAGCAGACCAGATTCAACAAAGTCCTCTCTGATCCCTCACCGGTGACCTCAGGCATCCTCTTCTCCTCCCTCTTTGTTAGCCATCTACCAGCTGCAGTAACTAACTGCAGTGCCACTCTTTATCCGGATGACCTGGTTATCTTGGCCCACTCCCGGGACATAGTGACCCTCAATCAGCATCTATCCAAGGACTATAACAATATCCTGGCCTGGGTAACCAAAAACAAACTGGTTCTCAACCTGAAAAAATGCAGGCTATGCTATTTGGTTCAGCAGACAAAATCAAAGCTGCGCCTGTACCACTGGGTATCACAAGCCAGGATGGAATCTCTCTCCCTACTGTGAACTCCGTCAGATACCTTGGGGTAATGCTTGACCCCCAACTCGACATGGGGAGTCATATACTAAATGTCTGTAGAGCAGTGAACTGCAAACTGGGCCTGGCCTATAGGGCCAAATACAACCTCACAACTGCGGCTCGTCTGGCTCTCGCAAGAGGTGTACTGCTCCCCTCCCTTAGCTACGGCCTGCACCTATTTGCTAGTTCCGACAAATCCCATCTTACCTGGTGTTTCACAACGTACAACAACATCTGCCGTTTTGCCCTGGCCACCCCCCCGTCTTACCCACCACTGTAAGCTTAATGAAATTCTCTGCTGGCTCTCTCCATCCAGCTACCTGACTTTAGTCTGGGATGTCTCATGGGTAAAGTGATTAGAACTGGCACCCCACCGGGTCTGGCTCAGCTTCTAGCACCTGCCGACCACTCCTCCTACACACTCATGTCCCAGGTCCCCGGGTTGCTTAGAGTTCTCCCCACTCGAACCCTCATGGGGGACAGGGACTTTGCTGCTAGCGTGCCTAGACTCTGGAACTCCTTTTCAGTGCAGGTTTGATCGGCCCCCTCCCATCAGTGCTTTCATAGATACCTGTGGAGGGTTCCTGAAGCTGGCTTCTGCGTGTGACTGTCCCAAACCCCCCTAGAGTAATGTCCTCTTTCAACTCGTCCTTTGTGCTTTATAAAAGTCCTGCCAGTGACACTTTGTCCCTATGACTCAATCTCTTATCTTGGCACTTGACTGAGTCATAATTTGTCTAATTTGCATAATAACTCGTGATTTTATGTACTTTACCACTGTTGGAACTGGGTGTAACTAAGTACCTTACAATTGTGTCAGCTTGATTAATGTTCTTTTTATGTTGACATTCTGCCATGTTGTTTCTGTATTATGCTGTACTATTCTGTATTCATTATGTTGTACTCTCTCGGGTCATTCCTGAAAATAGGCATATTACTTGTCTAGTGTACTTACCCAGTAAACAAAAGCTAAATAAATAAAAACTTTTGTAGAACTCCTATATATTCTCACCCAGGAGTTTAGCTATTGTAGTGGTTAAGCAACCCTGATAGATGGCTCTATATGTATTGTAGCTTCTCGTTATGCTAGCAGATTGTAAATCAAACACCAAAAGGCACCTGTAAAGCTCACCTTTATCTTTTTCCAATCAGATTTGACTGGCTGCAGAGATGTATAGTTTGTTGCCTCCTTCACCAACTGATCTGGCTGACGCCAGCAGATGCTGCTTGCCTCTGCTGCGCAATGCCTCCGACCGCGCTCAGCTCTGTTTGCTGATGCTCTGCTCAGTTCTGTAGTCCTTGGAACTCAGAACTCTGGACTCGGTCTCCCAGAACTGCTTGAGCTGTTGCCAAAGCAACCCCAACTAACACGCTGTCAGTTCCTATAGCTTTAGTTTGGTTCATTCGTTATTATCTGTGGTTTTTCACACAAGCACACAGAGAAATTTGGGAATTAGGGTATTGTCATACACTCAGCAGTTCAGCCAAACACAAGCAGGGCTGTGCTCGCTGGAGCCTAGCTTTTAACCCCTATCACACACTGAGCTCAAGCCCTAATTGGCTGAGGGCTCAAACAACCACCCGAGCGGATTTAACTTAAAAAAATAACATGAAACAGCCTAAAAACTAGCCACAGCTCTCTTGCTATGAGACTGCATGGAGTAGAAATGCCAGAATCACTAAAAGCATGCTAAAACTTTCTAAAGCAGACTTTTCCCACCAATCCAGTTCAAACCTTAACAAATTGGCAGGGAAACAGCCTCCCTCTCATCCTCCCTCCCATTTGAAAGCCGTGTCAGCAAGTGAAGCCAAAACATATTTACTAAAAGTCATAAGGAAATCAAGGTGCAGTGGTGATGCCTTAGACCTTACCCTTGTTCCACAGACCTTAGATTACATACTTGCTCCTCTAAAACACATTATCAACACCTCTCTGAGGGTCTCACAATTCCCGGACAAATGGATGGCTGCCTTAGTGACTCCTGTTTTTAAGAGCAGGGATCGAACCTTGACTGGAAACTACAGACCAGTCTCAATTCTCCCACCACTTTCTAAAGTGCTTGAAAGAATGGTGGCTGATCAGTTAGGTGAGTACTTTGGAAAATACCAACTCTTATGCCCACATCAAGACGATTTCTGCAAGGGCCATAGTACTACAACAGCACTCCTCGAGTTCACATGATTTATTCACAACACACTGGACCAACGTAATCTAGTTGGAGCAGCTTTCATTGACTTAATGAAATTGTTCGATATGGCAAACCAATACCTCCTAATCAAGCAGCTAGCATCGATATGCCTCTCGGTTGATACTGTGGCATGGTTCCAAAGTTACCTGCACACCCTCTCTCGGTGAGTCAAGACTGATAATGTTCTCTCAGACAGCAGATCTGTTCACTCTGGAGTTCCACAAAGATCCATACTTGGCCCTCTGTTATTCAGCATATTCTTAAACTGGCTACCTTACACCTGCCGGGGAAATAGTCTGCTTTATGCAGGTAATGCAGTCCTATTTACCAGTCATCCTGACCCTAAAGAACTGGAGCATAGCCTACGAAGGAATTTCAAGGAGGTAGAGAAATGGTTCATTGAACATAAACTCATCATGAACTACAAGAAAACTAAAACAATGATGTTCCACAGCTCCAAAAGCATATACAAATCCTACCCACTCTCTATCCTAAACTCAGTGGGTGCACCTCTTGAACTAGTGCAGCACTTTAAATATCTGGGAGTCATGGTTGACAGCATCTTGTCCTACTCCAAGCACATAGACTCTATAACCAAGGCAGTCAACATGCGTATTGGACTTCTATATAGGCATAAGACGTGTCTAACTGCAGAGGCCCTTAACATAGCCATTCAGAGCTCTGTGGTCTTGTTGGTAGACTGTGGCTTAGTGATCTATGGCTCTGCCACCAACACAACCATCCACCGCCTCAAAGTGGCCTTAAACAGAGCATGTCGGCTTATAACTGGAGCTGCTAGGTTCACACACACTTGTGACCTTTATGCCCAGGCTAACTGGCTTCAGTTTGCAGGTAGACTCAGGTACCATTCTTGTATTATGGCTAAAAGAGTAGGCCTAGGCCTTCTGCCCGCTGGGGTTCAGAAGCTGCTCATTCTTTATGGGTCTAATCGCTGAACTCGAAGCTCTGAGAGCCAGATATTCAGCATTCCCTGTGCCTGTACCATGCTTGGACAAAGGTCTTTTGTGCACCGAGCTCCTAAATGGCTTAACTCTCTTCCTCCTGACATCTCCACTGGGGTAAGATAGGTCCCTTTAAGAGACAGCTTAGACATTACCTTATTGAGGAATTCAGCTGTGCTTGCTTTCTTTAATCTCTTCTCCCATAATATTTACTTGACCTTATATACCTCCTGCCATTAGGTCTCTTTTCTCTGACTCCAGCCCTTCCTTAATTCCCTGCCCACCCAACCCCCACCCTGTTTCCCATTACAGTTCTCCATTCCCCAGGCTGGTCTGGCACTCTTGTATGCCTGTCGCAAGTCTGCCCTGACTGCCCTCCCCTCTCTCCTTCTATCCTCAGACGATGCCTCCTGGGCTGAAATACCCTCCCCAACTAGTACTTTCCTAGAGTTAACCCTGTTCTTGTTGGCTTTTAAGTCAGTATTCAGTTATCACTACAGTCACACACAAATTTGTTTTTGCTGGAATGGAAATACTGTAAATGTATATTGTTGCCTACTGTTTCCTGTAACAGATTTGATTTGTCTTGAATCTGATGTGGAACCTATGTAATGAGTTTGTTCTCAAAGGTTTAATTTGAGATTATAATAAATAAATTAAACAGCACTCTGTTCTGTCCTGTAGTCCCTGGAACCTGGGACTCAAGACAAGGTCTCACAGAAGTGCTTGAATTGTTGCCAGAGCAACCCCATCTAACACACTGACAGTTCCTACAGCAGCTTTGGTTTGGTTTGTTTATTTGTTATCTGTGCTTGCTCACACAAGCATACACAGGCATTTGGGAATAAGGATATTGTCATACACTCAGCAGTTCAGCTACACATAAGCAGCAGTGATTTAGTGATTATTTTTTTCAATCTGCTCTTCAGTCTTATTCTGTGACACACACAGCATCCAGTTGTTTTTCTCTTCATCCTTTAGCGACTTTAACTGAATTGGACAAGAATAGTCTAGTACACAAATTATTTGTGATGTACTGCCACTCCTTTGGATAACTATGAGAAATCTCTGATGATTTCTCTGTTGCATCTTTCCTTTAAACACCCCCTTACTTCCCCATAAATTATATTTAATGCCAGTTCTTACAGATATTGTTTTATCTCTCATAACAAATACACCTAGCACACACTAATCAGAAAGCTAATAGTACTGCGGTTTTATATATTTTTTTAATCGTAACCCAATAGCCAATCAAATTAATTTAAATAATTTCTGTCCCTTTATTGCATGGCCCCAATATCATGCATGTATCTCTTGTTTTAAAAATGAGCCACGCGCGTACACACACACACAGATATTTCTCTCCCATTCACTATACCACATGTACTGGTTTATAGAAATGAGAAGTTCTAAACCATATATGAGCTCTCTACTCTTGTCATTAATGAGTAAAATCTTTACTATTTATCACTAATGTTGCATTGTCAATGCATACATGGTAGTTATAGTGTAATTAGAGATCCTTTCCCCTTAAAAATTTACATGCAGGTTCGGGTTTTAGACATAGATTTTTACATATGTTAGTTAGTTAACTAGCTAGTTAGTTGCTGTGATCAAAGGACCTTTGAGCCCAGAGCCCTGTTTCAAAGGTGTCCAAGTCTATCAAGTTACATACAGCAGCAGAACAAGTTACATTTGACAGCAGACCAATACAATAAATAACAGGTATGATAATAATTATCATACTGTAAGGAGCAGTGAGTTAACAACTGATTTCCACAATTGCAGGAGGCATCAGCAAGGGGTGTAGACTAATGCAACTAGTACATACGATCTAGATATACATGCAGTGCAGCTTCTGGAAAAGGTGAGCAGTGACTTGGGCCTTAAAGAAGGAGAGGTGGCGGAGAGTAGTGATGGCTGTCGGCAGGGAGTTCAGGGATTGACTGCTGTAGTTGCAAAGGAGCATTGGCCAAGAGTAGTTTTTCTGAATGGCAGGAGGAGTTTTCAATCTGCCATCAATCATGTTCTGTATTTGTTCATGATCAGGGAGAAGAGGTAGCAGACACCCAGCAGTATTTGACCAAGAAGTACTCTCTTACATAGAAGGGCTTCATTCATTGAGATTAACTTGGAGGTGGAAAGGAAGCCAGTTGGCGGAGAAATATAAGTCACAGCAGCGGGAGTCTGGTTTCATGATGAGTGCAAATCAGCAGGCTTGGTTGAATGCTGCTGAGATTCTTTCAAGTACAGTATTATTGGCTGCAGAGTAGATGACCGCACCATAGTCAATCTTCAAGATGATAAGGCTGGATACTAGGAGTTTTTTTTGTTTGTTTGTTTGTTTTTTAACTTCAGGAGTGAGGTTCTGCTTATTTCTTTATAGAAAGCCAAGCCATTGATGGATATGTTTGACCAGGGAGTCAGCATGAGATGTGAAGGATAGGATTGCATCAAGTTGCGTGCTCAAGTATTTGAAGACCTAGACATGTTTAACAGGGTCCCTGGTTGATGTTGTGATGAGCAGCTCAGGTCCACCATTTAGGGTATGGGTGCTTCTGAACAGAAGATATTTGGATTTATTAGTGTAATGATCAGCCTGTTAGATGTGAACCAGTCACAGACCTTGCTGTAGTCAGATTCTAGGCTGCTTTTCAGTGTTTCTAGGTTGCAGTGTGAGGTGAAGATGACTGTGTCACTGGTACACAGTAATGCTTTGGTGTGAACACAAACTTCTAGGACCTTGTTGATGAACATTTTATTTATTTAATTATTTAAATCTAGGATTACAATACCTATGAGTCGAGGCTCTTTTACAAAGGTTCCACGTCAGCGTGTGCAACAGCCATCATTTTTAGTTACAAACATATAGTCATTGACTTACAGACATGTAATAACCAGTACAAAGACTTGAACTATGAGCAAGACAAGGGAAGGGGGTGGGTGGTGGGAAGTGAGGGTAGGAGATCGAGGAGGGAGGTGCAGAGGTGAGGGGAGTACAGGAGGTGGTAGGCGGAGGCAGGAGTGGAGATACGGAGGGGGAGGTGGGCAAGGTGGAGGAGACAGTGCAGCCAAGGGGCCTTGTTGAGGGAATATGACAGGTAAGATGCTAGGGGTGCAAAGACTGATTGTAAGTGCTGGGTGCCGGGGATTTGCAGCTGGAACGGTGGAAATGTTAAGACGGGCAATTGCAGGATACAAGCAGTGAGTGAACATGCTGAATAGCATGGGTCTAAGGATTGAGCCTTGTGGGACTCCAGTGGTTAGAGGCTGCAAGCTGGAGAGCACCTCTCCACATCTAGCCATTTGTGATATGTGGACTAAGTAATTAGAGAACCACACTGTGGCTTCATCTGACAGGCCCAGCTCCTGGAGCTTTATAATTAGGAGGTAATGGCTAACTAAATTGAAGACCTTGGAGAGATCAAGAAAGGCTGCACCAATGTATTTGTGGTAGGGCTAAAGCCAGAGGTTCAATGTGGGGGAATAGCTCCACCCATATTCCCCTTAAAGGCCAGCCTCCTACAGCAGTCCCCTGCTCAGTGCATTGTGAAGCAGTGCTCTGAGCTCCTGTGTGGCTTGTGGGCTGAGCCTCCTTCCTCTTCTGCTCCCTTTTCTTTCCCCCTGTGTTTCCTCCCACTCCTCTCCATTCTTTGTTGCCCCTCTCCCTCCATTCCCCTTGTCTCCCTTCTCCCATCTGGTGTCTGTATTTTTGCCACTTTTGCTGCAGCTGCTGGGAGGCACGGCAGCCAGGTGTAACAGCAGAATGTCCATGTCCTGAGTGACCGCTCCGTTTGTTTTGTGTGTTTTTTTCACCTGCACTGCTTGCGTCCAACCAGCTATACCCGTTCCGGATGGAATCTCTGCCTGTTGACGCTGTGCCATGCCTTTCCCTCAGAATGATGTTTATCCATCCCTGGATCATGCTGGAGTTTCTGAGTGGCCCACCGATTTCCTTTCTTTGCACTCTCTGGGAGCCCTTTGACTTGCTTGCAATTTTTTTTAAAGCTCCGCAATGGGGCCACTGCTCCATGTTCCCCCTCCTCTTCCAGGGTTTGTTGTCAATCCCACTGCTCCTGCCCTGGACCCACTGTGTGACACCTATCCCACAGTCATGTCCTTGTGCATCCCTGTCTCTTGCTCCTGCAGCTCTGTCTCTCAACCCCCCCCCCCACTGCTGCCATTGTCTCTGTATTGCCGCTTACTCCCCCGGCACTCCTGACTGCTGGCAACATAGCTTTTCTACCCATCTCCCAGGACCATGCTCTCTGCTGGACTTGACACCCTGCCGTTTACCTCTGCTCTCGACCACCTCATGCCACACCTCACACTGCCACGCCATGCCCCGTCTTGAAAGGCATCATGATGGGATCACCAAGGCCTTGTCCTCTTTTCTAAGGGGCTTATACATTACTGACCTGCTGCTGTGCCTCATTGAGTATGGCCCCACTCATGCTACTGCACAACTGCCACTTCCCCATGGATGGAAACTACCCGACCATACCACTTCATTACTCAAACCACTGTGCTCTAGATCTACTGTACCCTAACGGCAGCAACCTTGGAAATGGTCAATGATCCTTTCAATACTGCCAACCTAGTTTGTGGTACTCTATTAAGATATTTCATGTCCTGTTCCCCTATGTCTGGCCCTGGGATTTTTCTACCATACCAGGTACTGCATCTGCTGTTTCCGGTGTCTGACCTTGCTCATTGTGATGGTTTTTGCTTTTTCTACTCCTCCAAATTGTACCTATTCTGCTTATTCGACTCCTGTGGCGGTTCCGCTAGTTGGATATCACCACTTGTTTTACTCTGTGCCCATCTCTGGGTCCTGTGCTCTCTGTGTTTGCTTGTTCTGGCTCCCTGGTTCATTCCATAGTTTTCTGGGGCCCTTCTATGGATTCCTTTTACTGGTTGCTGTTCCTTTCCTCTGCATTAGCTGTTGACAGCGAGCTGTCCCATACTCGTAGCCAGCCAGTCCCTGCCATGTCTTGTACTCCCTTCCCTTATCCCCTGGCTCCTTGTCTGCCCCTGCCACCTCTTTCTGGGTCTCCCCCATTTCCTGTTCCTTGTCCCATGATCCCCTGGTTTTTCATTTTGGGCATCTCACTCCTCATAACAGCATTCCATCTCCATTTACACCCCTTCTCCCGTCATGACCCATGCTACCTCTACCCCAAGTCTGGTGACTGCACCGCTTGCCATTTTCGCTCCAGCACCTATATCCTCCTGCTCATTCCTGCTTGGTCTCAAAGGGGCTCCGCTTGTGGCTTCCCTGGTTTTCCCACGGCGGGGGAATGGGATGTCGCAGCAAAGCTTCATAGCCCAGATAGGCAGGAATCTGCTTTGCGCTGACCATGTGATCTACCTGGCCCTCCTGCCTACTTAGCTTCTGCTACCCTCTTATGGATCATTACCTTTACAGCACTCAGTCTTCAATCAATCATTGCATTCCGTTGCTATCTACATGCTCTTCCCTGGATTGCTCTATCTCCACCTTACTGGCATTCCTATTACCTTCCTCATGTTCTCCCACTCTGACTTGCTGCCTTTCCCTTCATACTGCACACCTGTTACCTCCTATGACTGCTCAGCCAGCTCCCCTTTCCTTGCTCAGCCCATACCAGCAGTTTTCTGGACCCCATCCCTAACTCATACCTTCTGAGGCATTGAGTGAAGGTAGGCTTGTCCTGTCTGCCAGGGATGGGCTTCCATTACAATCACTACTATCTACTACTTACAAACCTGAGCTCCTCCATCCCTAACTCTGCCTAGTGGCATTGAGTGAAGGTTAGCATGCCCCATCTAACAGGGATGGGAGCCATGTCTGCAATCTACTGTTTCATCACTATGCATTTTCTACCTGATACTCGGTTGCCACTTCCCTTTGGGAACTGGACCACTTTACCCCATTTACCTTCAACTTCCTACCTCTGCCTGGTGGCACTGAGTGAAGTTTGTTTCACCTCAGCTGCCAGAGCTGGGAATCTGTGCCTGCAATTTACCATTTCTACGTTATGCATTCTCTACCTGATACCCAGTTGCTGCTTCTCTTCGGGAATGGGACCACTTTACCCCATTTGCCTTCAACATCCTACCTCTGCCTGGTGGCATCGAGTCAAGGTAGTCTCTCCCCGACTACCGGGGATGGGAACCTGTATCTGCAATTGACTGTTTCAACCCTATTCATTCTCTACCTGATACCCAGTTGCCGCTTCCCTTCGGGAACGGGATCTCTATACCCTGTTTGCCTTCTCCATCCTACCTCACCAGTCTACATCCTGCACTTCCATGGACTCATCATACTCGTCCCTGCCTTGGCCTCCTTGTGCTCTGGAATTGAGCTCTGCCAGTTTGTTCAGTCTCTACCTCCATTCAGTTCAACTGCCTCCTGGACTTTCTTGCTGCTGGTCACCCCTTCCTCACAACCATTCTAGTTCACATTCTCCTTCGAAGGTGGGACCCTCATGCCTCATCTGCAGTACCTTCTGTTCTCTGCACTTGCTGTTCGCCATCTTCTTCAGAAGTAGGAGTCTCGTACCTCAACTTCATAGCACTCGGTACCTGGATTCACTTCTTGGCCTTACATGGATCCACCATTCGTGGCCTGCTGCAGCCTTGCTACGTTCTGATTCAGTTTCCTGTGGCACTGACCCCAGTCCTGTTCCTTTCTGCACCTGCGATGTCAGTACGGCTTGGCCTATGCTGTCTTCTTCTCGGACTCCTCCCTCCAGTCCATGGACATCCACTCCAGACTTTTCCCTCCATCCACAGCTGCTTGCTCTTCGCTGCCCTGGTGGCTCAGGGCTCCTTCCTGTTTGCTGTGGCTCTTTTGGGCATTTTACACCTATCACTAGCCAGTATTCCTACACAGTCAACTACTCCTCCCATTCATCTATCTCATAATTCTACCCTGGCCATCCTAACAGCTCTCATCCACCACTATGGAGCACTTGCTCATTTCACCTGAGGAAAACTTTGTCTAGCAACATCCCTTGGACAACATACCTTATAGACTGTTGCATCACCACGGAGTTATCAGTACTTCCCAATCATCTCCCCAGGACCAGTTCCAGAATCCAATTCAACTGGAATATCGAAAGATCTCATTCCTCAACTGACTCTACAGGATGCTCCCTATGCATCCTATTAATTCAAGTGTTATGGCATCCCTATCTTCCAAGTCTCATAGGATCTAAGATTTAGTGAAGCATTCTCCACTCCTATCTTTAACTGGTAAAGAGACCTAATTCCTTCCAAGATGCACTGACTCCATAATCATCATCATTGTTACGGATAACGGGAACTGCAAGATACCTCATACCGGTACTGGCATCATCCATTTTACCTTTTTGTAGCTTCTCCTATGAGCACAGACTCTGATCATGTTACTTAACTCCTATTTCCTCAATAGCCATTGGATGTCCTAAGATCTTCGCAGCTACCTTCCCAGAATTTCCATCATTGCATATCTGGTGCCTAGCTTCCTTACTAAAGTTACTCTATCCAAGTCACTGTTCTCCAGCCCCTGGATGTCATCAGACTTCATTCAGTCATCTACATTCCTTCATCATATTACCATCAATCAGGTCAGCAGCCCTTCCAGCTGTCCTTATAGCTCATCTCTCATGTTTCACCTCCCATACTCCCTCCAGTGGAGACTTTAACCAAGAGCAGGCTTTCGTCAATTCCTCAGTCTGTATGTCCACAACCGACCTGGCTGTCTCACTATCCCAGTCATACCTTTCAACAGGCCTATATCCAACTAAACTACTAGGCTCCCCTCACATTCTACATTGCTCTCAACTTCCCATTGCCACACCAGTCTATAGACTCCTTCAAAGACCCATTTCTGGGCTTCCTACAGCATTCAGTCAGTGGATAAACCTGTAAGGCTAAGCAGTCATGGCCACCTCAGCTCATGTCGTGGGCAATTATGCCACAGCACTACCCATATCTGCCTTTTCCCACCAGCAGACCAGCAGGAGCCTATACAATGGGAGGGCTTAAAGCCCGAGGTTCAATGGGCAGAGCAACTATGTCACTCCCCCATCAGGCTTATAAGGTCACTCATCCTGGGCCTCCCCAGGATTCATTTCTTGTTGCCCACCATTCACCCCTCCTTCTCCAGTGGCTCATCTCTCTTACCCGTGGGCTTCTTCCCAAGATACCTTTAGCCAATGGAATCATTCCCACGGCACCTATGGGGGAAACCATCCTCTAGGGTTCCTTGTGTTGTACCCCTACAGGGTGGTATATCCCATGGATAGAGAGGTGGAAAGCCACAAAGTAAATCAAATCATACAAGCATCATCTCATCCAGTTGTGTAAGCACAATTGAAGTATCATTATGGCATCTTTACCCAAATCAACTCTCGAATCCATCATACTGAACTTCCAATTATTTTCATATACATTCAGTTACCATCTCTACTGCATATACCAACCTTTCTTCTTGATCTAAAATCTTCCACATCACCCCTCCTACCATCTACCTAAAGATTCTATCCGACTCCATCTTCTTCATGGGTGCCTACATTGCAACTTATCACTCACCGCTTAACTCCAAACCTTCAGACTACAACTTGAATATCAAACTTTCTACAAAGTCAGGTTGCTTACCTTATGACTTCATAACCCATCATACTTCCCATTGTTCAAAGTCTGGCAGCAAATTTTATCAAATCATGCTCTTCATGCTCACTTTGTCTCTGTAATCCCATTGGATATCATCCATCATCACCTTGGAAATCATCCATCATCACCTTGGAAACTTGGACTCCATTCACCCCTTTTCAACTGGACCTACTCCACTTTCAGGATCCAGATGCTCCTTCAGAATAGACCTACCTCTTCAACCTCAAAATCATCCTTCCAGAACTCATCATCCAATGGACTTTGACAATGGACTGTCATCTCTCCAAGCAGTTCATCTTCCTAGGAAATTAGAATATGGTTGCTAGAACCTAGGTCCATCTCCTCTCAGTTTGCCTGGAGGATGGGTGGGTCAGTAGCCATGGGTCCTCAGAGATTTCCTCCACCTGGAGGTTTTTTCTCTCCCACATGCTACTAGTCATACTCTCCGTGAGCTGGAAGAGGTAATCATACTCTTTGGACATTCACTGGTAAATTATTTTGGGCTTTCTATTCCCTACTCACTACCCAGTTTCCCTATCAAGGGTGAGAATAGAGTAAAGCCAAAAGTAAACTGCATTACACAAGCACTACTGACTTCTTACACTATTCACAAAAGCATTGAATGGGAAGGCTAAAGCCAGAGGTTCAATGTGGGGGGAATAGCTCCACCCACATTCCCCTTAAAGGCCAGCCTCCTACAGCAGTCCCCTGCTTAGTGCATTGTGAAACACCCACTATTCACCCTTGCCTCCTCCTTCTCCAGCACTCTGCTCACCCTTGGTACTGGGCTTTCTATTCCCTACTCACTACCCGGTTTCCCTACTAAGAGTGGGAATAGAGTAAAGCCAAAAGTACACTGCATTACACAAGCACTACTGACTTCATATGGTATTCACCAAAACATTGAACCTTTGTCTAGGACCTTGTGGAGTTCTTCAGATAGCTCTATTAGGGTAGCTGCCATGCTATACAGCTTTCTGAAGTTGTGTTGTTCAGCAGTGAGGAGGCTGTGATGTATGATATTGGACACCAGTTGGTTGCTGACAATCTTTTCTAAGTTCTTAGGGAGCGGATAGAGATTGGTATATAGTTAGAGACTGTTATACTGTCACCAGATTTAAATACTGAGACTATGTTGGCTTGTTTCCAGACATTGACGAGGGAGCCAAATTGGAAGGAAAAGCTGAATGTTTTTTTGAATAGGCAGGGCCAGTTCCTCAATGGCCATTTTAAGTATCTTAATGTCCAAGGAGTCGGTTACAGTTCTTGTTTTGCTTGCTGAGCTTAGCGCAGATTTTTTAACTGTATTGGTGCTTACACACTTAAAATAGAATTTGGGCCTATTTGTGCTGGAGGAGAATGGGAGACTGGGGGGGGGCAGGTGTGGTAGGTTGGATGCCAGTGTGCAGGTCTTTACCCACATTCACAAAGAGAGAGTTAAATGGCTCCATGATGGCTTGAGGGTCAGTAGTGTTCACTCCGTTGACATTAAAGATGTTGGGAATAAAGCAGGTTTTCCATCTTAGGACTGCATTGATACATTCCCATGACACCTGGGATTGTTACTGGATTCAAGGATTTTAGTTTTTCAGAATTCACTTTTAGATTTATGAATGGCAGATTTACACAAGTTTCTCAATTCATTGTACTTCTGTAGGGCCTGGCAGGAGTCAGATTATTTGTATAAGGCCCACAATTTGTCTCTTTGAATACAGCAAGGAGTTCCGAGGTAAACCAGTGATTAGTGTTTCTGTTTGGCTCTCTTCTTTCTTAGTAGAGCAAAGTGGTCACATGCAGTATGGGATGTCTATGAGAAGAGGTAAAAGGCAAGGTTGATGTCAGGAATGCAGTCCAGGTATTGTGAATCAGTGTTACGAAGGTGGTTATGAAGATCATTGGGTCTCTCTCCCATTGGGCAGTGGGTGTACACGAATTTTGGAGGAGGTCTCAGCTCTCTGGTAGACCAGGAGCAGTAGATAGGAGAGCGATCACTAATCAGATCTGGTAGTAACTCTACACAAGAGAGCCTTTTGGGGTGGGATGCCAGGATCCAGCCAATGAGTGTTTTTGTTGATTTTTTGAGTAGGGAACTTAACCATCTGGTTGAGGTAGAGGTCAGTCAATTTGTTTTTGTACCATTTGGCATGTGGTGAGAGCCAGTTGATAAAATTGCCTAGGGTGAGCTTTTCATGGCATTGGTTCAGGCAACTGATGTGACCAAGAAAGTATTCTAGACCAGAGTCAACTATGTTAGGGAAAATGTATGTGACCGCCACAATTTGTTTCTTTCTTGTCTGATTATAATGTTGGCCACTAAGAACTCGAAGGATGGGTCAGTGTCCTTGATAGTGAGCAGCAAGGCCTGTAGGTGTTCCTTGATGCACAGAAGACATCCTCCTCCTCCCCGTTTACCTGTGCAGTCACACCTAAGGAGGGTGTAAGAGGGAAGTGCTACCTCACTGTCCAAAATCCTCATAGCCAGCCAGGTTTCCGCTATCACTACCAATTCAAGGTTTTTTGCTAGTATTAAGGCTTCAAATCCTGTGACATTCCTACACAGATGAGAGAAATAGGTAGGTAGGCAGATAGGTAGGTAGATAGATAGATAGATAGATAGATAGATAGATAGATAGATAGATAGAGACAGACAATTGAATTAAGAAACACCTTTCTAAAAATCAAGGTGCTTTACAAATCGTAAAATATACAGGTCTGCAAGGGTTGACACTGGCAACCACCTGTTCAGGAAACCCTTCCAGCAACTGGAACACAGCACACCCACATATCCATGCCTCCCAGAAAGTTTCTGGAAAACTTTCCGGTAGACATATTAGTACTGCCACTTGCCATCACTTAAAAAAAAAAAAATGCCAGTTACGTAACTCCAATCCACTCACCCACACCCCCACAGCACACCAACTGTATAAAATAATATATACAAGACTATCTTTACAATACACAGCATTAAAATATTGCCTCTCTTTTTGTCTTAGGCTAAAACTGACCCCAATGTTGCACAGTTTCAGCTACAGTTCAAACTTTCTGCTCACTCCATCTAGAGCAAAGCCTGCTCACTTCCTCAATGGCAACCCCTCCCTAACGCCTGCCTCCTGGTCCCAACCACACAATAGTCTCCTCCTAGGCTAAATTCATCAAAATACCTGCACTAGTCTAGTCTGCACAGAACTCATACTCCTGCTGAAACCAGTGGAATTTTTAAATGGTATCAGTGTGAGATTCTTGTGCCATACCTCGACAAATGCAATGTTAGATGCCTGCTCTGTTCTTCCCAGCACTACACAGCATACAGGCTGTAGCCATCTCTGCAGAAAGTTAAACTCTGTCACCCACAAAAAATAAAATGAAAAATGGGGAGGGGAAGGCAAATTAAGAAAATTACACCACTACTGTAGTTTAGTCAGAGCACAGTCAGGGGATACATGTTTCCTCTCTCTGATGAGATCCCATTAGTCTTTTCCTCTGACAGTCTGCTATGGCTCACACAGCATGACCCACATAACCTGCCCACTGTGTCTCATGCCAACCAGGGGGGTGCGCTACATTTTCAAAACTGCAAACTTTCAAACAATTGCTGATGCCCCCCACTGACTTCTCATCTATGGATGGATTACTTTGCCCTAATGTTAGTTTTTATTAGAACTTTTTTTTTTTAAAACATCTAGATTTTTTTAATGCTTTACATTATTTTGGCCAACAAGCCTCATTTCATAAGCACAATGAGACATTCTGAGTTGGTAGTTGTCCTGGTATAAACACCCCTCCCAGGTGTTGCATTGCTTCAGTCCAAGCACCACAAGCCTTACTATGCACCTGTTTGAGAGTTTAACCCAGGACAGCCACTTCCCCATCATGTCTTATTGTTTGCTTAATGCATGCCTCAGTTGGTTGTTAGGCACAAGGTGCAGCTGAATGCCGCAACAACCTGAGAGGTTCATTATTTCCCTTTATGATAACACACCATGGGGTGTGTAATCATACTTACAAAATGGGCTTTTATTTGATAAAAGTATATTGCTCAAGTGAGATGTGTGCATAACTCTTAACCTCTTGGCATTAAAATTCATAGCACTGGCCCTCAAAAAAAATCAGAGCAAATGGTCAGAATGTGGAGCACTTTCTAATTTTAGAGAATGACAAGTCTTTAAATAGTGGACCCTATTTATTTAGTGGCAAAGAATGTTTCTTTCAAGTTAGTTCAATGATTTATTTTTGTGTCCAGAAAAAGCTCCAGCATTGTTAAAAACATTAGTAAACCTTGCGGAGCAACAGTAAATTTGAGTGTAAAAATCATAGTGTTATGCCAAACTCATAGCAATTGAGAGGTATGGATGTGTGGTTGTCATAAAATAATCAATGATCAGGTGACATACTTTGACCAATGAGTTTACAGGATTTTCATGCCCCATTTTTAAAAAAGTGTGATGCTGTAGTAGTACATGTCTACTATACACAGTACTTGCAGTGCCAAATACAAAATAGACATGCAATTACATGCAAGTACCAGTATTGACCACCACTTGTCAGAGACACCTATGAATTTGGTCATTGTTAACAGTGGTAAACACCTTCCAAGGAAATTATTGAACTTGGACCTTGCCCTCTGGTGTGGGCAAAGGTTTGGTGGTTTGTCAAATATGCCATCTTAGAATGCTACACACAACAGGAAACAATATATATTGGAAAGGAATCTATGGGTCATTGAGGAAAGTAAACTGATGTGTGGGTGGGTGGATTCTGCACTTCACCAATGTGTCTGTCAGTAATCTTTTTTTCCACAGATTTCTGTCAGGCTTGGATATCATGGCATTCTGCATCCCAGTTGCTGGAAGGGTTCATGACCCAGTGATTGTCTGCCCGTAACTCAGTGGGAATTCTCTACATATTTTAAAAAACAAAGTCCAAAAATGATGTGATAATTAGGTACACATTTGAACACGAGACTCAAAACCAAATATGTTATGGGCTAAAAAGTTTGACATCACTTTAATCCATTAATGAGACTGCAGTAATTTAAAAAAGCGGCAGGCCATAATAATATATTATAGAAATCCTTAACTAAATTTGTTTAGGAGTGGCTAGTAGTGGGATTCATACCTAGAAGTACCCCAAGTAAGAGTCAAGCAGTTCGGTGTTAACATATCAAGGTGACCATTCAAGTGCTTGAGGGGTTGAGAAGACTGGTAGCACAGCATAGACGGCACGCTGGGAGGACCAGTTTGTGATAGTCACATACTTGTTTTTCCTTGCAAACGTGCATGTGGACACAACCCATGGAGTTCTATGTATAATAGATCACCCGACAGTGGAAAGAAGTGTTAATGCCTCAAGAATCACCACACACCTCATACCAGAACCTTCAATGTCAGTTGCGGACCAATTCACTTTTGATTTTCCACATCCAACACAGGTCAACAATGTTGGACAATTAGTGTCCACTAATGACTCAAAACTGTTTATGTCATACATGGTGTCCTGTGGAACCCCAACCCTAGCCCCATTCCCACAGATGCAACTTGTCTCTATGTGGTCTCTTCACAATCATGGTCACATTTTGAGACATTAGAGAGACCACCCTGCAGATTCCTTCTCACAAGTATACAGGAAACAATGGCCCTGTGGTATGCAACCAGTGAGACACAAGGTGGTGTACATTACACATGGGTAGCACTCACCATTGGGCATAGTTAATCACAAATCCGCAGGTGGTAGACGTGTGCAGTGTGTCATGGGTTGAGGGTAGAGATGGACTGATCAGGCAGTGAGGCAGATGTACTTCAAAACAAAATAATGTTTATTCTTCACAGTAGAACAATAATAGGCAAAAGAAACAAACTTAGGTGACAGACTAAAAGGAGGCTAATAAAAATCCAGGCTATATATATACACATCAACTAGAAAATACTAGTTGAGTGTTCTACAGCTATCTCAGCAGTCTCTAACGGTTTGCAATCTCATCTGACCAGCTCTGCTTTGAGCTCCCATTATATAGGGCTTTGTGACCATGTGATGGGCTAGCTCAACCCATCTGTACACATTTTACTTTTAAAGTCATAATTTACAGTATACTTTTCAACAAACAAGACATTATACACATTCTTTCATCCTAATGTATGTTTTAAGGCCGTCAAATCACAATAACAGTTTTGAGCACCAAACAAGTTCTTTGTACTGTTACCCTAAGCACCGCCCCAGGCCACTTCCTGTATAAATATAGCAGGGAACAGGCTGGCGTGCTCTATAGAGAGATGGAGCTGCATCTTCAGGCAGGGCTACACTCTGAGAAACAGCACTAACAGGTAAACTTTTGCTTTTTAATTCTCTGTTTCCACATTTTAGCTCAGAAGTGTGCCTTAATGCTTATGTATACTGTTTCTTGCTTATTTTGCTGCTTTTAAGGAGCTGTGCTCCAAACACTGTTTTTAAAGGAGAAACATGGTGCTCCTAACTGCCACTTTGCACAGAAGGAAAATAGCTTGAGAAGCTGCACAGCTGAGGAAAGGATAACAACCAACTTCAGGCTCCATGCAGTGGGGTCTCTTCAAATTTAGAGCACAGGCTGCTTGCTAGTGCAGCAAAAGGGCTTTGTCTAGCCGTTGCATTATTTTAGAGGTAACTCAAGCCATTGTTTCACTGCTTCCAGGCTTTTAGGGTACCTGGGGAAACATACAGGCTGCAAGCAGCAGTATCTTGCTTCTCCTGGACTAGGCCTTCATTTGGAACTGCAGTAACAATATGGATTTCTTCCATTTATACTGTTTAATAGCCATGGCATACATCAATGCATTTCAGGGCAAGCTTTTCAGAGGGATTTTGAAATGGGAGTTGGGACAGTAACTCCATGCTATGCATTTGCTTGCTGGCTAACTTTAACAGTGGCAAAACCCAGGGATGTGAACATAGAACATATAGAGACAAACAACAAAGTGGGTGGCCAGCCCAACAAACAAAACATTTAACACAGTACAACATAACAACACAGGACACTCACAACCCAGGTATACTGTCTTTACATTCTTAGCATACTGCATTCAGGAAAAAAAGGGGGGTACACCCTTTCACATTCTCCTCCCCACTCAAGACAAAACTTGTGAGGTTTTTAATCCTAGCATGGTTTTGTTCATTTACACTCAGTACATCCCTATACTAGGTGCATTCTTATTAAATACATTCTTAAGTCTTACTACATACATTTTTACTTGGTACACCTGATATCAGATCTCTCACAGGGAGAGATGGAGCCATAGTCCACCCTCACCAGGGCTCCACCTCAGGGATCCTATTACAAAACATCATCAAGTGGAAAGAGTTTCCTCTTTCCTGCATACTAGTTAATTTTCCCCGAGGTCTGATAACAGGTGTTCATTTTTATTTTCACTTGTTCCATGTCTGGACATACAGTCCACATTACAGTGTGCAGTACCTTTCCTATGCTTGATGGGAAACCTGTAAGGTTGTAGGGAAAGGTACCATCTCATTATGCAGGGGTTCCTGTCCTTCATGACATGGAGCCAGCATAATGGATTGTGGGCCATCCACAATTCAAATTCAACACCCCATAAATAAAAATGGAGTGCTTTTAGGCCCACCTGACAGCTAGGCACTCCTTTTCAATTGTTGAATACCTTGTTTCTCATTCATGAAGTTTTCTGCTTATATAAACAGTAGGTTGCTCTTCTCCATCTATTATCTGGGCAAGTATAGCACCTATGCCATGGTTGGAAGCATCTGTCTGAACAATGAAAGGTTGGGTACTGCCAGACTTTTACAGCATTGTTAGAGCTTGGTTTCAGTTATTTAGAGCTATTTAGAGCTATTTATTTTATAACTAAGTTAAGTTTGCACCTTGTTGCTGCTTATGCCACTTGAGTGAGACTCTTGCCTGGGGTCCTTGTGCAGGTGAAGATAGAATGATTTGCTTCTTGTTCATAGCCCTGCGGTGCTTGTACACTGTTTGGTCTCCTGTGACTGTGGTTGTTCACTTTGCGGTTGCTGGAGACCTGGAGACTGAGCCTGAAGTGGATTTTTGTAGAGTCTTGGATCTGGACTTGGGGAGACCAGCGGCATTTGTCTAGTGGGGGTGACCGACTGCTGTTGGCTGTTTGAGGTAAGGATTTTCTCTGATGGTCAGTTTCTCTTGCGAGATTCCACAAGGTACCATTGGCATTCCGACTTTGGTGAGCTTATTTCTTTTCCTCATGGATGCCATGCTGCTTTGATTTATTGGAGCCTTGCCATTTTGTAGAGTGGAGCCTGATTTGGGCATTTGGTGTGCCTTTCTCTGCTCGTTTTCTGGGGGGCGCCTGTTTGCACATTGGGGCCATGGCGAGAGGTGCCGATGCACATCTAGTGAAGAGTGGATGTGTTATCGGAACCTCTAGGTTTTCGAGGGGGGGTCTTCTTTTAAGCGGTCTCCGGGCCGTGGGCCCATAGTTGCGGCTCCTTAGTGCGTGGCAATTTGCCTCCTGGGGCAAGCAGTGGAAGGACTTCTCCTCTGTTCCTACAATCTTCCAGCCTTTTCTGCTTTCACTGCTGTAAGTAAAAACTGTTCAAACAAGGATTCTTTCAAGCTGAATCCAGGATTTCCCTGTCAAAGAACTTACTGGGAACCCATCTGCTGTATTAAAACTAATTTTCTACTTCAGAGGCAGTGAGAGAGCCTCTGTGGTTTTAATTATTGATTGAAAGTTCTTTCCTAATTGGCAGTGAGAGTGCCACTTTGGGATATTCATGTATGGATTAGGTGAGAGCTAATCCTGTGCAAACTCTGAAGGACCTTCTGGGACATTAATGGGACACTAATGTATACATGATAACATTACAATAGTTTTTGGACATTAATATGTTACCTTAGAATCTGTCCTCATTTTAACTTTTTGGGTTCTGGGGATTTTTGGGTGGGTTGGGATTGTTTTTCTCCAGATATTGTATTAATTATTTGGAGTGAGCTGATTTTAGTTAGTAATCTTATAGTGACAGCATGTGTTGGGATCGAGCCTCTTTGGACAGGTGTTATTCCCCCTCTAGGCTGAGGGACCTGCGCCCCTTCGACAGCCCCCTGTTGCAACCCGAGGTATATAGACGCTGTCGTGCCTTGGGGATTGCATGGTGGGGGGGTGGTTCTTCGGCTGGGGGGAGCCAAGTGGGCGGATAAGGGTGGTGAGGTCAGGGCGACGTCCTGGGGCAAAATGGGTCCAGGACAGAGGTGTGCGTTGCCTGGTTCCCATACGCAGGGGCTCCACGGATAGTGGGCAAGTGGTCCGCTCCTCCAAGGCCTCTTATCCAACCCGGGCGGTGTTATGCAATGCCAGGTCTATAAAGAACAAGACAGTAATTATTGCTGATCTTGCTGAGTCATCTGACTTGGTTTGCATCACTGAGACCAGACTGGATGAAAATGCTAGTCCCATATTGGAGTCAGCTATTCCAGCCGGGTACTGAGTGATACACCGACCGAGATTGGATCGGGGTGGGGTCCCCATTTGTTTTAAATTGGAATTGGTCCTTGTGGAGGTGCAGTGGTGACCCCCAGATCCTTCGAGTGTATCATGGGAGCAGGTGTGGGCAGCAGACTTCTACTTATCTATCGTCCACCCAGTGACAAGAACGTTTTTCTGTAGGAAGTTGCAGACTTCATTGTTGACCTAGTGTCGGAGCCCTCCAGGTGGTTGGTCTTGGGGGACTTCAGTGCCTGGGTCGACGATGAACTCTCACATTTTGGTCAAAACTTCCTCCAGTTGATGACTTCATTGGGCTTTACACAGATTGTTACCACTGCTACCCATATTCAGGGTCAGTCTTTGGATCTGGTGTTCACTCTGGGGATGGAGATCACAGAACTGGTGGTGGAACCAGTTGGTTGGTCTGACCATCACTCCATAAGGTTCAATTTCATGGTCCCACCATGAAACCAACCCCTTTGGAGATGGTCCAGTACCGCCCTTTGAGGGGAGTCACTCCTGAGGGTCTGATGGTGGTGCTGGACCTATTGAGCTGGCCTATGAAGTGCATGAAACCAGATGCCTTAGTAGTGCACTATAATAATATGGTGCTGAGGGCTCTGGATTCCATAGCTCCTGCCAGTGTTCGCCCTCTCTCCCTTCGCCCTCAGTCCTCTTGGTTTGAAAGGACATTGAGGGAGCTGAGGAGAGTGGGGTGAAGGCTGGAACACTGATGGTGGAAATCTGGCCTGGAAGGTGACAGACTGATGGTCCATTATGTTGACTATCAATCAGAAATCTCCCATAAGAAGGCAGAGTTCCTGTCCAGGGAGATAGCTGCATCAAGAAATCGACTGGCTCAGCTCTTCCGGACCGTGGACAGACTGTGCAATCCAGCCTGCCTGCGGGGTCAGAGAACTTTTTCACAAATAAAGTGTGAAGAGTCTGCTTGGTTTTTTGATAAGGTGTCATCGATTAGGTCAGAGATTCGCAGTATGCATTCAAATGAGCATGGCAGTGATCGATGTGAGGTTACGGGCCCTCAGTTTATCTGGATGGACTTTAACCAGCCAGCGATCATGGATATCATGAAGATTGTCCAGGGCTTGCAACCAACTTGCTGTAGTTTGGATCCTGGTCCTACACACACCTCCTTGTGGGGTGTATGGATGTGATCGGACCAGTCCTTGCTGAGATAGTCTGGTGCTCTTTGGACCAAGGGGTGTTTCCGGAGTCTTTAAAAGAGGCTATCGTAACACCCCTTTTGAAGAAATCTTCCCTTGACCCAGATTGTCTCGCTAACTATAGATCAATCTCTAACCTGCCCTTTTTGGGCAAGGGTATTGAGAAAGTAGTCGCGTTGCCGCTCAAGGACTTTCCTACCACCCGTGATGTCTATGATCCACTCCAGTCCAGTTTCAGGAAGAGGCATAGTACCGAGACGGCATTGGTTCGGGTACTGTATGATCTCCTAATAGCGAGAGATCATAGGAGTCGTTCGATCTTTGTTCTCCTTGATCTCTCTGCAGCATTCGACACTGTGGACCAAGGAATGTTGCTAGAACACCTGCGGCTGCTCTGTAGACTGTCGGGAACAGTTCTCAGATGGTTCCATTCTTTCCTCATGGGCAGAACCTAGAGGGTAGTATCAGGAATCTTTTCCTCTGCTCCCTTTGCTCTGCCCTGTGGGGTACCACAGGGTTCTGTGCTTTCCCCCATGTTGTTCACGGTGTATATGCTGCCATTGGGAGACATTATAAAGGCATTATGGGCTGAGTTTTCACCGCTATGCAGATAATACTCAGCTCTATATGTCCTTTGTACCCGAACAGAATGAAGCTTTAATGGTCTTTTAACAACTGCCTCACTGAGATTCAGGACTGGATGAGTGCTAACTGGTTAAGACTTAATCCGGACAACACTGAGGTGCTGGCAGTGGATCTGGGTCACCATGCAGAGAAGTTGACTCCTGGGTTCTCCTCTGGCCTTATGTTAGGGGGTACCCAGTTGAGACCTTCTGAACAGGTGCGGAATCTGGGTGTAATTCTTGACAGTGAACTGACGCTGAAAGCACAGGTGTCAGCCATTGTCAAGTCTTCCTTTTACCATCTGAGGAATATAGCCCAGATAAAACACCTTGTTCCACATGATGACCTTCCGATACTGGTTCACGCCTTTGTTTCTTCACGTCTTGACTACTGTAATGCTCTATATCTAGAGTTGCTGGGGGTGGATCTCCATTGCCTGCAGCTGGTGCAGAATGATGCGGCCAGGTTGTTGACTGGGCTGCCAAGAACTTGCCACATCACACCTGTGCTGCGTGAACTGAACTGGCTGCCGGTGCAGTGGAGAATCACTGTCAAGGTCACTTTGCTGACCTATAAGACCCTACACAGTCAGGAACAGGGCTACTTGCAAGATCTCCTTTGACCCTACCGCCATCTCCGCCCACTCCGCTCCACCAACGAGGGATTGCTAGAGATTCCCAAGGGTTCGCCTTCAGTCATCTGGGGCCAGAACTTTTTCTTTTGTGGCCCCAACCCTGTGGAATTCTCTACCTCGTCGGATTCGAGAGTGCCTGTCCACAGAGCCATTCAAAGCATCCTTGAAGAGTTATTTATTTGAACAAACCTTTGAATAGGTCACCTTGTTGCCTTTTAACTGTTGTTATATTTATATTTACTGTGATTATTATTATTTTGTTATCTACTTGCACGTTGATGTTTGAAAAGCGCATTATAAATAAAATTTGATATGATTTTGTGTAAAATCAGGAGTGCGTAGAACTGGGGATGAGCACAACCCAGCTTTGAGGTTTCAGAAAGCTTCCTCACATTCTGGGGATCAAACAATTTTGTCAGGTCTGTTCTTTTTCATAAGGCCAGTTAAAGAGGCTGCTACCGTGGCAAAGTTGGGTTGGAAACGATGGTAATAGCTAGCCAGACCCAAGAACAAACACACATCTTTTTTCGTTTTTGGTCTGGGGCTACTGGCCACAGCATTCACCTTTCCTATATCCGGCCTTAACAAACATTTACTTGTTTGAAAACCTAGGTATCTTGTTTCCTCCATAGCCAACGAGCATTTAGATGGGTTGATCGTAAGACCAGCATCTTTGATGGCAGTTAACAATTCCATAAGGTGATGCATGTGGTCTTTCCATGTGGCACTAAAAATTACCACATTGTCAAGGTACGCTACGCTGTATTTGGCATGGGGAGTCAAGATATGGTCCATGACCCTCTGAAAAGTTGTGGGCGAACCGTGAAGTCCAAATGGCATCACGGTAAACTGGAAGAGGTCTAGTGGTGTACTAAACGCTGTCTTCTCATGGGCATCTGGATCTAGAGGAATTTGCCAGTACCCCTTTGTTAAATCCAGGGTACTGATGTACCGGGCATTTCCTAAGTGATCCAAGATGTCATCAATTCTAGGCATCGGGTAACTGTCAAAGGTAGAGACAGTGTTCAGATGCCCAAAATCCAAACAGATCCTTACACATCCTTCCTTCTTTCCTACTACAACTATTAGGAAACTCCACTCATTATGGGAAGGTTCAATAATGCCTAATGCTTGCATTTTCTGAATCTTCCTGATGACAGCCTTTCTAATTCTTTCAGGGAATCTGTAGGGCCTTTGTCTAATGGGTTGTTCCTGATTCACAATAATATGATGCTCTGCATCCTTTGCCCTTCCTGGTATTCCAGTAAAAGTGCTTTTTTTTTTAATCACAACCTTGTTCAGCCCCCTGCTGTGGTGTCTACTGGCGGAGGCATCAAGCCACCAGCCCTGCCTGCGGGGAGAGCAGCAGACTCACTCGCATGGGGGCGGAGTCCGGCACAGCCATGGCCAATCCACTGGAGGGCTCCCCATCCCTTGCCAGCTGGACTGGTGACACACACCCCCAGCGCAATTCCACGGCAATCCTCCCCACACTGCAGGGCACGGCCATCAAGCTGCTCAGTCGCACCCAGCTCTTTTTCCCCCTTTTCTGCCCAATGGGAGCACAGACATGCAAGGACTTCCATGCACAATGTGCAGACATCTGCCATGCTCCCTCCCCTAGACATGAGTGCATCTGCAGTGCCACCAGGCATCCTTAGGGACAGCTAGAGCATGACGTCCAACTCTGTTCCCCAGGACAAGGAGAGCTGTCATTGGATGCTCGATCCTAGTCCTCCCCTGCTGACCCCGATGACCCAGGCTTGTTCCCAAACCCGGGTCACCGGCATGGAGCGAGGTGTGGCGTCCAGCACCTCAACACTCTGTGTCACCGGGCCGGCCCAGTAAAATTTATTTTTAAAGTGTTTAACACATTCTGGAGCTCATCATATCGGTTTGGCGTCAACTCAGAGTTGATCTTTACATCTGAGAGCTCCCCCACACCTTCCAGACATTGGTATGCTATATTAAGTTCTCTGTCTGGAGGTTCTGGATATACATAACTGCATAGGGGGGATGCCCGCTCCACCCAGAGCTTTAATAAATTGGCATGGTAGATGCATTTATGATGTTTCTTTGCTGGAGTGCTGGAGTGGTTACCTCATATGTCACTGAACCCACACGTCTAGAGATTACATAAGGGCCCTGCCATTTCATATACAACTTATTTTCAGAGGCTGTCAAGAGTAACAATACTTTATCTCCCTCTGAAAATTCTTTAAACCTGGTACCCTTATCGTAATGCTCTTTTTGTATGACCCGCTGGTCCTGATTGATTTTGTGTGCTTTCTGGACATATTTGGCTACCCGGATCTGCAACTGATGCCAATAATCTACTGGGCTGATCCCTTTCTCTGCTGTACCTTCTTCCCACTCCTCTTTGATTACATCCAGAGGACCTCTAGGCAGGGACACTGGTTTACCGGGATTGAGAAAGGGCATATTCCATTTTGCACATTGTAAAAAACGGTATTGTCACCAGTGTCTGCTAAGCCAAAATCCGGTTTTACCGGTGTTTGGTTTTGTGTACTTTATTTAACAATTTTTAACTCTACTAACATGCATTTTAGCAATTTTGACCTCCACTACTACACATCCTTCCATCCTAGTACCAATTTAAAGTTATTTTAGGTACAAGATGTGATGGCAGCAGCAACACTACAGCCCCTGTCCCTAAGGTGTGATGGAAGCAGCACTACGGCCCCCATCCCTCTGGTGTGACAGAAGCAGCAGCACTATGGCCCCATTCCTAGGGTGTGATGGCAGCAGTACTACAGTCATCATTCCTCATGTGTGATGGCAGTATCAGCACTATGGCCCTATCCTCAGGTGGGACGGCAGCAGCCTACATTCCCCATCCACCAGTGATGATGGTAGAAATACTATCGTTTCCCACCCTTCTCGTGTGATGGCAGTAGCAACAATGCAGTACACATCCCTCTGGGGTGATGGCAGTTGTGACAGCACTATGATCCCCTTTCAACACTCACACCCTCACATGCATTTAAGTTACAAATGACTTGATCTCTTTGCTTGTTAGAACTCAGATGTGAATTAATCTGAACCATCACCGCTAAGGAGGACTACCTCTGTTTTTTCCTATCTATAATTTAACTGCCTGAATTGGATATCTGCCTTTGACACCGCTGACCAGGGTTAGGGAACAGTTGGGTGTTGGAGGGCCAGCTGGTGGGTGAAGGCTTGAGTGTCCAACAACCACTCCCCTTCTCCTGAGAGGGAGGGTGGGTTCATGGCTCAGCATTTGCTGGCCCATGGTGGAGGTCAGAGGCATGACAACACGTCAGTCCTCACAGTGGGAGGAGTGTGACGGATGTCAGCTTGTGCCTTGGCATCATGTAGCCTGTCAAGCTCCCAAGAAAATGGGAAAACACCCGCTGGCCAACTGAAGGATGGTTGCTGGTCCCGCCATACACCAGAAGTCCCAGACATGTGTCCGTTCTGACTCCCGACATACCCAGGATACACAGGAAGCTCTTTGGGGCAATTCTCCTCCCCAGTAGCCTCCCACAGGGGTAGGGGCCCACTCAATGAAGGGTCACTTTGGGTTACCTGGTAGCACTGCAGTAAGGGTCAGTGGATAGTGGTCGGGACTCAGCAGTGGTGGTAGGGGGCCTTGGCAGGCCTGAAGGAGTGGATGGCTAGGGGGTAGGTGGAGCAAAACAAAAACTGCTTGAATTTGCTTCTTTGAAATAAAGTGTTTTCACCTAAAAAATCCACAAGTGATTAGTGGAGGACCTTCAAATGGATTCATGCATCTCCCAGACATGTGGATGCTTTTTTTTTCTACTTGGTGTCCATTAAAAGGGTGTTTCCCAGTTTTCATGTCTTTGTTCAGATGTGAATTGAGCACTACTCTGCCCACCAGCGTCATACAGCCCCTATGTCATTGAATGTGCTTTCAAAATCCACTGGCCAAACATAAATACTCTTAAATAATTAACATTTGCTTTTTGTTGAAGCAGTCTATCAGAAAACATTTTGTTGTCACAGAGAGAGAACCAGCAGGTGGAAGAAAAGGTGCAAATGATCCAATTCACCTAAATGGGGTGCTAACTGTGAAGTCTTTTGATAAGTAGTAAAGCAATTTCTTCTTTGAGAACATACTTTCATTCAGACTAGTTTTCATTCAAACAACTGAGGATTTTGGATGGCCCTACTGATTATAAACTTGAATAAGTTAGTTGGTAACAGTGATCCTGTGTTTAACAATGTACAACCTAGATGCTTATATGCAAAGAATACAATAAAAACCTGACTAAAATCTAAAAACAAGCTTACAAAACCTATCTGAATAGTTATCTTTACCTATACAAAATCATTGCAGCCCAAGTAAAACTCAAGTAAATTACATGGTACCCTGACTACTACTCTATGATGTAGTAAACATATATTGGTATTTTTTGTTATAGTCTTTGTAAAGCAGGTAAGGCCCACTAGGCAGAACTGTCTGTTTTAAGGAGTGACCTAGAAGCACTTGGGAGGTTAAGTGACTTGCTTGGATACAAGTGGAGGTTGTGGTACTCAAACCCAAGTCTGATTGATGTACCCAGTTCAATCATCATTTGTTACTCTAACCACTAAACATGGGTGGTTAAACTGAATGGCTGATTACACAAAGCAGTGTGGGTGATTTCCTTACTGTTTCTATCGCAGCAAAGCAGAAAGAATGCAAAGCACAGCAGCATTCATTTTAAGATGCTGAATCTGGTCAGCCCACTGGCACCGCGGTAGCACTACTGCTTGCAATGCCAGTGACCCATGGTCAGAAGTGAACTCGGGTTGCTGGAGGTCTGGTCAGGGAGTAGGATCGAGCACCTGGGGGACTGCTCTCCTCCTCTGGGGAGGGTGGGCTGCAGGTCCTGTTTCTTTACTACCACCAGTGTGACCATGGGTGGTGGTGCAATGGTGCTGCAGAGTGATCAGGAGGGGAGGACGCTAGCTAGGATCTGGAGCAGTGGCATGTCTGTATGTGACCTACCTCCTTGGATCTCTAGTGCCGGTGACCTCAGGGACAGAGACCAGAAAACCAGGAACAATCACCTCACATTGGCCATTGGCAGAAGGGACCCAGGTGCTCCACACTTCATAACCAGGCTCCATGAGGGACCCACTGGGCTACCCAACACACACTAAGGGAGTGTGGAGGGGTGACCTAGGGTCCCCCTCCCTTCCCACCTGGGGGGGTACAACCCAGGCAGGATAGGGGCAGGCCCACAGGAGCTCCTGAGCATTACCTGGGGGTGAAGCTAGGGGATACCAATGCTGTGAGAAGGGGACATAGAAAGAGAAAATAAAAAAAATTTTAAAAGATACTGAAATCTTAGAGATTCTTTGCAATGACATGCAATTTCCGTGAGGCACCGGTACAAGAATTCAAAATCCGCAAACCAAGCAGGATTCCGTGATTGTTACCGGTGTTACCGGTAAAAATGGAAAACCAGGGTCCCTGCCTCTAGGGTTTCTCCCAAACAGTAATTCAAAGGGAGGTCTCTCCCCGGGCTGAAGTGTCACCCAGACTCCAGGAGGATTTTAATGCAATCCAGCTCTGGTTCTGCTCTAACCAGCTATTTCTCAACCCAGGGAAAACTGTCTCACTCACCTTCTGGACCAGTCAAAGGCTGTCCTGGGTCCTCACATCCCCTACCTTCCACACTTTAGATGGGACTCCCTTGGAGACCTGCACCGTAATCAGATACCTCAGGGTCTGGCTTGACCAACACCTCGACTTCTCAGCCCACATTGACGCTATCCACAAAAAACTTTACCCGAAACTGGGAGCCCTCTATCGAAACAGAGGTTGTAGTCCCCTGACAACCTGCAAAGAAATTGTTCAGAAAATGATCCTCCCGCTATTTGACTATGGGGATGTAGTCTACAGCATGGCCCCCAAGTCTGCCCTGGCCAGACTGGACCCTCTCTTCCATTCATTCTGCCATTTTGCCCTGGACTGCTTGCCCACTACTCACCACTGTAACCCCTACAAATCCTTAGACCTACCCTGATTACAGGATCGGAGAATGGTGCACTGTGCCAGGTTAACAGCAAAATACTGGACCCAGGCCCTTCCCTCGTACCTTGCAACTACCCTAGCTTCCCAAACTCCTTCAACTTATGCACTCCGTAACACTGACTCCAGGCTCCTCTCCCTTCCATGCATGTCCTGTGCCAAAGGTCAGCATGCTTTCAAGTATCGAATGCCTTACGTATGGAATTCCCTCCCTGCCGAACTTACACACTCCACCTCCTCTCAGCAATTAAACCCACTACTTAAACAGCATTTCACCACCACCTGCATGTGCAGCTAGCCCCATAGGCAGCCAAATCACCTGTTCATCTGTAGACTTGCTTATATGTCTGGCTTACCGTTAGAAATCCTCTAATGCGGCTGCACTTAGCCTCACTATGAGCTCCATCCGACTAGCAGTTTTAGACTCTTCTCTCCTGCCAAGAGGCAGGTGTATCTTGTATAATGTGTTGTCTCTCATCCATGCTCTGTACCTATCATGAAATGTTTGCTAATTACTGCTTATCCAACTTCCCTCTCCCCCAGGATGCATCTGGAATCGAGCACTGCATCACTCAGTATGCCCTCCTGGTTAAACTTTTAAATAAATAAATAAATATATAGTGAGAAGCCGGTAGAAGCCTGTGGTACTTCTCGATAAGCAAACATTAGATAGGGTAGGTATACATCCCATTTAGAACCTTCTTCCTGTACACATTTCTGAAGCAATTCCTTCATTCTTTGGTTGAAATGCTCAACCAGGCCGTCGGTTTGAAAATGGTAAGGTGTCGTGTAAATGGCTTCAATACCGAGGACCTGATACAAACGTTTCAACAAGCTGGCACAAAAGTTGCTCCCTCTATCTGCAAGGATTTCTCTAAGGATACCCATTCTACTGAATATCTTACCAAGTTCTTCAGCAATCCTAGGAGCTGTAACAGTTCTAAGGGGGACAGCTTCAGGGTATTTAGTTGCATTATCACAGACTACAAGAATAAAATGGTTACCTTTAGCACTTTTTGGTAAAGGTCCAACATCTATTGCCATTCTCTCAAATGTCGTTGTGAACAGAGGCATAGACTGAAGGGGTACCTTGTCATTGCATCCGATTTTGGCTACACACTGGCATTCACTACAGCATCTACAATATTCGGACACTTCATCATGAATGCCAGGCCAAAAAAATCTACGGAGCAAGAGACTCAAGGTACAGTCCCTCCCCAAATGTCCCACCATGGGAATATCATGAGCCATTTCCGGTAACTTTGGTCTATACGGTTTAGGCACCAACAACTGATCCACCCTTTCCCCTGTTCGGGGGTTAACCCGTACTCTATATAACAAATCATTCTTTATCTGAAATTCAGCTTGTGCTGAGTCAGTAGAAACTCCAACCTGTGAAAAGAAAGGTATTAAGGTTACATCTGCCTGTAACTCTTTAAACTTCCTAGACCCACTTTCTTTCACAAGTTCTACATCATCTAACACTTTAACATCAGCTTTAATGTCTTTAGTATCAGATTTAATGTCTCTAGCATTAGACTGAGTCCATAAATGATTTTCTTTTCTCTTCTGGGCTCTGGACTTCTCTTTTCCAGGGGCCCCATAAATGTCCTGCTCAAAAGGGTATAACAGTTCTAATGTCCTTTCTTTCTTTGCTTGTGCCTGAGTAACAGCACACAAACTGTCTGATAACAACTGTTCAAGCTGTGGATGATCATGACCAGTGATGATGGAAACAGGCAAGTGTGGTACTACCCTGACTTTCATGGTTTGAGAGTGTCCATTAATTTGTAACACACTATCCAGTAAAGGGTAGTGACGAGTGTCACCATGAATACAGGTTACTCGTGTACAAAGGCCTCTTGGTTCAGGTTTCGTATCTAGTACATCAGCTTGAACAAGAGTTTGTCTACTCCCAGAGTCAAGTAGGCCACTCACCAGTTTTTCCCCAATTTGTACTGGAACTAAATATTGTCTCCAACTGGCAAGAGCAAGTGGTGCTTGTTCAATTTTCTTTTTCGAACAAAAGCGTGCAATGTGCCCCTTGCCACCACAGTCTCGACATATTATATCAGGGTTATAGCCCTTCTGTCTGTTACTGTTAGTGCAATTCCCTTGATTAATGTTATTGTGCCCAGAAGTAACAGAAGGGGTTCTTACCGGAGATTGTTGAGGTCCTTTCTGATGGCGTGGTCTCACAGTAATGTAGTCTTCTGCCAACTGTATGGCCACATCAGAGGACTCTGGTCGATGTTCTTTGACCCAGATCTGGACGTCTCGAGGCAGTATTCTAATGAACTGTGTTAAGATGATAGACTCCAAGATTTGGTCTACAGTTCTTGTGGCTGGTTGGAGCCATTTTATGCAGAGGTCTCTCAGCTGTATATAGGCATCTTGAGGCAAGTCTGTTATATGAAACTTTTATGTCCTAAATCTCTGGCAGTATGTTTCAGTGCTGATATTGTATCATTTTAAAACAGCTGCCTTCACAACATAATAGTTATTAGACTGGGTTACCTCTACGTGACTCTATGCAAGTTGCGCCTTCCCAGTTAGATAGGGTGCCAAATGTACCACCCACTGATCTCTTGGCCAGGAACATGCTGCTGCAACCCACTCAAATGTCATCAGGTACACTTCAATATCATCAGTCTTGGATAGCTTCACCATCTTAGTGTTCTTTTGGCTGCCTTCAGGAGGTGCTAGAGGTCTAGCTGTGCCCATAGTTTGCACAGCTCAGAGCAGATCTACCCACCGAGCATCCATGTCAACTTGTCTCAGACATAACCATCACAACAGCTCACTGGATTCCACAGGTAGCTCATCTCCAGAACCATTTCTTAGCTTAAAGAACTGCTGTTCTCGTTTCTGTTTATGAAGCTGGATTCCTTCCTCTTCCTACCTCCTGCTCATCTCATCAGGATTCAGCGGATTGTTTTTATAACTCTTCATTCTCCTGGATATGTTCAGCATCCCTTTTCTCTGTAATACCACCGGGTCAAGGCCAGGAACCAAGGGTATATGGAATTCCTCTGCCTTCTGACGAGTAACGACTCCAGGTACTGGGACACCTTCACTCTGCTGCATTCAGTCCACACCCCTCCAGTCTCAGTCCCACCACTGCCACCATATGTCATGGGTTGTAGGTAAAGATGGACTGATCAGGCAGTGAGGCAGATGAAGTTCAAAACAAAATAATGTTTATTCTTCACAGTAGAACAATAAAAGAAACAAACTTAAGTGACAGTTCAGTGGCTCAGTAGGTAGCACACTCACCTCTGAGGCCGGGAGATCAGAGCGCTGTGGGTTCAGTTCCCACATCTGGCACTTGGGTTAATATCCCAGTACTGACACTGTAATGCAGCATGAGAGGGGTGCTGCATTTCTGAGGTGCCGTCTTTTGGATGAGACGTTAAACCGAGGTCCCATCTGCCTGGATTGGTGGTAGTTCAGGTGGATGTTAAAGATCCCGTGGCACTAATCGAAAAGAGTAGGGGAATTTCCCCAGTGTCCTGGCCAAATTTCCTTCATTCACTAAAAATACCACCAACAGCTTAATCTGGTTCAAGGTCAGTTGGCATTCATCTGTATCCCCCTCCCCCGGGTCGTGCCTGAAAATAGGCAGGATTTGTCTAGTGCACTTACCCGGTCAACAAAAGCTAAAATAAAAAAAAAAATAAAAATAGTAAAAGGAGGCAAATCAAAATCCAGGCTATATACATACATCAACTAGATAATGCTAGTTGAGCTCTCTGCATCTATCTCAGCAGTCTCCAACTGTCTGCAATCTCATCTGACTAGCTCTGCTTTGAACTCTCATTATATAGGGCTTTGTGACCATGTGATGGGCTAGCTCCACCCATCTGTACACATTTTACCTTTAAAGTCTTTATTTACAATATATTTTTCAACAAACAAGACATTATACACATTCTTTCATCCTAATGTACATTTTAAGGTACTCAAAGCACAATAACAGTTTTGAGCACCAAATCAATTATTTGTACTGTTACCCTAAGCACCTCCTCAGGGCACTTCCTGTATAAATATGGCAGGGAACAGGCTGGCCTGCTCTATAGAGAGATGAAGCTGGGAGAGGCTGCATCTTCAGGCAGGGTTACACTCTGAGAAACAGCATTAACAGGCAAACTTTTGCTTTTTAATTCCCGGTTTCCACATTTTAGCTCAGAAGTGTGCCGTAATGCTTATGTATACTGTTTTTTGCTTCTTTTGCTGCTTTTAAGGAGTTGTGCTCTAAACACTTTTTAAAGGAGGAAAATGGTGCTCCTAACTACCACTTTGCACCCAAGAAGATTAGCTTGAGAAGCTACACTGCTGAGGAAAGGATAACAACAAATCTCAGGCTCCAGGCAGTGGCGTATCTTCAATTTAGAGCCCAGGTTGCTTGTTAGTGCAGCAAAAAGGCTTTGTCTAGTGTTGCATTATTTTAGAGGTAACTCAAGCCATTGTTTCAATGCTTCCAGGCTTTAAGGGTACCTGGGGAAACATACAGGCTGCAAGAAGCAGTATTTTGCTTCTCCTGGACTAGGCCTTCAATTGAAATTGCAGTAACAATATGTATTTCTTTCATTTATACTATTTTACAGCCATGGCACATATCAATGCTTTTCAGGGCAAGCTTTTCAGAGGCATTTTTAAATGGGAGTTGGGACAGTAACTCCATTCTATGCCTTTGCTTGCTGGCTAACTTTAACAGTGGCAAAACCCAGGGATGTGCACATAGAACATATAGAGACAAACAAACAAAGTGGGTGGCCAGCCCAACAAATAAAACATTTAACACAGTACAACACAACAACACAGGACACTCACAACCCAGGTATGCTATCTTTACATTCTTAGCATACTGCATTCAGAAAAACAGGGAGGTACACCCTTTCACACAGTGCACACCCCATCGTGTCTCACTACATATATAAAATGAGACTCTATATTTTATATGCACAAGGAGATCCGTTTGCAGGACTGTCCCTTACCAATTTCATTAGTGGGAGGCTTCTTGGGGATCAAGAAACATCTGTACAGGGCCACGCTCTTCATTTGCAAGACAGCCCCTGACCTTCTTCATGTGTCACTGCAATGACTATTGCAACAGCACAGGAAAGTCTTGCAACACCTTTTTGTATGCAAGAAAAAAAAGTCCCAACTATGAAGAGTTACAAAAAGAGGTTATTTCAGCAACTGAAATGCAATAGTATAGGGAGCCCTAATTTTTGTTGTCAAACTAAAATCCATTTCATATGAAGAATAAGGCACTGCAGAGTTTGGATGGGGGGAGGTAATTACATTTTTAGATATTAAGCAGTGATGAGGAAATGACTTGAGGGACACAATACCAGCTAGGAAGTAATGGGGCTGCTCCTTACTGTGCTACTAGAGAACTGTGCTTTCAGCCTATCAGCCTTGAAACCAAGGGTTCAATACTTCATATAGGGAAGCAGTTTGCCACTTAAAGCAGCAGTATTTGTTATTAGGAAGTCATTTCCACTATATTGTTGTTGTTTTTTTAGCAGAAATTAATTTCTGATACACCCAGTTTCCTCTTCAGTGCATTTAAAATGTTCTCAGATTTTTTTAAACAGATTTTATAGCTAATTTTGTAATTAATGACATATCATTAAAGACAGCCACCACTTGCAATTTTTTAAACATCTCTTCCATTGAGGTTACCTGTTGAATGTACATACTAGGGTCATACTGTGGCTGTATTAGGATGGTGTTACCACGTTTCAGAAGGTTATCAGCACAACGCCACACCAACATATTTAATTGTTTCTGGTGGGTATGGCACAGGAGCAGAAACATTTAAAAACTTAAAAATCCCATATCTTAATTCAAGAATGAAAGAAAATGAAAACAATGGGATGAATTGATGTTTTTATCAGAAAAAAAACATAATTGCTGAAAATAAAACTACATGGGGACTGCAAAATAAATGCCTGTGCATCCTGCCTTACACTTATGCTATAGAAACATATATGATAGAAATGACACAAGTCCCTCTTGTGAGATTGCCTGAGCTATTTGCAGCAAAACAAAAAAAGGGAAAAAAAAAATCTCACAATAGTAAACAGAAGGTCAGCCACTGTGTTGCAAGTACTGACTCATCCAACAGCTAATAGCGCAGAGCTGTGTCCTTTCACATTAATACATCTAAGTTTGTTTTATTGAAGATGACTTTGCAAAATATACCTTTGCAAATAGAAACATAGAATTTGACGGCAGATAAGGACGTCTTGGCCCACCTAGTCTGCCCATTTCCCTACCTAATGGATAAGCTGCAGATCCTAGTTAACCAGCAGCCTACTTCTTTCTACCCCCAACCCCTAGAATTGCCTTATGGCTGTCCCATGCATGCTTGAATTCAACCACTGTTTTTGACTCCACAACCTCCTCCGGAAGGCCGTTCCATGCATCCACAACCCTCTCTGTGAAAAATACTTCCTTACATTACCTCTGAGCTGCCATCCCATCTTCAAATTGTGCCCCTTGTTCTTGCACACCTCTTTTTTGAAAGATGCTACCCTCTTGGACTTTGTTGATTCCTTGAGGTACTTGAAAGTTTCTATCATGTCCCCCCCTTTCCTTGAGGCTATACATATTAAGTCCTTTAGTCTCTCTTCATATGTCTTCTGTTGCAGACCCTGCACCATTTTAGTTGCCCTCCTCTGGACAGTTTCCATCTTGTCTATGTCCTTGCGGAGATTGGGTCTCCAGAACTGCACATAGTACTCCAGATGGGGTCTCACAAGCTGTCTGTAGAGAGGGATAACAACTTCCTGTTTTCTACTGGTAATGCCTCTTCCTATGCATCCCAGTATCTACCCAGCCCTCCTTACTGCCCTCTCACATTGCTTGCCCACCTTCAAGTCATCTGATATGACTACCCCCAGGTCTCTTTCCATTTTTGTTGTTGTTAGTATCTCACCCCCCATTGTGTACTCTTCCCCTTGGATTTCGTTTCCCATGTGCATTACCTTGCACTTCTTAGCATTAAATCTAAGCTGCCATACATTTGACCATTCCTCTAACCTTGCCAAGTCCCTTCTCATCCTTTCCACCCCACCTTGTGCATCAACTCTGTTGCAGATCTTTGTGTCATCTGCAAAGAGACATACTTTTCCTTCCAGTCCCTCTGCAATGTTGCTTACAAAGACATTGAAGAGGACCGGTCCTAATACTGAACCCTGCGGCACCCCACTAGTAACTCCCCTTTCTTCAGAGTGGACTCCATTTACTATTACCCTCTGTGTCCTATTCTCCAGCCAATTCTTTACCCATGCTATCATCTTGGGACCTACTCCCAGGCTGGCTAACTTGTGTATTAATCTTTTGTGTGGGACTGAGTCAAATGCCTTGCTAAAGTTTAGGTAGGCCATGTCCATAGCCCCTCCCTGATCTACTACTTTGGTTACTCAGTCAAAGAAATCTATTAGATTAGTCTGGCATGACCTTCCCGCTGTGAATCCGTGCTGCCTTGGGTCCTGTGCCCCTCTGGCCTCTAGGTACTCAACAATTCTTTCCTTCAGAAGTGATTCCATCATTTTCCCTATCACTGAGGTTAAACTAACAGGTCTATAGTTTCCTGCTTCTGCCCTGCTCCCACTTTTGTAAAGGGGAATCACATCTGCCCTTCTCCAGTCCTCAGGTACCACCCCATCCTCCCATGATTTGTTAAAGAGGGTAGTCAGTGGTGTCACTAGTTCTACTCTTAGTTATTTTAAAATTCTGGGATGAATCCCATCAGGCCCCATTGCTTTGTCCACCTTCAGTTTTAAGAGTTCTTTCAGAACCCTTTCTTCTGTAAATGGGCTGGTATCAACTTCTTTATCCAGAGTGTTTCTATTGTTTGTTTTAGGTACCTCCCCCTCTTCATTTGTAAATACTGAGCAAAAATATTTGTTTAGTATCTCTGCCTTTTCACCATCGCCCTCTGCCCACACTCCCCCTTTATTAAGCCTCACTATCCCTCCATTAGTCTTCCTTCACTCCCTGATGTACCTAAAAAAGGTTTTACCCACCTTCTTAATTGAGTTGGCTATCTTTTCCTCAGTTCGGGCCTTTGCTGTCCTGACTGCCTTCCCAGCTTCCTTTTGCTTTAACTGATACAATTCTCTGTCCTGCTCCTTCTGTGATTCCTTGTACTTTCTGAATGCTTTCTTTTTCTGTTGAACCTTCACTGCCACCTCCTTTGAGAACCATAGTGGTTTCTTACATCATTTTGTTTTGTTTATTTGCTTCACACAAAGGCTTGTTACCTCTGTGATGGCAGTTTTTATTATTCCCCATTGTTCTTCCACCCCTCCTTCCTGCCCATTTGCTAGTGCATTTCTTAGGCACTCACCCATTTTGGCAAAGTCAGCCCTCCTGAAGTCCAGTACTTTTGCCTTTGTATGGCTTGACTCTATTGCTGTGTTTATTGTGAACCATGCTATTCGATGGTCGCTAGTTCCCAGATGGCTACCCACTTCTACATCTGTGATCCTCTCTCCATCTCTATTTGAGAGGACCAGGTCTAAGATTGCTCCCTCTTGAGTGGGTTCCAATACCAGTTGTCTAAGGCATGCCCCCCTGTAGGGCATCTAGAATAACCCCACTCTTAGAAGTGGCTGCTACAACTGCACTCCAGTTAACACATGGCATATTCAGATCACCCATCAGCAATATCTCCCCTTTATCTGCCATTCTAAGTATACTTTCTATCATTTCCTTGTCCATTTCCTCCCCTGGGGGGGTCTGTATACAACCCCTGTGCGGATTGTGGTGCCATTGCCTACCTCCAAATTGACCAACACTGCTTCTTCTCCTCCCTGTTTACCCTTTTGTTCTGTTGCTTTGATTCCTTCCCTTATGTAAAGAGCTACTCTCCTCCTCCTCTTTTACCCTCCCTGTCCCTCCTGTAGATAGTGTATCCTGGTCTGTTTATGTCCCAGTCATGGTTCTGTGTGTACTATGTTTCTGTGACTGCCACGATATCCAGATGTTCCTCCTCCATCAAGGCCACTAATTCAGGAAGCTTGTTACCCAGACTACGGGCATTGGTACTCATTGCTTTCCATTTTTTGATGGCTTTACCTTCTGTAACAGCATCCCCTACTGACCTTTCTACCTTGGTCTTTTTCTGTTTTTTTATGGTAAATTCACTGGATCTGGTGACAGAGCAAGAAGGCAAACACTGGCACCACTCCACTATCACAAAAAGAGGCTTTATTATAAACAAAGTTAAAATAGCAAACCATCCAAACAGGCAGGGTCACCACGAAAAATCCCTAACTGGTTTCGCTCACTGCGATATCAGAGGGATGAAACACTCAGGTGATCAACAGTGACAAAAAGGATTCATTTAAAGTGACAGTGCTACTATAAGAGATAAAGTGCCAAATGTGTAAGTTAAAGAACCTACTTGTCCACTACCAAAATACATTCCAAGCAGAAGTATAAATACATCAGTAAGTCATGCCATAACACATAAAATAAATTCATTAAATGAATGCTATAACTATATTCAGTACTGACAAAAAGGAGATGAACTCCAGTCCCAGGCTTGAGTCCAATAGGTACTCAGAAAGCCAAAGGTGGATAAATCTTCCTTCCACAGCTCACTGTAAAAAGACAGAAGCAGCATTAAATGCGTAAGTCACATTTAGAAAATGGGCAAAGTATATTCACGCTCCGGATTGGTTGTAAAAGACAATCTGCCGGTCTGGCATGAGACAACAGAGACTGGGAAATAAGTAGTCCCAGTCTCAGTTGCCCCATACAGTTCTAAATATTAGTGGGTTAGCAGAACATTCAAAAGGCAAGCACCGCCATGTTAATTTCTCGTTTAGCGAGCTTAGCAAGTGAGAGCCTCAGAGTGAACCTGTTTTACTGTAATTTAAATTGATGAAATAAAGACTTGACACACACTAAAAAACGAAGGTAGGCAAGGAAAAGTAAGCCGTCAATGCAATCGGCTTCAGTTAACTGTTTGATCGGCAGCACACCTCTCCATAGCAGCTACACTTACAAGTGCTGCTTCCCGGGCTGCTTGTCATACACTGGCTACTGCTATTGTACCCAATAGGACCCCAAAAACATACCAAATAAACAATGTTTTTTTTAAGTAAACAGCCAGCATATTCATGGCTGTTACTAATGCTGACAGTCTCGTGCTCCTCTCGTAGCTCTGTGATATCCAACCCACTCGCCCACTTTCTCTGCACCACAATCCAGCAGCAGCAGTATGCTCCCAAACCAGAGCCCAAAGCAGAGAACAAAACAAACAAAAAAAAAAAGCTCAATAAAATGTTGAGCGAGAGAGAGAATAGGCTGTGGGTATGCAGAAGAGGAACTATCTCTCTCTCTCTCCCCCTGTCAGCATCCTCTGACACAGTTGTACAGCTGAAAGCTGCACAGTATACATGTGAGCATAAATGGAGTAGCAGAGCACTGAACATTAAAATATACTGTTTGGGGGAAAAAATTTTTAAAACATTGCCAACATAGTGGCAACTGTTCCTCACAGCACTAGTCTACCCTCATAAACAGCACTGTCCTGCTATCAGTAACTCTTTGTATCCATCCCCAACACTTCGGATTTCCCGTGCCAGTTGCACGATTGAGAGAAGAGCGCTGAATATTATTGCAGAGCTCGGGAATTTTTGGGGACCATTTTTTAACCTCCCAGCTCAGTCAACCTCCTCTCGATGGCAATGCACTTACCTTACCATCCATCCCTACTCTTTAGCTCCACACAGTATGGCCACTCGCTACCACCGCCCCTCACTACAAATCTCCCGATGCACTGAGCATTAACATTTCATTTCTGCTCAGTACCCCAGCTGAAAAATGGAATGCACAAATCATAGCAGCAAAGCAGAGAAACTGACCTGTGTGGTTTGAGGTTTTTTTGGAGTCTCATTGTTTTTTTCCTCCCATCTGCAAACAGCTTTTATTTTTTTTATAGCCAGGGACTCTCAAGCAAAACTCCATAGCTAAACACACACACACACCATTCTACTGCAGGTGGAGGAATTATTTTATTACAAAATAAATTAATCTCTTGATTTTTAACATTTAAACATAAAAATTACTTTTTTTTTCACACATACATAATACAATAGCCCATTTCATAAGCACAATAATACCTCCAGGGTGGGTGGTATGGGCAGTACTAGATCTTCCAGGGGCTATAAGGCCCTCCACCTGTGGTGTTGGGCCTCATTACGCTCCTGGGTGGTCCAGTATCGCCCAATACCACCCACCCTGCCAGATATTATTGCTTACATAGTACAATTTACATTTTTATACATGGTAAAAGTTTTATCCTATCATTGAGTCCAGGTTGTCACAGTCCTCCCAATGTGTAGATTCTGATCAAGATTTCCACCCTATGGGCCCACCCCCACCTTATCTATACCACAAAATCTAAACGCATGTTGTTCCTCTGTATTTTTCTTGCTTTTGCAATGATTTGCTAAAGAGTTTGTACCATCCTCATTTGTTATATTTCTTAAGTGTTTCCCAATACAAATTTTAAAGGCCCTCGTTGTTTTGCCTATATAGAAGGCACTGCAACCACATACTGCCATATAGACCACATAGGTCATAGTGCAGCTAATAAAGGACCTGCTTTCAAAAGCTTTGGTGTTGTTTATACTCATGAAGGTACTGCTTTTGATAATTGAAGAACAAATTTACAGCTCCCAAAGGAAAAAGTGCCATTAGGGCATGAGGGTATCCATTGTGTTGTCCCTGTCAGTGTTAAAAGCATCTTGTAAAGCCTGATTCACTACCCCAGTACCATAACCCCTCTCCCAAAAAGTCCTTGCCAAGTCAGACCCATTGGCCAGGAAGTTGCTTTCCTCACTGCAATTTCTCCTCATGTGTAGCATTTGGGCTCTGAGAATATTATTGATCAAGTGGCGTGGGTGCCAACTGTTGGCAAGGAGCAATGAGATCCTGTCTGTGGATTTCCTAAACAAATTAGTTTCTATTTTGCCGTCTTCTTTTTTCTTCATTTAAGAAAAGAAACAAACATTTTGTCACACTGAACTATGAATTTTAAGTTAACATTCGGTTTCGGGAAAGGGGTTACAGTACTGGGGTAGTCAATCAGGCTTTACAGGATGCATTTAACATTGACAAGGAGAGCCTATTGAATGTGCATCAATGGGAAAAAGGCCAAGAAAGAATGCATTTTGTCACAATGTATTCCATGCAATCTAATCAGATTGAAATTGTACGTAGAAAACACTGGAGTATCTTACAAACAGATTCTATCTTGAGAGAGGTTACCAGGCTGCCCCCGGATGGCTGGATGGTTTTTAAGAGCGATAGGAATATTTTGGTACACAGTTTCCAACCAGTTCCAACACTAGAACCCATTAAGACACAATGGATACCCACACGTCTGAATGTACTTTTCTCTGTGGTAACTGTAAATCTTGTTCTTTGATTATCAAAAAGCAGTACCTTCACAAGTGTAAACAACACCAAAGCTTTTGAAAGCAGGTCCTTTATTAGCTTCATTATGACCTATGTGGTCTATACGGCAGTATGTGGTTGCAGTGCCTTCTATATAGGCAAAACGATGAGGGCCTTTAAAATTTGTATTGGGAAACACTTAAGAAATATAACAAATGAGGATGGTACAAACTCTTTAGCAAATCATTGCAAAAGCAAGAAAAATATAGGGGAGCAACATGCGTTTAGATTTTGAGGTATAGAGAAGGTGGGGGTGGGCCCGTGGGGTGGAAACCTTGATCAGAAACTTTTAAGGAGAGAATCCTATTGGATCTACACATTGGGAGGACTGCAACAACCTGGACTTGATGAACCATGTATAAAAAATAGATTGCACTATATATGACTTATGCATTTAATGCTGCTTCTCTCTTTTTACAGCAAGCTATGGAAGGAAGATTTATCTACCTTTGGTTTCTTTAGAATCTATTGGACTCAAGCCTGGGACTGGAATTCATCTCCTTTTTGTCAGTACTGAATATAGTTATAGCATTAATTTAATGAATTTATTTTATGTGTTATGACATGGCTTACTGGTGTATTTATACTTCTGCTTGGAATGTGTTTTGGTAGTGGATAAGTAGGTTCTTTAACTTGCACATTTGGCTCTTTATCTTTTATAGTAGCACTGTCGCTTTAAATGAATCCTTTTTGTCACTGCTCACCTGAGTGTTTCATCCCTCTGATGATGCAGTGAGCGAAACCAGTTAGGGATTTTTCGTGGTGAACCCACCTGTTTGGACAGTTTGTTATTTTAACTTTGTAATGAAGCCTCCTTTCATGATTTATTTTATTTATTTATATTTCGGATGACACATTTGAGCCGTGAGCTCTTTTACAAAGGCTCCAAGTCAGGGAAACAAGGAAAAGAAGGTACAACATAACAAAATCATCAAAATGGAACCTACAAAACAGGCAAATAAGGTAAACAGTAGGAGCAGCCAAAGGTGTTGTCAAGGAATTGTAGTGCGAGTAATTTATACAATACAAGTAGTAAGGCAAAACAATGGGAAAAATGCCTTGTCATAGTCAAGGCATGCAGTGCAAGTAGTATGTCTGCAAGGTCAGTACACAGGGCAAGTTGAGCAAGGTATAACTGTGGAAATTCCAAAGGAGATAAGAGCAGAGACAGTGGATAATAGAAACAGTGAGCAGCACCAGCTACTTCGTTAATAATTGAAAACCTAGAGAGAGGAAGGTTGGCAGCTCAGAGGGCTTTGTCAAGGGAGGATTATAGAGAAAGGGGAAGAAGGGTAATGGTAAGGGGGGCTGGTAAGGGAAGAGGGAGGGAGAGAGATAGAGGGAGGGAAGATGGGAGTCAGAGTTGGGTATAAGGTACATGGAGAGATAGCGAGGGAGGTTGGGGAGGGATGAAAGGGAAGGGAAATGGAAGCAATTCAACCCTTCCTCCCAGTGTGGGGGTAGGGGAGGAGGAGGTGATGGGGTGGTGAGAAGGGGGAAGGGATGCTTGGGGGGGTTAGGCCTAGAGTAGGATTATATGAAGCAATCACAGGAGGCACTAGCCACAAGCTGCTGTCATAGTTTACGCTTAAAAGCGCCAATCATGGCAATGTTGGAGATTTCTGTAGGAAGCTAGTTGAACCAGTTTGAGGCTCCAGCAAAGTAGGAGCGCTGAGCTTGAGTGGTCCGGCAACAAGGTATTCTAAAGGTTTGACTGTCCGACCTTCTAGTTAGGCAGTGGACATGGTGTGGGATCAGCATTGATTGGACCAGAGGGGGCATAAAGCCCAGAGCAGTCTTCTTGGCTAGGATGCAGGTCTGGTACTTTAGTCTGCTGGATAGCTGGAACCAGTTTGCCTGCTCATAGATGTGACATGTGTGAGAAAGGCAGGCGGCTGAAGTAAGGAGCCTATAGGCCTTGTTAAGGGCTATGGCTATGCGCAGGAGAGCAGTGTCAGTTGTGGATCTGTAGATCAAGAGCTCATAGTCAATAGCTGAGATAACAGAGCTATGAATAGCAAAATTTAAGGCTTCAGCCATTGGGCAGTGTTTATGCTTGTATAATAGCCCTATGCGGGAGTTCACAGTTTTAGCGATATTGTCAATGTGTTTGGTATACAAGAGGAAGCAGTCAAGTGATAGTGGAGTGGTGCTGGTGTCTGCCTTCTTGCTTTGATTTTTTTTACACCAGGTACACTCACAATGGTGGAGTGGTCTTTGCTCCCTGTTGTTATCTTGTGACAGATCCTGTCTATGAGTCAGAGGTCACAAAGGGAAATCGGGACAGGGGGGTTGCATTTTTAGACATCAAGCATGATGAAAGCTGTTGATGGACAGTTATTACTACTACTCCACTGTGCATTACTGACCCTTTGAAGAAACTGGTAATTGAAAGGCTATGCCTGTGGTTCAATGGGTGAGCGACCAGCCACGCCCCCTTTCTGAGCTATATAAGCAGTTCCTCCTAGCCTCTCTCTGAAGCATTTTTTCTTTGCCAGCTGGAGGCTCTGTTGATCTGTCTTCTCCCTTGGGGCCTGCTGGTGCCTTGCCCCCCTTCCCCTGGCTTTGCTTGTGCTCTGGGCTCTGCTTGGTTTCTTCTGGATTCTGGTTATGTATTTTTCCTGCCTTCATTAGTCTTTGTTTTCCTTAAGGCTGCTGTGTGCTTCTTTGTGTGCTAGTTTTTCAGTTTTCCTGTGTCTGTGGTTTTTTGTATCTGGTTTTTCCTTTTGGGGCTTTCTCAGTTTCCTCAGCATCGTGTTGCCCTTTGTTTTCATTATGTTTTTCATGTGCCTGTGCTTCATGCTCCTACCTAATATCAGTTTTTCTGCACTTGTCATTGCATGTTGCAGCTTTCACTGCAGTTGCTGCCTCCTGTGCTTCCCTTAATTGATTGCACCTGGTAATGGCCCAGCTGCTTAGCTAGCAGCTACTCCCAGTTTTACCCTACCATGCTCCATTTTGTGCAAGGCCTATATTACCTCAGCAGCCTTGCATTCCAGTAATGTTTATTTCCTGCTTCCTTACCTCAGCATATCTTTTTACTACACTTTTCCTTCCATAGGCTCTCAGTTGTCATACTGCCCTTTTGGGGAGTTACATCTGCTCAAACATGTTTATTTGCACTCAGTGGGAATCAAACCTGAGTTTACTGCAATTCTATATTATTTTCTCCATGGGAGTCAAATCTGCTTACATGCAGTTGTACCAAGCAATTATTACTGTTTGTCAACGCATTGTAAACTATGCCTACAAATCCTATGCTTGTTTAATTGTTCAGCCCAGCTACTGCTGGAAGCTATAACTAATTACTGCTGAAAGCTGTTAAGTACTTTTGTATAATGCTTCATTATACTCCGGAGGTCAGCTCAGCTACATCTGTCACTGTAAACTAATTTTAAAATCCACATGTGGGTCACAGTGCTTTACTGTGTCTTCTTTGCTTTTCCTACAGCAGAGGATGGGGGTGTTATAGTGGAGAGTTGTGGCCCCGTATGGTTCATATACCTCACGTTCCAGTGTTGCCTATGCCACTAAAATCCTCAGAGTATTTATGTCACCTTTAAATTGGCATTCCCTGATGGACTGGTTAGCTTGTATTCCTTCCCCTTTACTTGCATTGATTGTCTTATAACTTTTGCCCGGCAAGTGCCTCGCACTGGATGAGGGACCAGGTTTGCCTGTGCTGTTGGACTGGTTAGCTTGTACTGATTGTCCTATAACCTTTGCCCAGCAAGCGCCTTGCACTGGATAAGGGACCAGGTTCACTTGAGCTGTTTGTTCATTTCTTACTGCTTCTCATACTTCAGCGTATTATCTGTTTACCATGCTGTACATTGCTGTTCTATGTTGTGCAAATGATTGACAAAGTTGGCGTATTGGCCATTGCAACACTGTTGTAAAAATGGTTTGTTGGTGTACCGGCCCTTGCAATGTTATGTTGCAAAAACTGTTGACAGTGTTGGCATACTGGCCATTGCAATACTATGTTGTAAAAGCAGTTGACAGTGTTGGTTTATTGGCCATTGCAACACTATGTTGTAAAAATGGTTGTTGGCGTACCAGCCCTTGCACCACTATGCTGTGAAAATGGTTGACAGTGTTGGTGTCTCGCCATTGCAACACTATGTTGTAAAAATGATTTGTTGGTGCACCATCCCTTGCAACACTATGTTGTAAAAATGGTTGACAGTGTGAGCATTCTGCAAGTAAAGTCCTTCTCCTGCTGAGGCATTCCCTTCTCCTGCAGTGTAAGCATTTGAAAACTTCAAGTCCTTCTTCTTCAGTGTGAGGAGGCGTTTCCTTCTTCTGCAGTGTATGGAGCAGTGCTCCCAGATCAGGCAAAGCATTTTCCTGTAGTGCACCCTAATTTTCCCTGTAAAACTGGGATGAAATTCCTGTAGATTTTCCTGTATGCACAAATCAATGTAAGTGCACAATTGGTGTCATTGTGCCAGTCAATAAAATCACCAGAACAAATGTTCAGGCTGTTTTATGTGTTCTTATTTATTTTAACTATAAAAAATCACCTACAATGTATCACATAACTACTCTACAACTACAAGAACTTTATATGTAACAATATAATACCATCTTGAGGTTCTGGGGAAATGCTGGAACCTATAAAGCTCAGTTCTCAAGGTTCACATGTCTCCAGAACCCCCTGAAGGTATTATAACCTTGTAATAATACAGTCCCTTATACAGTATTCCATTTATAGTATGAAATACCTTAACTTCAAAACTTTGTGTTCTGCTCACAATGCATGAAAGGGGTACAGGGATGCACAAAATGCGCATACCCCACCCTCTCCCCTGCAGCCCACGGACAGTTGCACCCATACCAGCATTCACCAATGCCGACTACCTATCCATGGCTCCTCCCTCAAAGCACAAGACTCTGCAGGGTGACTGGGGGAGAAGTCTTTGTCCCAGGCAGACATCCAATGGGATGCCCTCCGGGACCCATAGTGGATCCCACACATAGGGTGGCATGGGTCTGGGGCTGTGCATGCTGATAGCATGCACCCGGACCAGTGCGGCACCCTCCAGTCCCAGTGCTGCCTCACATAAACTTTCTGGGTGCTTGCCCATCCAGCTGCCCTTGCTGCCTCCTGCTGCCCAGCAGTCGGGAGCAGCACAGTGTGCCCTGTCCTGGTCCCCTGGTGACCGAATGCCTGTGTTCGTGAGGGCATGCTGTGGGTTATGGCAGGGTCTCTCTAGTGTACCCTGCACCACCCTCTGCACCCATGCGGCCAGCACTACGCGGGTTAGTGAATACACGTAGTGTTGGCATGCCCCCGGAACATCCCCATCGAGGAGCTGTCTGCAGATATGGGGGATCGGGTGCAGTGGGTCTGCATATGCCCCCTTCATGCATGCCATGCAGGGGGTACAGGGGGTGTGGGGTAGCTACTTGCCCCAGATACGCGTGCATAGCCACTCCACACCGGTCGTGCATTGGGCCTACAGCTCTGTGTACCTGTAACGCTCCATTAATAAACATTGTTTCAGTGTATTGTTGTGTTTTTCATTGGCACGCTTAAGCATACCCCTACACACACACACACAGCTTTGTGCACCAAACTCTAAGGTAAAAACAAATATTCCCTTTTTTTTCATTTATTTTACTAACCTTAGGCTAGACCAGGGTCTATGGGTCCCTTCTGATCTCACACACATAATTCAAAACTCCTGCTTATCTTGATGAAGACACCCCATACCTTTCCTAGGCTCACAATTAAATAGAAACATTGTCTAATTTTTTTTCAAATAACCTCAACCTCTAGGCTGGTCAGAAGAAGTGCTGCCTTAGTGATCTTTTTAAAAACACAACTCTTCTCTGTGCACCAAACAAGCCAAGTAGCACTTAAGCACTTTTTGTGTCCCCTTCACCCTTTAAAACCCACCATTACCGAGTCTCTTTTGTCTGGCTCACTTTTTGCACTTCATGTGTTTAAAATAGACAAATTTACAAAACAGAAGGTTTGTTTGCCTTGGTGGTTCAGGGCACTGCTTCCCTCAAGCAACACTTAAGCACTCTTTCTTGCACCCCCCCCACCCAAAGCATAACACCATCAAGTGGTCAGTCTTTTGTCTGATTCATTTTGCACTTAAAATGAGTTTAAAATAGACTAACCTGAGGCTGCCCACAAGAAGGCTTGTTTACCTTCAGTGGCTTAGGCTCTCTGCTAGTCCAGAACAGTGGCATTTGAGATGCAGCATGGCTGACTCAATGGTGTTGCTGTTTTGAGTGGGGCCACATGGCAGGTGTTTGGATCATGCAGCAGCTCACTGGTTCCTGATCAGAAGATCTGAATTCATCCTCAAAAAGATGCACTGCCAGCATATTACCTTACTACCCCAGAGAAACACAGGCTGCAAATGGACCAACAGAATTGCTTAGTGTAGCAAAGTCAGCAAACTGAGCACCAATTGGAGGGCTCTGTCTGGATCTTGGCAGCCATGAGATTCATAGTGGGTATTTTTCCATAGTGTTTGTCCATTTCCCCTGATATTTTAACAATAAAAGATTTCCTTCCCGTATCCCGTTTTTGTAGTAAAAATCCCTTAAAATACAGAAATCCCTGTAGATCTGGGAGCACTGAAGGAGGTATTTCATTCTCCTGGAGTGTGAGGAGATGTTCCCTTCTCTTGCAGTATGAGCATTCAAAAAGTTAAAATCCTTCTCCTGCAGTGTGAGCAGACATTCCCTGCTCCTACAGTGTGAGTAGGTGTTCCCTTCTCCTCAAGTCCAAAAAGAAAACTGCACTCCACATAAATAACTGCCACGAACAGAAATTTTAAATGCTGAATGCAAAAATGTATTCTGGTAAAGCCAAGTTACACCAAACCCCAGCGCTTTGGCGGTTAAGCCTTCATCAGGGGGTGTGGTTTGGAAGCAACTACATCCACTTAAATGTTAAACATTCAGTGACCCCATCAGTGCCGTCACATAAGTGTTCTAATATAAAATTAAAGTGATAGTGACAACCCAGTCAAATTCCTAAATGTACAAACATCATAAAAAGTAGAAACTATATATACAAGTCTCAAAAAATGCCTAGAAAAATATCTAGAAAAATTTCATGATTCCTTGCAATATATTATTTTAATTATACATCATAATAATAATTACAAAAGAACCCCAGAACTAATGCCCTGAGGCATGAGTTATCCCGGAGGATAACCCATGCCTCAGGACATTTTTGTACTTCTTTTCCTTCTCTATTTTGGGGTCCCCATGACTCAAACAAATAACATCCCCCTTAAGCGGTGGCTGGCTCCCTCTTCCTGGGCTAAGACACAGATATGGCACACTATTTATTTATTTATTTATTTTATTTATTGGAGACAATCAGTTTTACAACCTTTGAGTCATGGACTCGTTTACAAAGGTACCTCGTCGTAAGGGGGGGGGGAAGACAACAATTAGGTGAGTAGAGACAGGGATGAACACACGGGTGAAAAAATACATAGACACACTTTAAAATAAAGATTACAGGCAGCAGCTATACTGGTATAACATTTGTAGAGTTACACGCATTGTAACAAAGCAATAGATACATCATACAACTAGTAGCTAGTCTTAAAAACGGTGGGCGGGACCGGATTAGCTACAGGCATCTACAGCATCGGCTGTCAATAATATGCTTACGAAGGGTGGTTTTGAAACACTGATGAGTCCGAATGAGGATGAAACACATGTATGTGTCTGCTGTTCTTAACCTTTGCTGATTGCACTGTGAGGCATTTTGGCACCATGCAATTCTACTTAAAGTGGAGCCAGTCCAAATTCTCTCATGGGGATTTGCATATGTTTCCCATGATGCTTTGCTTTATTGGGGTACAGTATGTTCAACTGTGTTTCCTTTAAAACTTGACTGTGTGGCCAATATCCTCCGGGATAACCCATGCCTCGGGGCATTTGCTCTGGGATTCTTTTGTAGTTCTTTTCCTTTTCTATTCTGGGGTTCCCATGACCCAAATAAATAATATCCCCCTTAAGGGGTGGCTGGCTCACTCTCCCTGGGCTAAGACTCAGATATGGCACACTGATGAGTCTAAATGAGGATGAAACATGTTTATGTGTCTGCTGTTCTTAACCTTTGCTGATTGCACTGTGAGGCCTTTTGGCACCATGCAATTCTGCTTAAAGTAGAGCTAGTCCAAATTCTCTCATGGAAATTGACATATATTTCCCATGATGCTTTGCAACATTGGAGTACAGTATGTGCAATTGTGTTTCCTTTAAAACTTGGCTGTAAGGCCAATATCCTCTGGGATAACCCATTCCTCAGGTCATTTATTTATTTTATTTATTAATTTTGGTGACCTGGTAGGTCCACTGAGCCCCGGAGGTCCCTTTTTCAGGGGCAACCCAGGTGGACATTACATACATAGATACATAGATACATAGACAGTGTCGGCAGATAAGGGCCTATGGCCCACCCAGTCTGCCCATTTAAGTTTGTAAGTTCAGTTTATGTTTTCCAGGAAGTCTGTTGCCCCTTACCCCTGACCTCCAGAATTCCTTTATGTCTATCCCATGCATTCTTAAATCCCGTGATTGTTTCAGCCCCCACCACTTCCTCTGGCAGAGTGTTCCACTTGTCCACCACCCGTTCTGTGAAGAAATTCTTCCTCACGCTTTCCTCTGAATCGTCCCTCCTCCAGCTTCATCCCATGCCCTCTAGTCCTGGAACATCTTTTTGCTTAAAATAGTGCATTCCTGCACCCTGTTCCTCCCTGTAAGATATTTGTATGTCTCTATCATATCCCCTCTCTCCCTCCTCTCCTCCAGGGAGTACATGTTCAGTGCCTTCAACCTGTCCTCATAGGACTTGTGATGCAATCCATGCACCATCTTTGTTGCCCTCCTTTGAACCTTCTCTACCCTGTCTATGTCCTTACGTAGGTAAGGTCTCCAGAACTGCACAGTGTACTCCAGGTGCGGCCTCACTAGTGTCTTGTATAGTGGAATTATGACCTCCCTTTTCCTGCTGGTGATGCCCCTGCCTATGCATCCCAGCATCCTATTTGCTTTACCTGCTGCCTTGTCACACTGTTTCCCTGCCTTGAGGTCATCAGAGATGATAACTCCAAGATCCCTTTCCTGCTTGGTGCATGCTATATCCTCACCCCCCAACTGATATATTGTGCCAGGGTTTTTGTGCCCCATATGCATTATCTTGCACTTCCTTGCATTGAATTTCAACTGCCAAACCCCTGACCATTCTTCAATTTTCTGCAGGTCCCTTCTCATTCTGTCTACACCCTCTGGTGTGTCTACTCTGTTACAGAGCTTTGTGTCATCAGCGAACAGTGAAATTCTGCCTTCTAGGTCCTGCGCAATGTCACTGATGAAGATATTGAATAGTACCGGTCCCAGCACTGATCCCTGTGGTACCCCACTGGTCACTCTTCCCTCTGTGGAGTGACAGCCATTTACCACCACCCTCTGTGTCCTGCTGCCCAGCCAGTTACCTACCCACCGCACTACTGTCCTGCCCACACCCAATATATTATACAATATAGTAGACATAACTCAATTATACAAACACAGAGTAGGTACATAGCAAATTACAGGGATTGTTGTTGTCATTATGCAAGACTGACAGAGATACATAGTAGTACGATATAAACAACCATTTTAGGAGTAGGGAGAACAACAAAGGAGGGTGCGGTGTGAGAGAGGGGGAGCCAGCCTAAGGTAAGGTTGCCTGGCTATGGATAAGGAAGGGGGAGGGGGGATATCAGGTGCCCTGGCAGTGGCATATGCTGGATGCAAGCATGTGGGCCTTGAGTCTGGTTTGGGAGGTTTTAGTAGGTGGAGCTTCCTGCACCATAGGTGGAAGTTTATTCCACAGGAGAGGGGCCATGTAGGATAAGGACTTTCCACCAGTCTTGGTCCTCACTCTCGGTACATTGAGAAGGGTTCTGGTAGAGATCCAGAGGTTCCAAGGGTTGTATTTGGGGGTAGTGAGCCCAGTGAGACTGGGAGGAGGGAATGGACCCAGAAGCTTTTGTGCTAGGATGAGCAATTGGTACTGGAGTCGGGCATCAAGAGAGTGCCATTTTAGAGTTGCTAGGATGTCACAGAGGTGGCTTCTGGAGTGAGTAAGCTTGGCGAAGTGAACCACCTTATTATACAAGACCTGCAGTCTGTTGGTCTCTAGCTTGCCCAAGACGTGCATGATGGGAGTGGCATGTGTCAGTGTGGGTAAGAGAGGACACTTTGTGCAATCGAGATCCTGGCTTGTAGGATAAGCTGGTCCTTGAGGCAGTATAGGGAACCAAGTTTGCTGTGGATGGTTTTGGCCACTTGGTCGACGTGGTTTTTAAGGTGAAGCCTTGGTCGAGTGTGAGGCCTAGGTATTTGAGGGAGGTCACAACTTCAATCCCATTGCAAGAGGTCGAGGTAAGCTGTAGGACTTATGTTCTGTCTTGGCCAAGGGATCTTGGTCCAAGCAGCATGGCCTTGGTTTTAGCGGTGTTGATGACCATTTTATTTTCTTTTAGCCAGATCTCCAGTTATGTTAAGTCTGTTTGGAGGAGGTGGCCAAGGTCAGCCAAGTTGTCCAGAGAGCGAAGAATGATGGCATCATCAGCATACTGGACAACCAAGCTGCCTCCACAGTTCCCGGTTAAGTCACTTGTGAACAGGGAGAATAGGAGGGAACCCAGTATTGACCCTTGCCATACTCCCTCTTTTAAGGGAGTGGGTCAGATACTGCACTCTTCCACATCACCCTCAGTGTACACCCTGTGAGGTAGCTCTCAAACCATTTGAGAGTGTGGGGATCAAGGCCTAGCCTGCCCAGCTGAGACAGCAGGAGTTTATGGTCGACAAGGTCAAATGTCTTAGAGAGGTCGATGAAGACCACTCACATGGGTACCCTTTGGTTAATTGCGGTGAGTACATCAGCCTAGAATTTGGTCAGGGCTGTGTCTATGCCGTGGTTTGCTCTAAAGCCATGCTGTGTAGGAGCGAAAAACTGATGAGTCTCGAGGTAGTCCTTGATCTGGCCATATACGAGCCTTTCCTGTATTTTTGCCAGTATGCAGTGCAGAGAGATAGGCCGGTAGTTACCAATCAGTTTTTGAGGGCCGCCTTGTGTATAGGGACTACATGGGCCTGTTACCACAGGTCTGGGACAACACCCTCCAGGAAGGATCAGTTTATGAGCCAGGTCAATGGTCTGGTGAGGGCTGGGGCTCCCACCTTAAGCAGCCTTGGGTTTAAACCATCAGGTCCTCCTGATCCCTTTGGTTTCAGGGACTTGAGTAGAACTAGGACCTCTTTTTCCTATACCAGCCATAGGTGAAATGCTGGTCGGTCAAGGCATGGAGACTCCTGTGTGTAGGGCTCCAAGTTTTGGGGTGATAGTCCGGTCTTATATGCGTCCAGGCTGATGAAGTGGTGGTTGAGAGATGAGGCAATTAGGAGGTCGTCACTCAGCAGATGTCCATTGACCTTAATGGGGTCAGGAACTGACTTGTTTTTGCCCTTGATCAGTTCATTGATATGGGACCAGATTAGTCTAGGGTTGCCTACACTGGATTGCTGGAGGCGCGTGACGTATTCCCTTTTGGCAAGTTTTGTTTCCTTTTTGCATTTGTTTCTGAGGGTTTTGTATGACGCAAGGTCACCGGGGAGTAAGAAGTGCCTGTGCTTTTTCAGGCTTTGTAATGGCTGACCATTAGTTTTTTAAGAGATGGGGTGATCCACTTGTAGCAGCTGCCTTTTGCGCGGAGTGTTTTAAGGGGTGCAAAGAGGTCAGCTGCCTTCGTGAGTGTTTTCTGGAAGTAGTCCATAGCCTCTTCCAGGGTAGGAAGGAGTCTTAGTGGACTCCAGTCAAGGTTACCTAGGTGGTCTTTGAATTGGCCAGCGTCAAGTTTAGAGTCATCTCGTGTAGTGATTACCCTAAGTTGTACTTTGGGTACACTATTTTTACAGACACAGCATATTGGTGCATGGTCACTCCGTGCATCCGCCATTATGCCGGCAGACTAGATATTGGCAGGGTTAGACACCATAGCCCAGTCCAGGATGGTGTGGTTCCCTGTTTTATAATTCTGTCTAGGTGGTTCCGATATTACCTGTGTTAAGTTTGCTTCCTGTAACAGGGACTTTAGGGTCATATTTGAATCTTGGGCCCAGTTGAGATTAAAGTCCCCAAGGATAAGTAGTTTGGATGTGATGTCGAGAGCTAGGGCTTTTGTGATAGTCTTGAGGGACTGGAGGGCATTCTTGGGAGGGTTATAGACACACCCAATTGTGAGGTGCTTTGACTGGCCTAGGGTGACCCTGAAGAAAACTAACTCACTGTCAGTGCAGGTATTGCTCTGTAGGCAGGTGGTTGATGTGTTGAGTGTATCTTTCACAAAGATAAGAACACCTCCCCCTCTTTTTTTATCGCTGTCCTTTTGGTGGGCATTGTACCCAGGGGCTACAACTTCATACAGGGGGATATGGGCCTTTAGCCAGGTCTCTGAGATGGCGAGAATATCAGGCTTGTATAGGTCTAGCCACACTTGTACTTCATGTATCTTGGGGCGTAGACTGCAAGCATTCATATGGGCAATTTTCAACTCCTTAGAGGACACCCAGTGTGGGTCCTGAGGGGAGAATATTGAGAGATTGGTGAATTGGGGACCAGGGTTTGGCTGTATGTCCCCTGTGAGTAGCAGTAAGGTTGCAAGTAGGCACCTTAGTTTTGGTTTGATGGAAGGAAGAAGGTCCCTCCGTAGAAGTCTCTTGGAGTGCTGGATCAAGAGGTAGCAAGTGCCCTTCTGGGCCATTTCATAGGCTAAGAGGATGGAGTTCATGCTAAGGGGGGAATAGCAGAAGTAGTGGTGTGTGGGATGGGAGTTTTGACACCAGGGTCCTTTGTTATCTGGACCCCAAGGCCCATGAGCCTATCCATCCAGAGGAGCGCTAGGATGTACAGAGATACCAGCAGTACACCCCTGTTGGGAATGCAGGGGGTAGTGCTTACCTGAGCCCATTGTGCAATAGAGTTATGGGCTGACAGTTCTATTAACCACTGAGGTGGAGAAATTCTACAAACTAGAGCAAGAAAAGCATTTGTCAATGCTGAACGTTCACCTGCAGGTATTTGCAGTGGTGTGTGGCACGTATGGTGCTTTACCCTAATGCCCTGTGCGATTGCTGGTATTTGCACAATAAATTTTCAGCATGACCTTTTTGTTACCCCCACCTCATAAAAGCATTTGAGACTTCTGCTGATGAACAGTCCCACTGTTATTTTGTTAATCTGTCCTGAGCGTTGATTTCCCACAGCGACCACACCATTGTGCTCCACATGTGTAAAAACACAGTTCGGGCAGAATGTGAAAAATGACAGCTGTAGCATTCATAGGGAGGTGTGAAGGGATGGCAATGTTGAACATCTGGAGTGAAAATACAACAATTTCTCAAACTTACGAGCGTACATGGAAACTGCACAATGAATGCTCATGACACAGTCATTTTGTGGACTTTTGTCACCAAATTTTCAACATAGGCATTGTGGGACCTCTGCTCATGAACAGTGTCACTGTGATTTTCATAATCTGTCCTGAGCGTTGATTTCCCACAGCGACCACCCCATTGTGCTCCACATGTGCAAAAACACATTTCAGCCAGGATGTGAAAAATGTCAGCTGTACTGTTCATAAGGAGGTGTGAAAAAATGCCAGTGTTGAAAATCTGGAGTGAAAATATTTCAAATTCTGGAAGTTATGAGTGTGCGTGGAAACTGCGCAAAGCACGTTCGTAACACAGTCATTTTTTGACATTTTTTCACCAAATTTGCAACATAGGATTTTGGAAGCCCACCTCATTAATAGTGACACTGTTGTTTAGTTAATCAATCCCAAAAGGTGATTTTGTGCAGTGACCATGAAATCACCTTTGGGAGCGAATAACTCACATGACAGTAACTGAATTCATGAGGTGGTGTCCCAAGAACCCCCTGTTGAAAATGTGGTGCCAAAATTTGCAAAAATGCCTGAGATAGCCACCTAAGTTGAAAAAAAACATTTATGCCATTATACAGCTTACCGTCATTTCTTCAGTTTGCTTTCTGCTTTCAAGAGTGCAGACATGTTCCCACTCCACTGAAGATCATTGCGCCAGGCTCCAGAGGTAAGTATGGGGCGAGGGGGAGGTGGGGTATGCAGATGGTGGGTGTGGGTTTGGGGAGGGGGCACAAGACACAGCGAGGGACAGTTTTCTGTTTTCACAGGTTTTAAAAAAACAAAAGATGTTGCGGGACAGTTTTCTCATTTACAGGGACAATGGGCATGCTGGGGTGGGCTCCTAGCATGTCACCTGGGTATTTGTTGGGGGGGGCCTGGAGACAATGGGGAATGTGCACTCCGTCTGCACATACAATGTGTTTGGTGGGGACAATAACAAGGGAGCAGGGTAGACAGCAGCAGAGGGAGGAAGTGGGAGGGATTTTATTAGCAGCCAGAAGGAAAAGGGTGACGTCAATATGCTAAATACACACACATTACCACCGCTAATTGCAGTGGTGCTTTTCTTTTAACTGAAGACCACTGCAGCCAAACTGCTGTCATAGACAGCTCATGCATCCATTGGTGCAGTAGGGTTGCACACGTTACACTGAGCACTGCATTGGACAGGAGGGTCACACACCTTCAAAAAGTCAGACTGTCCTAAAACGTTCCTTGCACATGCATGCAAGCAAATGCAAAATAAACAAGCATTTGTCAATGCCAATGTTGCTTGCTTCTATGTGCTGTTTAGGTATTTGGAAGTCATTGGAGTGCAAATATTGAAAATTACGAACTTCCACGAAGCATGCGAGGAACCGCGCATGACACTCGTGAAACAGTCATTTTTAGGAATTTTCACCAAATTTTCAACGTAGCCATTTTAAGACCTCTGCTCATGAACAGTGTCACTGTGATTTTGTTAATGTGTCCCATACATTGAGTTACGCACACCATTCACGCCATTGTGCGCTATATGGTAGGAAACCGCTTTTGGCAGGATGTGAAAAATGACAGCTGTACTGCTCATAAGGAGGAGTGGTAAAATGGCAATGTTGAAAATCTGGAGTGGAAATATTGAAAATTCGCAAACCTACGAGCGTGAGTGGGAACTTTGCAACACATGCTCGTAAAACAGTCATTTTTAGGAATTTTTTCACCAAATTTTCAACATAGCCATTTTAAGATCTCTGCTCATGAACAGTGACACTGTGATTTTCTTAATGTGTCCCATACACTGAGTTCGCACACCAACTGTGCCATTGGATGCTACATGGGCAGAAACATGTTTTGGGCAGGATGTGAAAAATGACAGCTATACTGCTCATGAGAAGGTGTGGTAAAATGCCAATGTTGAAAATCTGGAGTGGAAATATCGAAAATTTGCAAACCTATGAGCGTGCGTGGGAACTGTGCAACGCACACTCATAAAACAGTCATTTTTAGGAATTTTTTCACCAAATTTTCAACATTGCCATTTTAAAACCTCTGCTAATGAACAGTGTCACTGTGATTTTCTTGCTGTGTCCCTTACATTGATTTTGCACACCGACTGTGCCATTGTGCGCTACATGGGCAGAAACACGTTTTGGGCAGGATGTGAAAAATGACAGCTGTATTGCTCATAAGGAGGTGTGGTAAAATGGCAGTGTTGAAAATCTGGCATGAAAATATTGAAAATTCGCAAACTTACGAGCGTGCGCAGGAACTGCACAATGAACACTCGTAAAACAGTCATTTTTAGGAAGTTTTTCACCAAATTTTCAACACAGCCATTTTAAGACCTCTGCTCATGAACAGTGTCACTGTGATTTTCTTAATGTGTCCCATACATTGAGTTCGCACTTTTATTCGCCATTATGCGCTACATGGGTGGAAACATGTTTTGGGCAGGATGTGAAAAATGACAGCTGTACTGCTCATGAGGAGGTGTGGTAAAATGGCAATGTTGAAAATCTGGAGTGGAAATATTGAAAATTTGCAAACCTACGAGCGTGCATAGGAACTGCAAAATGCACGCTCGTAAAACAGTCATTTTTAGGAATTTTTTCACCAAATTTTCAACACAGCCATTTTAAGACCTCTGCTCATGATCAGTGTCACTGTGATTTTCTTAATGTGTCCCATACATTGAGTTCACACACCGACTGCACCATTGTGCGCTACATAGGCAGAAACACGTTTTGGACAGGATCTGAAAAATGGCAGCTGTACTGCTCATGAGCAGGTGTGGTAAAATGGCAATGTTGAAAATCTGGAGTGAAAATATTAAACATTCACAAACGTATGAGCGTGCATAGGAACTGCGCAACGCACGCTCGTAAAACAGTCATTTTTAGGAATTTTTCACCAAATTTTCAACATAGCCATTTTAAGACCTCTGCCCATGAACAGTGTCACTGTGATTTTCTTAATGTGTCCCATACATTGATTTCAGACACCGACTGCACCATTGTGCGCTACATGGGCAGAAACACATTTTGGGTGAGATGTGAAAAATGACAGCTGTACTACTCATAAGAAGGTGTGGTAAAATGGCAATGTTGAAAATCTGGAGTGGAAATATTGAAAATTTGCAAACCTACGGCGTGCATAGGAACTGCAAAGCAGCACACTCGTAAAACAGTCATTGATTAGAATTTTTTCACAAATTTTTCAACATGGGGTTTTGGGACCCTTCTCATGAATGATGTCACTGTCATGGTGTTATTCAGGGCCCTAAGGGTGATTGACGCACAGTGACTGCAAAATCACCCTTCGTCCGAATAACGCCATGACAGTGACATCATTCATGAGAAGGGGTCCCAAAACCCCATGTTGAAAATTTGGTGCAAAATTCCAAAAATGCCTGAGATATGCAATAAGTTGAAAACCCCCTATCTAGCCCATTATACAGATTACCAGCATTTCCTCAGTTCGCGGTCGGCTTTGAAGAGTGCAGACATGTTCCCGGTCCACCGAAAATCGTCGTGCCAAGGTCCGGAGGTAAGTAGTGGGGTGAGGGGGGTGCAGGGAGGCAGGGGGCGCAGTGGGTGGGTGCGGGTTGTGGGAGGGGGGCTTGGAGAAGCGCCGTGGGACTGTTTTTATTTTTCAGGTTAAAAACACAAAAAAAGACAACGCGGGACATTTGCCACACTGGGGTGGGCTCCCAGCATGGCACCAAAGCTTTGGGGGCATTTGGGGACGTGGAGCCGACGGGGATTGGGCACCCCGTCGGCAGATGACGCGTGACATTTGCCACACTGGGGTGGGCTCTCAGCATGGCACCAAAGCTTTGGGGGCCTTTGGGATGTGGAGCCGACGGGGATTGGGCACCCTGTCGGCACAGGACGCAGGATGTTTGCCACGCTGGGTGGGTTCCCAGCATGGCACCAAAGCTTTGGGGGTTGCTGAGCCTGCGTGTGTATGACAATGGTGTTTCTTTGAGCGAAGACCACCGCTGTACACACAGCTCCCGCACCCATTGGTGCAGGACCACCACACCTGCTCAACAGAGCAGTGCACTGAACAGGAGAGGCACACCTCCAAAGTGTGCTGCTTTCCCAAAACGTTCCTTGCGCATACGCGCAAGCGAACGTAAAAATAAAGCTGTCTTAGTTTGACACCCTGGCAGCTCTTAATGGTCTAATTCAGACATGCACGATATGTCTGTGTTACAAGTCAGGACTATAATCTGCTTTTGCCTGACTGCTGTACGAGGAGAGACTCTACCATCAACAGTATCACTTAGGATACCTGGCTGCACTTATTGTTCTATGCTAAAAACTGCAAAACAGGTGTACTATCTAGGAGAGGCAAGTGCAGTCAGCTGTTTCACTTATGCAGCCTAGCAACACTTGCTGAATCTATGCTAGGTACAAAAAACAGGCAGCATTTATTGATCTATGCTAAATTTCTAGACAGGTCTAGTATCTAGTATAGCATTACACCTGTATGAGGAGAGGCATCTGAAATCAACTGCTTAACCTAGGCAAACTGGCAGCACTTGTTGAGTCTATGTTAGGTGCAAAAATCAGGTATACTGACTGATAATTAAAGTAGAAATCCACCCCTGTTATACTAAGACAACCTAGGAGAGGCTTATGTTTATACTGTATCTAGTGCGTACTATTTGATAATTAACAGTTCAAGGTTCTGGTATCAGTGCGTACTGTAAGATAAGAAGCAGCTCTGGGGTTCTTTTGTAGTTCTTTTCCTTCTCTAGCTTGGGGTCCCCATGACCCAAACAAATAACACTCCCCCTTAAGGGGTGGCTGACTACCTTTTCCTGGGCTAAGACACACACATGGCACACTGATGAGTCCAAATGAGGACAAAACATGTGTATGTGTCTGCTGTTCTTTGCCTTTGTTGATTGCACTGTGAGGCCTTTTGGCACCATGCAATTATGCTTAAAGTAGACCCAGTCCAAATTCTCTAATGGGGATTTGCATATGTTTCCCATGATGCTTTGCATTATTGAGGTACAGTATGTGCAATTGTGTTTCCTTTAAAACTTACCTGTATGGCCAGTATCCTCCGGGATAACCCATGCCTCAGGGTATTTGCTCTGGGGTTCTTTTGTAGTTCTTTTCCTTCTCTATTTTGGGGTCCCCATTACCCAAACAAGTAACATCCCCCTTAAGGGGTGGCTGGCTCACTCTCCCTGGGCTAAGACAAGATATGGCACACTGATGAGTCCAAATGAGGATAAAACATGTATATGTGTCTGCTGTTCTTAGCCTTTGCTGATTGCTCTATGAGGCCTTTGGGCACCATGCAATTCTGCTTAAAGTAGAGCCAGTCCAAATTCTCTCATGGGGATTTGCATATGTTTCCCATGATGCTTTACATTATTGGGGTACAGTATGTGCAATTCTGTTTCCCATAATAATAATTCATCACCCTTAAATAAGGGATATATTGGGGAACCAAAATCCAAGACAAAAAGAATGAGATACAAAGTACTAGAGAGTATTTAAAGTAGAAAAGGCGGAACGGAGGAGACAAAGGAGGAAAAATGTATTAATGCCATCTAACAGCAAGTACTGAGTTGGGGGGGATTAGGATAAATAAAAAATATAGTATATAGCAATCAGAATATATATATGCTCCAAGCAAGGGCAAAGGAGTTTGAAAGGAGGGAAAGAAACAGAGATATATATACAATAAGTTGGGGTGGGGGGTAGAAAGTAAATTGAACAACCAGAGGACTCCAATAATGTGATCACCCTATTCAATAATATCTCTGGTCCTGGGGAATCTACAGAAAGACATCTTCTCCAGTGGTCAAGACCTAAAAATAAAGAGAAAGGGAAAGCAGAAAAAGCTGTTTAGTCACTGAACCTTATTTTTTTCCTCAAAAAGGGTTTCAGATCCCATTGATCATTAAGCCCATCTGGTCTAATGCTTTGCAGGCTGAAGATCCATTTAATTTTGTCTCTGCAGTAACTCATTTACTCTATCGCCCTCAAATTTTAATGGTGGTTGCCAATCAATGCCCATGAATTTTAAATTGGTGGAATCTGAACTATGGTGCTGCGAAAAATGTAATCCTACCGGTGTGTCCCTTTCATTAGTATTAATATTCCTAACATGTTCTTGCATCCTTAACTTTAATGCTCTGGTAGTTCTTCCTATATAATGTTTTGCAACTGCACCATAATACATATATCACAAATGTAGCATCACAGTTAATAAAATCTTTAACTGTGTACTTTCTGTCGGTCCCAGGATGTGTGAACTCTTTGTTTACATTGCAATATTGGCATGAAATGCAGCGATGGTACTTAAAATATTCATTTGGGTTTATTACTCAGCCAAGTTCCTTGTGTTTCATCCATAGCTAATCTACTCCTAACAAGTTTATCCTTGAGATTCGGTACTCTTGAAAAGGTCACTCTAGGGCTTTCACCCACTACCTTCCCCAAATTGTTATCTGCATGTAGTAAATACCAATTCTTATGTACTATATTACCGATTTGCCCTGCCCAATTATTGTATTCAGTAACAAATGTAATGGGAACAAAGTCCAAATCAGTCTCCTTTTATTCTCCCCTCAGTAGTTCATCCCTTCCCTTCTCTGACACCCTTTTTAAGACCCTATCCAAAGTTTGCTGTGAGTATCCTCTCTGCAAAAACCTTGAACTGAGGCATTCCCTTCTCCTGCAGTGTAAGGAGAAATTCCATTCTCCTGGAGTGTGAGGAGGTGTTCCCTTCTCCTGCAGTTTGAGCATTCGAAAAGTTAAAGTCCTTCTCCTGCAGTGTGAGGAGGCATTCCCTTCTCCTGTGATGTGAGGAGGTGTTCCCTTCTGCAGCATGAGCATTCTGAAAGTAGTCCTTCTCCTGCAGTGTGAGGAGGAATTTATTTCTGCTGCAGTGTGAGTAGGTGTTCCCTTCTCCTGCAGCATGAGCATTCCAAAAGTAAAGTCTTTCTCTTGCAGTGTGAGGAGGAATTCCCTTCTCCTGCAGTGTGAATAGGTGTTCTCATCTCCTGCAGCGTGAGCATTCCAAAAGTAAAGCCCTTCTCCTGAAGTGTGAGAAGGCATTCCCTTCTCCTGCAGGGCAAGGAGGCATTCCCTTCTCCTGCGGTGTGAGGAGGCATTCCTGACTCCTGCAGTGTGAGGAGGTGTTCCCTTCTCCTGCAGTGTGAGAAGGCATTCTGTAAGTACTTTCTCCTGCAGAGTAAAGAGGCATTCCCTTTTCCTGCAGTGAGGAGGCATTCCAGTCAAAAACTATCGCTAAACAAAAATACCCCAAGCCTGGAGGGAAGGTGAACTAGGCCTTGGATCCACAGAGATTTCCTCCTCAAAGGGTTTTTTTTCTTTCCTCCATGCGAAAAGTCATAACACTTGGTTAGGTTTAGTAGTATTCCTAATTTACTCACGTAAGTTCTGCCATTGGATGAAGGTGGATTTACTTGGTAGATATGGACAAAAGGGAGCCGAAGCCCATCGGGATTGGCCTGCACACCTTGTGGGTCATATTCCTAAATCTGATTTAATTGTAACCATTTATCTAGGCCTATTTTAAAGACAGAGAAGGTGTTACTGTCCACAAGTTCTTGTGGGAGCCTATTCCAAAGTCTTGGTGCTCTGACTGTATAGAAATTCAATCTCTTATTAGTTCTAACCTTACTTACTTCAAATTGTTTATTGTGAAGTCTGGGTACTAACTTTCTCTGAGAGAAGACAAGTCCACATTGCTGCATCTGTTCCGGCAAATGATGGATTTTAAATAAGAAAAGGAGATCACCCCACACCTTCTAGTATGTAAGGAATGAAGTACTGTAGCTTGAAGTCTATCAGAATAGCTTTTAGATGCCAGGTGGGGCACCATTTTTGTTGCTTTCCTCTGAATTTGTTCAATCCTGTTTATGTCCTTTATGAGATATGGTCTCCAGAAGGGAGACCCATAATCAGAATAAGGTCTAATAAGCGTCCTATATAGTGGGATAATGCATTCTTCTGTCGTTGAGATGAAGGTGCGGTTTATGCATCTGAGAAGCACATTTGATAATTTGGCCACTTTCATGCACTGATCAGTTGACGATAATTTATTGTTACCCATCACACCAAGATCTCTCTCATGATAAGATGATTTCAGGGGAATATTGTTTAGATTATAAGTCTGTATCGGGTTATTCCTACCAAAATGCAGGACAATGTATTTATCTATATTAAAGAACATGCCATTAGAAAGAGCCCATTGTTGTATGTTACACAAGTTGTTAGTAAGTGCAATCTTATTTGTTGAACAGTCAACCCTCCCCCCAACTTCATGTCGTCAACAAATTTGGAGAGTATATTACATGTGCACATCTGCATATCACTGATGAAGATATTGAAAAATGTAGGTCCGAGGACCGAACCCTGTGGTATCCCACTAGTCATGTACCCCAACTCTGACAATGTCGATGGTGACCTTGCTGGCCATTCCCGCTCTCCTTAGGAAGCCACCTGCTGTCATCAGTATAATCTATTTTATCTGTGCTATTCTGCTAACTTGTACTTCTCATCAGTGTTTTATCAAGCAGCCTCTTGCTTCAGTATGCTTCTCTACCATAGTCAATTATCACTGATAACGTTCATTTTGGGGGTTCCTTCCTAAGGTACCTTTAGCCAAGGGAAACTTCCTGTGGCACCTGTAGGGGTCAAACCCTCTTCAAGGGTTCTTTCCCCTACAGGGCAGTAATTCCTCATGGAATAGAGACTGTGAACAGCCACAATAGAGTAACACAGTTGCACAAGCATAGCACTATACTGGTTGTGTAGGCCATTGAATTGAAAGGCTATGCCTGTGGTTCAATGGGAGAGCAACCAGCCGTGCCCCCTTTGTGATCTATATAAGTAGTTCCTCTCAGCCTTCCTCTGAAGCATTATTTCTTTGCTTCACCATCCTCCCCATCTCCTCCAGCATGCTTGCCGCTCTTCTCAGGGGGAGTTCCTTCCTAAGGTACCTTTAGCCAAGGTAACCTTCCCGTGGCACCTCTAGGGGCTGAACCTTCTTCAAGGTTCCTTGCCTTTTGTACCCCTACAGGGTGGTAATTCCTCATGGAATAGAGTGCAAACAGCCACAACAGAGTAACACAGTTGCATAAGCATAACACTATACTGGTTGCGTAGTCCATTGAACAGATAAACAGATTAAAAAACATCTGATTTCTAGCAAAAATGAGAAATAGTGCAACAAAAGAATTTGAACATAAATGAAGATGTACAGCACAAATTGTTCTCTATTTGCTGTTTTTTTTTTCCACCAATTAACAAGACTGCTTGTTTTGCTAAGAAAAGAGAAATGGAGGGAAAATAATGCTAAAATAAGAACTTCAGACATAGGTTTATATACATTAAATGATTTGTAAACTTATTAAGTACCTATGAACAGCCCTCCATCTGATTTGTAGAGTGCTGGTAAAGCAGTTGAATTAGAAAATCAGAAACATGCCTAATTCAGTACAAAGCCCTCTGAAATCCATGATGTCCTTGTCTAATAGTCACTTTATGTATCTAGTGTGTATCCTCAATGTGATGTAATGTAATGCACAGCAACCTGTATGTTCTGTTACCCCTGTACCTTACTATGTATGACGTGGAACCTTTGTAAATGAGTCTTTGACTCAAAGGTCTTTCTGAATATCTCAAATAAATAAATAAATATTATAATATAACACTATTGCAGCTTCAGAATGCTTGTAAGAATAAAAACAGCAAATTTACTTTGGTAGAAGATTTCTTGATGAACTATTAAACAAGTAGTTGATTGCTAATATATATAGGTTTGACAGCAAAATTTAGAGAAACAACAGATGGCAGTTACACTGGAATGCGTGCACTATGTAAGGAGTATCTGCACATTCATGAACACAGATCAAGAATCAGATCAATTGATCGGGCATGTAAACAGCATACTACTAATCAGAAATCATAAAAAAGCCATGTAAACATATTAACATGCTAACATACCACCACCACATGCCAGCAGATTAGGCCTTACGGTCTATCGAGTCTGCTCAAACCTCAGATCCCTAGTTGGGTACTGAGGCCCTCCCCCCCCTGTGTTCCAGAAATGCCTATCATCCATCCCCACCCCCCTGGGCCAGGCCATCAACTGATACATCCGCTTTCTGTGTCTGTCCCACCCTCTCTTGAAGCCCTCCACTGTGGATCTCTGAACCAGCTCACCAGGCAGCACATTCCAATGATCCACCATCCTCTCAGTGAAAAACCTCCTCCTCTTTCCCCCCTCATCCTTCCACCTTCCAACTTCAAACCATGCCCTCTGGTGATACCTCCCTGCTTTAGTCTAAGATCCCCTCCATGTTTACCCTATTTATTTCCTTGAGGTACTTGAAGACCTCAATCATGCCCCTCCATCTCTCCTCTCCTCCAATGAAAACAGGCAGAGCTCCTCAGGTCTGTCCTCATACGTCAAATCCCCTAGTCCTCATATCATCTTAGTTGCCCTCCTCTGTACCCTCTCCAGGAGCTGTATGTCCCTCTTCAAGTGTGGTCTCCAGTACTGTACACAGTACTACCAGTCCATTGTACAGTGGCAGAATCACTTCCCTGCTTCTAGAGGTGATTCCCCTTACGATGCATCCCAACATCCTGTTTGCTTTGCTAGCCGCTCTCCTGCACTGCTCAGAGTTATTCGTGCATGCATCCACCATGACCCCTAGGTCTTTTTCCCCTGTTGAGGCCTCCAGCGCCTCCCTCCCAGGGTGTACCTGTGTTTAGGGTTTCCCCGCCCAAGATGTAACACTTTGCACTTGGTGATACTGAAATTTAATTTCCAGATGTGAGCCCACCTTTCCAGGGTGTCCGGGTCCCCTTGCAGGGCCAACCTCCCCTCTTCCCCCTCAACTACTGCTCCCATATTGGAGTCATCAGCGAAGAGACTCATTTCACACCCTATACCCTCCCTGATGTCCGATATGTATCCATCAAACAGGATCGGACCCAGGACCTAGCCCTGCGGTACCCCACTACCGACCTCTCTAGGGTTCGAGAGCTCCCCACCAACCACTACTCTCTGAGTGTAGCCAGCTAGCCAGTTTTCAATCCATCTGACCATCAAAGGGCCTACTCCCAACCCCATCAGTTTCTCCACCAGACCATTGTGGAGGACAGAGTCAAATGCCTTGCTGAAGTCCAAGAATAATACATCCACAGGCTTTCCCCTGTCCAGTTCTGGTGTTACCCATTAGTAGAACTCCACAAGACTGGTTTGACACAATCTACCTGGCACAAACCCATGTTGCTGATTATCCAGACCTCCCAACTCCTCCAAGTATACCCCCAATCGTTACTTTAGTATACTCTCCATTAATTTTCCCACCACCGAGGTCAAACTGATGGGTCTATAGTTACCTGGTACATACATCAGTACGTTTCAAAAAAAAAAAAAATGATTACAGCATAACTCTACTTCTAAAATGAATTGGAAATCTACAGTCATGTGGGCTCTATCCACAATGTCTACGCGCCCCAGATCCGCAGCGTGTAACACCCCTAAGTGCCAAAGCCATACACTGGGGTCCTGTGGACCCCTGCATGCGTACACGGAAGGGATGTGTGTCACTTCTTCACTGGATCATCCAGCCAGTCACACGGCTATGCACGCGGATTGTTAGGGGTGTGCACACTTTCTGAGTCATTCACAAATGTGTGGAGTGCTAGGCAATGGGGGTGCAAGGATATGTTGGCAGGGACCCTGCTGTAAGTTTTGTCCCACCCTTTGAAGACACCTGCTGGCTGCAGGAAATGCAGGACCCCCATCATGCTTCCCCAGCCCCTCTGGTCAGGCAGGGAGGGCTGGGGCAGCCACTGGGACACTTTCCCAATATTTCACAAAACAGGACCTGCACTGTCCCACAATCCCCTGCTCCATGTGGAGCGTGGGGTCTACACGGTAGGACCAGGTCGGGCATCACATTGAATGCCCACCTGTGTCCTCCACTCCACATCCCTCTGCCCACCACAATCCTGCACATGGGGGGGCCATGGACAGGCAGCTGGCAATCATGGTGAGTGGATGCCTGTCCATGGGTGTGGATCTGTTCAGGCCAGGTATATGCCTCTTGTGCATACCCAGATCCTTTCTGTGCATAGAGGCCATAAACTCTTCTAGTAACATAACCCCCCGCCCCACCCTTGCCATAACATGCCACACCATTTTTTGGTGCTAGCCTTCAATTGCCAAGATCATGCTAGTACTCTGCGTATCTATGGGTCCTACTAGTGGTATCTTTCTTAGCAGTTAGGATGATTCCGGCAAAGGTTTTGTCAAAAATTAACCAGTTTTTGTATGCTCCACATTTTTATGTTTATGTGTGTAGCAAATACTTTGTCAGAAGTTCAGAGTTTTAGAGGTGTGTCACTGTCAGGTCCAATGCAGCTCAGGCTGCAGTGGGCTTGACCATGACAAACCAGAGATCAGCCAGGCTGATCATGATAGTGATCTCTGCTTGCTGGGCAGAAACTTTGTATGCTTGAAAAGAGCCAGCCGTTCCAATCCAGAGTGGCTGGTTGCTTTCATCAGCATGACAGCCCAGCAAGTGGAGAATAGCAAGTGTAGCCACATACTTGATGGGGGGGATCAGTGAGTGTAGCCACATACTTAACCAACCCCTCCCCCAATCAACAAGTATAGCCACAGTCTCTCGCAAATGACACAGTGCTTGCCTACCCTTTGATGCTCTGCCACGTCCCAGGCTGCCACACAAAACAAAAGAGCTTGCTTTCTTACACAAGTACCTGATGGCCCAGCCCTTAACCGCTCCCGATTCTAAAGACTTGTTAATGACTCTACTCCTAACTGCTTGCAATGAAAATCACAGACCACTTTACACCTGCCAGTTTCTGCTTTTCCGTGAGACTAGCTATACCTGTTTGAAGTAGTCCGGTGTTAGCACCTTCAGAATTACAGCTGTCTGCTGCAAACATTACGGAAGGTCCAAGAAGCCAGCTTAGCTAAGTATATAAGTAGGCTCTGCACAGCCTCAGTTTCTTCAAGTTAACCTGACTTTTGGGTTGTTTGGTTGTGACAAATGACAGTCTGTTCTGAGCTGTGCCAGTGTGACTTGCTTGCATTGTTTTATTGATTGATGCCCTCTCCCCAGCTGCTTATCCACCATTTGCTACTCAGAGATCAACATTCATTTCACAGAGACCAAGCGTGTTTCCAAATTCCAAATGTTCTCTGGTAAATAACAATTGGTTACATTTAATGGTTCACAGGTTAGTACAGAGCTACAGGGCTGGCTGCCCTTTTCTGTAATTCCTTTAGATCAAAGAGGGATCTTCTAGCAGCTCCCAGGCCCAATATTACTCTCTTTTAGATATGCTACCCATGATTTTTTTGTCTTTTGTCCCTGTTTTGGGTTCAGCTGTTCTCTACAAACCTCTGGTAGCTAAAGAGCCACCTGGATGAAACTCCGAAACAACAGACCATTTCCACATGATCTGGATGTCCACTGTCCACTGCCCTTCTTTCTACTTCACTTTCCATTCACATGCAATGATTTTTTCCAGTTTGCACAAACACTATTCCCTGTCACTCTGCAAACATCTGATTGAAAGAGGTTTCCATGCAAGGGCAAACCAGAAATGCCAGAGAACCCAAAAAGTATCATATTGTTTCACCTCACATCAGGCTATAGAATGTGTGTAATATTATAGATGTACTGATATTATAAAATACACATCTGCCATTTCTTACTTTGGTGTCAGCTTCCTCAGTTAGTGAATGCCAGCCACAGCCTCTGCCAGCTAATGCAATCAAACAGCCTCCACCACTGGTGCACACTTCTGTACTATTTTCTGCCAGTTACCTTAAAGCTGTACTATCCCTTTTATTCACAAGCACCTTGGTGTTAATGCATAGAACTGCAGCAGCAGTACATAAAAAACATGCTTTCCTGGAACCCCACTGTGCACATATGTAATTGGAAAGAGGTTGTGTTTTTTTTGTCTTAGGTTCATAAACAGTGCAGTGAGCAGTTATCTTGTGTGCCTGTGTTTTAAGTTACGACTTGGTGGAAGCCTCTGTTGTTGAATCATAACTCTCATCTTTTTGAGAGCTCACTTTTTTGAGAATAGTCTTCTGGTTGCACATGGTTAAAAGAGCAGGATTATATAATTATAAGAATGTACAGTAATAAGTGATATGCCAAATAGAGTCTATATTTTACCTGGTTTAGAAAAACACTTTTTGAAAGGCATGTAAGAAAACTATTCTCAAAAGTGTGAAAACCAAGAGGGTTTATAATCCCCCCTAATGATTTGGTATATTTGTGTGGACCTTGTGGTTTGAGGCAGACTGTATTGCTGATAAGCATACAGTACACATGGACTAATATTCAGAATTTAGGATCAAGCACATTTCTATGTCAATATTAATTGTATGTTACTACTCTTGGACACACCTTTGATTTTATAGGTAGTGGAGTTTTTTTGGAGTGGGTGTTTTGCTAATCCAGTAAATTGAGTAAGAAGAAGGTTCTGTTTTCATAAAGAATAATTGAGAATGCTTGCAGTGTTGTGTTAATATGGGATGACTTCATACTTAACCACCGAATATCAGGAGTGGATTCAGTACTATCATTGTTTTAAAATTTTATATGTAACTAACGCCTGTTGCAGACACATAAAAAACAACATGTCGACGAGTCTTGCTATATTGATGTGGTTTAAAGGGTAATACAGTTTTATGGTGGAGTAGTTTATAATTAAACTTTAATAAACTCAAACAACAAGGTCCATCTGGTACAAAAATGTCATGATAAATACAACAAAAAAAAGGATAATCATGCCAATAATAAACCAAATACAATAGCAATAATGTCCAGATCTGCTAACTTACTGTAACTAATGCAGTAAAAAAAAAGACTATCTAAAAAAAAACCTATCTAATAAGGAGAAGCATCACAAGACAACTTGTACATAATTAAAATGACAATAACCCCCCTCAGAGTTGTGCAATGTGCTAATGCAGAGTTAACAACAAGTACCACTACACTAATCAGCCTGTGTCACATTAATGTTCAAAAATCCCTACTCCTAAGGGACAAAGGTAGTTGTCACCTGAAGTTTAAAAGGTGTCCAAGGCCTCCAAATTTCTTCAAAATATCTTGTTTTTTTTTAAATGACTGTACGTGGCCTTTTCAAGGCCATAGCTAAAACTGAGTGCCTCAAACCACTGGTGCCCATCTGAAACTTGTGCTTTAAGCTAAAATTTTGTCAGGGCCATTTTGGCACTGACTACAAGTATCAACAGTAACTTTCTCAGGCAAGGGCAAAACTGTAATGTATCTGGATGAATATGTATCAAGACCAAAAAAGAGGTTAAGTCAAAATTACAACTAAAGACCTTTCTAAGTACCTGGGTAACCATCTGTCAGAACTGCTGTAAACCAGGGCAACTCCAGAATACATGAGCATAATCCACCCTTGTCTCACCACATAGCCTCCAACAAATACCGGCCATAGATTCCTTATAACGAGCTATCTGAGCCGGAGTTAAAAAGAATCTAGACCTGCACCTCCATGCAAACTCCCTTAAACAATGGGAGCAGGAAATAGTATAGGTAGGTAAAGCATGTTTCTCCTAAAGGTCCCAATAGCACATTTCATCAAAATCTTGTGCCCACTTAATAAATATTGACGAGTAGTATCAGCAAAAAGCAACCATAAAGCCGAATATAATGATCTAATTAAATGCTTCAAGTGAGTTCCTAACTGGCAACATATTATCAACTTTATTAAGGGAGGGTTCATAGACTCAGGTAAGGAGCTATGAATAGCAAGTGTATGTGGGAAAGAGGAGAGCTACAAGTACCTGTAAAGATCCATATGAGGAATCCCATAATGGGATTGTAATATGGCAAACGGCAGGAGTCCCTGAAGTGCAAACAACTGAAGGTAGAAAATTAACCCAGCCTTAGCTCAGTTATGGAGAAAAAGGTCAGTTTTATTCAGAGGATTTTGATCATCCCATGCTAAAGCAGTTACACAAATAAGAGCACTGTAAGTTAAACGTTTACATAACTTAAACCAAAACCACATAACCTCCCCAGTTAAACTGTAAAATTGAACAAGCGATGGTTGGTTTGAGGGGGTAGTATATGTTATACGGCCTATGGCAAGTAGATCATTTAGAACAAGTTCTATTTCTTTCCAATGAGGGAAATATGGCAGGTTAGACCAATAATAGAAAATACACATGAGAGAGGCCTGGGAGTGCCACTGTAAGTTAGGGAAGCAAATCCCTCCATGCTACGGAGATATATAAAGAATTGACGCTTGGATTCGCCTTATTCCCATCCCATAAAAAATTAAGCATCAATTTCTGCCATTCTCAGAAATAAAAAGGAGAGGAGCAAATAGGAAGAGTCTGCAGCATAAATAAAATTCAAGGTAAAATATTTATTTGGATTGCTCCAACACGACGCATTAAGGACAGAGGAAGGGAGGACCAATGCAACAGATCATGTTTACTCACCTGCGTAAAGGGCGCATAATTCATGATATCAATCAAATCTTGAGACTTGGTCATTGCCACTCCCAAATACTAAATATAATTTCTGTTCCAATGAATCAGAAGATGGATTAGAATCTCTGGAGGAGGAATGTAGCGAAATGCCAGAACCTCCGTTCTCAATTTATTTAAGTGAAATCCCGCCTTTTCAAAGCAATCCAGAATCCGAAGGGTTTCTTGCAAAGAGGTTGTAGGATTAGTGTGAGAGTGAGTAAAATATCATCAGCAAACAATGATATTCGGTAGTCTCTGCCCCCTACTGGAAGACCTTCTATTTTCATGGAATGCCGAATACAAGAATTTATGGTGGAGTAGTTGACACGTGGCTATTGTAGTTACATCTGTCCTTCAGCTGTTCGCCATACTCATTCTTTTATGACTGAAGACCTCAGCTGGATTCTCTTTCTTGATTCTGTTCCTCTGCCTCCCCCGCCCTGGTCACTGCAATGGTTTAAATTGTTCCCTAAATAAAATCTGAAGTAATCACATCTGCTCGCCCAATTATATGCAGATTTCTCCAGATGCACACTGTTGTTGTTCTATTATTTCTTCTGCAGCGATGGTTCAATTTCAACAACAAGACCCTCAGAATATTAAAACACAAAAGGAGGCCACTGCTCAACCTACTGTAATCATGTGGCTCAAAGCAAAGTTTAGTGACTTCTGGCACCTAAAGTCCTTGAAATAACCATTTCAGATAGCAGAGCTGAAGAGACAGCACTCACCCTCAACAATGGTCCATGTGGAGTCAGTCTTGTGTCAAAAGGATACCTCTTTTATTGTATTTCCTTTGTGCAAGATACTGTAGCTGGGCAATTTAAGACAACCAGCTACAGCTCTTTTCAGATATGGTCAATACTCACAGATGCTGACTACTGACTTAATGTTTCGTACCAATCGCTGATAGATCTGTTATCCTGTTCCTGTCCCCATTTGTGAGAACCAGGTCTAATACTGCTCCCTCCTGTGTGGGTTCCTCCACTAGCAGTCCAAGGCATGCCCCCTGCAGTATCCTTTATACTGTAACAAGTGCCCTTGTGATCTTCTGCCTCCCTACCTTTGACAGTCTTCCAGCACCCATGTCCACATACAATACTTGGTGGTCAGAAAAGAAGAGTCAGAGCCAGGAAGAGACAAACTACCACCAGACACAGAAGGAAACATCACAAAGCAAAATGAAAAGAGCATGAAGTGACATTACTTGGAGCCAGCGAGCTAAATTACTAATGTGGCAGTACAGAGTATAGGCAGACATTCTGCCCAACTTATACATTAAGGAAATGATCATGGCAGTCTTCTGTTTGACAACAAGAAACAACTGTTTTATCTTTTACAGTATATATACCATGTGAGTCTATCTGTGGCAAAACAAAGGATGATTTGGGTAAGGCTCGTACACAGTGTGTTGCTAATAATTTAGCACTAACTGTTGCAATGAGAGGGGCGTAGCAATGGGAAATTCCATAAAAGTACAAAGCTGCCTCAGATCTTTGGCAGAATATGAAATTATTTTACACATATCCACATTCACTCTGGATATTTCTAAGAGATGACTTCCACATTCTGCAGGAGATCTGAGGCAGCTTTGACTTTCAAGGAATTTTCACTGCCAGTGAAGTTTGTTAACCCACCCTTGTTCTTAATACCAATGTCCCACAACAGTCCACCTTAGTCTATAAAACAACACTAACACCAAGCTCTCAGGCTTAGGAAATCATCTGGTTCTGTACCACATGGGGGAAGGGGGCAGTGTTGGGTATAGGGTTTTATTTAACTCCAAAAATTGATTAGCATTTTGCTCATGAAAGTGCTAAAACATTGTGAAAATGCATAGCACTTGCCTCACTGTGTTTCAATCAATCAATCAAAATCTTTATTTATTCAGGTGAACATCATTGAGCATAGCTCATTTACAAGATGGACCTGAGTGGTCATAACAAAAAGGTTACAAGTTGTATACAAAAACATGATACTAAATAAGCACAAATACATGTGTTTAACAAGCATAACACTTCTAGAAAACCTATATAAATACTTTCTGTACAGTTAGCATTGTCCCAAGGAAAAAACTGCTAATCAATTATTTAAAACCCTGTGGGTAGTAACTAGTTATTTGTAACTAGTAACTGTAATCTGATTACTTTTCTAGGTAACTAGTAAAATTAATTGATTACTTTGTTAAATAAAGTAATAAGTAACTGTAACGACATTATTTTTACCTAAAAGTAACTAGTTACTGTAATATAAATAGTAATATAAATAGAATAACGTATGAGCATCTATCTGTTATGGTTGTTGTAATCCATCAAAGGGGTCCTGTGACTTCATAAACCTCAAGAGTGAAGCTCAAGAAGTTTATGACATCACAGAAATCTGGAGATTGTGCAGGTGTCTTTTCATATTCAGGTTTCACTGTGAACAAAGGCTGCTCAACTGACTGCGTGCTTGATTTATTACGTCAGGCTGAAAAAAAACTGCCTTCTTACAAGCACTGCATGAGCACCCAGCATCTTCACTTTGCACATTGAATGCAAGTTGTCTACCATTTTTTACCCTTTTTCACAATAAAAAGTTTAGGCAACATTTCATGGCTGTGAGGTGCCATTTTTTGTAGTCTTGCTGATATTCAGGTTTGAGTAGTAGCAGTGTCTGGGTATGATAAGCTGCCAGAGGTACAGGATGGTGTAAACCCATGGCACAACAACTGGAGCAAAGACATGCAGCCTTGTAACATTTAGCCTAGGAATTTTGACCTAATACTTGTTTGCCCTACAAGATCTTTGCTCTAACACAGTGGCTACGACTACAAGGTAGCCTCATCTATTGCACCACTGCTTTCTACATGGTTACAGTTTCACTACCTTTTGGTGTCTGAGTTGTTTTTGCCAGTTGTCTCATTACAGAAAATGTTAGGCTGAATGTCTCTAGTGAGGTGTCCTTGTACCAATTGTCACACATCTGGTGTAAATCACTGGCCCTCCAATTTGAGTATTTATTTGATATGTAGTAAATGAAAATGAGTGTACACACATAGCTTTTACCTTTCAGCCTTCTTACTAGGTCCAGTTAATTAGTCCCCACCTAAGGATTCCTCAGCCCATTTACTTCTACTCTGCCTTTTCATACCTATCATCACCTTTTATTTTTCCAGATTCTATTCTTACTTTAACTTTTAACACTTCATAATAACTGGCCAGCATTTTTTCCCATTGGGGAACCATGTTATAGTTTACCATTATAACCAGCTGGTTATAACAGCAAACATGCATTGGGTTTCACTCAGATCACACATACGCCACTCATGCTCTTCTCTCCTTCAGTGCAGCTCCTGGAAAGTTAACCGTCATGTGAAGATGGGAGTAAGTAAATCTAAACAAAAAAAACTCCCTGTCATCACTGAACTTTCAATCTCACTAAGTGACAAAACCCCCCAAAAAATGAAAGGTTTTAGCAACAAATGCTCAGGCACAGATCGCGCTTCATCTCACTGGACCGACCAAGGCTGAACAGCATTGTATTTTAAATAATTGCTGTGGCGAAAAAAATGCTGCCCAGCAATTATACAAACATAGAAGTTGATGGCAGATAAGAACAACAAGGCCTATCTAGTCTGCCCATTTCTTTTTCTACCTTATGAATGTGCCATCGGCCTTTTCTCTGTCAATGGCCTATCTATTCATACTCATCTGTATTGCTCCCTTATGCCTATCCAATGCCTGTTTGAAGCCCTGCACTGTTTTCATATCCACTACTTCCTGAGGTAGGCCGTTCAATGCATCCACCACCCTTTCTGTGAAAAAGAACTTCCTCACATTACCCTTTAATCGGCCTCCCTCTAATCTCATGCTGTGTCCTCCTATATAAAATAAAGTTTGGGTAGGGGGTTAAACTCAGATTTTACACACACCCCTCAGTGTGGAATACCTGTATAAACCCCTTGAGCTTCACTCTCGGGGTTTGTGTGGCATCCCACACCTTAGGGTGTGTTCAAAAGTCTCGTTATAACCCCCTACCCAGACATTATTCTCTTTATAATTGGCTAGTGTTTTTTCCCCAGCCCTGAGGGTTATAATGACGAACATACACCAGCTTTCCCTTGGTCAACACACGCACCAGCCGCAGCTCTTCTCTCCCTCTCTGCCTTTCTGTAGCGCTGCATGCCTCCACGCTTCACTGTGACTGGCACTCGGCAGTAAGTTAATTTAAAAAAAAAAATCAATTTACTGGTCTATGTCTACTATTATATCAAAGCTGCAAAAAACAAAGGAAAAAAGGGGGAAACAAAATGCTTAGCAGTGAAGCTCAGACAGTGGACAGCACTGAAACCCTGGGACGACAGCTGCACGGGGATGTGGCTTTATTTTATATCATTGCTGTGGTAAAAACCGCTCGCCAACAATTATATAAAATAAAACATGGGGTGGTATGTTTAACTCGAGAGTTTACACACACCCTTGGTGTTGGAAGCTTAAATTAGCCCCTCGAACTTCACTGTTGGGATTTATGTGGCATCCAACACATCAGGTGTGTGTACAATCTCATTAAACACACCACCCCATGTATTCTATATTTCTCCTACAGCCTTCCCTATTTTCTTTCCTCACATATTTTACTCTTATTTCCCATACCTACTTTTTTCTCTTTTAGATAATTTCTGAAGAAGACCTATGGTTGAAACATCAGTTCTAACTCAATTTTCTATTTTCAGTCTGCATTTAATATTGCCATTTTGTTCTATATCTGTAAACATATGCTGTGCAAATAAAAGTCAGAAAACATAATTTTATTTGTCGGTTTATTATTAAATATATCATTTTGCATCATTTGATATACAAATTATACTACTTATGCTCCGCTACATGGTACAGCTAAGACTCGCTATAGGAATTGATGAAATTTGTTTGAGGGGGCAACAGATTGGCCAGTTGATGTACAATTTATAGGTAGCTTGCTACACCCATGCATGTCGACAAGTCGTGGCCCTCTACAGTAACTGTTGTGAACCCTGAGGGAATTGGGGCCAGAATAGCTGTTGTAGGGGAAAAAGGTAAGTAGTCCATCTGCGGACAGGGCACAGGGCCTATTTCCATCAACACTACATGTGCCAAAGTGCCACAGCAGGCCACTTGATCATCCATCTGCCCACCTGCCAGGTCTGTCCCCATCACCTGCCCCATCTCAAAGAAAATCCTAATCAAAGTGGTATTTACCGGAGTGCAACAAGTGTTTTGTGGTGTGTGATAAATAGATTGTAAGTGACACTGTCTGACTTCAGTTGTGGCATACTGGCAATTGCATAATATTCATGGCAGACTTAGGTTAGGAACAAGACATGATGAGGTGTGGTTTATGACCTGATAAGAGCACGCCCCAGTTGCATAATGAGGCACGAGGTGCTTGCATCGAGTGCCTTAAGCACCTGAGAAGTGCTCTTATCATGCCATAAACCACACCTCGGAGTGTCTTATTCTGCCTATCAAATGGGTCCCCCAGTAAGAAAGTTAATTAAAAAATGCACATAAAAATAGTAAAAAAATTATGATCACAAAGGGAATAACAAAAAAGTAGTCCTTGCCACTCATTGTATTGTAGTGGATATGTTGTATTAGAAGTAGCGGACTGTGGTGTCTGTCTGCCCCCCCCCACACAAAAAATACTCTAAATGCTGTTTATTTTTTAATACTCTAGAATATGCTGTTTCTTGATCAGTGAGTAAACACTCAGTGAGTTTTAGACAGAGGAGCGGTACAAGCGTGTCCCTCATCAGCCGCTGTATTTAGCGCTTTTCTGATAGTGCTTCCTCGATCTATTGAAACATTCAAAAAAAAAGCCTGAAAGAGCCAGTGGAGGAGTGGGTCTTGTGAGCCAGTGGAGAAGCACGTAAATTTCAAGCGAGTTTGGAGTTGAGTTTCAGTCGTGAGCGAGAGTGTCCCTCACCAGTCAGCTTTATTTAGAGATTTTCTTTCCATTTTTTCCCTCCCCTCCACTGGTGGTCCTTTCAGAGCACTTCCCCAATCACAGTTTTGGGTAACACCAAAATCTGGAAAGTCCAAAAAAATCCTTTTCTGAAAGAGGAGGACTGCGTCTGCTGAACCAGTAGTAGTGCTAGTAGTAAAGCTCAGACAGAAGAACACATTGCAAAATCAGTGGGTAGAGGTGACAAACTTTTACAGGTACATAAGTGAAAAAAGAAAGGCAAAGGGAGGGATAGTGAGACTGAAGGGGGAGGATGGGGGCTCTGTGGAGGATGACAACAGTAAAGCTGACATATTGAACAGGTATTTCTGCTCAGTCTTTACTGAGGAAGAGGAGGTAATGGGTCTGAATGGAGTACAAGGGGTGAGAATGGTGCAGAATGGACACAAGTCCCTTTACGAGAAAGGGTCCTGAAGGAACTGGAAGTAATAAGAGTTGATAAAGCAATGGGGCCAGATGGGGTGCACCCAGGGTCCTTAAAGAACTAAGAGAGGTGGTGGCTGAACCTCTTGCTATCCTGTTTAGCCGATCACTAGAAACAGGGAGGTACCCAAAGACTGGAGGATAGCAGATGTAGTCCCCTTATACAAAAGTGGGAACAAAGAGGAAGCGGGAACTACAGACTAGTCAGCCTCACCTCAGTAGTGGGGAAGATCATGGAAGCACTACTGAAGGAGAGATTGGTGGAACATCTGGTTGTCAATGGACCACAGGACCCAAGGCAGCATGGTTTCACCAGGGAAGGTCATGTCAGACCAACCTCATTGAATTTTTGACTGGGTGACTAGGAGGTGGATCAGGGAGGGCAGTGGACATGGCCTATCTGGACTTCAGCAAGGCCTTTGACACTGTGCCACATAGAAGACTATTGCACAAACTGGGGAATATGGGTGTGGGCAGGACAGTAGTGCGGTGGGTAGGTAACTGGCTGGGCAGCAGGACACAGAGGGTGGTGGTAAATGGCTGTCACTCCACAGAGGAAGAGTGACCAGTGGGTACCACATGGATCAGTGCTGGGACCGGTACTATTCAATATCTTCATCAGTGACATTGCAGGACCTAGAAGGCAGAATTTCACTGTTCGCTGATGACACAAAGCTCTGTAACAGAGTAGACACACCAGAGGGTGTAGACAGAATGAGAAGGGACCTGCAGAAACTTGAAGAATGGTCAGAGGTTTGGCAGCTGAAATTCAATGCAAGGAAGTGCAAGATAATGCATATGGGGCACAAAAACCCTGGCACAATATATCAGTTGGGGGGTGAGGATATAGCATGCACCAAGCAGGAAAGGGATCTTGGAGTTATCATCTCTGATGACCTCAAGGCAGGGAAACAGTGTGACAAGGCAGCAGGTAAAGCAAATAGGATGCTGGGATGCATAGGCAGGGGCATCACCAGCAGGAAAAGGGAGGTCATAATTCCACTATACAAGACACTAGTGAGGCCGCACCTGGAGTACACTGTGCAGTTCTGGAGACCTTACCTACGAAGGACATAGACAGGGTAGAGAAGGTTCAGAGGAGGGCAACAAAGAATGGTGCATGGATTGCATCACAAGTCCTATGAGGACAGGTTGAAGGCACTGAACATGTACTCCCTGGAGGAGAGGAGGGAGAGAGGGGATATGATAGAGACATACAAGTATCTTACAGGGAGGAACAGGGTGCATGAATGCACTATTTTTAAGCGAAAAAGATGTTCCAGGACTAGAGGGCATGGGATGAAGTTGGAGGGAGGACGATTTAGAGGAAACGTGAGGAAGAATTTCTTCACAGAACGGGTGGTGGACAAGTGGAACACCCTGCCAGAGGAAGTGGTTGGGGCTGAAACAATCACGGGATTTAAGAATGCATGGGATAGACATAAAGGAATTCTGGAGGTCAGGGGTAAGGGGCAACAGACTTCCTGGAAAACATAAACTGAACTTACAAACTTAAATGGGCAGCCTGGGTGGGCCATAGGCCCTTATCTGCCGACACTGTCTATGTATCTATGTATCTATGTAGTGAGTGCTGTTTGAATAGCGCATGTGAATGCTGTGGAACTGACAATGGGCAGTGCTAAAAATAAAACAATGGGCACCTAATACTGAAACTTTAGCTGCTGTGTGTGTGTGTGTGTGTGTGTATGTGTGTGAGCTTGGACAGAAACAGTTGGGTCTGTTGGTGGCAATGCTCTCCTGCAGTAGGTGTTGTGGTTCCTCATATGCTTGGAGCTGCAGCAGGGCAGCCAATGGGGGCATTGATTTCACACTATGCTGCATTTTGGTTGGCATAAGTAGTGCCAGTTGCAAGTATATGTCCTGATAAGGACACAGCAAATGGTACCTCTTAGCCAATCAAAACACAGGAAATCTTCTACCCATTATATAATTATAATTGTATATATTTCTGTCATGCTACTGTTCCTGCACTACTGTCTGTTCTCCACACACTGTATGTTTTTCGCCTCCCTGTCCTATTCTGTGTATGATGATGAGCCTTTGTAAATGAGTCTTTGACTCAAAGGGTTGTAATTCTGATACTGTAATAAATAAAATAAATATATAACTGTCTCAGTGACAGTGGCAAGTCAAAATTCAGCTGTGGGAAAGAGTGTTTACATTTTGTTGGGGGTAAGCAGGTGTGTGCTGGTGGAATTTATTATATGTGATGTGGGGTGGATCTGTGGCTGGCAATGGCAAAGTTAGGATTCAGGCTGTTGTAGAGAAATGAGAAAAGATCACCAAGGTGAGGAAGGGCAGTAGATCTGCAGGGTGCATGTGTGTGAGTGTAGTGGAGCTATGTGAGGGTGGGATTTTATTATATAAATTTAAAGGGGGTAGTTGTTGCTCTTGCATAGTCAGGAGAAGAATACAGGCTAGATGTGGGAAAAATCACCAAGTGAGAAAGATGCAGCAGGGGGTGTGTGTGTGGGAGTGGGGTAAGGGTGGGATATAAAGGGGTAGTTGTGGCTGGCATTGTCAACATATATAACTGTATAGGAAAGATCCCCAAGGGCACTGGCAGTAGATGCAGGGTGTGTGTGTGTGCGTATGTTATGGAAATGAAAAAGGCCAGTGACAGCAATAGCTGGCAAAGCCAGGATTCAGCTCCTGGGGGGAAAAGATTGTGGAGGGCAGCAGTAGATGCAGGGCATGTGTTTGTGTTTTTTTTTAAGAGCTCTTATTTATGAAAATGTAAAAGGATTGTTGTGGTTGGCAATGTCAGATGGGTACTGTGTTATTAATTAACATATTACTTGTTTTAGAATCTGTTTTATTTCTTACACTTCTTGGGATTTCACGAGCACATAGCTATGTTCAGTGAGTGAATACAACCATGTTACCAAAAGTGATATAAAGTAATACAAAAAGTAATATGCATTACAGTTACAGTTACTAATTACCTTTTATATAAAAGTAATAAGTAACTGTAACTGATTACTTTTTAAAAGTAACTTACCCAACACTGGGGGGGGGCGGGGCGTGGCTCAGGTTCAGGGATGTGCTGTAGGATTGCTTCATAGCACAAGAATTAAGGCATCAGGCATCAAGAGATCTTTACACCTGCTCTCTTCCCTGCAGAGCTGACCCCACAGCACAGAGCATTAGTAACTGGCAGGAGGCAATATTGTGCTAAGGTAAGAGTACACAGGCTTGAGAACCAGAAGACCCAGGTTCATCACTGCCCACCAGTACCACTTACACACTGTGTCACCTTGAGCAAGTCACTCTCAGTGCTGTAGTCCACTCAGCTGCAGAAAAGGGTAAAACCAGAACTCCACTGAAAATGAGACTGTTGGTTGTCGGCAGCTGTTGATTGCTAGTGGTGGTGCGGTAAGGAAGTCTTCCTGCCTGCTTGAGGGCCAGCAACAAGCTGAAGATGATGCTCTCCAGCCACAGGCCAGCAAGCTGGTGATGGGTTCACTCTGAAGGAGGAAGACACTGGATCAGGGGTAAGAAAGGGCTATGAATGCTATAGATTTGCCCTTTCTTCCCAGGCTCTTTCCCTTCCATTTTCATCTCTAGCACTTACTCTTCTCCGTCCAACCCCAACTGTGCATACCATCCCTCCTTGGGGGCCATGCCAGACTCAACACTCTCACCTTCAGTGGAGCATGAAGGGATGAGATTTAGTGAGAAGAGACTGTAGGAAGTCAGGATCCACCACAAATTACTTATAAGCACAGCTCCTTTCCCTTTTTTTGGAAAAGGAATTTTTAAGACTGAAGCATGACCAGTGTTCATTATGAGGTCAGGTAATTCTAAATATAAGAGCATGAGAGAATGTGTTCTTTTTTCAGGCCTGTTAAATAGGAGTGGCATCATTTTGCATAAAGAAATTACAACAGTCATAGTATTGTGCAGAAAATTAAATTATACTGATTACATGACAAAAATAATATTAACAGGGATCATTTGTGATTTGTAGAAAAATGTAGTAATCAAGAGAAGCACAGCAGTAAAGAATGAGAACGCAACAAATGTCTTTAGAATGATATAGTAACCACATTTAATTATGTAAAAAAATATGGAGATGGTTCATAAATGCATTTTGAAATAATCTGTATACTTTATTTCAATCTTAGGAAGCCCTTTGAAAAAGCACCATAAGGTGTGAAACATCAGGGCATGTGGAATAAAGGGAAAAGAAGATTTATAAAACTTTTCTGAACTTTTTTGGTTCCTTCATGCCTAGTCTAAGGACTCCAGTTAGTTGATTGGTCCCAGTTAGAAGGAACATATATGTTTGATTACCTGCTCCATTTCCCATGGTATGCTTCACACCTGTTTGGTCTTGTTTATCCCCTTTAGATACTTAAAGGTCTCAATCATATCACCCCTATCCATCCTCTCCTCCAGCGAATACATATTCAACTCACCCAGCCTGTCCTCGTAGGGCTTGCTCTCCAATCACTGGATCATCTTTGTGGCTCTTTGCTGCACCCCATCCAACAATCTGATGTTCTTCTTTAGGAATGGGTGCCAGTACTGCACACAGTACTCCAGGTGGGGCCTGACCAATGACCTATACAGAATAACCTCCCTCCCTCCCTCTGGAGGAGAACCCTCTTGCAATACACCCCATCATGTTGTTGACTTTTGCTTTCACCTTCCTGCACTGAGTAGAGTTATTCATGCTCCCTGTAATGATCACTCCTATGTCCTTCTCCTCTGTGGAGCTCCCCAACTGTATCCCATTCAAATGATAATCCCTCCCCTTGTTCCTGGCTCTGAAATACAGAACCTTGCACTTCTTGGCATTGAACCCCCAACTGCCATGTTTCCACCCACTCCTGCAGCTTAGTCATGTCCTCCTGCAACCCCTTCCACCCCTCCGCATCATCAGCCACAGCTCCCGTCTTGGTATCATCTGCAAACAGATGGATCTTGCTCCGGATCCTATGTAAGATATCTGCAATAAAAATCCCAAACAGCACCAGTCCCAGTACCGATCCCTGTGGTACCTCGCTCATCACCGCTCTTGGTGACAAGAGGTCCCCCACCACCACCACCACCCTTTGCTGCCTTCCCTTTAGCCAGTTTGTGATCCATTTCGCCATTTTTGGTCCCACACCAACATGTTCCAGTTCCCCACCAACCTTCCATGTGGCACTGAATCAAAGGCCTTGCAGAAGTCTAAGCTGAGAACATAAAAACCACAGAGGTTCAGAGTCTTGCCAGCTGAAGTCTAAACTGAGAACATGGAAACCACAGTAGCTCAGTAGCTAGGACATGAAAACCACAGAGCTTCATTGTCTTACCAGCAGGTTTTACTCAACCCCTTGGCACCAGAAAGGAGGCCGTGGGCAGCAGCTCTTTTTATTCCTTTACCCACTCTCCCATGTAATGGTAAACATTACACAAAAAAGGCGCTCAGTGACAGTTGTTTCATTGACTCCCAAGCACTGTCATAATTAGAACTCCCCCTCCAAAAAAGAGTGTGTTCCTATATAGCCACACACCTGACCATTTATTTTGATTCTCTCACTTCAAGCAGGTTAGTCTTGTGCAGGGTGATAAAATGATAAAAAAGGCCTTTGATTAAGTATAAAATAAAAATTTGTATGAACACACTATAATAAACCTCTCCACCAGCCTAAATAGGCAGTGTATCATACAATGGGACTTTGCTAATATAAACCTCAAATCAACCAACTTCTCTGGTTAATTCACTGCATAGCATGTGCAGATGTCACTTCTAATGCAGTCTTGGGTATAAAAAACTCCATTTTGATAGTGTTTTTTAATATAAATGGTTTATATTAATGGGGTGTCATTTTATTCTTTTACCACTGGAACAACAGCTAGAGACAGAAACATTATCTCACTTGAGGAAGCTTTCCTCCCCTCACCTTAAATTTTCAGCTTTAACTTTTAACCATGAGTTGGTGTGTTTATATTAGCCCCCTTCCCCCCAAAAGGCAGGTTCCCATATTTAATTTTATTTTCATTTTTTTATTTAACCAGGAAAAAGGTCCGTTGAGCAAGCTCATTTGCAAGCAGGTCGTGGGTAGGACAGGGTACAGACAACAGAAACATGGAGTAGCACAGATATAATATAAACACGATTACATTAACAATTACAAGGTGGCAGAATACAATTGCTATACAGTTGTTAGACATAAGGATATAAGCAATACAATAGCTTCAGTTGGAATAGTACAGGAGGGATTTAGAAAACATAGTACTAAAAAGAAAATAAAAAGAAAAAATCCTAACTTTATTTAGATGAAAAAGTCTCTGCATCTACTGTCTATGAGGGCTTTGAAATGAGTGAGTGTATAGCCACACACCTGACCATTTCTTTTGATTCCCTGACTTCCAGCAGGTGACTTTTGTGTGGTGTGACCAAATGTTCACAACGGCTTGGATTAAGTATAAAATATAAAGTATAAAAAATATAAAATAACACTGTGTTATGATGAAGCTGTAATAAACCCCTGCACCAACCTGAATAGTCATTACTTTTGTGTCTGTATTGGTGTCAAAATCCTGTCTCTTATTTCAGAAATGAAAATACATAAGACAAATATTACTATTCACTGACTCCATTGCAAACTCTCTCTCTTGCAATACTGCTCTGCCTTCATCATTATCTACAACACAACCAAAACCTACCTGACACAACATGCAAGCAAACATTTGAAATTGACAGATGCTTGTTTATTATTAGAGTTTCTTGTATGACAGTTACTGGTGTTGATATACATCATGGGCCCGATTTTAAAATGAGATGCAGCAGCACAGTGGACTTGCGGAAGGGTGTGTGACGCTAGTTGCGACTTGCATCACACCTTGCGGCAAGTGGGAATTTCAATCAAGTGTACCGCAAATGTGCATTGCAAGTCCAGAACCCAGGACGCAAGGCATTAGATCACCATCTCCCTGGTCTACCCTTGCATCCGGAATTGCGGCACTTGTGCCAACCCTTTGGCGCAAGTAGACGTAAAGTGGGGAAATTGTCGTAATGCCTACTCCTTTGAAAATCAGACCGCTTCTGCATCAAAGGGCTTTGCATTTGCTAACCCCTTTTAGACAAGCCCTGCATCCACTTTGTAAAATCGGCCCATGTTGTCATTTTTCTTAAACAAATTAATTCATTTTAAATTAGAAAAAAGGAACCAGACTGAGAACCAGCACAACTCAATCCACATGAGCCATGAAACAACCATCAGATAATAATGACTTTCAGACACTATTGAACTGGGCAGATTTGAATCAGTGACCTAGAGGTGAAAGTCCCCTAAACATGCTATCAATCCACTGAACCATCCTGGTCCCACCCCTTCCCCAAGTTTTCACATTGAAACCAAAGATAAGGGCCGATTGGTTTTCTGCTTGCTCTGTTATACTGCTGCTTTACTTCCACATGCAAGTGCCAAACATTACCGAAAATGTGTGCAAGCTAGCCCTGCCATGTCTGTCCCAGAAGTGATTCCATCTTCTTCCAGCACCTAACTGTAGTGCTTAAGCTTCCATATCAGTGATATCTTTTTGAAGCACTTCTTGGGTCTGTGAGTTCCACTTACCTCGAAGGCTGGCTTGGGTTTCGTAGCTGACTGCCAGTGCTTACATTACATGTCTCTCCTATGACTATTTTGTGAAATAAACAGACCACTTTCCCAGAGAATCGCCTTTTCTGGCGGACTTCCATAAGGCAAATATTTCTTCTGTGAACCTTATTATTATTTTCTGTATTTCCAAACAGGAATGTTGTCTATTTTAGCCTGTATGTGACTATTTTTGCTGGACTATGTTAACCTGTTGACTGCTGCTATTCTCTCTCTGGGACCGCCATGAAAACAAGATGTTGTATGTCATAGGAATATCATGGTTGAAGTAATTTCAAATAAATACAATCCTGGAAGTAGTGGGGTAGCTCATTGATCTTTTAAAATGACACAACTGGGGTTTTGAAATAGGAACCACTTCACCAATGGAGTTTCCCTGCCCTGGCATGTGACCCTACTACACGAGCCAGCTATTGATCAGTTCCAGTGACAGTCCATAGTGACATTTTGAAAGCATTCCATAGAGTAAACAGCTGTAAAAAGCTCTTTTCAGAGCCACAATGCCTGCTTATATGGCAGTATTGATATAGTGTCACTGACATTAGCTACAGTTGCAGTCACATTGCTGGATATACTCCACACATAGACTCAGACACACGTAGGCAAACACAACTACAGCTTGCACACAGACACTGGTGTGTGCAAAGACACAGGCCCCAGCGCATTCACAAAAATCCCAACATGCTGCTCAGATAGACCCTGATGCACCTATGCACACACACAGGGACCCCGATGTACAGTATGCACTCACACAAAAGCACAACAGATGTCCACAGACCTTGGTGCACAAGCAAAGACCCCCTATAAGTACACAGAGACCATGGAAAGCACAGAACAAACCCTGGGTGTGCAAAGACTCACCATACATGTGCACCCAGATTACGCACAGCACACAGACTCAGCTGCATGCATTCAGACCCCACCATGCCCCCACACAGATCATGCACAACACACAGACTCAACTGCATGCATACAGACCCAACCATGCCCCCACACAGATTATGCACAGCACACAGACTCAGCTGCATATGCACAGATCCCACCACTCTCCCACACAGATCTGGCCCTGGCACTACACAGATGCCACTGCTCTTCTGCATAGGTTTTGCTGCTCACCCACATCAGACTCTGCCACAACCACACACAGACCCCACCACACCTCTAAATATGCAGCTGCATGCTGACAGACCATGTCACAGGCTCACAGATCCTAACCATATGCACACAGCACTGCATTACACCCAAAGACATGCATATAAACAAGGTAAATGCACAATTCTTTTAGAGGTCTTGTACAGCCCACTAGGGGTCCACCACTGCCCCGCTGGGAACTCAGTTGTCTCAGACATGAAGGCACTGGCCATCCATCTGGAGGGAGAGATGACAATGGTGGTTTATTGCTCTCCCACAGCAGAACCTTGGAATGAGGACCTAGGCATCTGACCTCTGACCACAGGACATTTGGAAGAGCCATCCATCAGGCTGTGGTTACAAAAAAAAAAGAAAACAGAGAGTTATCGCTCCCGCCCACCCAGCACCCAACCCACCCATGGCATTGTAGAAAAGCACTTAAATCAGGCATTGGAATGGAGACTGGCACAGACCCCCATCTCACCACCTCAGCTGGGTCTGAGTGAATGAGTGTATGGTTGCAAATAGTGCTAATTTGGAATTGCACACTTTTTCTCTCAGATGACAGATGGCCGACGAGATGAGAGGAGCATCTGTACCAGTCACCATCCCATTGAAAAATGTAAGTGCTTTTCTTGGGTGCCATGTGGTGAGGTGGGTGCTTGACTGGTTGTGGGAGGAGGGGTGTCAGTTATTTTATTTGTCTGGTCAAGGATGTAGGAGACTTCAGTGGTGCTAAGCAGTTAGGGGAGAGTTTTGTACTGTTTGGAGGGTTCAGTGCTGCTGAGCAGATGGAGGGACAATTCTTTTTGCATATTTGGGGGTGGGGCAAATATTGGGACTGGTTGCCAACTGTCATCTCTTCTCCCTGGCAGGAGCCAGGATCAGCAAGGGGAATTACATGGGGACTGAGTTTTTTTTTTTTTTTTTAACTAAGTGGCCCAGTTGCAGCTGGCCCAGCAGCACGGAAGTCTGAGTCACTGGATGCTACGCCTCCCACCATGCCGGCGACCTGGGTTCGGTGATGAGCCTGGGTCATTGGGGGAAGGGGGAGGAGGATCGAGCCTCCCAGAGGATGCTCTCCTCCTCCTCCTCCTCCTCCTCCTCCTCAGAGGGAGGGAGGGCAGTCAGCTCTGGTGCTGTGCTGCCACCAGGGTGACCACAGGTGGCAGGGCACTAGAAACAGCTCAGTGGGTGGGGGAAGGGGGGAGTAAAATACAAAAAAAAACTACTGGAGGAGAAAAGCCAGGCAGCACAGAATGAGACATCCGACCCCAAATCCTGCAGCATGGCTGTTAATGGGCCTCTCAAGGTCCTGTCACATTACACCGGTGTTAAACAAACTGCACTGGCTGCCGGTGTGTTGGCACATCTCCTTTAAAATAGGTCTGCTGACCTATAAGACCCTGCATGGTCTGGGTCCAGGCTATCTGAGGGAGCTTCTGCATTCCTACACCCTGGGACACTCTCTCTCTCTCTGGTCAACAGGGGAGGCCCTCCTGGAGATCCCCAGAGCAAGTGTAAAGTTTTCCGGGGATTGGGCTTTTGAAGTGGCTGCCCTGATCCTCTGGAATTCTTTGCCAGGGCACCTGCGGGAGGCTCGCTCTCTAGAGATATTTAAAAGAAAATTGAAAGCCTTTTTCTTTCAAGAAGCCTTTGGGGTCTAATGTAGCAACTGAATATGACTAATAGTTTTACTGTTTTAGATTGCTAGGGCTCATTTGAGAAATCAACTGTAATAAAATGGCACAGTTGCTCAACAATCTTCTTTCCCTCACCAGCAGGAGCCAAGACCAGTGAGGAGACTACTAGATGGCAGGAACTTTTGGATTGGGACCACAGAAAGGGAGGGGGCCTGCTAGATGCCAGGGGCTTCAGGATAAGAACCTTAGTGATAAGGGGGCAATTAGATGTCAAGAACTTCAGGATCAGGACAAGAAAGATGGAGGGGACTGCTTGATACCAGGAATTTCACAGTGGGTGCTGGAGAGGAAGTGGAGCCATTAGATGCCAGGGACTTCAGGACCAGGGTGAGAGAGAGGCCACTAAATGACAGGATCTTCAGACCAGGACCAGGGAGAGGGGCCACTAGACACCAGGGACTATAGGATTGGAACTGGGGATAGGAAGGGGGGCTGCTAAATGGCAGGAATTTCAGCATAGGGACCAGGGAAAGGGAGTTGCTTGATACCAGGTACTTCATCATCACATCTAGGGAGTAGGGGGCTGCTGGACACCAGAGATGCAACCTTAATGAGAGAGTAGTAGAGAAGGAGAGAGAAAAACACAGGGAGCTCTGGTACCCTTTAATTATTTCTCCTAAAGCAAAGGTGCAGCAATTTTAAGCTTAACCTCCACTAATATTCTTTGAAAACTGTTTTTTATTTGTAAGAGCAGCTGTAGTGTCATGAACTGCTGCATTTAGCAATTGATACAATCTAGGTGAAGCCTATAAAAAAATAAAAGATGATTGCCCTAAAACAAAAACCAACCAGTCAGCAGACTCACCAAAAGAAATGCAGAAATGACAATTTTAGACCCAATGCAATAAAAAGGAAATTCAGCCAATAGCCTGCCCCCACGGCACCTTATGCGTTCACGTTACAGCAGCAGTTCTTTTCCTTAAATGCCTATCCATTAGTGCTGTGCATAATTTTTTAAGTCCTGTAGAACAGAATTCCATGTAGTTTGGGAAAATTCTAATTCTGCAGAATTCTAAATCTTAAAAGAAGGCTGTTTTTTGTGGATTAGTAATCCACACGTTACTGAAACTGCAAATTCTTTTTCTGTAATGCATGGAAAACTATTCCACAGTTTACAGGAGCCATGGAAAGTTATTTCACGGTCTACATAGAAATACTTTTCTGAATTATGCATAATTCAGGAAGAAATTCTGAAAGCATTTCAGATGCAGAATTGCCATTTCACACAAATTCCACTGGTGGATTTCAGCATTCATCACAGTTCTACTATCTATATTCAACTAAGATAAAAGAACTTAGGGATTGCTTTATACCAAGGGGCTATAGCAGTGTCACAGATGAGTCAGCATCTAGCTGGGCAGATAGTCGGAGTAGAGAGGGTCTCCTTCAAGATAGTAGACAATGTAATAAAGTACAAAAACAGCCTGCTTTCAAAATACGCAAATTAAATTCTTGAGTTGATTATGGCCAATTAGCCAATTTTTATTTAGACAGATACTGCGCGAACGGAACATACCTTTCACCCCATATGATATGTAGGCAGGACCCAACTTTGCAGGGCAATCTTGTACATGGCCTTGAAGTGGAAGGGCAGGATAGGAACAATACACTGCTCCCTCACCACAGGGCAATTTCACCAGTGCCAGATGTAAATTATGTTCTTCAATGTTGAAAACAAAGAAGTTCACCTCAGTAAATACCGGTGGAACCTATGACATTAGATGTTTTGTAAACTGCGATATGGAAAATATGGTGACCCTTGCCATGTGCAACTGCAGGTGTTTTGTGTGGATAAGACCACAAAAAACCTTTAACCCACATAGCTGAGCACCTCTGGACAGCTGCATGCGGTGATGCCACAAATGCCTTAGTGTTCCACATTAGTAGGAATGGCATGGGCCACATCTTCAAGTTTTGTGGTATCAAAATGGTGAAACTGAGTAAGAAGTGAGGAAACCTGGAGAACCTGTTGCTATAAAGAGAAGGTTTCTGGATCTTTCAACTTGGAGCATTAGACAGACTGGGTCTTAATGTTAGTATAAATTTTGTGCATTTCTTAACATAAATTACGGTCCCCCTCAGTTATATACTGATTTTACTATCTGGGAATAATTTCCCAATGCATTACTAATCTGATATCTTTTTGGGTGTCTTTTCAGACAGTGGTGCTCATAAGAATGTCTCCGAAAAAAGAGCCCTATGATAGGTCCTCAAGGAAATAGATACCAGAATTATTGAGCGTGTAACACTGCTCCTTACTGTAAGTGAGCAGCACAGTAACTGTAGGAACATGTTAGAACATCTGGTTCACTTGCTGTTTACCATGTATGAGGATACATTCATTTCATGAGCTGCAAGCACTACATCATGGATTTGCAAATGATATGGGTTGTGCAACATCGCTGTCATTCTCTGAGAAACAAAGTTCTAAACAGAAGCCCATATGAAAGTAGTAGTCAGTAGCATATGTGAAACAAAAAGCAGAAGATTTACATACTGTAGATACATAGATGCTGACGGCAGATAAGGGCCTATGACCCGGCTAGACTGCCCACGTGCATATGTACTTAGCTTCTTCAAGCTTCTCTAGAACTAGGTTGTCCCTTTCCTCCAACTACCAGGATCCCCTTATGCCTGCCCCATGCATTCTTAAATCCTGTAATCATTTCAGCCCCCACGCCTTCTTTGGCAGGGCGTTCCATTTGTCTGCCACCCTCTCCATGAAGAAATTCTTCCTCATGTTCCCTTGGAACCTCCCTCACTCCAGTTTCATCTCATGTCCCATCTTTTTCTATGAAAGATTGTGTTTTCCTGCATCTTGTTTCTCCCCGTAAGGTATTCATATGTCTCAATCATATCCCTCCCTCTCCCTCCTTCCTCTCCTCCAGGGAGTACATATTCAAGTCCTTCAGCCTTTCCTCATAGGCTTTATGATGTAATACTTGCACCATCTTGGTTGCCCTCCTCTTAACTGCCTCCACCCTGTCTATGTCCTTATGTAGGTAAGGCCTCCAGAACTGGACACTGTACTCGAGGTGTGGCCTCACTAGTGACTTGTATAGTGGAATTATGACCTCCCTTTTCCTGCTGATGATACCCCTGCCTATGCAGCCAAGCATCCTGTTTGCTTCTCCTGCCGTCTTGTCGCACTGACTCCCTGCCTTGAGGTCATCAGAGATGATAACCCCTAGGTCCCTTATCTGCTTGGAGCATTCTATAGCCTCCCCCCAACCCCCAGCTGATATGTTGTTCCTGGGTTTTTGTGCCCCATGTCCATTATTTGGCATTTCTTTGTATTAAATCTTAACTACCACTCCCTTGACCAGTCTTCAAGCTTCTGCAGATCTCTCTTCATTCTATTCTCACCCTCCGGTGTGTCCACCTGTGGTAGAGCTTTGTGTCAGCAGTGAACAGGCAAATTCTCCCTTCTAGGTCTTCTGTAATGTTGCTGATAAAGATGTTGAAAAGGACTGGGCCTAGCACTGATCCCTCTGGCACCCCACTGGTCACCCTTTCCTCTCTGGAGTGACAGCCATTTATCACCACCCTTTGTGTCCTGCCATCCAGCTAGTTCCCCACCCACTGCACCACCGTCCTTCCTGCTCCTATTCTTCCCAGCTTGTTTCACAACCTTCTATGTGGCACAGTGTCAAAGGCATTGCTTCAAGCAGGAATTAGGAGTTGCACAAGAAAACCCTCTACCTTGCATTTTCCAGCCTTGTGAATGGGTGAAGTCTTCAAAGAGAAAAGGAGGAGACAGGTGGAGAGTGGGTGGAATTAGGGAGGAGATTTTGTTTTCTGGAGCTGTGATAGGTGGAGGTGGGGTGGGCCACCAAAAGCCCTCTCACAGTCAGACTGACACCACCATATTCACATGCTTTGCAAGGAACCATAATAAAGCTGTCCTGTTGGCAAACCATTTGAAGGCCTGGTGCCATTTTTTTCTGTAGTATATCCATATTCTAATTAATAAAATAATCAGTAGCAGTGGAACTGGCAACTACAGCTATTACACATACAGTATCCAATTAATCATTTTGGCAGTGCAAACAGCAGCTGTAATTATTCCAGCTGCCCTGCAAGACTGAACTAGTTTACAACAGACAACAGTTTACTTGCCCTCCTTTGTCCTTTATGGTTCCTGGTGCTCACAGTGCCTTCTGTAATTATATCTGTGCTAGTGTGAGAGAGCCATATCACAGCCCGCTTGGTCGCTGTCTCTTTACCCTTCAGGAGTTAGCCAGGAACTTCCCCATCAGGACCAGGAATAGGGAAGGGGACTGCTAGACACCAGGAACTTGGGGATCCAAACTGGGGAGAAGAAGGGGAACTGCTAGACTCCAGGAACTTCAGCATCAGGACATAGGAGAAGGAGGGGGCTGCTAGACACCAGTTACTTGAGGATCGGAACTGGGAAGAGGGAGGAGGCCACTGGACACCAGGGACTTCAACATCAGGACCAATGAGAGGGAGAGGACTGCTAGCTGCTAGGAACTAGAGGATTAGAATTGGGGAGAGGGGGGAAGGGGCTGCTTGACACCAGGGACTTGAGCATCGCAACTGGAGAGAGGGAGGAGGCCACTAGACACTAGGGACTTCAACATCGGGACCAATGAGAAGGAGAGGGCTGCTAGTTGCTAGGGACTTGAGGATCAGAACTGGGGAGAGAGACAGGAACCTCTAGATGTGGGGTCTCAGCATCAGGACCAGAGAGAAGGAGGGGGCCATTAGATGCCAGGGGCTTGACGATAAGAACTGGAGAGAGGGAGGGGGGCTGTTAGACATCAGGGCCTCAGCATCAGGACCAGGGAGAGGTAGGGGGAGCACTAGATGCCAGAGAGTTCAGCATTAAGACCAAGGAAAAGAAGGGGGGTCGCTAGTTGCTAAGGACTTGAAGAACAAAACCAGGGGTCCCATGATGCCACAAACTTCAGCTTTGGGACTGTAAAGAGGAAGGTAATGTTACTAGACCCCAGGGTCTTCAGGATCAGAACAGAGGTAAGGAGGGTGGCGGCTAGATGCAATAGACTTCAGGATCAGGAGCTAGGTGAGGAATGGGTGCTAGATGCCAGCAATTTCAGAACTGGGACGGGGAGAGGGAAGGGGGCCATTAGACACTAAGTATTTGAGGATCAGAACTGGAGAAAGGGGCTGCTAGATGCCAGGAACTTCAGCACTGGGACTGGGGAGATGTAAGGGGGCCACAATATGCCAGGGACTTTAGGATTTGACCTGGGGAGAGAAGGGGAAGGGGCCACTAAAAAACACGGATTTCAGCATTTGGACTGGTGAGAGTGAGGGAGGACCATTAGATGCCAAGGACTTGAAGATCGAAACTCTGGAGAGGGAGAGTGCCACTAGATGGCATGGACTTCAGTATAAGGACTGGAGAGAGGGAGGGTGCTGCTAGACACCAGAGACTTGTGGATCAGAACTGGGAAGAGGAAGGGGAGGGGAGCCATGAGATCAAAATGTCTTCAGTATCAGGACTGAGGTGAGGGGGTTCACTAGACATTAGGGGTTTCACACATAGGGACCAGAGAGGGAGAGGGCCATTAGATGCCAGGGATTTCATGATTGGGGCTAGAGAGGGATGGGGAGCACTAAACATCAGGGAAATAAAGTGAAAGAGAGGAAGTGCAGTGACAGTGCATGCCAATGAGGTGATGCGATTCCACTGCAAATGCAGAATGTAATCTGCATGTGTTCATTTTAACCTGCTCTCTCTTTCTCTTCTACTTACATCACAACATGCATAGATATCGCTATGCAACTGCAAATATGTTGCTGGGTACTGCAGTTTTTTTCTTGGAAGCAGTTTTGCACTGTGGTTGGTTTTATGTCAGGCTCATGCTGTGTCTTATGATTTCAGCCCTCTGTTGTAAATGTACAGTATAACAATAAACAATTAGAACTGCCAAGGGAACAAGTACTGTACACTGTAGCTGGAGATTTCAGTGGTGAGTTTAGACCCTGATTTCAATGATAGCTGGGGTTTTCAATGGGAAGTTTTGATGCTTGCAGCTGGTAACTAGGGGAAGCCATGATACAGCCAGCTGGTAATGAGGAGGGGCAGTGTCACCATTGGTAATGAGGTGGAGCTGTGACGCAGCTGGCAATTAGGGAGCAGTGGCACAACTAATAATGGGGGCAATACCCCAGTTGGTAAGGAGGTAGTGACAGCTGGCAATGAGGGTGCTGGGCAGTAGCACAGCTGGCAGTGAGGGGGAACAGTGACCACTGGCATTGAGGGGGGTGTGACACAGCTGGTAAGGGGAGCAGGAGTACAAATGACAATAAGGGGGTGGTGGCAATGCTGGTAATGAGGGGATAGAGACTCTGCTAGCAATGAGGGGGCAGCAATACAGCTGGTATTGTGGCACTGAAATAGTAAGTAAAAGAGCAGTGACAGCTACTAATGGGAGCAGTGACAGCTACTAATGGGAGCAGTGACAGCTACTAATAGGAGCAGTGACAGCTGGTAATGGGAGCCATGATGTAGTGGGTAATGGATAAGTGACAGCTGGTTACAGGCGCGATGACATTTGGTAATGGGGAGCAGTGACACAGCTGGTAATGGGACAGTGACAGAGCAGATAATGGACAGTGACATTTTTATTTATGTCGTTTTTGTTTACCGGGTAGATGCGCTAGCCATAAAGATGACTGTTTTCAAGCACGACCTGGGAGGTTACAGGGCAGACATTGCAGCTATAACAAACAGTAGATTACATCGAGATACATAAACAGGGTGTTGTGAAACATTAAACAATAGGCTATGCAGCGCAGGTAGTATGCAGGGTATTTCGAAAAACATTTAACAATAAGCTAAACATTACAGGTAGCACACAGGGTGGTCCTGGTAGGATCATGGAGATTTTTACAGTCATAGCATGATGAAAAACATACAGTAGCAAGAATATTGCAGTAGTAGTCCTGAAAATATGATTTAGGAAGTACAACAAATATAGATAAACAAAAATGTGGTCAAATACTAACAAGTGCAGGGGGATAATGGGCAGGGGAATAGCAAGATTGTGAATAGTAGGGATAATAGCAGGTCAGGATAAGGAAAGGTAGGTATAGGATAGGAGCTAGCAAAGGGAGAGAGGGATGGCTGCAGGGGGATAGTGTTGGGAGAGAGAGCTGGGATAGGCTGTACCGCAAGGGGAGCATTGTGGAGAAAGGGTAAGAGCTTCAGGATAGGCAGGATACCCAGAGGACTAAGGAGGTTTGAAACAGGAGCATTGGTTGGTGGAGCACTTTTTTTAAAAGCATTGTGTGTAGGAGCTAGCCAGGTGTCCAGAGGGAGTGAATTCCATAATTGAGGTGCATGGTGGGCAAAGGCTCTAGAGCCTTTGGTGGCACAGCATTTGGGGATGCATAGTAGTGATTTGTCAGCCGAGCGTAGGTTGTAGTTGGAGGACTGGTAGGTGAGTAGATTGGCCAGAGTTGTTGGGGTACGAGAGCTCATGATGCTGTCGACAGTGGAGCTGAGGGAGTAAAGTCTAGTATCATTGGGGGACAACCAGTTTAGATCCGAGTATAGCAGACAATGGTGTTTCAGTCAGTGGGAGGCTGAGGCGAACCTGCAGATGTTATAGGTGACATCCCATCTTTGAAGATTTGATTTTGGTAAAGGAGCATAAGTTGCCACTCCATAGGTCAGAGTAGGTAGCAATATGCCCCGAGCTATAGCCACTCTAGCAGTAGAGGTTAACATGTGGCTGGTCTGGTATGACATGCACTTGTACTCATTGAATTTCACCTTAGATTCCTGTTGTTTGCACGATTTCTGAGTATGATTGATGACCTTACCTAACCTAATGTGTACGACAAGAACTAATAATAGTCCTCTTTATGTAGTCTGTCCATCAAATGTTTGCCTCCTCTCATGAACTGTAATTAACTGTTTGTTGATGAATGTAATGTAAAAGTTATATCCTGTTGTACTATGTGTAATTAATCCCGGGTCGCCCCTGAAAAAGGGACTATTACTGGTCTCAGTGGGCCTACCCGGTTACCAAAATTTAAATAAATAAATAAACATGCCTAGCTTGGAACTGTCTGATTTGCACGCGTTGATGATGTGGAATTCAAAATTTAGAGATTGGTCAAGGGTGACCCCAAGGTATTTAAACGATGTTAGAGGAGTAATGAGTGAGCCATCTAAACAGGAGACCCTGAACTTATCTTGGAATGTCTTGAGTTTATGGAGGGTCCCAAATAGCATGGACTGTGTTTTTGCCTCATTTAGAACAAGTTTGTTGTCCCATAGCCAGGCTTGTGCGTGTTGGAAATTGGAGGTGAGACGTAGGTTAATGTCGGACACATCTTTCGCACTGGCATACATGACTATGTCGTCTGCATAGAGTAGAGATGAGTTGTCAAGATTAGTGGTGATGTTGTTGATAAAAATTGAGAAAAGAAGTGGCCCAAGGATTGAGCCTTGGGGAACTCCAGTGTTCACCGTGTTTAGGTCTGAGCATGTAGAATTGAATTTAACAGTTTGGGCCCTATTTGACAGGTAACTGATAAACCAACTGACAATACTAGGAGCAAAGCCCATAGAGTGGAATGTGTTGAGGAGAAGTGGGTGGTCTACCAAGTCAAAGGCGTTTGACATATCGATGAAAGCCACTCCCATAGGAAGCCCTGAGTCCATAGCATTGAGGGTGTCTGTAGTAAATTTGAGTAGGGCAGCTGTAGTGCTGTGACCTTTTCAAAAGCCATGTTGTGCAGCAGTTAAGAGGTCATTGTCTCGGAGGAATTCAATGGTTTGCATGGCAACTAGCTTTTCCAATATTTTGCTTAGAACTGACAGGATGGCTTTGGGCCTGTAATTAGAGGGGTCTTTAGGATCACCTTTTTTGAAGACAGGGTGACTCTCACTGTTTTCCAAATGTCCAGAACTCTTCTGTAACTTAAGGAGAGTGTAAAAATTCTAGCCAGGGGTCCGGCAATGAGAGGTGTAGCAATTTATAGCAGCCTGGGCTCGATACCGTCTGATCCAGTGGCTGTGCTGTCCGAGATCTTTCTGAGGGGTTTTGTGACCTCCCTACACGTAATATCCTTAAAGCGAAAGGAGGGGAATTTTGATGCTTGGCGGGAGGGGGTTGAAGGACCCAGTTGATTCAAAGCAGGGAAAGCGGATATGTATTTGGTCAAGTCTGTAAATTGGTCATTTAAGAAATTAGCGACAGTCTGAGGGTTGTTGCAGTGGGCACCATTTAGTACCATGTCATTTGGGGTAGGGGAAAGGTTAGATCCCAGGAACGTTTTTATGTGGGACCAGAATTTTTTAGGATCCCCTGATGCACTGGTTAATAAGCTTTTGCAGTAGGTGTTTTTAGCTGCCCTGATCTCCTTTTCGCATGTATTTCTAAGCATCCTGTAGGTGTTTTGGTCTTCCTGTAGGCCAGGGGACTTGAAACAGCTCCAGCTTTTATCAGACTGTTTTATTTTGTTTAGTAGATCTTTTTTTAGCCATCGGGTAGGCTTCCCTTTGACTGAACGTGTTATCTGAGGGATGTGAGTGTCCTGAATGGCTGAGAAATTTGCAGTGAAGATGCTGAGAGCAGACTGCACATTAGAGATCAGATAGAGACTGGACCAGTCTACGTTGGCTGCATCATGAAGAAAGCTTTCGGTACTCAGGTTAGCATAGTTTCGGATAGTGATGAAACACGGTTTTTGTGGGGGTGATGGAGCCGGACCCCAGGAGCAAAAGATTGGATGATGGTCCATGATGGCATCTGCAAGAGTGCCGACAGAGAGGATATGCTCAGTATGGTTTTCTAGCAGCCAGTCGATTAAAGTGCTGGAGTTGGAGCTGGACGCAATCCTTGTAGGTCTGGTGATCATTGATGCAAGTTGTAGCTCTATATTTTGGAGAGTGAGGTGGCCTGGCACTTTCCTAACCAGTTTATATTTATATCCCATAGTAGGAGTATTTCATTTTTGCCAGAGAGCATGGCCGTTTGGTTGAGGAGCTCATCTAAGCCACAGTGGCCACTGTTTGGGGTGTTGTATGCACAGATGATATGCAGTTTTTTTTTGCCCCAAGTGTAAGGAGGGAGTGAAGAGACTCGCACTGCATCAGGGGGTCTGTGTTCAGGACAGTGAGATGCAGGTGACTCTTTGAATAGATTGCAGTGCCACCCCCTCTTTTAGTAGAAGTTCTATCTTTCCAGAGTAGGTTGTAGGAGGGAATAGAGCACGAGAATCTGGGACCGTGGGCTTCAACCAAGTTTTGGTCAAACACAGGCTGTCAGGCTTGTATAGAGAGACCCAGGCCTCTAGTTCATGGAAGTTGTGCTCTAGGCTCCTAATGTTGTGGTGGACAATAAGGATGCCTTTAGTATTGTGTAGTAGAGCATCTGAGTGGGATAGGGGATAAGTAGGGTCAGGGTTAGTTTCAATGTCCAGAGAGCAAGATGGCCAGTAGCAGGAGGTACCAGATTTTCTGATGGTAAAAAGGGAATAGAATCAGGCGGCGTAGGAAGTATTTCTTAGTTCCGATACAAAGTGGTAGATCATGCCTTTAATTATTAAAAGAGGTGTCGAGTCTTGTGGTAGTTCATGGAGGCAGAGGAGGTTGGAGAAGTGAAAATTATTCAGAGGTGGCATAATTATGGTCCATTTCACTTCTGTATTGAATATTCTGTTAGCAGAAAAGTGGATCAGGAGAGGCATGATGGCTAGATAGAGTAGATGCTTAGATCGGTCCATGGCACTAGTTCCCATCCACAATGTAGGAGGCCTAGTTGTAAGTCAACAGGGGTGTTCAGCCAGGAAGGTACCTGGCAGCGTGTGTAATGTCACGAAAAAGGTGACACTGCACAAGTGATGGGGGCTTTGACCAATCAGCAGTCAGGCGTTTCCAGTTCAAAATTCTGGGTGGCTTGAGTGGCACTAATAGCTGCTAACAGAGGATGTGACACAGCTAGTAATGGAGGCAGTGACATAACTAGTAACCAAGGAGAAAGGGACACACCTGGAAACCAGTAACATAATAACAAAGCTGATTATGGAGGTACAGTGATTCCTGGTAATAGGGAGGGTAATAAGATGGAGACAGGAAGGGATGGCAGAAACATAGAAACAGAAACATAGAAGCTGGCAGCAGATAAGGGTCAAATGGCCCATCCAGTCTGCTCTTTTTTTGTTTCATTGCTTACACTGTAGATCCCTCCAGGTCTAAGGCACTTTCTCTGCCACCCTCTTACCTATCCCTTATGACTCCCTTGTGCTTATCCCAGGCTTTTTTGAATCCCACCACTGTTTTTGCCCCCACAACCTCTGCTGGAAGACCATTGCAGGCATCCCCAATCCTTTCTGTGAAGAAGTGTTTCCTCACATCTTTCCTAAACCTACCCCCCTCCAGCTTTATATCATGGCACCTTGTTCTGGAACACCCTTTCCTCTGAAAAATGGCACGGGGTCATAATGTCACAAGACATTATGCCACATGCATATACCGCACGGCCAATACAGTGTGATATATTGCATGCGGCACACGTCTTTGGCTCAGTTCCCTGCAACCCCCGTTATGTGGGGGGGGGGCTATGCCCTCAAATCCCTCCCAACTAAAATAACTAACTCCAGGGGGGGTGTTCAAGTAACTATCACAGAATGTGCAAAAAAAAGAAAATTTTGATGCATCTGGGACCGGGAATCAAACCTGGTCCCAAACGTTCTGCTTGCGCCCCTTGCTGTCAGTGGCTCATCTCGCACAGCCATGGCAGCTGCTCGGTGGGAGTCCACCCCACAGGGGCCTTCTCCTCTGCCTGGGACAGTGAGTGGGTGCAGTACCACACACAGGATCATGTGCAGTATTGCACCCTCTTACTGTAGTATTCCGCGCTGTTTCTTTTCCAGGGTTTTGTCACACACTATTAAGCGTACGACATATTGACCTGGTATGCTGAAAAATACCTCCCACTTTTACCTTATTCACCACTGTGAGGTATTTAAAGGTCTCAATCATATCCCCCCCCCTTCTCCTTCTGGGTGCACATGTTTAACTTATTTAGCCTTTTCTCATAGGACATTTGATGTAGACCCTGTACTATCTTGGTAGCCCTCCTTTGGCCTGCTTCCATCCTGTCTATGTCCTTCCTGAGATGTGGCCTCCAAAACTGGACACAGTACTCCTGGTGGGGTCTCACTAAAGACCTATATAGTGGTGACACCACTTCCTCTCTCTACCTGTGGGTAATACCCCTACCTATGCATCCTAGCAACCCACTAGCTCTCCCGATCACTTTGTCACATTGTCTGGCCACCTTCTGGTCATCTGATATGACTATCACAAGGTCTCTTTCCTGGTGACAAAGCTGACAATGTTATTGGGGCAGTAAAACAGTTGGTAACCAAGGGATGGCACAGCAGCAACAGGGGCCACAAGTGACTTTGAGCAACTCCCCCATTAAACTGATACCCAGTACTATGAAATACACAACCACTACACTGTACCATTTTAACTAACATTGGACCAGCTACTGTTGGCATCAGTCTTAAATTGATTTTCCAGTTTCCTGCAATAAAATTGGAATCATCAAGGCTTAAACTTAATAACATCCGAGAATGAATTCTGGGACATTGCAGTTTTTATTACTAAAGACAAATGCAATAAAGCAGGCACTTTGCCCCAAGACTTAATTTGCCCTGCTGCTTTTCATGTCCCAAAATCATAATCCTCTGTGTGTGACATCAGAATCATTTGTGTGGCAGCAGTTTAGGATGTCATAAGCAAAACAGTTTGACGTCAAGACAGGTATAACCAATGTGAACAAATGAAGTTTAAGGAGGAAAGATTCTGTTTTAATCAAAATATCTTTAATAATAATGGAAGGCCATAAAATCCTAATTTGGTAGGAATTTTAGGAAACTGAGTTTTGCCAATGCCAATTGTTTATCTTTTCCTGGAAACTAAGAAATGCTTTTAAAGGGTCTACTAGGACAATGCTTGATATAAAAAAAAAACAAACTACAAAATAAAAATGTTCTGGAAACATAAAATATTCCTACCTTTGTACTTTTTCTTTTTACACATGAAATTGAACAGCGACATTCCACAAACTTTCTGTAGCCTAAAGATCCATGGAATTTCTGGGGAAAAAGTAAAGAGATGAACGTGTTAAAAAAGTGCTCTTTCTAATATATTACTATTGAGAGAAGATCTGTAAATATACCCAAAATAAGACATATTCATAAAAAAATTACATTCCCCACCTGACGTTAGTAATTTATTTATTTATTGTACATCATGTTTTTAACACAATAAAAGGTTTCCTAGCTTTTTTGTTTCTGTTAAAATTTTTTATTGAATTTTCAACAAACAAAAAAAAAAAAACAGTATAGTGAACAATGTAAACAGTGATCAAGCGTATAAAATAGCGAACAGTAACATACATATGATCTAGACATAAAACACCATTGAAGGGAGTGCAAAAAGCTAAATATGAGGGTGCTACAGGAGAAGCCTGACAGGGAATTGGTCCAAAGAGAACATAAATGGAGACAACAAATATAGGGGGTATAAGCACCATTATTAAGCTAAATGTCTAAGATACAACAGAAGGATAAATAAAGGGGAAAGAGGTACAGAAAGCATCACTAAAAAAAAACAGGAAAAACAGAGAGACTTCTTGGAATGCAGGGGACCAAGAGAGGTGGACTGGGCATGGAGCTGTACAAGATAGGGGCCCCAAACATGGTCAACAGTAAAGAAATTATCAAGCGCTACATGAATAAAGCACTTGTGGGGCTGCATGGCCAATGAAGTTTTCCAGGCATCAGCTGAGAGTACAGGTTTCCTATACTTTGATGGACTGCTAAAATATAATTTACATGTATTTTAAAAAAAAAAATCAAACAAATGTACTGTAGATGAAAACCCAGTGGCATAAAAATTGAGACTCTTGTTGCCAAAAGGACTCTGGTACAGTATCCCTGTCATGGGACTGGCAGAGGCCAAGAGCATCATAAAAAAGAAGTGCACAGTTCCCACTGGGGTGTAGCCAGGAATTTTAAATGTGTACTCAAAACTGATGCACTGCTGCGCCCCCATTTTGTAAACATAAACCAAAATATGTGCTGCCACGCCACACCAACAATAGCCCCCCCTCCCGTTTGCCATCTCTGACTTCAGGTAATCAGTTTCTTCCTGTAATCCTCCTTCCTTTGTTTTTCTGCCTGCCTGGTAAGTTGTTCTTGTTTGTGTATTTGGCTGGTGGCATCAGTGCCCCATGGTGAACAACAAAGGCAAAAGGGCTCAGCACGACACAAACACAATGTGACTCACAACATCCTTGCTTTCCTCTTTTTGTTGCCCCAGCCTGATTTTTTTTCACTGTACTCTGCTGAGTACAGTGCATATGCCTGCCGACACCCCTGAAGGATGTGAGCCATTTGCCTTGCTACATCCAATGTCAGTTGATCGCAGAATGGCATCCACTGCAGCTGTAAAGAATGCTACCTGTCTGCCCACCTGGATGGAGAATGAGAGTCTGGAGCAGTGCATGGAGAAATCTCAGGGAAAAAAGCATCTGGTGTGAAAAAACAAAACTGTTGCAAAGTTCTGTGTAAATGTATGGGTTCCTTGGTTACTTTTCTCCATGGGTGAGATACATAAGGAATAAGGCGTGACAGAGGGGGAATCATGCTATAGTAATGTACCAAATGGTGGATTGGAGTCCCGTGCTTGAAGGACAAGGGACTTCAACCAACATGAGGTACATTAACAAAGCATAATGCTCTGGATGGAAGTGCCTTACCGTGTATGGTGAAATACTGTTGTGTATGGAAATCCATACACTGTATAAAGTCTTTCTGCTGCAGTAGTGATGTAGCTACTAACGTGTAATGACTTTTTGTTCTGTGTTAGTAGCTATGTCACAGTGCAAGTATCCCCATCAGTGGTGTTGATAGGACTAGGGGTGGTTAAAGGGCCACGTGAGTGAGCTGGCCGGTGGGTGGTTGGGGGTGAAATGCAGGCTGCGAAAAGTAAGGACAGCTTTTGGGAGCACAAAAAGTAAGCGATTTCGGCTGTTTTTCACCATTCACTATATTGAAAAGTGTATGGTGGCCTTGATACACAACCACACTCTCGAGGTCCTTGATGTCATCAAACCACTTGGTGTAAGAATAGCGTTGTGTATGGGCTACCATACACTTTCCTATATATTCCATTCATAAAATACTTAGTAAAGTTAGTTTTTTTTAGCAGTGTTGTAATTTGGTGTTGTATCTTTAAATGATTGCCCTCAGGGCATTAGCATGATTAGATATGTGGCAGGGGTTAGGTTGCAGCTGTGGTAAGCTGCACTAGTTGGGTATAGTTGCACTGCAAGGGTGTGGGTTATTTTGTTGCTTTAAATAGGTATTCCTGACTTACAACTTTCTGTGCTTCCCATGTGAACTGTGAGTCTAACCTTAAGTCTGGGCTGTGCTTCCTGTTTTTTCCATGTGTTCAAAGTCAGACCTAGTAGCCTAGGCTATTGATTATATGTCATGTGACCTCAGTCAGGTGTAGCTGAGATTTGAGCAGAGAGTTTGAACTGTCCTTTACTTTGTTTGTTCCTAGGTGACTGGATATTTTATTAGCTTTTAGAGCAATGTTTGCAGATTTGTTGCTGATGGTTTGGTGAGGTATGTGTGCATGTTTCTGTTGTTGTGTAGAATCATAGTCTTGAAACGTATTTTGCATTTTTATTAGGTGTTTAAAATGTTTTTCTTGTGTGAGCTGCACTGAGGCTTTGGGGGTTTAAATAAGTAATGTATGCTTTTTTCGGATTTGTTGGATTTCTTTTACAGTTTATGATTTCTGAGCAATGTTATGTGTGTGTGTGGGGGGTCATTTTTTCTTATTTACACAATTTCTTTTTGATGTTGTGTTGTGTTGTTTTATTTGCATTTTACCTTTTTGACCCTGAATATATGTAATTAGTTTATCAATAGTTTTGTCCCCAGCTGGTTGTGCTTTTGACTAAGGCACCCCTTCATGTCTTCTGAGTATATGCTAGGTTAACACAGTACCATGTGACGGGGTCCTGACCAATGAGGAGTCATAATTGGCCAGACATTTTATAAATCTGGATGATAGATCATTTGCCCAGATACTCCCATCTAATAGAACTGATTATCCAATTCAGACAAAAATCAAAGAGCCTGAGGTACTGAACGGCACCAAAGTAGGTAATTTTACTTCATGTTAGTTAACAGTATTAATGGAGTGAGCTTCCACCAAGTCGGTTTGACAACTTCGTTGCTGAAATCCACAACAGGTGTAATGTCGACAGGTGACGTTTCCCTGGTCAGACATTCGCTGTGTTTTTTTAAGTGGGGATTCGCCCCCGCCCCCAATTTTATATAAATAACTCCAGGTCACAGTTGACTCAAAATGGGACGAAAGACTAGCAAAACTGCAAAATGTTGCCTTCAGGTCCATTTCAGTGACAATTTTGAATTCCGTCGAAATTGTCACTGTAATGGCTTTTGCTGTGGAAATTTCATGATTTTGCAGGTATACCATGGGGTGGGGATGTTTTTTTCTGTGCCCCCAAACCAGGGAGATGCACAACCATGCAGCACTCTCCCCTCCCATCCAGACATGTACATATACATCCCCATCACTACACTGTTTCCTACTACCCCAACGGCACTGTCCCTCCAACCCATAGCATCACTGCCCCATTTCAGCACTGTTTCCCTTCCCATCACAGCTGGCCCCAATTATTTCACAGCATTGTTTCCTCACCTGAACACAGCAATGTGCACAATCACAGCTCTGCACAACCCACTCTCCAATAGCCACAACACTGCCCACTTCAAATTACAATGCATCCTCATCCCACAAGTCATAGTACTGCCCTACCCTGACAGTTAAAGCACTGAACACCATCACCACAGTCACACTTCCCACCTCAAATTACGCTTCCCCATTCCACAGCAGTCATAATATTGCCCTAAAATGACAGTTAACGCACTGAACACCGCCACCGTCTGCAGTCACAGCACTACCCCAACCCCCAACAGTCATAACATGGAAGCCCTCCATTAGTTAAAGCACTTCCTCATGTTGCAGTGCTGTCCGAGCAATCACATCAGTGCACCTACACTACCCAAATGATAAAACATTGCTCCTCCTTAGCAGTCAGTGCACTACCCCACCACCCAACAGTCACAGCACTGCCCCACCTCTCAACAGTTGCAGCACTGCCCCACCACTCAACACTCACAGCGCTGCCTCCCCAAGAGTGACAGCACGGAACCCACCCACAGGAGTCATAGTGCTGGCCCTCACTTCCTAAGAGTAACAGCATTGACTCCCCCCACTCTCTGAAGTCACAGGCAAAGCACTGCCCTCCATCCTCCTACAGTCTCAACACTGGTCCAACCTCCAAAAGTCACAGCTCTGAACTCCAGCCTACATTGGTAACAACACACTGGCCCATTCCAACTGTCACAACACTGCCCCCAACCTTTGCAGTCACAGCACTACCCCACCACAGTCAAAATAACTTCCTTTTTCCCAACAGTCACAACAGTTTCCCCACCCTTGACCAGAGAAAGATGCCTCGCAGAGATGGATTGCCAGGGTGGGGTAGAGGAACAATGAAGAAACATAACGGAAGTTATAGTAAAGGTAACCAGCCTCTGTGTGAAAGAAGTGAGCAAAAGCAGGAGGCAAAAAAAAAAAGGCCACTATGGTACTCTAGGGAGGCAGCTATGAAAGTGAAGGAAAAAAGGGTGGCATTCAGGAGGTACAAAGAAACACAGAGGGAGGAAGGATGATAGGGAAATGTATCAGATAAACAGAGAGAAGCAAGGAGGGCAATGAGGTAAGCAAAGGTGTAAACAGAAGAAAGGGTAGCCAAGATGCTGGCCATTCAGCACAGCAGTAGCTCTTCCGCATGTGATGTCGGTGACCCACATTTGGAAGCGAACCTGTGTTGTCTGGGGCCAGCCAGGTGGAGGAGGAGTGGGCATCCCAGAAGATGCTCTCCTCCTCCAGGGAGGGAGGACTATGTGCTCCGCTACGACAGGGCCACCTGGGTGACCACAGGTGGCAGTGCAGTGGAGCTGTGATAGGTGGGCAGAGTGCCTCCTGACTATGACATCTGCACACTTGCATGCAGATGTCCACTTAGTCCTAGCCTATGAGGAGCTTGAGGAGGGGACCTAAAGAGGGAAGGAAAGCCTCCCAGTCTGCAGCAGTATAACACTGCCTCTCTCTCCACAGGCCCTGCACCACTCACTGGGCTGCTGACCACAACCCAGCTCTAACTCCTTCTGGTCTTGGAGAACCTGGGGGACTCCACCACAGGGGGTAAACTGTGAGGTACTGATCTGGTCGGAGGTAAATTCTGGAGACACTGGGTGATGGGTCTGGGAGAGAAAGGGCCAACGTTGGCCAGGCTGGGAAAAGAAAGTATAATAAATTTAACAAAAAAAGAAAGGATGGCCAAAGAGAAGGCAGAAGTGTACAAGACTTTCCTCAGTTACATAAGCGAGAAGAGGAAGGCAAGGGGAGAGACAGTGAGGATAAGGAGGATGGTAGATGGTGACTGCACAAAGGAGGATCAAAGGAAAAACTGACATCATGAACAGGTTCTGCTCGGTCTTCATGGTGGGAAGAAAGAGGGACAGACCAACAAGGAGCAGAAGGAACACAAGAGGGGAGGTGAACACAAATCCATTTACAGAGGAAAGGGTCCTGAACGGACTTGCAAACTTGCAGTTGGACAAGACCATGGAATCAGACAAGATACTTCCAAGGATACTAAGGGAACTCAGGGAGGAGCTTGCTGCACCACTGGCAGCCTTATTCAACATATCACTGGAAACAGGAGTGGTTCCAGAGGACCAGCGGAGAGCTAATGCTTTTCCACTCCATAAGAGTGGCAGCAGGGAAGAGGTTAGTAACTATAGACCAGTCAGTCTCACTTAAGTGGTGGAGAACTTAATGGAAACCCTGTTGAAGTAAAGGCTGGTGGAATATCTTGAATCCAAAGGATTGCAGGACCAAAAGCAGCATGTATTCATGAGGTAGCAGTCATGCCAGACAAATCTGATTGATTTCTTTGACTGCGTGATCAGGAAAACAGCTTTGGGAAGGGCAGTGGACGTGGCCTACTTGGACTTATGCAAGGCCTTTGACACTTTGCCACATAGGACACCAATAAAGAAAATGAATAATCTAGAGTTGAGAGACAAAGTGGTAAACTGGGTAAAAAACTGGTTAACGGATAAGCAGCAGAGAGTGGTGGTGAATGGCACTCACTCCAATGAGGGGAGAGTGACCAGTGGGGTGCTATATGGCTCAGTATTAGGACCAGTCCTCTTCAATGTCTTCATAAGTGACATTGCAGAACAACTTGAAGGGAAAGTATGCCTTTTTGCAGATGACATCAAGATCAGCAATAGGGTGGCTAATCTCAAGGAAGTGGAGAAAATGAGTAGGGACCTTAGAAAACTTGAGAAGTGGTGAAGGGTATGGCAGCTGAGATTCAATGCCAAAAAGTGCAAAATCATGCACTTGGGGCATAGATACCCAGGAGCTGAGTATAAAATGGGGGAGAAGGTATTGTCAGTCACCAAGAACGAAAAAGACCAGGCCGGCCCGGTGGCGCTGAGGGTTGAGGCGCTGGACGCCACACCTCGCACCATGCCAGCGACCCGGGTTTGGGAACAATCCTGGGCTGCTGGGGGCTGGCAGGAGAGAGAGAGGATTGAGCATCCAGAGGACAGCTCTGCTCTCTCTGGGGTGGGATTCAGGCTTGCCCGGCACTGCAGTAGCCCCCGGTGGCGACCGGAGGTACTGCGCACACCTGGGGCAACACATCATGGGACGAGACCCGCGGCAGGCGACCTGATGCCATTGCATGTCCGAGCTCGGGGGTATTGATGGCATGGAAAAAAAAAAAACAAAACAAAGAAAAACACCCTGGCACACCGAGGAGGCAACGAGGGCCTCAGGGACCTCCCTCACATCTCCAACACTGGATGCCCTCGCAGATGACCCATGGCCAACCCCTGGAAGGAGATGAACCCTCTAATTTCAGAGAGATGCCGCCAGGTAGGAGAGGCAGGCCCTGTCTCGGGGGGGGTTATCCGGGGCACTGGGAAATCTCCTGACGGGGGAGCAATCCGTGGAGGAGCATCACGGTGGGGAGTAGCAGGGGCTGAGTGTCGAGTAGGCACCTTTGAGAGATGCCTCGGTGCACCGGTGCCAGAAAAAGAAGTTAAAAAAAAAAAGAAGAAGGAAAAAGACCTTGGGGTTATAATATCTGGTAACCTTAAAGTTGCAGGACAGTGTGACAAGGCAGTGGGCAGAGCCAGTGGGATGCTGGTGTGCATAGGGAGAGGTATCACCAGTAGAAGGAGGGAGGTGATATTGCCACTGTATAGAACATTGATGAAACCACATCTGGAATATTGTGTCCTGTTCTGGAGGCTGCATCTCTTAAAGGGCATAGACGGGGTGGTGAAGGGGTTGCACAAGAAACCATGCAAGGAGAGACAGAGAGATCTCAACATGTACACCCGGGAGAGGGGGGACATGATAGAGCTCTATGAGTACCTTACGGGGGATGAATAGGATACAGGTGGGGAGCCTGTTTCAAATGGTTCACCCATGCTGGAGTGAAAAACATGTTGCTGATGCCAATTACGGAGCAGGTAATATGTCACCCGGCATTAGAGCACAAGGCATTATATTTCCTGAGAGTTACAGTGCCAAAGTGCCCTCCCAGGAAACAGTTGTCTTTTGTGGGGGCTTTGACCTCCCACACATCCCACAACTATATATTACCTCCTCCGGGGCAGGCATGCCCTGGAGGGGGTAGTAATAGTGTGGGCACACAGGGTGACATCAGTGAGGGGCAATTGAAAATCAAGATTGACCCTTTCACTGTCACCCTTGTTGCAGTGCCCTAATTGCGGTGACAATTTTAAGTCGCCATTCTAATGGTATACCGTTTCAAATGAGAAAGTGCAACAGAACAAAAGGGCATGCAACGGAGCTAGCAGGGGGGAAGTTTAGGAGGGAAGTGAGGAAATACTGCTTCATTTGGTCTGAGCTGTGGCAGCTGAGGTTCAAGTTCAAAGTACAAGATAATGCACTTGGGTTGAGGAAACCCTGGTGACAGCTACAGGATGGGGGGGTTGCTGACGATTACCAAGGAAGAAAGGGACCTGGGGGTTATCATTTCAGATGACCTAAAGGTGTCCAAGCAGAGTACAAGGGTTTCAGGGGGGCCAGTAGCATGCTGGGGTGCATAGGCAGAGGTATCACTAGCAGAAGGCAGGAGGTAGTGATGCCACTATACAAAACACTAGTGAGGCATCACCTAAAGAACTGTGTGCAGTTCTGGAGGCCGCACCTGCTCAAGGACATAGAAAGAGTGGAGGTGGTCCAGAAAAGGGCAACTAAGATGGTACAAGGATTGCACCAGAAAACATATGATGAGAGATTAAGAAACCTCAATATGTGCTCACTGGAGGGAGGGGGGGACATGATAGAAATATTCAAGTACCTCAGGGGTATTAACAAGGTGCAGGGGGCAGACATCTTCCAAAACAGAAGGAGTACAAGAACAAGGGGGTATGACATGAGATTGGAAGGGGACAGGTTAAGGGATAATGTGAGGAAGTTTTTCTTCACAGATAGCGTGGTGGACACATGGGATAGTCACCCACAGAAGGTGGTGGAAGCGGGCACAGTGGAGGGATTTAAACATGCCTGGGATAGGCATAAGGGGACCTTGGAGGTGGAAAGTAGGGGTGATAAGCTGTGACCAGTTAGGGTCACAGGCCGCAAACAAGTGTAGGGCTAAATAGCAGAATGGATGGGACTAGCGGTCCTTATCTGCTGACAAATTCTGTGTTCTATTTAAAGGGTGGTGGATGCATGGAATAGCCTGCTACCAGAGGTGGGGGGGAGAAAACAGTGGGGAGTTTCAAACATGCATGGGATAGGCATAGGGGAATACTGGTAAATAAGTGTGTGGGGGTGGGGGTTAACGGAGACTAGTTAAGGTCTGAGGAGACAGAATAGGCAGGGAACATCTGGGCAGACTGGGTGGGCTGTGTGGTCCTTTTGTGCAGACAGATTCTAAGTTTCTATGTTTCACCACACCAGTCACAGCACTGACCCCCTTCTCCAACAAACATAGGTCTTCCTGCAATGTTGCAGAACTTTCCCACCCCAAAAAGTCATAGCACTGCTCCCCTGCCACAACAGTCACAGATGGCACTGCCCCCAACAGTCAGAGCATTGCCCCCACCCAACAGTCACAGTATTGCCCTTCCTCCAAAATGTCACAGCAGTGCTCCCACCCCCAAGAGTTACGGCCTGGAAGCAGTGCCACCCAACTGTTTCAGCACTGACCCTACCCCTAATAGTCACAAAACTGCCCTCTCACTTTCAACAATTGTGCCGTACTCCCAACAGTCACAGCACTGACCCCTCACAACAGTCGCGGCACTTTTCTTTAACACCCCAACAGTCAAAGCACTGGCTTCAGCCCAACAATCACAGCGATACCCTGTTCATCCTCAAAAGTCCCAACACTGCCCCAACCCCAACAGTCACAGTATTGCCCCAACAGTCACAAAACTGACCCCACTCCCTAGCAGTCACTGCATTCCCCCGTCCACCAGTCACAGCATTGTCTTTCCTGTTTCCAGCCTCCAAGTATAAGCATTTAAAAATAAAACTTTTAAGGGATGCTGATCCTTCTGTCTGCAATCCCCTCCCCCAACCCTGTTGTGGTAGGTGATGCTGAGCTAGTACATTTATGTCTAATGGAAGCTGTCACTAACATCCCTGATGATACACTAGTCAAACTATGGCACTTGTCACAAGTGGGAGGAGTCCTCTTTGCAGTGGTGGTACAATGCAAATACCTGATCCAGACGTTTGAGAGTATAAACAAGGTTTGCAGTAACTGATTTGCTGGTGATGGCTGCTGAATCATAGCATGGTACTCCACCCGTTACATGTGCAATGGAACTACTTAGCGCCACGTACAATGACTGTGTATGAGGCCCACAGAGTTTAGATATAATCTATTTCCTAGTTCTTATCCATCTCACAGCATTGTTTCCTCACCCGAACACAGCAATGTCCACAATCACAGCATTGCACCATAACCCACTCTCCAACAGTAACAACACTGCCCACTTCAAATTACAATGCATCCTCATTCACAATAGTCATAGCACTGCCCTACCCTGACAGTTAAAGCACTGAGCAACATCACCACAGTCACACTTCCCACCTCAAATTACGATGCTTCCCCATTCCACAGCAGTCATAATATTGCCCTAAAATGACAGTTAAGGCACTGAACACCACCACCGTCTGCAGTCACAGCACTACCCCAACCCCCAACAGTCATAACATGGAAGCCCTCCATTAGTTAAAGCACTTCCTCATGTTGCAGTGCTGTCCGAGCAATCACATCAGTGCACCTACACTACCCAAATGATAAAACATTGCTCCTCCTTAGCAGTCAGTGCACTACCCCACCACCCAACAGTCACAGCACTGCCCCACCTCTCAACAGTTGCAGCACTGCCCCACCACTCAACACTCACAGCGCTGCCTCCCCAAGAGTGACAACATGGAACCCACCCACAGGAGTCATAGTGCTGGCTCTCACTTCCTAAGAGTAACATCACTGACTCCCCCCATTCCCTGAAGTCACAGGCAAAGCACTGCCCTCCATCCTCCTACAGCCTCAGCACTGGTCCAACCTCCAAAAGTCACAGCTCTGAACCCCAGCCTACACTGGTAACAACACACTGGCCCACTCCAACTGTCACAACACTGCCCCCAACCTTTGCAATCACAGCACTAGCCCACCACAGTCAAAATAACTTCCTTTTTCCCAACAGTCACACTTTCCCCACCCTTGACCAGAGAGAGATGCCTCACAGAGATGGATTGCCAGGGTGGGGTAGAGGAACAATGAAGAAACATAACAGAAGTTATAGTAAAGGTAACCAGCCTCTGTGTGAAAGAAGTGAGCAAAAGCAGGAGGCAAAAAAAAGGCCACTATGGTACTTTAGAGAGGCGGCAATGAAAGTGAAGGAAAAAAGGATGGCATTCAGGAGGTACAAAGAGACACAGAGGGAGGAAGGATGATAGGGAAACGTATCAGATAAACAGAGAGAAGCAAGGAGGTCAATGAGGCAAGCAAAGGTGTAAACTGAAGAAAGGGTAGCCAAGATGCTGGCCATTCAGCACAGCTGTAGCTCTTCTGCATGTGATGTCGGAGACCCAGATTTGGAAGCGAACCTGTGTTGTCTGGGGCCAGCCAGGCAGAGGACGAGCAGGCATCCCAGAAGATGCTCTCCTCCTCCTCCAGGGAGGGAGGACAATGTGCTCCGCTACGACAGGGCCACCTGGGTGACCACAGGTGGCAGTGCAGTAGAGCTGTGATAGGTGGGCAGAGTGCCTCCTGACTAAGACATCTGCACACTTGCATGCAGATGTCCACTTAGTCCTAGCCTATGAGGAGCTTGGGAGGGGACCTAAAGAGGGAAGGAAAGCCTCCCAGTCTGCAGCAGTATAACACTGCCTCTGTCTCCACAGGCCCTGCACCACTCACTGGGCTGCTGACCACAACCCAGCTCTAACTCCTTCTGGTCTTGGAGAACCTGGGGGACTCCACCACAGGGGGTACACTGTGAGGTACTGATCTGGTTGGAGGTAAATTCTGGAGACACTGGGTGATGGGTCTGGGAGAGAAAGGGCCAACGTTGGCCAGGCTGGGAAAAAGAAAGTATAATAAATTTAACAAAAAAAAGAAAGGATGGCCAAAGAGAAGGCAGAAGTGTACAAGACTTTCCTCAGTTACATAAGCGAAGAGGAAGGCAAGGAGAGACAGTGAGGATAAGGAGGATGGTAGATGGTGACTGCAACAAAGGAGGATCAAAGGAAAAACTGACATCATGAACAGGTTCTGCTTGGTCTTCATGGTGGGAAGAAAGAGGGACAGACCAACAAGGAGCAGAAGGAACACAAGAGGGGAGGTGAACACAAATCCATTTACAGAGGAAAGGGTCCTGAATGGACTTGCAAACTTGCAGTTGGGCAAGACCATGGAATCAGACAAGATACTTCCAAGGATACTAAGGGAACTCAGGGAGGAGCTTGCTGCACCACTGGCAGCCTTATTCAACATATCACTGGAAACAGGAGTGGTTCCAGAGGACCGGAGGAGAGCTAATGCTTTTCCACTCCATAACATTGGCAGCAGGGAGGAGGCAAGTAACTATAGACCAGACAGTCTCACTTAAGTGGTGGAGAAATTAATGGAAACCCTGTTGAAGGAAAGGCTGGTGGAATATCTTGAATACAGAAGATTGCAGGACCAAAAGCAGCATGTATTCATGAGGTAGCAGTCATGCTAGACAAATCTGATTGATTTCTTTGACTGCATGATCAGGAAAATAGCTTTGGGAAGGGCAGTGGACGTGGCCTGCTTGGACTTCTGCAAGGCCTTCGACACTGTGCCACATAGGACACCAATAAAGAAAATGAATAATCTAGGGTTAAGAGACAAAGTGGTAACCTAGGTAAAAAAACTGGTTAACGGATAAGCAGCAGAGAGTGGTGGTGAATGGCACTCACTCCAATGAGGGGAGAGTGACCAGTGGGGTGCTAAATGGCTCAGTATTAGGACCAGTCCTCTTCAATGTCTTCATAAGTGACATTGCAGAACAACTTGAAGGGAAAGTATGCCTTTTTGCAGATGACATCAAGATCAGCAATAGGGTGGCTAATCTCAAGGAAGTGGAGAAAATGAGTACAGACCATAGAAAACTTGAGAAGTGGTGAAGGGTATGGCAGCTGAGATTCAATGCCAAAAAGTGCAAAATAATGCACTTGGGGTATAGATACCCAGGAGCTGAGTATAAAATGGGCGGAAGTTATTGTCAGTCACCAAGAATGAAAAAGACCAGGCTGGCCCGGTGGTGCTGAGGGTTGAGGCGCTGGACGCCACGCCTCTCACCATGCCGGCGACCCGGGTTTGGGAATGAGCCTGGGCTGCTGGGTGCCGGCAGGAGAGAGAGAGAGAATCGAGCATCCAGAGGACAGCTCTCCTCTCTTTGGGGTGGGATTCAGGCTTGCCTGGCACTGCAGTGGCCCCCGGTGGCAACTGGAGGTACTGCACACACCTGGGGCAACACATAGTGGGACAAGACCCGTGGCAGGCGACCTGACGCCATTGCACGTCTGAGCCTCGGGGCGGGGTATTGAGGGTAAAAAAAAAGAAGAAAACACCTGGTGCACCGAGGAGGCAACGAGGCCTCAGGGACCTCCTCACATCTCCAACACTGGATGCCCTCACAGATGACCCATGGCCAACCCCCGGAAGGAGATGAACCCTCTAATTTCAGAGAGATGCCACCAGGTAGGAGAGGCAGGCCCACAGAGTTTAGATATAATCTGTTTCCTACTTCTTATCCATCTCACCACCATGCAAACACTGGTGACACTCAGACTTTGTTTGATATGTTTTGTTTCTACAACAAGGTGAACAAGAATGTGAATGAGAACAATATTTTTCAACTTTTTTACAGTATCATTTTCTAAAAGTAGAACATTTATGTGAATCATTTTTAGTATTTGATGCTAGAATAAACAGGTATTTACACAGACACTAAAAGAGTAAAGATTCAGAAGCTAAAATTGTTTTGATTGTGACCTAGATTTGCCAACAATTTCAGTCCTGTATGGATAATCACTAGTGCCTCCAGCACCTTTCTATGTTTGCTTATCATCAGTAAAGCAAACAGATTTGCCTTGTTTGAGGTGCTGTTATCTTGTCAACCACTGAGATTGGGCCCATGCAAATGTATCATTATATCACAGGTAGTATGTTTTTTAATTTCAAAAGTTAATTGAAGCTGCCCTCCCCCGCATAAGACATTGGGAACTGCCAGGAGTAAATAATGAGTTTGGCACATTATTTGTCATGTGAGTTCAAGACGTTCTTGTGCAAGACAAGCATATCTTCTAGTATTGTGAGGTGCACAATAATGGTATGCGTCTCATGTAAACACTTTAAATGATGTTTGGTAATGTCAACTAATGTGAGGGTGTGTGAACTTCCCCTCATTACATTTCTTCAGCCATTTACATTGCTATGCAAAGTTATCCCACCCTAATTCTGTTTCCTGCTTTATAGGCCAATAGGAGAGCTAGAACACAATGTAATGTAATATAGCTACCATACTCATTGTTTGATGGACTGCCACTCATAGTTATTGCAGCTCAACAGACCAACACATTATGTGATGTTACACAGCTACCGTGCTCACTGATATATTGGGTTCAGATTCTGTTTGCAGCCTTGAGGGGTGGCAGGGGAGTGTAGCTCCTTTAAACGCAACAGCTAATTACAAATACCAGTTGTGACTGCTTCCAATAACCAATCACTCTACTGACTACCCATTTGCCCTGGCTCCATTGGCCTAGCACTCCCCCTCCCCTCCACCTACTCCACCCCTCACTTTCCCATTCCTGCTCCCTACTTCTCCCTCTCTCTCCTCCTTCCTTGACTAGGCCTTCTGGACTGATCCTTCTTAGTCTTTATGCTTGCTGTCCGCCCCCTGACTAAGGCCCCATTGTGGCTGTTCTTCACCCTTGTGTTTTCAGTCCACTCTTTTGTCTCTGTTAGGCTCCCAATTTTCAGTTTTTTGCTTTTTTGCAATTTAGTTTGCATTGTACAATACTTTAAGTTTTGTGTTTTATTCAGTCCATACTGTAGTGTTGATGCCATTGTGTGATTGCCACCTGCCTGTTATGCAACGTACTCTGTTTGATCACATCACTGATGTGGAACCTATATAAAGAGCTTGTTTCTCAAAGGTTTTAATCTGAGATGTTAAGAAAATAAAATAGCATTTTTGTAGCATCCAAACTTCTCCAAAGGAAGCATGAAAAAACAGGCAAACAAAAGTAGATGAACAAACTTCCTAGTGGCAGTTTTAAAGTGCTTAAATAAAAATAACCAAGTTGTATCATGCTAGATGACTGGCATAGTGGAGCTAACAGTGGCTGCTTTATAGACTAGGGATCAACATCTATTTGTTCAGAAGCTACAATATAAAATGGCCACTGTACCATTCACCATGCCAGCTGATCTACCTGTTGAGAAGGGTAACTACTGCAGCACTTGAAATCTACCTGAGAAATTGCCTCAGTGTATTTATTCAAAAGAAATATCTGAACTGACTCTAAAAATAGTGATGCATGTGGGATTTTTTCAGTTTTTCAGACAGAGGATTTGTGTTTGAAAATAATTTTGTTGCAGTTGTTCAGTCATATTCTTTTAACACTAAATGTGGATGACCAGCTTAGGAGTGGGGTTCGAATTGGCAACTTGGATTTGAAACTGGTTAATGGATAGGAGACAGAGGATAGTAGTTAAGGGGACACAGTCCAAGGACAAGAGAGTGACCAACGGGGTAACACAGGGTTTGGTACTGGGAGCAGTCCTCTTCAATATCTTCATAAGGGACATTTCAGTGGAACCAGAGGGGAAGGGATGCCTTTTTGCAGATAACACTGAAATCTGCAATAGGGTAGACACTCAAGATGTGAAGTAAAGAAAATGCACAGGGATCTAGGAAAACTTGAGGAGTAGTCAAAGACATGGCAATTGGGTTCTGTGCCACAAAGTGCTAAATCACGCACTTAGGGCATCGGAACCCTGGTGCTGAGTATAGGATGAAGGGAGTAATTGGCAGTCACTAGACAGGAAAGGGACCTTGGGGTTATTATATCAGAGGACCTGAAGGTGTCCGCATAGCGTGAAAAAGGCCATGGACAAGGCTAGTGGGATGTTGGGGTGCATAGGGAGGGCATCACCAGCAGAAGGACAAAAGTGGTGCTGCTTTATCACTCTTTGGTATGCCCCCACCTGGAGTACTGTGACCAGTTCTGGAGACTGTACCTCAGAAAGGACTTTGACAGAGTGGAGACAGTCCAGAGGAGGACAACCAAAATGGTGCAGAGGTTGAAAGGGAAGTCCTATGAGGAGAGACTAAGGGATCTCAACATGTAGATAGTACGGTTGCATAAGAACTTACTGTAACAGTAGATCTTCGAGAGTATCTATTGCAGCACGTCATAACATGCAGGTCATAATGTGTGGGATTCAGCTGTAGGTGTCATTACCACCGGATCACTTTCACAACAGTCAGCCCTGGGACCTCCCCCTAGCACCACCACATGGTTTTCACCTGGCAGGTATAAAAGGGGAAGGTCCCAGCCACTCCTCAGTTCTTTTTCCATCCCGGCGACCATATGTGCAACCATATCCCAGGGCCTCTGATGGGAACCAAGGAGGGAAATTAAGGCAGCAGCTCATGGAGTACTAGAGACAGGAGCAAGGAACCCTGTTGAAGCAACAGCAAGGGAGAAGAAGGGTGGGGCTGCATGACCTGCTGCAAGAGATACTCTTGAAGATCTACTGTTATGGTAAGTTCTTACGCAACTGCACTATCTTCTTCAAGATGATCTCTTGCAGCCAGGTCATAATGTGAAGGAAGATTCACAGGCAGTTATTATACCCAGCGGGAGGAGGAAGCATATCATGAAGGCTCAGGACAGTAGGCCTTGTAGGACGGCCTGTCCAAAAATGGTTCGCCTCTTAGAAGTGATGCTTGGTGAAGGTATGTGCAGTAGACCATGTGGAAGGTTCACAAATATCCAAGGCTGAAACGCCCCAGAAACACACCGTAGAGGTGGCCATGCCTCTGGTAGAATGTGGTTTTACAACTCCTTTGAGAGGTACTTCGTATTCAGCAGAAATAAACGTTATGCAGTTGGTCAATCATGTGGACAAGCACCGCACTGAAACACTAATGCTCTGGTAACCAGGGGTGAAAGAAACAAAAAGTTGCTCAGTTTTTCGCAAAGTGGAAGTGCGGAGAATATAAATGCTCACATTTCTATGCACATCGAGAGTATGAAGCAGGGCTTCCCCTGTATTCTGAGGCTCCGCAAAGTATACTGGTAATTGAATGGTCCAATTTAAAGTAAATTCAGAAACAACTTTAGGCATGAACGCCATGTTAGTGTGTAAAGACACCCAGTCATTATAAAACTGTAAATATAGAGGTTTGTACATCAGTGTGTGTAACTCTGAGACACGTCTGCCAGATGTGATGGCAACTAAAAACATAGTTTTCCATGATGGATAATGAAGGTCGCTGGATTCAGTGGGCTCAAAGAGACTTGAGGTAAATTTTTCAAGCACAAAATTCAAATCCCAGACAGGCACTGGATCCCTGATAGGGAGATGTAGGTGCAGAATACCTTTCAAAAAGATTCAAATTAAAGGTAACTGGGACAAAAGAATGTTGTCCACAGGCAAATGAAATGCAGCTATGGCCAAAAGGTGGACTTTCACAGAGGAATATTTCAGTCCACCCTCCGACAAGGAGAGCAAATCATCTAAGATGCGATGAGGGGCTCTAAGCTCAGTGTAGACACCCAAATAGAGAAGCATTTCCACTTAATAGAAGAGGAAGACTGAGTAGATGGCTTCCTAACAGCCTGGAGAAATTCTGCCACCTTCGCGGACACCCAGAAGTGCGAGAGGACCACGTCCTCAGGAGCCAGGTGTGCAGGTGATGGGAGCAAAGACTTGGGTGTAACAGGGAGCCTTGTGCCTTGGGAAGTAAGCCCCAGCAATAGGCAGAGAGATTGGCTCCAGTTTTGAGAGCTGTAGAAGCAGAGGGAACCAAATCTGTCTTGGCCAGAATGGTGCTATGAGAATCCTGGGCCAGTTCGAGAAGTACTTTCTGAATGAGTGGAAAGGGCCGGAAGGCATAAAGAAATCTTCCTGTCCAGGAAAGAGATAATGCACCCCAACACACAGTTCCAGGACCTTGCACAAGAGAGCAGTAAAGTGGCAGTTTTGCATTTTGCGGTCAGGCAAACGGGTCCAACTCTGGTTGGCCCCACAAGCAGAAGATGTCATTTAGAATGTTGTACAAGAGTTCCCACTCATGGGCCTGGGCCTTGGATCTTCTCAGGGCATCCACCAGGGTGCTGGACACCCCAGGGATGTGTACTACCAGAAGATTAATATTTCTTTGGCTCGTCCAAGACCACACCCTCTTTGATTCTCTGCAGAGAGGGTAGGAATAAGTGCCACCTTGTTTGTTCAGGTAGTGAACTACCGTAGAATTGTTTGATTGCACTTGTAGGCAACTTGGGGGGAGGTGAGCTTCAAACGCCTGTAAGGCATACAGAACTACCCTCAGTTCCAAGACACTGATGTGGAGGCAGGCCTCCATGGTCATCCAAGATCTTTGTAATCTTACATTCAGAAGGTAACCACCCCACCCTGACAAGGAAGTGTCTGTAGTCAGAATGAGACTCGGGAAAGGAGATCAGAATGGTGTGCCTCACATGAGATTGTCCTTTGTTTTCCACCATTATAGGGCTCAAGGAACCAGGGAAGACATCAGGACCAGGGCATCAAAATCATCCTGTTTCTGGTCCCATTGGACTCTGAGAGACCACTGAAGGACCCTCATATGCTACCTGGCATTGGGGACTGTTGGTATTATGGCCGCCAAATGTCCCAGGATGCAGACATAGTCTCTTGCAGAAACTAATCTGCTGGATTCAAAGCTTCATGCCAAAGCAATCAGGGTGACCGCACAAGCTATGGGCAGATATGCTTTACCCACAGAGTTGTCTAGCATGGCTCCAATATATTGGAGGCATTGAGTAGGGTCCATTTTGGTCTTCAGATAGTTTACCACAATCCCTACTTGGGTGAACAACTGTAGGGTTTGAGAAAGTGTGAGAGACAGTTGGTGACTGGAGGATGCTTTTGGGAGCCAGTTGTCCAGATAGGGAAAGACATAGAGGCCTTCCCTGCAGAGGGCCGCTGCGACCACCTCTATGCATTTTGCAAATACCCTCTGAGCTGACAAAAGACTCAAAGGGAGGACCCTGAAATGGCAATGATGACTCTGGAACATGAAGCAGAGAAACTGTCTGTGAGCCCAGTGCATCATGATATGGAGGTATGCATACTTCATATTCAGAGAGAAGAGCCAGTCTCCCATGTTCAGTAAAGGGAGAAGTGTTGGAAGGGACACCATGCAGAACTCTTGGTAAGTGATGTAGAGTTTGAGACACCTCCAATCCTAAATGAGGCATAAATCCCCCATCCATTTGGGAACCAGGAAAAAGTGGGAGTAAAATCTGGCACCCTTCTGAGGAAAGGAAACTGGTTTGATGGCCAGTTTTGAAAGCAAGGCATCACTCTCGGTCCATAGGACCAGTGCCTGGTCTGGTGGGTAGTGAGAAACCCTGGGTGTCAAAGGAAGAGGCGTATCTGTGAACTCCAGTGTGTGTTCCATCTTGATCAGTTGCAGGAGCTGATGGTCAGAGAAGATAGCTTGTCACCCTTGCAGGTGCAGGGAAAACCTGCCCCCGACAGCCATTGGTAGGACCTCCATACCCACTATTGGAGGAAGACCTTCAGGCTGAAGGCTGGCCCTGCTGGGGGCAGCATGGATGTAATGGGGTTTCTGGGCATTTCTAGGACCTGGCAATTGTAACTGAGGTTTTCTTTTATTAGCAGGTTGCCTGTTGGATGAGGGATGGCCCCTGTAGGGGTGGCCCCTTGAGGAACCTCTGAAGGCTGTTTTGGCTTTAGGGCAGTAAAGGGTCCACACTGATTGAAGGGTATGACCGAAGTCCTGTAAATCTTTCAAGATGTCTTGGGTCTGTGGGCTGAACACTTGAACTTCTTTAAAGGGACCATTCAAGACTGATTGCTGTACATCCTGGGAAAATCCAGACACCATGAGCCAGGCATGGCATCTGAGGAATACACCAGCAGAGGATGTACAAGCCGTAGTATCCACGGCATCATAAGTGGCCCTCAGCAAGTGGCGGCATACTGCTGCCACAGTAGACAGTTTCACCATCAGCTCCGCTTGAACAGAACCTGCTGGGAGGGACTGGACTGTCACCTGGGAGGCTTTTAGAATTTCCTACTGATATTTCAGGAGGTGTCCCATGTAATTGAGTACACAAAGGGACAAGGTGGCCAAGGAAAAAACTGTTTTCCTGTGGCATCCAAGTTCTTCGATTCCATATCTGGGAGCTAAGCACTCATGTGTTGAGGCCTAGAGGACCTATTATGAGTGGCACTGATCACCACCGAGTCCGCCTGAGGTGGAGACATGAAATAGGGGTGATCCACCAGAGCTTGATAAAGCCTATCAGCCTTCCATGGATTGGAGGGGAATATTAAAAGGTTGCTTCCAGGCAGCCATGATAGCCTCTCCAAAGGCGTCCACCAAAGGGGGGACAGCTAGAGTGGGGCATTCTGGCACACCCAGGTACTGAACCAATTTCTTCTGAGAAGCATCCTGCTCAGTGCCCTGGAAACCAAATGTTTTCTGGAGGTGGATCATAATGTCCAAAAACGTAGTGTCATCTGGCACAGAACAAGGGAGGTCTGGGGTAGGTTACCCCTGAACAGAGGAGGCGGCAGAGGAGGACTGAGGAGAATCCTCATGGTCCATGTTGCCCTTGTCCTCCCAGTCAGCCAGATCCCAGTCCTGCAGGAAAGGGTATTTCATGTCCACATCCTGGGCATACAGACCCAAGGAGACAGGGGAGGAGCTGGTCAGCCGCTGGGCCAAAGGAGGCCTAGAGGGAGCAGAGACTGGAATTTACCCCCCTCCTTAGGTGGCACTGGGTCTGAGTGAGGTTCAGGGTGGTATTTACTAGAGCCTGGACATCTAATATGGCAATCTATCTAGTGGAAGTAGCCGTGGCAGACTGGGCAGATCATATGGGTACAAACAACGGAATGGGAGCAGGCAATGGGACCAAACGAGCAGCCGAGGATGAGGGTTATACATAGAACCCCAGGATCATCAATGAAGGTGCCAGATGTAAGCCTTGTAGGGCAAGGCTAGTCATTGACGATGAGGTAGTCAATGGGCCCATAGCCTCTGACACTGATGATGGCATTGTCGACAGAGTGTCCATAATAATTGACGACAGAATCGTCGATGGAATGCCATGCATCATTGATGACAGAATTATTGACGGGCCATGAAACAAGGCCGTCAACGAGAGAATTGTTGATGAGCCTGAAGCCATTGTCAACAGACGATGGCTAGGCATCATGGAAGGAGGAGGGGGAGGGGCAGCTTTGGAAGCTGCAGGACAACCCCAGAGCCTATCATTGATGGAAGAGCCACTGACATGGGGGGAGAGGAGCTCACAATCATTGATGGTGCTGAAGACAATATGTGAGGGGCTACCTTCTCCATGCTCACTTTTGTTGTGCAGGACGACACAGGGGTGGTAGAGACATGTGTACTTTTAGAGGCATGTTTCTTACCATGACCCTGTGTTGACATAGAGGGTCTCCCATGGAGTGGTGAGACCCTGAAGAGGACACTGAGAGGTCTCTAAATGAGCATTACTGCTGCTCCATGAGAAACTCAAGGAACTGTTGCAGCCATCAGTGTTTTGTGGCTCTGTTAAATTTATTACAGAAGGCACACTCTACAGTCTTGTGTTCAGGGCCAAGGCAATGAACACAGACTTCATGGAGGCCTTCATTTGCTATTCTGTGGTCACAGGAACAACTTCAGAATAAAGGATCTGAAGGCATTAGTAGTAACTTATAAAAAAAATTAAAAGTTGTGGGTCGATAGAACTCTTCTAAGATGACTGGAAAGCAAGAACTCCGAAAGAGGACTTGTTGCATGCAGGTCGTAGTTGAAAAGAACTGAGAAGTGGCTGGGACCTCCCCCTTTTATACCTGCCAGGTGAACATTACGTGGTGGTGCTAGGGGGAGGTCCCAGGATCAACTGCTGTGAAAGTCATTTGGTGGAAATGATGCCTGTGGCTGAATCCCACATGCTACGACCTGCACATTATGACCTGCTGCAAGAGATTGCCTTGAAGAAGATCTTGCAGGACAGGAAAGTGAAAGGTGACATGATCGAGACCTACGGGTACCTCACAGGTGTGAACAGAATGCAACAGGGGAGCCTTTTCTAAATAATAATGAGCTCCAGGACTAGGGGCATGCAATGAAGCTGGGGGGTTCAGGAGGGATGTGGCAAAATATGTTTTCACTGAAAGGATGGCAGAGACATGGAATTGACTGCCAACTGAAGTGGTAGAGGCTAGAACAGTGGAGGGCTTCAAGCATGCATGGGATAACCATAGGGGTATATTAGATTGGGGGGGGGAGCATTGGAGACCATACAGTGTCTGCAGACATAGAATAGGCAGGGAACATTTGAGCTGACTGAATGGGCCAAGCGGTCCTTTTTTGCCAACAAATTCTTTGTTTCTATGTTCTTATGATGAGGTACAAAAAGGAATCGAACTGCTGTGGATATGTTAGAATCCAGGTAAATTAGAGCTCTTTACATCACACCTCATGCTGTCAGGTAGAAAATCTAACAAGCAAATGAAAAAAAGGAAAATACTTCAGAAACAAAATATACTGTAGCAACTGACTGCTTTTGAACATTAGTAACATTTTCTGCTGGCTATTTCTGGTGCTGCTAGCTCTGTGAAGGGAAGCTTGCATTCTGGTCCCTGTGGAGACCTGGACCACAGGATATTGTCTCTGTTGCCCTCTCTTTAATCCAGCAATAACAGTTCTGGGGCAGGATTCACAAAGTTTTGCCCAGGTGCAAAACCAGTTTGCCCAGGGCAAACTGGGCTTTGTGACTAGCTGCCATTCACAAAGCCTAGTTTGCCCCCGCAAACTGGGGTTGCACCTGGGCAAAGCAGTGAGGGGCTGCAGTGCAAATGAGTGGGGGGGGGGGCATGCAAAGCCCCATAATCCCATTCACAAACATTTGCACCATGCAATGGCCTTTCACAAAGGCCACTGCATGAAACAAATTACCACCCAAAAAAACCTAGCGGTACTCCCCGCAACCCCTAGAAGGTTGTGGAAGTACTGCAGCCTCCCCCCAACTCTGGTCTCTGATCCCCATAAGACAATAAAATATGTTCCTCATTGGTAGCACAGTGGTCCCTCATCCTGATAAAAATAACAATATCCCCAACCCCCTTCCCAGTCCCTGATCCCAGTAATAAGAAAAAAAGTTCCACCCCTCCCTGGTCCGATCTCCCACCCATAATGTACAAAGCTTTTTCCATAGTGTAGTGGTCCCCCCAACTCCCCACCCACTCTGGCATCCACATCCCACCCTGCTTCCCTGCCACAGTACTTCCCGTGGGTTGGTGAGCAGCACAGCCCTCCAGACACCTCCACGGCTGCCTGCTGACTGAACTGTCAATGAATGACAGCTTTCAGTATTCACTACAAGCCCATTGGTTGACACTGTCGACCAACGGGCTTGCAGTGTGTACTGTAAGCTGTCATTCACAAAGTTGTGCCATTCACAAAGGGCTGGCAGTATAGCCTAGAGGTTAGAGTAATGAGCTGTGAATGAGTTTGCTACATCCAGCAGAAAGACCTGGGTTTGATTCCCACAACATCAACTTGCATACTATGTGATTCTGAGTAAGTCACTTAACCTCTCCAGCGTTCCTGGGTCACCCCTGAAAACAGGCACCTCTGCCTAGTGGGCCATACCCGGTTACCAAAGAATAAAATAAATAAAACTGCACTGTAGCACCTGTGTGGAGCCATCGTCCTGGCTGGCTGTGGGGGCAGCACTAACGTATAGTGCACTGCTGTTGTCTGGGTTAGCCCTGCCCCCCCATCAGACCCCTATTCGCAGTAGGATAGCCCACGGGCTATCTGACTGTGAATAGCTTTGTTGCCCACCAGCACAACTGGGGAGTGCAGTGCAAACATTTGCATTCACTTTGCGCTAACTTTGTGAATCCTACCCCAGCTGTAAGTAGGCTGATTAGAGCTTAATGTCTTCAGAGGTATCATATTTGCAGTCATTTCAGGGTTTCTAAGCATGGGTTATTAGAACAGGAGAAGCTGTTTGCACAAAATGCTACAAAACTGCATTTACAGTATCTTCATACCTAGTACCTAGAGGCCAGTGGGGCACGGGACCCAAGGCAGCATGGTTTCACAGCAGGAAGGTCATGGCAGACGAACCTAATAGATTTCTTTGACTGGGTGACCAAAGTAGTAGACCAGGGAGGGACTGTGGATATGGTCTACCTAGATTTTAGCAAGGCATTTGACACAGTCTCACACAAAAGATTAATATACAAGTTAGCCAGCTTTGGAGTGGGTCCTAAGGTGGTAGCCTGGATAAAAAACTGGCTGGACAACAGGATGCAAATGGTAATACAGTAAACAGAACCCACAGTGAAGAAAGGAGGATAATAGCGGGGTACCGCAGGGTTCGGCACTGGGACTGGTCCTCTTTAATGTCTTTATAAGTGACATTGGAGAGCATCTGGAAGGAAAAGTATGTCTCTTTGCAGACGACACAAAGATCTGCAATGGGGTTGATACACAAGGTGGGGTGGAAAGGATGAAAAGGGACTTGGCAAAATTGGAGGAATGGTCAAATATATGCCAGCTCAGATTCAATGCAAAGAAGTGCAAGGTAATGTGCCTAGGAAACAAAAACCCAGGGGAAGAGTACACAATGGGGGGGGTGGGAGGTGAGATAATAACAACAAAAATCGAAAGGGACCTAGGAGTAATTATATCAGATGACCTAAAGGTGGGCAAGCAATGTGAGAAGGCAGTAAGGAGAGCTGGGGGGATACTGGGATGCATAGGAAGAGGCATCAACAGTAGAAAGCAGGAAGCTGTTATTACTCTGTACAGAGTTAGTGAGACCCCATCTGGAGTACTGGGTGCAATTCTGGAGATCCCATCGCTGCAAAGACATAGACAGGGTGGAGGGTGTTCAGAGGAGGGCAACCAAAATGGTGCAGGGTCTGCACCAGAAGACATACGAGGAGAGACTAAAGCAGCTTAATATGTATACCCTTGAGGAAAGGAGGGAGAGGGGAAACATGATAGAAACTTTCAAGTATCTCAAGGAATTAACAAAGTACAAGACGGTAGCATCTTTCAGAAAAAGACATGCTAGAACAAGGGGCACAATTTGAAGATAGAGGGGGGGCGGCTCAAAGGTAATGTTAGAAAGCATTTTTTTCACAGAGAGGGTTGTGGATGCATGGAACAGCCTTCCTGAGGAGGTTGTGGAGTCAGGAACAGTGGGAGAATTCAAGAATGCATGGGACAGACATAAAGCAATTCTAGTGGGGGGTAAGGGGAAGTACGCTGTTGATTAACTAGGATCTGCAGCTTATCCATCAGGTAGGGAAATGGGCAGACTATGGTGGCCAAGCTGTCCTTATCTGCCATCAAATTCTATGTTTCTGTGTTCATTACAAAATGCAGTTGCAGCACTATTGTAAACAACAGTATTTCCTTTACAGGACTATGGAGTATTTTTTAATGTCATATGTCATTTTGGTCATTAATAGATCTTATTCCAGGTATTGATGATGTTTTAAAATTTTTCTACTCTGAAATTTCCAGGATTTGGGAAGTTTTTGCCACTTGTAAAGTCATATGACTGAAGGGAAATTCTCAAAAATGTGCTACTCCAAAACTAGTACATTTGATGAGAGATAGGGACAGGGCTTAGGAGATCTGTCAAGTCAGTAGGGACCACAGAGCATTAGTTACCTATTACAGAACAGGTGTAGTAAGTTACTATAACTCTTGACTAGAAGTCACACTATTATACTGAAAAGCAGTCTTTGACAAAGATTCATGTATATTTTGGAAAGGGTTAAATGATTTGTTAAGAGAGAATCACCAAACTACTACTAGCTCAATCTCATTAAGTGGAACACCTTGTTTTGATCCCTTACTTATCTCAGATGCCTTCAACAAGTTCTTTACTTGTGAAAGTTGAAACATTAGGTACTAGTATTCCTTCTTGTAATTCATATTGGTCAAAATCTCCTTGTTTCCAAGAGGATACAAAATGTCCGCCATTTGATTTCAGAGTTATAAGTGTCAAAACTTGTTTGAAGCATTCACATAAATTAAAGTTAAAAACCTTATTTGGCCCGGATCAGATATGAAGTTATTATAGGCTACTCCAGTTACTAAATTGTGTAATCATTCACTTGTAAACAAGGAAATTCCTTCTGTTTGGAAACTTGCATTTGTCTCACCTATCTGTAAAAGTGGCGATAGGATATTTCTAACTATAGGCCAATTTTGATACTTTCCCCACTACCCAAGGCCTTAGAACATATAGTAACTAACCGGCCCTTCAAAATCTGGAATGTCACTGTCCTCCCCAACTCTCTTGGTGATCACTTCCCAGTCCTCTGTCTCTGGTCATCCTCCACTCTGAAGCCAGTGTCCCAGGCCACTGTACACCGCCATTTACGACCCAGTGGCCTCAGAAAATTAAACAATACCTAGCCCAGCTAGACTGGTCCCCTATCCAGTGTGCCCCTGACATTGACTCAGCTCTTGACCACTTCACAAATGCCTTCTGTAAGCCTTGTGACCTTTTCACCCCCCTCACCAGGATCCACTCCAAAAAATGCAGTGCCCCATGGATCACCCCAACCCTTCTCCAGAGACTCAAAAACAGAGATAATCTCTGGCACATTGCTGTAGAATCTGGAAAGGCGTCTGACAGACAGGCCTAAAACGCAGAACACAATAAGTGCACTTGGGCCATTAGGTGGGCCAAGGCAGAGCACTACCGGACCACCCTCACTTCCACTTGGGGTTCAGCCCAGACCTTCTGGGATAGTATGAAAGAGCTAAATGGGAAGTCCTGCTCCCCACCACCATCTCAGCTGTCCATCAATGGCACCCCCACCATGGAGCCACTCCTCATAGCCGGTTGCCTTAACACTGCCTTCTCTGACTTAAGCTCGGTTCTCCCCAGCAGCTTCTTTGACCCAATCCCCACCTCTTTCCCTCCAGTCCTGCATCACCCACCATTCTACCTGTGCACCCTATCCCCCCAAAGAAGCAAGGCTACACCTGCTAAAAGCCTTAAGCAGCAATAACCCCAGCAGTGATCCCCTCGACTCCAGGATCCTCCGTGTGGTCTTGGACAAAGTCCTAGTCCCCCTGACTGACCTTCTAAACAGGTCTATATGACTGGGTCAGTTCCCAAGTACTTGGAAAACTGCTGAAATCACACCCATACATAAGAGTGGGGACCAATCCACCCCCAACAATTACCGGCCCATCTCCATCCTCCCCCTACTCTCTAAAGCCCTTGAAAAAGTGATGTTGATCCAGCTCTCTGAATACCTAACCAAGTATGACATTATGTGCCCAGAGCAGTACGGTTTCTGCCCAAGACACAGTACAACCACAGCTCTCCTGTAATTCTCCCAACACCTGCATGCTGCTTTCAACTCTGGCAGCCTTGCAGGAGCAGTGTTCATTGACCTCTCCAAGGCCTTTGACACTGTCTGTCATCCCCTTCTACTCGACTCTTTCCACCAACTTGGCTTCTCTGGTGGTCCCATTTCCTGGTCTAGCTACCTCTCTGCTAGATCCCAGCATGTCAAGATTAGCCGCTCCCTCTCCAGCACTAGTCGCTACCTCAACACCCTCCCCAGCCTATGTACTGGTAAAATGCTCCTCTATGCCGATGATGCAGTCCTCATTGCCTCACATCCCAATCCCACCTCCCTCCAATTATCCCTCCAGCAAGCTTACAACCAAGCCGAAAGGTGGTTCGGTGACCGCAGACTGGTCATTAACCTAAAGAAAACCAAATCAATGCTCTTCTCCCACCACCAAAATAAAGCTAAAAATACCCCCCTCTTGATTATCCCCAGTACTCTGCACCTGCTAGAACAAGTGACCACATACAAGTACCTAGGCATCAAGTTTGATACTGCCCTCTCCTTCCACATCCACATTAATGCCCTGTCAGCCATCATTAACTCTCGGATTGGCCTGCTATACTGGCACAGGGACTGCCTGCCTCTGGTTGCCCTCAGGCTGGCCATAACCTCCTCCATCTTGTCCCTCATGGACTGTGGCTTGCCCATCTATGCTGCAGCTGACAACACTGCCCTCTCCAAAATCAAACTCTCCATCAATAAGGCCTGTAGGCTCCTGACTGGTGCCCCCAGCTGAACTCACATCTGCCTTTTTTATACTACCACCAATCTTCTCAATTTTGAGGAGTGACTGCTCTACCAGACCTGCCTTCTCATTAAGAAATCACTGCTTGGACTCTTCCCCCTCGGGGGTCTCCACCTCCCTACAGCAGCCGTCTTCATCCGTCACCACCCGTAGCTCTGTTAAGGCCACTTTCAAGGTGCCCAGAACCAAGACCTCTCTTGCCCAGAGATCCTTCCTCTACCAAGCCCCCACCTGGTTCAACTTCCTCCCTAGCTGCATCTCCAACTTGCCTAAAATTGGCTCCTTCAAAACAGTCCTTCAGAACCATATCTTTAATACCCGCTGTTGTAGGTGCAACTAACCCCCTGTTGTAACCTGTGGTTCCTGCCCATCTTGCCCCCTGGCACGACAACGTCCACTGGACAGCCTCTCCCTTCCCCAGACCTACTCCTTTCCTACTAGGACCAAACAGGGATGTAACCCGCTGTCTTCTCTGAGGACCTACTATATCCATGAGTGTAACTCACAATTTTGTAACATTATGTAACCTAAGTAACATACAAACTACTACATTATGTAACCTAAGTGTATCTATGTTAAATGTTCCTTTTACTGCACCTGTAATGTTATCCTCTGTTTTAATCTGCACTGTAATAACTGTCTTGATGTCTGCCCCCCCACGATGAGGTGCCTTTGTAAATGAGTCTCTGACTCAAAGGTTGTAAACCCGATTTGTAATGAATAAATGAATGATCAAATTATGAACTATTTACAGATTATGACATATTCACTGAAGAACAACACAGATTTAGAAATAAACATTGTACTGCTACAGCGCTTGCTTGTTTTACAAACTACATACTCAAGGCCTTAAATAGTTTAGTAACTTTGGGTTCCTTGTATATCAATCTTTCCAAGACTTTTGATCTTGTTTATCATCCATTATTATTAAATATTGTATAAGTTTTTCCTCTCATGTTTTGCAGTAGTTTCATGGTTACTTGTCTCACACATACAACAAGGACAATTTCATAATATCACGAAAATAATATTTCATAATATCACAAAACAGGCCCAGTCTGTTTTACCACGAATATTTAAATTGTAATTGTCCTTTGAGCAGTGCACAAGAACGCCAAAATGAAAAAGACCTGAAACCAGGTCTCAGTAAAAAACTGCTTTTATTTATACAAAAGCTAAATGAACACAAGCGTGTTGGCACCCCTCCACCAACATTTCCTCAGAAGCTTCTTACGCTTTTTCAAGGCCTTGAAAGCTGAAGAGCTACGTGAAACATTGGTGGAGGGGGTGCCACTATTGCCTTGTGTTCATTTTAGCTTTTTGTGTAAAAGCAGTTTTTTACTGAGACCTGGTTTTAGGTCTTTTTCATTTTGACGTTCTTGGGCACTGCTCAAAGGACAATTACAATTTAATAATATCTTCTCTTCTCCTTTTCTGGTTTCCTTGGGTGTGCCACAAGGTTCAGTTTTGAGACCATTACTGTTTAGTTTATTCTTAAATTATCTTCCTTTGTCCATAAAAACTTAAAATATATTTTTACAAATCAGTATAAAAGATGATTATAGCAAAAAGGGGTATAAGCCAAGAAGGAGGTCAGAGACGCAGCAGCAATATTGATACCTAGATGAAGGGGTACAAACAAAAGATGGATGAACTGAAATTTATGACCTGGAACCTCAATGGAGGTAAAGAAAGAGGGAAAATTAGAAAAGTAGTCAGAGTGGTAAAAAGAAGGAATATAGACTGCCTGCTTCTGCAAGAGACACATTTTTAAGAAGGGAGGATGCAGCCTATTTTGGAAATGTATTAGGAGCCAGTGGTTACTGCTCATTCTGCCCAGGTAATGCTACGGGAGTAGCAATTTTTGTAAGAAATTATATACCATACTCAATAGTGAATATGATTACAGATTCAGATGGCCGATATGTCATTTTACATATATTAGTAAAGGAACAAAACTGGTTAATCACCTCAATATATGGTCCAAAATCAGGACGATCCAGTCCTTTTCTCTGATTTGTTTTGGAAATATCACAGTATGATATGAACATAATTATAGGAGGAGATTTTAATTTGACTTATGGAATCCTGGATAGGATACCACCTATGCTGGAGAAAAAGAAGGGAGGTATAACAGTATTAAAAAATATGGTCAATGACTTAAATTTAATAGATCTATTTATAGGTTCATAGGTAAGATACAAGTCTGAGGGACTAGCCCATAATGAACTCGCCACCCATAACCAGGGTGGAAGTTGAATTTATGATCCCCCATATATATATGTCAAGATATGTCTTAAATTGCTCTAGGCTTATACTATATACTACCTTTGAAGGTAGCGCATTCCAGGTTGGAGTAACTCTTTGTGTAAAAAATCTACTTCTTCTTACAGTTTTGTTTATGTTAGTCTTTAATTTCATCTTGTGTGATCTGGTGTTACTTATAGATACATGCCAATCCAGGCAAATGGTCTCGAACAAGGCAGGGTCCCTAGCAGCTTTGTAAATCAAGCAGAGATCCCCCCTTAAGGAGTGATATTCTAGAGAGTAAAGTCCTAATGTTCTCAGTCTATTTCCATAAGAAATTGTGTCCATATCCGTAATATTCTTAGTTAACCTTCTCTGTCTTTTCTCAACAGTTGTTTTTTCTTATATTGAATTAGGTGCACAGAAAGATGAGCACAAATCCAAATGTGACCTTACTAAGCTAAAATAGATAGGCAGAAGTACCTGCGGTTCTCTGCTTTTAATATTTTTAAGAATTCAGTTCAGCAGTTGATGGCAAGTTTTTGCTGTCTTATTTATATGCTCTGTAAACTTCAGATTATTAGAGATATGTATACCTAGATCTTTTTCCAAGCTAACTTCATGTAAGGCTATATTATTCATATAGTATTTTCTTAATCTATTATTTTTTCCGCGATGCATTACCTTGCATTTTGCAATATTAAATACCAATTTATTCTCTGAGGCCCATTTATACAAGTTGTCCAGGTTAGCTTGTAATGCATCAGCTGATGTTTGATCATTAACAATACAATATTTAGAGAGTTATATCCAGAATTAGATACGTTTTCATACTATTCTAAGACACGCAACAACTTTTCTAGACTGGATTTTTTCATTGTATCTTAGGGAATGGGGAGAGGAGTTAAAAAAAATTGATTATGAGCCTATAAGAATCTCAGACAACTCCCCAGTAGTTTTGATCATGGAGATGAGAAAGGAAGGGAGGGTAAAGTACAAATATCATGGAGATTGAATAATTCACTCTGGATATTACTGGGATTCAAGGAAAAAATACAAGAAGAAATTTGTTGGTTCTGGGTTTTTAATGCAAACCAAGGAGTAAGGCTATACAATCTTTGGGATACCCTAAAAATGTGTATAAGAGGGTGGTGCATGGCCAAACAAGGGGTTAGGAATAGAAAATACAGTAAACAATTGGAAGACCTGGAAAAGGAATTAATAGCGGCTGAGGGAAAACATGTTCAGGAAGGAACAGGGCAATCAGAAAAAGGGTTCCTGTTGGCAAAGGGTGGGGTAGAAAAGCTTATGCAGGAAAGAGCAGATAGGGACATTTTTAAAATTAGAGCTAAATATTATTATTATGGAGATTGCTCTGGAAAAACCTTGGCCTATCAACTAAAATGTGTGAAAGAAATAATAATAGAATTTCAAAAATTAGGAAAGAAGATGGGACTATCTCTACGAAAGAAAACAAAATTAATGAAATCTTCCGATCTTTCTATGAGAAATTATATACACCAGAAAAGACAGTAGAGGTATCTCAAATTAAGGGATCTGTTTCAAAAATAATTTTACCAAAAATATCAAATCAGGATTTAGAGCAGATAAATAAAGATATAACTGGAAGGGAAATAGAAGAGGTTGTAAGAAAATTGACTAATGTGAAAAGTCCAGGGCCAGACAGGTTAACTTTTGAGTTATATAAAAACATGCTAGGTGTCCTTACCCCATTTTAGTGGAACTCTTTAACTCCATTCTGATTGAAACTCAGATTTCTGGGTCCTTTAATGAGGCAATCATCACACTTATTTTAAAGAAGGAAAAGGATCCAGAGTGCTGTGGATCATATAGGCCAATATCGCTACTAAATAGCGACTATAAGATCTTCGTGAAAATATTGACCAATAGATTCGAAAAAATAATTTCAAAACAGATACATCATGATCAGGTGGGATTTATAAAAGATAGATGACTACAACATAATACACGTAGGGCATTTGCCATTATACAGGTCTTGGAAGGAACGGACACTGCACTCATCTCATTAGATGCTAAAAAAGCTTTTGACAGGGTGCAGTGGCCGTTCCTGTTCGAAGTTTTGGGAACCTGTGGAATAGAAGGAAAATTCATGGACTGGATAAAATTAATATATAGAGCTCCCAGGCAAGGGTGAAAACAAATGGCTCTCTTTCTGGCTTCTTAAAATTGCTGAGAGGAATGAGGTAGGGTGTCCCCTGTCTCCTTTACTCTTTGCAATTTTCTTGGAGCCCCTTGCAATTAAAATCAGAGAATTATCAAATCAAATAGGGACAGTCCTTAGTAATGGAAAATTAGTGAATTCACCAGTACTGTTATATGCAGATGACATCTTATTAATGGTAAGAGACCCAAATTATTCATATCCGATAATAGGGGGATGTTTTGGAGGATTATAGTGAATTATCTGGATATAAGGTGAACTGGGCAAAAAATGAAATGTTATATCTTGGAGATGTTAATAAAATAACAGACCCAGTCCTAAAAAATATAAGACAGGATAAAATCAAATATTTGGGGATCTTTCTGACCAATAATATGAATAGAGTTCTGCTAGTGAACTATGACCCATTGATGGATAAAATAAAGAAAGATCTAGATGACTGGCAATATCTGCCACTGGCCTTGATAGGTAGACTAAATATCTGTAAAATGAATGTGCTACTGAGATTGCTATTCCTGTTTCAGTCAGTACCAATTATTTTGGATAGAACATGTTTTCAAAAACTGGATAAGATGATCAGAATTTTTTTGTGGCAGGGGAAAGCTAGAATCTCACTGGATAAACTTAAATTAAGTAGGGAAAGAGGGGGGTTTAGGCTGTCCAAATTTCTTGAATTACTATTTAGCGGCTCAAATGGAAATTTTGTATTACTGGTTTCATCCAGACCAAGGGGGAGAGGGGACAGGTATGGATATAGAGGAAGAAATAATAGGACTGCATCTCATAAACATATTGAGTCTATATAACATCAGATTAGGAGCGGGATCTATGGATCTCTTAGATATAACTAAAACCACGGCTCAAGCCTGGAGTCAGGCAAAGAAAAAGAAAGGAAAAATCATACTGGTAATTTGGTCTCTGGTTGGACTCCCATATATAGGAATGATAACTTCCCACCTTCATCAGATAAAGTATTTGAAGAATGGTATAAACAAAGGCATATCTGCCAATGAGCAATCTTTATGAAGAAGACAGAATAATGGCCTTTGAACAACTCCAGTTTAAATATGGTCGCCACCTGAACAAAGATGGCAATATCTTCAAATTAATAACTATATATTTAGAAAAACTAATAATTCATTTAAGATAGAAAAACTCCCACTGGAACTACTATTCGAAGGTTTGGATTCTAATAAGCATCTTATTTCCAAATGACATGAGTTCTTGACTTAACAGTCATGTTCTTTAATGGAAATAGTTAGATTAGCTTGGGATAGGGATCTAGAGGCCCCAGTAGATATTGAATATTGGGAAAAATACACTAATTTGGATCTCATTCAAGTTAATAATAAATTATTGCAAATTTTGTTCAATACAATACATAAAACATATCTAACACCCTCTAGGTTATATTAGTTTGATGATGCTGTCTCTGACCTCTGTCAAAGGTGTAGGAAATCAAAAGGGACACTAGCACATATGCTGGTTACATGTGAAAAACTTAAAAAATATTGGGGGCAGATATGGGCCATGTTGGAAAAAAATCCTGGAATTAGATGCCCCATTTGACCCAGGAATTGCCATATTTGGCTTTAGGGCTGGATTTCCGGATTTGCAGGATGCTCAAGTGGCATTATTAAACACAGGGGTTTTGGTAGCCAAGAAAATAATCCTGCAACACTGGAAGGATATAGAGGCCCCCTCTTTCCTAGAATGGATAAACAAAATGTTAGATCATTCCAGGACTGACAGGTCTATTTATATTGTTGAAGATAAATTTGATAAATATTTACAGATTTGGTCAATATTCTATCAAAATTTGATTTCATAATTTGATACTGATTCAGCCCAGATGAAATTACAATGATGTATGGAAGCTTAAGAGAGTACCTGCTGGAGCGAAGTACTAGGAAAAATATTTTGCCTAGGAAAAACAACAGCTAAGTCAAACTCTCAATGACTGAAGCACCCACGCTCTGAGTTATTTCATAAAAAAAAAAAATAAGGAAATAAGCTGAGATGGGTGCAATATAGAAGAATGGGGTGAACGTTAAGGCCGAAGACCCCAAGGCACACTTCGATGCCTGTCAGTGGCTGCAGGGTGGGGGTGGAATGGCATAAGCATTACAGCCAAAGACCCCAAGCCACACCCCGATGCCTGTCAGTCTGGTTGGAAACCCTAATGCCCCAGGTGTTTGTTGGTATCTTCACTCCAAATTTTTAACATGGGCTTTTTGGGACCCCACCTCATGAACAATGGCACTATCATTTCGTTACTCTACCAGAAAGGTGATTTCACACAGCGAATGTGCCATTGGGCACAACAGCTGCGAAAAGACATTTTGGGCAGGATATGAAAAATGACATCAGTACTGTTCATGAGGAGGTGTGAAAAAATGGCAATGTTGAAAATCTGGAGTGAAAATATGAAAATGTGGTGAAGTTACAAGCATGCATAGAAATTGCATAATGCACACTCGTAACGCAGTCATTTTTTAGAATTTGTTCACCAAATTTTCAACATGGCCTTTTTGGGACCTCCCCTCATAAACAGTGGCACTGTGATTTCATTAATCTGTCTCAAAAGTTGATTTCGCACAGTGACTGCGCCATTCTGCACCACAGGTGCAAAAACACGTTTCAGGCAGGATGCATAAAATGACAGCTGTACTGTTCATAAGGAGGTGTGAAAAAATAGCAATATTGGACATTTGGAGAGAAAATTTAAAAAATTGGTGAAGTTACGAGTGTGTGTACAAACTGCGCAATGCATGCTGGTGACGCAGTCATCTTTTGTGAGTTCTTTCACCAAACTTGCAACATAGGCTTTTTGGGACCCCACTTCATGAACAGTGGCACTGTCGCTTCATTAATTGGTCCCAAAAGGTGATTCCACACAGTGACCATGAAATCACCTTTGAGACCGAGAAACAAAATGACAGTGTCAGTGGTCAGGAGGTGGAGTCCCAAGAACTCCATGTTGAAAATTTGGGGCTAAAACTCCAAACAATGGCTGAGATATCAACCTAAGTTTAAACCCCCCCTTTGACTTCAGTTATGGTGCTTACCGTGATTTTCTTCAGTTTGCGGTTGGCTTTTGAAGAGTGCAGCCGTGTTCTTAGTCCACAGAAGATAGCAGCACTGGACCTCTAAAAGTAAGTATGGGGTGAGGGGAGGTAGGGTGCACAGAAGGATAGTTGGGATGGAGGGAGGGGGCCACCGGGATGATGAGGGACCGTTTTCTTTTTTACAGATAAAAAAAAAATCGGGTGACAGTTTGCTTCTTTTACGGGTGTAATTTTAGGAAAAATAGATTTTGGCACACTGGGGTGGGCTCCCAGTATTACCAAACTAGTGGGGTCAATGCTGACCGAGATTGGGCAATCCAAGGTCGGCTGAAAAAAGGAGGGTGGGGCATCCAACACTGGAAGTGAGCATCACAGTGTTGGAAAAACATAATGCTTATTTTGGCACACTGGGGTTGGGCTTCCAGTGAGTCACAATAGTGGGGGGGGCATGCCGACATGGGGATTGGGCACCCTGATGTCAGCTTTGGGGGGAGTGTGTGTGGGTGGCGCGAGCTGCCAATTATGCAAAGCCGCACGGCTCATTTTTTATTTGACTGGGAAAGGCACACTGGGCAAATGAATTGCTCATAAGTCTGCCATGCGCAGTACTGTGCACTGTAATGTGCATGGCTGGAATGTTCCTGGTTGCCAGGAAAAGGGTGGGAGGGAAGAGATCTGCCATTGCAATGATGAAACTGTTTGTGATTGGAGCGGCAGATTTCTTTCAAGTCCGGCGCTCTCTCTGAAACTGCCATCATCGGCAGCTTCCCTATTGATTGGTGGCAGAAGGATACGCCCCTGAAATCATTCACCGGATTGGCCAAACACTGCTACACCTCTGCAATACTCTACTCTCCTCTAAATGTTTCTTGTGTGCTGCACATGCAAGCAAACATAAAAACACTATGATTTCAAAAGCAGTGGTGGGTAAGGTTAGGAAAATAATCAATTATTCAGAAAGTACAAGGAAATGCAGAAGGAAGGGACCAGGAACTGTATCAAGCAAAACAGAAGGAGGTGGGAAAGGCAGTCAGGAGTGCAAAGGCGCAAACTGAAGAAAGAACAGCCAAATCAGTACAAGAAGGTGACAAAACCTTCTTCAGGTACATTATGGAAAGAAAGAAGACAAAGGGAGGGACTGTGAGGCTTAATGGGGGGGGGGATGTGTGGAGGGCGACCTAGAAAAGGTACAGATTCTAAACAAATACTTCTGCTCAGTATTTACAAAAGAAGGGAAAGAGAAGGGATCAAAATAGGGGGTAGAAATGAACATGGAGGAGAGGTGGACACCAGTCCATTCATGGAGGTGAGACAGTTCTAAAGGACCTCTCAAAACTAAAAGTGGACAAGGCAATGAGGCCAGATGGAATACATCCCAGAATACTGAAAGAACTCAGAGAGGCACTAGGGGCACCGTTGACAGCCCTATTCAACAAATCACTGGAGGAAGGAGTGGTTCCAAAGGACTGGAGGACGGCGAATGTGGTGCCATGACACAAGAGTGGGAGCAAATTGGAGGATGGGAATTACAGGCCAGTCAGTTTGACCTCACTGATGGGGAAAATAATGGAATCCATGCTGAAGGAAAGGATTGTGGCATATCTCGAGGCCAGTGAGGCACAAGACCTGAGGCAACATGGATTCGCAGCAGGTAGATCTTGTCAAACAAATCTGATAGATTTCTGTGACTGAGTAACCAGGGTGGTTGATCAGGGAGGGACAGTAGACATGGCCTACCTATATTTTAGCAAGGCATTTGACACCGTCCCACACAGGAGGTTAGTAAACAAGTTGGGCAATTTGGGAGTGGGACCAAAGGTGGTAAACTAGGTTAGACATTAGCTGAGCAACAGAACACAGAGGGTGGTGGTTAACAGAGTTCAATCCTGGGAGTGGAGGATGAACAGCGAGGTGCCGCAAGGCTCAATGCTAGGGCCTGTCCTCTTCAATGTCTTCATTAGTGACATTGCAGAAGGGCTGGCAGGGAAGATATGCCTCTTTGCAGATGACACCAAGATCTGCAAAAGGGTGGATACTCCACACAAGGCAGAAAGAATGAGAAGAGACCTAGGCAAGTTGGAGGAGTGGTCAAGCATGTGGCAGCTTAAATTCAGTGCAAAAAAGTGCAAAGTCATACACTTAGAGCACAGGAATCCTGGAGAACAGTACACAATGGTGGGGAGAGATACTAATGACGACAAAACTGGAAAGGGGCATGGGGGTATTCATAGCAGATGACTTAAAAGTCGCCAAGCAGTGTGAAAAGGCAGTGGGGAGGGCCAGAGGGATGCTGGGGTGCACAGGGAGGGGCATCACAAGCAGAAAACAGGAGGTGGTAATGCCACTGTACAGGCAATTGGTGAGGCCGCATCTGGAATACTGTGTTCAGTTCCGGAAGGACATAGACCAAGTGGAGGCGGTCCAGAGAAAGGCAACAAAAATGGTGATGGGAATGCACCATAAACCATATGAGAAAAGACTGAAAGACCTCAGTATGTATACTCTGGAAGAAAGGAGGGAGAGGGGGGATATGATAGAGACATTCAAATACCTCAAGGGGATGAACAAGGTACAGGAGGGCAGCATCTTCCAAAAGAAGAGATGTGCAAGAGCAAGAGGTCAGAATATGAGGCTAGAGTCAGGAGGCTCAGGGGTAATGTGAGGTAGTAATTTTTCACAGAAAGAGTGATGGAGACACGGAACAGCCTCCCTGCAGATGTGGTGAGGGCAAAAACAGTGGGTGAATTCAAGAGTGGATGGGATAGGCAGAAGGCAACTGTAGTGGTAGGAAAGAAAAGGTAGGCGGCAGATCAATTAGGATCTGTAACTTTTAGGTAAATAGGGAAATGAGCAGTCTGGGTGGGCCAGGCGGTCCTTATCTGCCATCACATTCTATGTTTCTATATTTCTGCTAGCATTTGTACTAATCTGTTGAGCATGTGCTTGCTGGATGTATGTTCAGATAGTTGAAGCATTAGCTCTATTAGCACTTGTTGCATTGTGACTTTCTAAATATAGCACTCCCACTACACTCACACTATTTAGCATACCCTAATTACATTTTTGATGCATTTAAAACTCCAGTCTGTTTTGTGATTAGCAGTTTTGTGATCCAGAAGAACCAAGCAGATTTACTGAGAATTAAATAGGGACAGGTATTTTACTAAACTTAACAAATGAACTATAAAAACACAAAAGCAAACATTGCTGGCATTGTCTAGTGCTTGTTCTAATCTGCTGGAGTCGCTGCTATGACCCTCTATAACCTGTTTTCATTTTGAAAATAGTTATATCAAAATTGTTCTTATAGTCTTGTAATTCCATTAGACATAGTATGAGAGTCAGGCAACAGCTGCCTTCGGTAAGATGGAACCCATACTAACTGCCGTAGACTACCCTTTTCCAATCTAGTCCTTTTTGTACAATATTTATCCATGCAGATCTGGGAAAATGGCTAATGGAAACAATCTAGTTCAACATCTAAGGGTGCTTCACTTACTGTGAGAAAAATTAAGGTCGCCAGCCTTCTAGAGAAAAAATGGTGAATACTATCCTTATGCAGTACCCAGACCTCCAAAATATTGATGAGAGCTAGGCAACAACTACCCTAGGCAAATATGGCATGCACACCAAGTGCCACAGGCTACACTCTTGCCTTTTTATTTATTATTTTTCACTTCAACTTGGCAGGCCAGATGGAGCCTCCCTACATCCACAATCCCATTGCTCATCTAAACAAAAGAGGTTGAGAGCCCCCAGCTGAGTAGTTGACACTGACACTTCCTTAGTCCCTACAGCTTCCTCCTCATGATGGCAGAGCCCAGATAGTGATAGTGATCCCCCAATTCAGGCCAGTACTGCATTGCGAAACTGTGAAAATTCGTTTCATGTACTTTGCATGAAATTGTGCACTTTTCGCAAAATGTCATACAATATTGCGAATGGAGCCAGTATATTTAAATGCCCACTTTTTACACATAGCATTGTGTGTATGTGTAAAACAATGCATATTCTCATTTAACTTATGCTAGGTGAATGGCACTAAAGAGTTCATATGACTCAGATACAGTAGCTGTAATCTCGTTTTATATGGAAGATATTTTGTAAGCACCATGTAGATTTTTGTACGAAATGAATGAAATTGCACAATTCTACAGATTTAAGTTTTTAAACATGTATGCTTTCTTTTTGGGGGGGGGGGGCATAAATATACTTTATTAACATTTTTTATAGATGCAATGCAAAACAAGTCAATGGCCACAATACAGCACAGCTCAACAATACATACACCCTACGCCCCTCTAGCCCCTCCCCCCCACTCGGACTTGTCAAACACAGAATAATACATCATACTTCAGTTCGTAGGCAACAGATCCTCACTGCACTTTCCCTTATGGGTATTTCATATACCAAGCTATCTCAGTTACCCCCAGAAAGGATCTACCCTGTGAATCTGGAGGGAACTCGGACTCTAAACCAGCTGCTTCAGTCGGTCTGGATCAATAAAAGACTATGTATAGTCTCCCACCTTTTATGGTAGGTCTGATACCTTTTGTTCAGACTGGCTATAGTTTTTTCAACATTCAGCACCAATAGAATTTCTTTCAGCCACTCTGTTCTACTGGGTACCTCATCTGTTAGCCAATATCTTAAAAAAAATTATTTTGGATATGGCTGCCACCATGGCAATGTGGTCTTTTCCATGTCCAAATACTCTGTCCTTGTACACACCCAGGATACAGGCATCCTGCAAACCTAATAGTGGGTCTAGATGATCTCTAATGGTTGACCAGAAAGGATGTATCTTGTCACATGCCCAAAGGACATCATGCAGTGTGCCCTCCTCCTTTCCAAATCTCATACATAAGCCATTATTTCTTTTGCCCATTTAAAATAATTTATTGGGTGTACAGTACAGATTTTAGAAAATCTTGAATTGTTCTTAGAGAAATTTATCTTGTTTAACTTATTTGTATAAATCAAGCCATATCTTTCTCCATTCCACTTCTGTTAATGCTACCTGTAATGTTTCAGATCAATACTGACAGATACCTGGGAGTTTGTTAGGATCCATATGTTGCAGCAAAGCATACAATTTAGAGATGACATGTGGTAACTGAGCCACAGAAACTAAGTTCTCAAGGTGTAATCCACCTTCTTGGACCAGGGCGGTAGTCCAAGAAAGTGAGTCAGATAATGTGAAGTTTGCATATATTTAAAACATTGCATACATTGCATCTTATGTTAACATAGTAATTGACGGCAGATAAGGACCGCTAGGCCCATCTAGTTCGCCCAAATTACCTGCCTGTACCAGCGGCCTCTGACCCTGCATGGTCAATGGCTATCACCTCTCCTACCTCTAATGTTCCCTTATGCCTATCCCATGCATACTTGAATCCCCCCACTGTGCTAGCTCCCAGTACCTCCCAGGGTAGGCTGTTCCATGCATCCACCAATATTTCAATGTAGAAACACTTCCTCATATTCCCCTTTATCCTGCCCCCCTGTAATCTCATATCATACTCCCTGGTCCTTGTACAGCAACTATACTGAAAGATGTTGCCCACCTGTACTTTGTTCAAGCCCTTAAGATACTTTAATGTTTCAATCGTATCTCCTCTCTGCCTCCTCTCCTCCAGTGTATACATATTAAGGTCCCTCAGTCTCTCCTCATATGTCTTCCGGTGCACGCCCTGTATAATCTTAGTTGCCCTTCTCTGGACTGTCTCCATCCTGTCTATGTCCTTTTGAAGATGCGATCTCCAGAACTGTACCCCATATTCCAGATGAGGCCTCACAAGCATTTTGTACAATGGCATCACCATCTCCCTTTTTCTGCTAGTGATACCCTTCCCTATGCACCCTAACATGCTACTGGCCTTCCCCACAGCTTTGGTACACTGTTTGGCTACCTTTATGTCATCTGAGATGATTATCTCTAAATCCCTTTCTTCCCTGGTAACTGTCAGCAACTCTGCCCCCCCCCCCCCATCCTGTAACTCTCTGTAGGGTTTCTGTGCCCCAGGTGCATGATTTTGCACTTTGTGTAGAATTTCAATTGCCACATTTTGGACCATCCTTTCAGCTTACCTAGGTCCCTCTTCATTCTTTTGACCCCCTCTAGAGTGTCTACCCTATTGCAGAGCTTGGTGTCATCTGCAAATAGGCAAACCTTCCCCTCCAGTCCTTCTGAAATGTCACTAATGAAGACATTGAAAAGGACTGGCCCCAGGACTGATCCCTGAGGCACTCCACTGTACACCCCCCCTCTCTTCTGATGTAATCCCATTTACAACCACCCTTTGCTTCCTGCCCCTCAACCAGTTTCTAACCCAGTTCTCCACATTGTGGCCCGTTCCCAGACTACTCAACTTGCTTACCAGCCTTCTGTGTGGAATGGCGTCAAGGCTTTACTGAAATCGAGGTAGGCGATGTTCACTGCTCCCTCGATCCACCTCCTTCATCTCCCAGTCAAAAAAGTCTATCAGGTTTGTTTGACATCAGCTTCCTGCTGTAAATATATGCTGTCTCAGATCCCATACTCTGCTGGATTCCAAGTGTTCCACAATCCTTTCCTTAAGCAGCGCTTCCATGATCTTGCCCACCACTGAAGTGAGGCTGACCGGCCTATAGTTACCCGCTTCCTCCTTGCTTCCACTCTTGCGAAGAGGGACTACATGTGCCCTCCTCTAGTCTTCTGGCACCTCTCCCATACTGAGTGAGTCACTAAACAGGGCTGCCAGTGGAGCTGCAAGCTCCATTCAAAGTTTCTTTAGTATCCTGGGGTGTATACCATCAGGTCCCATCGCTTTGTCCACCCTTAGTTTTGCAAGTTCCTCCAAGACTCTCTTCTGAAAATGACAAGTCAAGTCAACTTTATTTTTAAGGGCAGTTCCACAGTGATCAAAGTGCTTTACAGAATCCATAAAAACATCAATAGAAGTGTTAAAAATCAGACTTTAAAACATAATCAGAAAATAGCTGATAATAAAAACTACCCATTATTTAAGTCAGGAAATGCCAAACTAAGATGTGTTTTTAGGGCAACTTTAAAGCTCTCAATGGGCAGGCACTCTCTAATCTGACAAGGCAGAAAATACCACAGGGTGGGGGCCACAAAAGGAAAAGAGCGGGCCCTGGAGGTCTTTAGTTGAACCCGAAGAACCTCCAGCAATCCCTCGTCAGAGGAACAGAGCAAGCGGCAAGGGCAATAGGGGCAGAGAAGATCTTGCAAGTAGCAAGTAGTAGTAAAAATGGACTAGTGTTAACTTCGCTCTACCCAATGTTTCTGTTGTCTAATTGTGTGCCTTTCCCCCCTCTTCCTCAGTGAATACTGAGCAGTATTCATTCAGTATAGATGCCTTTTCTAGGTCCCCTCCACACCCCATCCTTCCCTTTGAGTCTTACAATTTCTCCCCTGACCTTCCTTCTATCACTGATGAACATATATAATGTTTTGTCCCTTCCTTTATCATCTGCACTGATCTATCCTCTGTTTTTGGCTTCACATTCCTTACTGCCTTTCCTGCCTCCTTCTGCTTCTCTTGATACTGTATGCCACCGTATCCTCATTCCTTTGTGACTTCTTGTATTTTCTGAAAGCCACCTTTTTGTCCCTAACTTTCTCTGCCACCTCCCTTGAGAACCATAATGGTTTTCTCTCTTTCCCTTGCCTCTCAGCCTGACGCACTGATTTGTCACTTCCACTATGGCTCCTTTTAGGTGTGCCCATTGCTTCTCAACCCCCATGGCCTCTTTGATCTCCCTTCCCATTGTTTCAAAATCCAACCTCCTGAAGTCCATGACCCTTACCTTTGTGTGGCTCACCTTTGTTGCTGCACCAGTGTTAAACCACTCCGTATGATGGTCACTGGACCCTAGGTGACCATCTACCCAGACTTCCATGATCCTGTCCTGGTATATGCTGCAATTGAAACGTGCGAAAGGGTAACACAGTTTGCTCTAGAATGAGCTGACCAATATTCGAGAAGGGGAGGCCTTCCCAAAACTGAGCATCTATGCATTTGTCTCCTGTGGTGAGGTTAGGATCATTAAACAGTTGTTGTGACAAATCTATATACCTGCAGCTTCAAGACCCTGCACATTTGTTGATGGGCCCTTACTGACCAGTAAATTGGGGTACCCTTTAATAACTTAGGAACTCTCGACGGATGAGTACAGTGGAAAGCTTTAAGTTGGCAACCCCTACTCCTAATTATGTTTTCTTCAATCTGTAGCAACTGCGGCCTATAGCCCCCTGCCTCCTGTTGCTGTGCTTACTGCTCCACTCAAAGCACAGTACTTACTGCCTCGCAGAGCGTAATAGTAATACAAAAAGCTTGGAAGCCTCAGCTCCCCCCACCACAACTCCTTGGGGTCTGCCAGTTTATTATAAGCCCTTCTCCACTCTCTTGCCCTGCCATAAGAATGTTGTAATCATGGCATGTGATTTTCTAAACCAGGTAAGGGGCAGGGTGATCTTGAGCATCCCCACTGGGTAAAGCACACAGGGCAGCATGTTAATCTTGATAACGCTCACCTTACCCCATAGGGTGAGCGGTAATGAGGACCGCCTGTGCAGATCTTGCCCAAGCACCTTCAGGAGTAGGTCTAAGTTCAAGGCCTTAAGATCTGTGATGTATTTAGATATCTTCACCCCCAGGTATATGAGATGGTTAGCTTCCCACTGCAACCCCAAATTAAGAATATCTTGTTTAAAAACATGTTTACTTGTGGCAAAAATACTTGTTTTGCTCATGTTAAGCTTATTAGCTGAAAGAGCACTGAACCGTTGGATAACCTCAAACGCTGCAGGTATGGATGTTAAGTGGCCACCAAATGCAACAAAATGTCATCTGCATATGTAGATAATTTCAACTCCTGGCTGCCTACCTGAATAGTGTAAATGTTGTCACACTGTTTAATCTTGAGAGCCAGAGGTTCCAGATAGAGATTAAACAACATGGGGGACAAAGGGCAGCCCTGTCTGGTTCCCTCGGTGAGTTTAATATCCGCGGACAATACTCCATTGCAACAAACCTTGGTGGTTGGGCTTTGGTATAAGGCCTGCACCCATTATATGAAAATTGGGGGGACATATTTACTTATTATGAGAAATAGGTACTTCCAGGCCACCCCACCAAAAGCTTTTTCTCCATCCAGAGAGATACATAGATACATAGATACATAGACAGTGTCGGCAGATAAGGGCCTATGGCCCACCCAGTCTGCCCATTTGAGCTTGTAAGTTCAGTTTATGTTTTCCTAGAAGTCTGTTGCCCCTTACCCCTGACCTCCAGAATTCCTTTATGTCTATCCCCTACATTCTTAAATCCTGTGATTGTTTCAGCCCCCACCACTTCCTCTGGCAGGGTGTTCCACTTGTCCACCACCCGTTCTGTGAAGAAATTCTTCCTCATGTTTCCTCTGAATTGTCCTCCCTCCAACTTCATCCCATGTCCTCTAGTCCTGGAACATCTTTTTCGCTTAAAAATAGTGTATTCCTGCACCCTGCTCCTTCCTGTAAGATACTTGTATGTCTCTATCATATCCCCTCTCTCTCCCTCCTCTCCTCCAGGGAGTACATGTTCAGTTCCTTCAACCTGTCTTCATAGGACTTGTGATGCAATCCATGCACCATCTTTGTTGCCCTCCTCTGAACCTTCTCTACCCTGTCTATGTCCTTATGTAGGTATGGTCTCCAGAACTGTACACTGTACTCCAGGTGGGGCCTCACTAGTGTCTTGTATAGCGGAATTATGACCTCCCTTTTCCTGCTGGTGATGCCCCTGCATATATATCCCAGCATCCTATTTGCTTTACCTGCTGCCTTGTCACACTGTTTCCCTACCTTGAGGTCATCAGAGATGATAACCCCAAGATCCCTTTTCTGCTTGGTGCATGCTATATCCTCACCCCCCAACTGATATATTGTGCCAGGGTTTTTGTGCCCCATATGCATTATCTTGCACTTCTTTGCATTGAATTTCAACTGCCAAACCCTGACCATTCTTCAAGTTTCTGCAGGTCCCTTCTCATTCTGTCTACACCCTCTGGTGTGTCTACTCTGTTACAGAGCTTTGTGTCATCAGCGAACAGTGAAATTCTGCCTTCTAGGTACTGCGCAATGTCACTGATGAAGATATTGAATAGGACCGGTACCAGCACTGATCCCTGTGGTACCCCACTGGTCACTTTTCCTTCTGTGGAGTGACAGCCATTTACCACCACCCTCTGTGTCCTGCCACCCAGCCAGTTACCTACCCACCACACTACTGTCCTGCCCACACCCATATTCCCCAGTCTGTGTAATAGTCTTCTATGTGGCACAGTGTCAAAGGCCTTGCTGAAGTCCAGATAGAACATGTCCACTGCCCTCCCCTGATCCACCTCCCTAGTCGCCCAGTCAAAAAATTCAACGAGGTTGGTCTGACATGACCTCCCCCTGGTGAAACCATGCTGCCTTGGGTCCTGTAGTCCATTGACAACCAGATGTTCCACAAATCTCTCTTTCAGTAGTGCTTCCATGATCTTCCCCACTACCGAGGTGAGGCTGACTGGTCTGTAGTTCCCTGCTTCCTCTTTGTTCCCACTTTTGTATAAGGGGACTACATCTGCTGTCCTCCAGTCTTTGGGTACCTCCCCTGTTTCCAGTGATCGGCTAAACAGGATAGCCAGAGGTTCAGCCACCACCTCTCTTAGTTCTTTAAGGACCCTGGGGTGCACCCCATCTGGCCCCATTGCTTTATCAACTCTTATTACTTCCAGTTCCTTCAGGACCCTTTCTGTAAAGGGACTTGTGTCCATTTCTGCACCATTCTCACCTTGTACTCCCTTCAGACCCATTACCCTCCTCTTCCTCAGTAAAGACTGAGCAGAAATACCTGTTCAATATGTCAGCTTTACTGTTGTCATCCTCCATCATGCCCCCATCCTCCCCTTCAGTCTCACTATCACTCCCTTTGTCTTTCTTTTTCACTATGTACCTGTAAAGGTTTTGTCCCTCTACCCACTGATTTTGCAATGTGTTCTTCTGTCTGAGCTTTGGCTTCCCTTACTGACCTCCCTGCCTCCCTTTGCTTCTTCTGGTACTTCTCCCTATCCCCTTCTGCCTGTGTCTTTTTGCATTGCCTGAACCCAATCTTTTTGGCTTTCACTTTCTTTGCTACCTCTTTGGAAAACCATAATGGTCTCCTCTTCCTTTTCCTCTTGCTAACCTGCTTAATGCATAATTCTGTTGTTCTTGTAATCCCCATTTTAAATACTGCCCACTGTTCCTCAACCCCTGATTCCTGTCCCATTCCCGTTATTGCCTCTTTCAAGTATCTCCCCATTTTCCCAAAGTCTGCCCCCCTAAAATCCAGGATACGTGTTTTTCTGTGGTTTGGTTCTGCTCTTTCTGTGATTTCAAACCACAATGACTGGTGGTCACTGTTCCCCAGGTGCTCCCCACTGTTACCCCATCACACTGTCCCTGTTTGCGAGCACGAGGTCCAGTATTGCCTTCTGCGAGTTAGTTCCATGACCAGTTGGTAGAGAGGCACCTGAAGGGAGTCCAGGATAAATCTGCTCCTAGTTGATGCTGCTGCTGGGATGCTCCAGTCCACGTCTGGAATATTGAAGTCTCCAACCAGTACTACCTCACCCTTGTCTGCCATCCTTTGGATGGCTAGCATCAGCTCCCTATCTGTTTCTTCCTCCTGGGCTGGTGATCTATAGACCACACCTGTGTGGATGGCTGTCCCCATTTTCCTTTCCAGCTTAACCCACAGTATCTCTACCCCATTTTGTTCCTCCTGGATCTCTGTGGCCCTTATGTCATTTTTCACATACAGTGCCACTCCTCCTCCCTTCCTGCCTGCTCTGTCTCTTCTGAATATGTTGTAGCCAGGTATGGCTATCTCCCAGTGATGGTTATCATTACACCAGGTTTCAGTGATGGCCACAATGTCCAGGTCTGACTGCATCATGACAGCCTCCAGATCTTCCATCTTGTTGCTAAGGCTCCTGGCATTTGCACACATGGCTTTCCATGATTTGACCTCCCCTAGACTGTTTCGCTGTTCTACTCCCAGCCCCTTCCTTGGTTGTCCTTTATCCCTGGTTCTCCTTGCTGTCTGCCCTTCTGCTGAATTTTGCCCCTTTTCTGCCTATCCACTTCCTGGGCACTAATCTCCATCTTTTGATGGGAACAGCGTGTTTGTCATACTCCTTGGATGCAGATATTAGATGGTGAACTTTGTGCAGGTGGTCACTGTAGATCCTGCCAGTCATGAAACCTACTTGTTCATGGCCTATGAGGACATTCCACACCCTACTCAGTCTAGAGGCCAGGACTTTAGCCAAGATCTTTAGGTCCACATTAATAAGAGAAATTGGCCTGTAATCACTTGTGATGGTATCATCCTCACCTGGTTTAGGTATCAGTGAAATCCTGGCCTCCATCAATGAGAGGTCAGGTAATTAATTAATAAATAAATATAGGTGGTTAAAAACTTTGGTGAGAAGCAGGACCAAGTCTATGGCAAAATGTTTGTACAAATTAGATGAAAATCCATCTGGGCCAGGTGCTTTATCCAGATTCATACACTCTATTGTTATTTGTACCTCAGTCTCCCTGACATCTCCCTCCAACTCCTGTTATTGAGCCACTGTAGGCTTTGGTGAGGGGATATTTTCAAGGAAGATAACCAAGTGCTGCTTTATTTCCCTCTCCCTCTACTGATGTGTGTACAACTCTCGATAATACTTCCTAAACTCTTCTGCAATCTCTCTGGAGTTTGTAACAGGGGTGTCTCTACTGGGGCCCTCAAGTATTTATTCGCCCTCTTAGCTTATTGTTGATGTAACTGAGGGCCATCAGCCTCCCTTCCTCCTCCACTTGCCCTATATAATTAACTTTTTCTCTGAAGATTGCTTAAATCACCTTTTTTGCAAAAGTGTGGCATGTTGTGCTGTCACTCTATGTAGGTATTCCCAGGTCTGGTCCTCAGTGGAAGGTTTTATACATTTCTCAATCTCCTGGATTACCTGTAACAGAGCAGAAGTTTTTTCTTCTTTCACCCTTTTCATTTGTGTGGCCAGCTGAATAATGTCTCCCTTCAAACAACTCTACTACACTCCAGATCATATTCTGATCTTGAACAGAACCCATTTTTTTTAAATAAAGTTCTCAATAAGCTGTTTAATTGTCTTACCAAAATTTTTATATTTTAGCAGCTGGGCATTATATTTCTACATCCTTTCTGACTCCGACCCCCTAACAAGATCTAGGCATAAGGTAATAGGAGTGTGGTCAGAAAGGACCAATGCATCCAATCCACATGTGTGAGTTCCGGAGATGGATTCCTGTCTGATCAGAAAGAAGTCTGGGAAGGAGAATGAGTCACAGGTCTCAGATAGAAGAAATATGCCTTCATGTCTTGGTAGAGCAGTCAGTAGGCCTAGTTGGTCTATCATTTTCCTTAGTGCCTGTTGTCCTGGGGAGACCCCCTAATACTGCCTTCCTGTCCAACTCTGTTGCATATCCTAGGTTGTAGTCCCCTCCTAGCAATACCAGAATCTTGGAAAAAGGTGCTACCTCAACACCAACTTCATGAAGAAGTAAGGGGAATCCATATTCAGACCATAAATAGAGCCTAGCAAGACTTTTCTTTGTCTCAATCTGCCATGCAACAATACAAATCGCCCCTCAGTATCCCAGATCTCCTTGATAACTTGGAAAGGGACCATGCTCACCAGTAAAATAATAACTCCCTGCTGCCTAGAGCAATCTGCTGCCCCAAAGGCCCATCCTACCCACTCTCTCCTAAACTTGATAAGAAATCTCCCTCCTTTCCTCCTCAGAAAACATACATCTCCAGCATGGAGTAACTATATGCACTGAACAATGAATCTCACCAATCACTGGTCCTGTTGACTGAACTTCTCCTCAGTTGCTTGGTGATAGGCCAGAGCTACTGCTATACTGGCTTCATTACAGAACCCAATGTGATTTAATAAACAGCAGTCTCTGGGATATGAGTGTTGATGCTGAGGGAAGCACAACCTCCCACCCTCCAACAGGCAGCGTGCTGCTCAGCTACTGCACCTTCAAGTCTGTGAGGTGGACATCTAGCCACTAGATCAATACTGACTGTGCCACAGCGGCTATATTGTGCTATGGGAGTCATCCCCTCTGCCATCCGCTCACACGAGAAAACCAGACACTTTGATATCTAGTATATAACAGTGTGCTCCACCTTTTGAGAAGATAAAAAGTGATTATTTAAAAATAATTGCCCAGAAATCGCCATAATAAAGAGGGTAGTGACTGCACAATTACAATACTGCATTCCCTTTCCCACCTTCTAGTGGCCACAAACCAATCCCCAAAACTTGGCCACAGTCTCAGATAAGTCCAGTCGCAGGATGTGTAGACTACAGATCCGCTCCAGGGAGCCTCCATTTGTTTACAAGCCAGCCTGGGAGCCCACAGTGCTTCTGTGTCCCTCAGCATTGCTGCAGGAGACAGGATTTCAATGATAATACAGCAATACTTGGGACGGGACAGTCCAAGCTGGCTCAGTCAGTACAGTTACCGGACATAGACTGGGGCAATTTGCAACTGGTTTTCTGTCCGGCTTGGTGATACCTGCTCCAGTCTCAAGGGAGCCAGTGTTATGTTACTTTCACAAGCTTACAGCCAATCCTCTAACCCACCATGCATCCTCCCTGTCTCTTTCCCTCAGTAAACAAGTCCTGCCACTGTTATGATCTTAGTATTCATTCCCGCTAGGGTGGTCTGGTATGTGGATATTCTTGGTAACAAACTTCAGTGGCAACAAGCCAAACCATGAAGAAATCTGAACTCATACCATCTTGTAGGCAAAATGAACACCAAACTGCCATCCTCCTCACATGCTATTCAGTTCACTCTGCATGGCACAGCAACTCAGGGTACCTGTTCTGCTCCACGTGCCGCCTCCTGAAAGATGTTCAGGAAAATCCCAGGGAGCTCTGCTGTGGCTTAAGCTGCAGATAGGGATTGCTTCTGAATGCTATTCATCGTCACATCGAATTTGGCCCGGTACAACAGCTTGAATTTAATATGTGCTGCAAACAGATTTGATTTAATGTCCCGGTGTTTGGCTTTCTCAGACAGCCGGGCTCAAATCTTGAAAAAGAAACAATTGCATGCCTTCCCACAGTATTTCTTTTGCCTCCCACACCTTAGCTTGGATATATATTTTGTCCAAATAATTCAGGAGCCTAAAAATTATAGGACATGCCCACTCTCCCTCCACTGGTACAGGATGCAGAGCCTTAAGCGCACTTTTGATTATGCAGCTGGGGCCATTTGATGATGGTCCCACCACCTTTACACATACCAGTAACTGAAGCATGTCCGGCCCTTCAGCCTGTGCTGGCAGTCCCACAAGTACCAAGTTATTATACCTGCTGCAGCCACTTGGTCTTCGGGCCGTTCCTCTAGACTCAAGACTTTCCTGCACAGTGTGACTGCCTCAGGCTTCATCCTTTCCTGTCTCTCTTCAGTGGAGCCCACACATGCCTCAGCATCTCCCACTCACCAACTGAGCTCATTCAGTGCAAGACGGAATGTCTTGATGTCACTGGAAAGCTCTAATATTGCATCCTTGATGTTGCCCAGCTCTTGGAAGAATCATTCTAGCATGAGCTCCTCTGCCAGTGGTGCTTCCGGCGAGTTGGGTGAGTCATTTGGCTTGGGGCATTTGGGGCCTAGGCATCTCTCTGGCAAAGGTGGCAGTGTGGTAAACAACTCTCTCTGGTCTCCTTCAAACTCCATATCTGACACCATTTGTGTACAGGTACACTTCTACAAGTTCGCACTGCTGCTCACGTAAATTCAGGTGTTCAGAAAGTAAGATTGCAGAGTTTCAGAGGCCTCTTTTGTATGGTTCTGAACAGAGTTGAGCTTACATGCAGCCACTCCATGAAGCATGTCACCAGGGGCCTGATATTCAAAATCGCGCAAAGCAGAGTGTAAAGATTTGCACTGCGCCTAGCACTTGCCTGGGTGCCCAAAGATGCTATATTCATTGAAATAGCACACCAGCGCTATTCAACTGAATATAGGGCAATGTCTGCCCAGTGCAAAGCCACATAGTGCTGCCCCAACAGGGCTCCTGAAGTACACCACCAGAATGGATAGCGCTGGAGTCCTATTTGCAATATTCAAACGGACCCATGTAAATGAGATTAGTGGGCATGTAAGGCACTAAGGGGCCATTTGCATGCCCACTATGATCTCCTTTGCATGGGTAGCAAGGCAGGTTAATGCAGTGCCACCCCCCCATTTGGTTGGCCCCAGCCATGTATACATATCCCTGGTGCTAGTGGTTCCCCCCCCCCACCAATTTCCAGCCCATTCTGTCAAAAAATAATATCCCTGGTGCTAGCGGTGCACCCCCTCCTCTGAATGCTAGCCCTGGCTTAAATAATATAGTCCCTGGTGCTAGTGTTAACCCCCCTCTTGTTGCCAGCCCCATCTTAAATAATATAATCCCTGGTGCTAGTGGTAACCCCCCTACCCTCCGATTGCCAGTCCAGAAGTGAAAAGAAACCTCTCTGGCATCCAGTGGTCCTCCCCCGTGGCACCTAACATACTCCCCCCACTCACCTTAGCAATATCTGCAGTGCCATGGGAGCATACAGCATCTGGCACAGCCCTTCTCACACCTCCTCAGCCAGCAGTCCTATGTACAGGCAGGAAGCAAGCATCTTATTTATGAGACAGGGTCATGCGCCCTGTCCTATAAATAAGAGGCACTCTCCCTACCTGTACATATGGCAGCCAGCCAAAGAGGTGTGAGGAGGGCTGTGATAGTCACCGTATGCTCCCATGGCATGGCAGAAAATGCTAAGGTGTGTGTGGGGGGTCTGTCCAGTGCCATGGTGGGGAACCACTGGATGCCAGAGCACTTCCAGGTTGGCAATCAGAGGGTGACAGGTTACCACTATCACCAGGGATTATATTATTTAAGACAGGGCTGGCATTTTGGTGGGGGGGGTTATCACTAGCACCAGGGATATTCTTATCTGACAGAATGGACCGGCGATCAGCGGGGGAAACCATTAGCACCAGGGATGATATTATTTGACAGAACAGGCTGGAGATTGGCAGAGGGGTGCCAGAAATAACTGGGGGTGGTTGTGCTCTCCCAGTGGCTAAACCAGCTCTGTGACTAGATTGCCTCTGGCAGCCTCTAGGGGTGCGCAGAGTTAAGTCAGGGTTTTGTTCAGCGGTATTTGCACTGCACAAAAGGACCACGCTAAACCCTTTTGTGCAGCTTAATGCCACTGATTATGGGGCACCACACATATTCATGGCCATGCCCCTTCCCCTGCCTGCATGCATACATTATGTTTTGTGTGGGTGCTAACCCTCTTTGCCTGCGTAACAGTCCCTTTTGAATATCAGGTTAGCAATCTGAGGGTGGGGGGTTACCACTAACACTAGGGATTATATTATTTAAGATGGGTCTGGCAGTTGGGGGGAGGGAGGGTTACCACTTGCACCAGCAAATCACTGATTCTAGGAGAAGTCACAGTGACTTGGTTGGGGTGGCTGGCATGAAGGGACCACTAGTGCAGAGGGAAAAAATTATTAGTGGGGGACTCCAAACATACATGGGATAGGCAAGGGGATATTGGTAAATAGGCAGAGAGAGGGGAGGATTGATGGAGATCAGGTAGGGTTTGCAGAGACAGAATAGGCAGGGAAAATCTGGGCAGACTGGGTGGGCCATGTGGTCCTTTCCTGATAGCAATTTCTATGTCTCTACATTTCTATGATTAACAGCGAAAAGAGGGAGTGACTAGCAGAGAAGGGGAAGTAATCCTTCCTCTTTACATGGCACTATCAGGCCCCACCTTGAGTACAACATTCAGTTCTGTGCTCCTCAACTCAAAAAAAGACATTGAGACAGTTTAGAGGATATAATGCAGGGTGACCAAAATGATCAGTGGCAGGGAGACAAAAATTATGAGAGGCTGGTGACCCTTGACATGTTCATGTTGGAGAAAAGAACACTGAGTGGAGACATGATTTGAGTTTCTGTGTACTCATAGGTGAAGGGGGAGGGGAGGGGAAGGGGGGGGATTGTTTAACTAGGAAAGGCACACTAAGCCGGAGTTTGATTCCAGGTGCGACCTGGGAGCAAAAGGAAGTTAAGTGCCTTGCTCAGGGTCACACAGTATGCAAGTGGGGGCTGATGGGATTAAAACCCAGGTCTCCAGGTTTGCAGCTCAGTGCCCTAACCACTGCACTATACTGCCTCCCACTAGGTGAGAGAGTGCCTGACTGCTGAGACTTTTAAATCTGCCTTAAAAACTCATTTGTTTAGTCTGGCATTTTCTGAAGCTTGATATTCTGCTGCCAGTTACTGTCTGTTTTAATTATTTATTTTAAATGTTGTTTATTTTATTGATAATTATATATGTATAAGTGCTTTGATACCTGTTGAATTGCACTATACAAATAAATTTTGATTTGATTTGATTTTTCAATGTATCAACAATATTGAACACAAACTGAGATGTTTAAACTTGTGTCCTACCTCAGAACATGGACAGATCCTGAAGCCTAGAATTGTACATTTGGGGGTAATGTTATGAATCCCTTTTTCTCACAGAGGGTGGTGATCCCATGGAACAGCCTACCAGACACGGGACATGAAGACAGTACAAATCTTCAAGGTAAGCCTGGACAAATTTATTCTTACCATGGGAATCACTGGAAACTCTGGGTAGTAGAGTGGGCAGGGAACCCCTTTATATTAATACATGCTTGCACGGCATATTTATTCATACCTGCTTATGAAGTGGGTGGGACATGATGGACCTAGTGCCCCTTCTGACTTTTAATCACACCTTACAAAGGAACTCTGGCAAGCGGTTTGTAGATAGCTGGGCAAACTACATGGACCTTGATCTTCTTTTGCCATCACCTTTCTGTTTCTAAATTACTATGTTACTACAGTTTATTCTTAAACCAGACAGTTAAAGGAATGACAGTGAGAAAAAGATCTTCTATAAATCTGTCTGCATAAAACACCAACAATGTTAATCTTTTCATTTAACACAGGAAGATGAACAACTGAAAGAGCCTGTGATGTCTCTTGGAAAGCAAAGAAAAGCCTAATATTTATACACAATTCAGCTTCCATTTAATAACATCTTCCCCTCCTTTATTGTTTCTAAAGGACAGGTGCTGGAAAATATGATTCTTCAGTAAGGCTGGGTCCCTCCCCCCCATGTCTAGGGGCTTATGGCGGTACTTCTCCTCCAGGGAGGGCCCGCTTTATGACAGAAACCAGGAACTCCTTTTCTATCACCAGAGGTCTGGGAAATGAGGACCAGGGACAACAGCAACCTCAGGGGTACTATTAACTGGAGACTACTCACAAAATGGATTGTCCATGCCAGGAGCAGGGAACAAAAGGGCAATACTTATTATCTGCAGATGGTACACAGTCCTCTGCATAGGAAGGGCATTGCTGCACAGGTACTGTAGTTACAATTTAGTTACTACTATCTCCCATTACAGGGTCTCATGGGTGTTACTTCCCACAAGACTGGTGTGCAGTGGTACTCTCCCTGGGCAGGACAAGACACTATTGAAGGCTGTATGTGCCAACACAGAGAATCTATGCTAGGTGGTGGCATTATATTTCATACAGAAATAGCATGTCGTTCACTTAATTTATAGCACCAGTCAGTCCAACTACATATGCCTCTGCATGCTAATAGGTCCTAGTGACCCTTTTGTCACAACAGACTCCACTGCCTGGCCCAACCCCAGTGGGACTTGGACACCAACTCTTCCCAGGCCTCTTCCCAACAACCTAAGTACTGTACAAACCAATACATCTCTCGCAAGGGTTTGCTACTTACCCAGGTACCTGTCCACATTGAGAGCTGCTCATGGAGGTGGACTCTCTCATACTGCATTCTGTCTTGCACTCCTACTGGGAGTGGATCTGCAGTGACCCCCTGGCAACCTTCTTTGAGAGGAAGCCCACCACTACTCCCCGGTGCCTCTCAGGCTGGCTGAGTGGAATACCTCCCACTGAGGTAAGGTTAAACAGAGGTTCTTCTGGGGCTTCTCACAACCAGAGGGGGCCCCTCCCCAACCCTGGAGGGGGCAGGATAGAGAGGTCTTCCTCAGGGGCTACTCCCTCTCCTGTCTTTATTTTATTTTTTATTTAGAAATATATCAGAATTACAAACTTTGAGTCAGAGACTCCTTTACAAAGGCTCCATGTCAGAGAGCAGACAGCAACAATATTACAGAGAATTACAAAAACACGTGATGAATTATCCATTGTCAAGAAAGCAGGTTTCCAAAATTATTAGCTTAAGCAGGATAGAAATCCATTGTCAAGAAGGTAGGTTAGCTAAAACAGAGGGGAGAGGGAGGGGAAAGTAATGGGTGTTGGACATGGACATCCACGTTTCAAGTAAAGGCATTGGTGGCTAAAAATGGGGAGATGGGGAAGTATGGGGGGGGACTAGTAGCAGTCGCAGGCACCAGAGGAACGGAGGTGTTCCCAGAGTTGGTTTTCAAGGGGCCTAGCTTGTTTTCAGAGGAGATGGCACTAGGCAACACATTCATCCAGAGGGAGCCCAGTAGAAGAAGGATCTCTGACCTAGGGTTGTTCTGCAGTGGGGAATCAGGAGGGATGGAGGGTTTGGAGGCACTGTGGGTAGCCTTTACAGATGGGGCAGGTTGCAGAAGACTAGTAAGACTGGGGGGGGCTAGCCCATTGGTAATCTTTTTGGTGAGGAGACATGTCTGATACCTGAGCCTCCTGTCAAAATTGGTACTGCTACTGCTACTCTGGCATCTGTAAAGGGGCAAAACCCCAAGCCACACACACCACTAGAGCCAACAACTTCCCTTGGGCACAGTTTGCCTCGCTGCTTTAATGAATGGGGACATGAATAATGTCTGGGCTCCACTAGCTGAGCCAGGAAGCACAGAGCATCAACAGCCAGGCACTATCTAGACTCTCTATCTCATAGCTGAGGCTTCGCAGGAGAAACTCGCAGGGATGGCTTAACACTTTGAGTGCAACCTCATAACCTTCCTCAAGGTGGGTAAGAGAGAGAGACTGGTTACACTCGTTCCTCAGACCATACCTTTCAACCTCTCAGCATTAAAAAGCATATCATTGGCCTTCAAAATTCAAAGCAAATGGCCAGAAAGTGTCACACTTTCTTATTTTAAAGAAAATATGTCAAAGAATAATGAGCACCATATGTTTAGCGTAGTGTTAAGGCATGTTTCTATCAAGCTAGTTCAATGTTTTCATAGTTGGTGTGTCCAGAAGTAACTCTAACATTATGAGGAATGTCAGTAAACCTTTGCAGAGCAAGGGCATGTATGAGTGTAAAAAATCATAGCACTATGCAAAATCCATAGCAGTTGAGAGGTATGTTTCAGACTTGAGCTGCTCCTGCTTTGTGTCTACACGTGAAGATGGCCTGTCATAATCCTTTGTTTATGAATTACAATCAGTTGTTATGGAAATAATTATGATGTCACAAGCAGGAGATTATGGTATCACATATAGACAAGCAACAGGAGCAGGTGAAGGCCAGAGGACAAAAATCCTGATTCCATACAAATTATATTTACTTTCCAGAGATTTCCCAAAGGTGTCATAAACTCTTGCAAAGATTCAGTGAACACAAAATTCCCAATACAAATGAGGAAACAACGTATAACCCTGTAAAAGACATTTCCTCATTACTTTTATGCAAGGAAGTACTGTACACATTTCATGCAATGTGTCAAGTAATAGGCATAACTGCTCAACTCAGTTCCCCATTCAGTCATGGTTCTACAACCGTTATTTAGATAAGTACACAGTTCATGTACTGGAAAGGGTATTTCAGAAACAGAACCTGAAGTCCATAGAAAGTGATTGATGGCTAGAATAGCCCAGAATGTAAGAAAACACATATCCCATCAAGTCTATTTCTGCAGGCTTGAGTCAGGCTCTAATAGTGCAGAGACAGTTATCAACCTTGCTGTGAACAAAAAAAGCTGGAACACTGCCCCATAAACAGAGTGCCACGACCAGTGCCAAAGGCAAACACTAGACAAACTGAGAACAAAAAGGTATCGCACACCAATCTGTAGGAACAAAATAACTTTTATTAGAGTGACAAAATAGTGAAAAGGCAGTGCCAGTACGAATACAGACTTGAGCCAAAGCCACAGACCTCCCCTGCGTTTCAATGTGCTCTGCTCCTTCGACTGGGGGTTAGGTACAGTTATCAACCTTAACCTTCAGTCTCAGAATCATTAGAAATCACAACATTGAGAGTAGAAAGAATAGATCCATCCTAATGAAGATTAATGTGTAGGTTCAAGGTAAGTTGTAATGATTCCTGCAGAAACATAGTCCTCTGACATGTGTAAGTTTCTGCTGGACTATCATTATAGAGGTCTATTTGTGGAGTTGTGCATTCTGCTTATGGCATGAAAGGTAATCTTTAAAGCAAGGTATCAACCCTTCTGGCAGGCAGGACACAGTGGTGAATGGGACAAACACACACACACACACGGTGGTGGGGGAACTGCATGTGGCTGTATACTCTGATAATACTTCCTCGCCCCTCCTCCAACTCTTGGTGCATCTCTTGACCCCCCCCCTCCAGGTGCTTGGTTTAGACCTCACCTCCCTCCTCATCTACAGACATTGGTCTCTCCCTCCTAACCTAGCCCAGGTGGTTCCCTAGCCAGTTTCGGGTTCCCCCCACCTTATAACTTCTATGGCTCTATCATGTCCCTATGCTACATCTGTCTGTTACCTCTCCTTGCTACCATCGCCTCATACCCCCCCACCCCTCTCTCCCATCCCTTATCCCCCCCCCACACTCTGTGGTACCCCCATACCTCCTTTAGTTTCACCCTCACTGACTTCTCACCCCTGTGCACCTGGCGCCCATCATGCCCCCTCTTGATCCTTTATTCGCTTTAACCAGGCCATCACTACTATTCACCCACCCACCCTGTAAATCCGGCTACATACCCCGTAGCACCCCCAAGAAGCGCATCCTCTTGATTACACAGTATCTACTAACCCTCTTACTGCTACTTGCAGGCAACATTGAATTAAACCCTGGCCCTACCCCCATTCCCCTACAGCCTGAGGATCATCCACCTAAATATTAGAAGCTGACTGCTTAAGATTGACCAGGTCCAACCCCTAGTTGTATTGCTCCAGCCTTACATTCTTATTCTGACTGAGTCCTGGTTAAGCCCAAAAATTCCAAATTAAGCTGTCACCATCCCCTGCTATACACTTATTGGACAGGACAGAGCAAAGTGAGGTGGAGGGGTAGTCCTCTACCTTAAATCCTCTTTTCACTTCTCGACAAGCCTGGCCTCTTCCACCCATTCCAAGCACGATCAAATACTCATAAAGATCTCTCCTCCCTCCTTCTTTCCAATCTTTATAGCTGGCATATACTGTTGTCCCTCCCCCCACTCAACTCTAGCATTGACTTACTGTCATCCCCATCAGCCCTAGCATCTTCAGGTGAACTGCTAGTCCTAGGAGACTTCAACCTGAACTGGCTAGCCTCTACCCATTCCTCCGCCCACTCAGAAATCTCCACCGTAAATTTAACACAGCTCATTACAGAACCAACATGTCTCAATAACAGGTTACTCAATCACTCCCTCATTGATAGGGTCCTGGCCTCACACCCCCACCAAATTATAAATGCTAGTATCTTACCAGACACACTCAGCGACCATCATATCACAAACTGTGTACTTAAAATCTGGTCCCTTCGTGCCCCCCTAAATTCCTACATTTTCGCTCCTTCAAATCTCTTAAGCTTTCTCCCCTTCTTAATAACCTGGCCAGGGTAGTCTGTTCACCCATAAATACTGCCAACTTAATTGATATGGCTCTCGATTACTTCAAAACCATCTTTCTAAACATTTGGAATCACTATTCTTAGGTGCATCAGAGTCCATGGATCTCACCTCCCTTGGATCACAACAGACCTCCTGGATTGTCTAATGACTTGGGATCTAGCATGGAAGGCCCATAAACAGTCTCCTCTGCTTGCCAACTCCATAACTCATGCACCAGATTAGTGCATCAAGCTAAAGCTGCTCATTTCTCTAGTATCTTCCAGACTAATATAAATCACCTGTCAAAGTTCTGGAAGGTGGTGCACACTCTTTTCTCTCCCCAACCAAACCTCCTGCCCCCACCATTATAGTGGCTGACACTACCCTATCTGCCCCCCCATCAGTAGCTGAAGCTTTTAACACATACTTTACTTCCTGCACCTCCTTCCTCCTCTCCACTTTGCCCACAGCTCCTCCCCCCACTAGCTCCCTGTACCCCCTGAGTCTACCTTCTGCTTCTCCCCAGTCTCTCCCTTCGATGTTCTCAGGACTCTCATGGCACTAACCCTGTCTAAAGGCAAAAGCCCTGACAACCTAAATGCAAAACTATTATACCTGTCCACCCCTGCCATTGCTGCTCTACTAAACCACTCTTTCACACTAGTCGCTGTCCCAATCTCTTGGAAGCAGGCTACAGTCATCCCTCTCCACAAAGGGGGTAAACTTATTGCAACTGGCAACTACCAACTACCATCCCATATCCCTCCTCCCTATCCTTACCAAGTTGCAGGAAAATGTAGTGCTCGCTCAGCTCTCCCCTTTCCTCAAAACTTCCTCCTTTTTCACCCCTTTCTAGTCTGGCTTCTGGAAGAACCACTCCACTTCTACCTCCCTCCTCCAACTCACTGATTCCATCTGTACTGGCATGGATCAGGGCAAATCACCTCCACCATCTTTGCTGACCTTGCCAAGGCCTTTGACACTGTGTCCTATTCCCTTCTACTGGATAAACTCTCTAATGCTGGGTTGTCTCTCTCAGCCACAAACTGGTTGAAGTCCTACCTAGTAGGTAGAATGCAATCAGTTAGGAATGGGGACTCTCTCTTTCCCCACCGCTCCCCATCCATACTGGAGTCCCTCAAGGCTCAGTCCTTGGCCTGATCCTCTTCTCCATTTTCCTTAACAACCTCCCCTCAGTTTGTCATTCTGCATCCATTCACATGTATGATGATGACACCATTCTGTACGCATCCAATCCCTCTGCCCACTTGGTGGTGTCTACACTCCAGTTGGACTTCGATAATGTCCAGCAGTGGCTATGTACTAACCAACTGTTTTTAAATGCCAAGAAGACAGTCTCCATGACCTTTGGCACAAGTCAGAGACTCTCCAGGCTCCCTTCTACACCCTCCTTCCACACTCTTGATGGAACCATGTTAGAAGACACAGCCTCCTTCAGGTACCTTGGGGTATGGCTTGATAAACACCTTGACTTTTCTAGTCACATAGATGCAATACACAAGAAACTGCTCCCCAAGCTGGGTGCCTTATATCAGAATCATGATTGTGTCCCCCTCTCAACCAGGAGAGAAACTCTACTGAGTTCCAACATTTGACTACGGTGATGTAGTCTACAGTGCTGCCCCCAAAACCACCTTAGTCAGACTGGACACCCTCTTCCACTCCTGCCACTTTTCCCTTGACTGCTCACTCCACACTCACCACTGTTCCTTATATCAATCCCTTGCACTCCCCTCCATCTCTGATCGCCGCATATCACACTGCACAAATTTTACCAGCAAATACTGACTCAGTGCACTCCCTCCCTATCTTACAGCCTCATTCTACCTCCCGCCTGATGCTCATTCTCTAAGGAGCAGTTCTGCCTGAACCCTCTCCATCCCCACCAGGGCTACCACTGCTGGGCAAGCATCCTTCTCCTACCGCTTGCCCAAGCTTTTGAACTCCCTTCCCACTAACATTCATAATGCTTCTTCGTCCCGCATCCTATTCTCACTCCTGCGCATGCTCACTACCCCCACATGCAACTGCATCTAATCTCTTGCACTTGCTCTGTACCTCTGCACCAAATTGAATTATTACCCTCCCTTCCCTTTAGTACCCCTTGCTCACCCCATACCTATTTGTTCCAAGTCAACTCTGTTAAGTGAATATAATCTCTGTGTGTTGCACACATGATGTATATGAACTCTGCATTTTGTACTGTAGCACTTGTTATGCTTTGCCTTTTATACATATGTTCAATTCTCTGTATTATTACCTGTTTGAACAAATGTTCAGTTCTCCATATTATCCCATTCCCCCTTCCACCAGGACGCATCTGGAAAGGAGCAGTACTGCTCAGCATTTCTTCCTTGTGAAACATTTCAATAAATAAATATAAATAATGCCTAAACCAGTCTGGGCATCAGACAGTCACAGCTGATAATGTAGCAGCTAATTATGCAATCAGAAACATAGATCAATACTGTATTATCTGATTTTGAGCGGATATCAGATCAGATATTCTCATCAGCTGGGCTGTGCAACCTATGGGTCCAGATCATCTGAACAATTTAACTATTGTTACCCCATTGATATGTATACTGAAGTCCAAAAATCACACCACCTACCTGTAGTTCTGAAAGGGGACTCAACTAAATTAAAAGTCCTAAAGACACAGATATATTGTATCTGCCATGCATCACTCTCACCTTAGTACACAAACATTAAAAATGTTAACTATTTGCAGGCATACTTCATTGAGTTACCTAGGTGTTGCATTAGACTTGCCCAACTGACTCAGTTTAATGCATTGAACTAATAACCCTGAAATGACTTCTGGATGTAGATGTTTTTGAAAAGTGCAAGGCAGTGTGACCATAGGTTAGAGCACAGCACTATGGAGATGTAAGTTCAATTCCCACAATGGCCACTTACTCACTATGTGACTCTGGACCTCCTTGTGCTTCAGCCATCCCAGCTGCAAAATGTGATACACCTCAACACCCCCACCCATGAAACTGACATGTCATCTCTATCAGCCTATCTAGGGTAACTAAATCCATTGTCAGGTAAGGCGTCACAAAACAATATTGATTTCTAGGGTCCACATTTCTGTTGCAGAATTAGTTCTATTTAGATTGGTTCACTTAGTAAAATGGATTAATAACAGAGCCTTGAGATTAGGCCACCCTACCCCTCTCATGGTCTCCAGGGAAACCAATGTAAAAATGAGATACCATTCCAGAGGCAGTGTGGTTAACTGATTAGAGCACCAGCATTGGAACCAGAAGACTTCAGATTCAAACCCTGCTAGAGCCAAGCATTTGCTTAGGTGAATTACTTAATCTACGGAGCTCTAGTACACCCAGCTGCGGAAATGGGTAGAAGCAGGGCCGAGCTGGAAATGAGATGTTGCATCTCAGCTGAGCAATAAGCAAAAATAAAGTTGCAGCACTGCAGCTAGACCAGCCTACAGATATTGGGGAAAATTGGGTAAGTATACCTGTACATGCTAGCAGCTTGTACTGGTAATCATGGTTTAGAATAAGGGTCCTACATTTGAAAGAGTTTCTCTCAGCATGTTAATCAAAACAATCTTTTTAGGACAGGATCCTAAGCTTTGTTTTTTCCATGTAACTTAGGATACTGCAATCGAACCTTTGGACCTTTATCGAGCCAGTATTGCCTTGGCCTACCATTACAGGCTATGGTGACATGACCAAGCCTCTTTTCCCAGATCCCATAGGAGTGAATTTAAATGTAGTGGACATGCCCTGCCTTTGATATGCTCTGCCAGCAAAACTGCTGTTGTTAGGACACACACGTAGAGGGGCCAAATACTGGGAGAAATACTTTTCTTTTGACACAGACTCCTTTACATGAAGGGGCTGGGTAAAAATCAGTTGACAGGGAAAGGCCATGAACCAACAAATATCGGAATACAGAGTTATGATCTCCTGTTGTGTATAGACCCAGCCATGTGGTCACCAAGGACTTTCTACACTAACAATAATTGGTACCATATCCCTGAAAGCACATTCATAAGATTTGACTCCTATTGGTTGGTTTAAACCTATAACATAGCTAATGTTTCAACATCAAACTCATAGGGGTTTAAAACTACAACATGGCTAATGTTTCTACATCAAACTCATAGGAGTTTAAAACTATACCATGGCTAATGTTTCTACATCAAGCTCATAGGAGATTAAAACTACAATGTGGCTAATGTTTCTACATCAAGCTCACAGAGGTTTAAAACTACAACATGGCTAATGTTTCTACATCAAGCTCATAGGGGTTTAAAACTACAACATGGCTAATGTTTCTACATCAAACTCATAGGGGTTTAAAACTATACCATGGCTAATGTTTCTACATCAAGCTCATAGAGGTTTAAAACTACAACATGGCTAATGTTTCTACATCAAGCTCATAGGAGTTTAAAACTACAACGTGGCTAATGTTTCTACATCAAGCTCATAGAGGTTTAAAACTACAACATGGCTAATGTTTCTACATCAAGCTCATAGGAGTTTAAAACTACAACGTGGCTAATGTTTCTACATCAAGCTCATAGGAGATTAAAACTACTATGTGGCTAATGTTTCTACATCAAGCTCATAGGGGTTTAAAACTACAACATGGCTAATGTTTCTACATCAAGCTCATAGGAGTTTAAAACTATAACGTGGCTAATGTTTCTACATCAAGCTCATAGGGGTTTAAAACTACAACATGGCTAATGTTTCTACATCAAGCTCATAGGGGTTTAAAACTACAACATGGCTAATGTTTCTACATCAAGCTCATAGGGGTTTAAAACTACAACATGGCTAATGTTTCTACATCAAGCTCATAGGGGTTTAAAACCACAACGTGGCTAATGTTTCTACATCAAGCTCATAGTGGTTTAAAACCACAACGTGGCTAATGTTTCTACATCAAGCTCATAGTGGTTTAAAACTACAGCGTGGCTAATGTTTCTACATCAAGCTCATAGTGGTTTAAAACTACAGCGTGGCTAATGTTTCTACATCAAGCTCATAGGAGTTTAAAACTACAACGTGGCTAATGTTTCTACATCAAGCTCATAGGAGTTTAAAACTACAAGGTGGCTAATGTTTCTACATCAAGCTCATAGGAGTTTAAAACTACAAGGTGGCTAATGTTTCTACATCAAGCTCATAGGAGTTTAAAACTACAACGTGGCTAATGTTTCTACATCAAGCTCATAGGGGTTTAAAACTACAACATGGCTAATGTTTCTACATCAAGCTCATAGGGGTTTAAAACTACAACGTGGCTAATGTTTCTACATCAAGCTCACAGGGGTTTAAAACTACAACATGGCTAATGTTTCTACATCAAGCTCATAGGGGTTTAAAACTACAACATGGCTAATGTTTCTACATCAGGCTCATAGGAGTTTAAAAGTACAACGTGGCTAATGTTTCTACATCAAGCTCCTAGGAGTTTAAAACTACAACATGGCTAATGTTTCTACATCAGGTTCATAGGGGTTTAAACTTATAACATGGCTAATGTTTCTACATCAAACTCATAGTGGTTTAAAACTATAATATGGATAATGTTTCTATGTCAAGCTCATAGGACAGTGTCATACCTGGTATCTGACCAGCAGCAGTATGGATTACAAATACCCACTATACACAGTAAATATTAGGCTTTCTGTATTCAGATGGAAAGCACCAGACAAAAGGAGCTGAGTATCCCTGAATGTGTGTGTACTGGAATATGGAAGGTATGTATTAATTCCATCAATACAGGGCTCCCAAAGATGCCTGTATTATTACAGGAAAAAGATCAGCATACTGGAAAATTATTATCACAGACTTGTCCAGTATTCCTTATGCAGGAAAACTGAGCAATTCAGGTTCCATATGAATCTACAGGAAAACCCAAGATAAGCCCTCTGGAGGTACAAAAAAACTGATCATGGAGTCCTGTTAAAACACCACCCAACAGGTTTAGTTTTCTAACAATCAACATTCCTACAAGCATTCTTTGCTGCAGTACTAGTTCAGACATGGGTTTTATTTACATGCTGTGGGGAAATTGCCATCAGAAAAAATGTTCTCTGTAAATGAATGTTTCCTCTCCATGGGCCTATCCTTAAATATTTTGATATAAATAAACATTTTATGGAAATCTGCTTCTGTGATGTACAAGGGCATTTTGTCTGACATGGCAAATTTGATGAGAAAACCAGTGCTTCCATGCATACATCTGATTTGCCATTCCTCATCGGGTCTGGAGAGAAAATACTTTAATGGCTAGACCTGGGAGACCCAGTTTCAATCTCCAGCTTACCTACTGACTCACTGTGTGACCCTAAGCAACTCCCCCCATGTATTAGATCATCCATTGATAAAACTGAGTAGAAGTCAGACCCCACTGAAAACAAGATGCTATATGCATCTCAATTTGATTACACTGGGTAGATGCATTGTAAATAACATAAATGATGTGTGAAAATATTTCTGAGTTTTGCCATATCAGTACTTGTGAAAGCTTAAACCTTGTATTCTGAGCCATTTAAACCTCAACTGTACCCACCCCCGCAAAGACACATCTGAAAATTACTTGGTGTGTATTGTTTTAACACACAAACATTTTTGCAGCATATTTATTAAAAAGGTATTATTTTCAGGCCAGCCTGTAGGCATAGGACTAGTGGTACCACTCGCGATGCTGGTTACGCAGGTTCGAGTGCGGTCTTGGGTCGTCAGGTGCTGGCCAGGGGGAGGAGGATAGAATATCCATCAGATCACTCTCCTCCTCTGGGGAGGGAAGGCTGTCATCCCTGCTGTGATACTGCCATCTTGGTAACCACAGGTGGAGGTGCAGTTTGGGGATGCTGTGGGTTGAGAGGACATCGGCCGAGTTCCAGAATGGTCATCACATTGTGGCGTGCCTCCCTTGGAGCTCCTCGGGGCCAGGAGGAAAAGCAGGAAATACCCTCACATCCAAACCTGGAGATGGTCTCGGACATGCAGCTCTTCTACCCAGATGATCCCTGAGAGGCACTTGATGAAATTACAGATAGGTAGGAGGGAGTGGTAAGGGGAGGACTGCTCTCCCTCTCCCCGCTGGGGGGCAAACCAAGGCAGCATGGAGGTGGCCCTAGGGAAGAAGTCTGGGTGCAGCCATGCACTGATGCCTAGGAGAGCCTGAGGGAAAGTATGGCTGTGGGAGAAGGGGTGTAAACAGCAAATATATATATATATATATATATATATATATATATATATATACACACATACATATATAAACAAAGTATTGTTTTCAACAAATATAAATTTTCTTCTCAGAGCTATTGTATACACAGCAGTTTCACAACTGCCAGACAGTTAAAAAAGTTACACAACTAAGTTTAAAGGGGAACATTTCTCAACATTGGTCGTCATAGTCTGAACGCCCGTGAAATGCTGTTTTAAAGGATGGATTGGGCTTACCTGCAGCTGGTAACAGGCGAGAGATATTGATGATTACGTCTGTCCTAAACTGATACCACGTTGCCACCATTTTTAGAAACTTGTGATGTCACTGAGGGTGAAGCTGTGCCTAACAACATGATGCTGTTGTTAAAGTGAATTTGTCACTTTGAAGAAAACTTTGAAAGATGTAACAGTGATGATGAGACAAAATTCAGCATGTATTTTTAAAATACATACATTTATTTTCCCTTTGTTCTTTATTACTACGTTAATGTATATGGACACAGGTTCCTTTCCCCCTGTGGTTCCCCCACTTCCACTACTTCATCATTTTCTGATGTCATGAATCCCCTGTTTGTGAAATTACAGTTTGTTGCTGTGGACATGATTATCATTTCTCAAACAGGGATTATGGGGGAGCATGGCCAAGCTGGCAAACATGGTAGATGACTAAGTGAGGAGCTCCCCCTGTCGCATTCCTAAACTTACTGAAATTGCAGGCATCTGGAACTAGTATGCAACAAAAACTGATCCACTGCACAGACTGAAAGATGAGCAATGCTGAATCTCAAAAATAGCTCACTCAGCTCACAGCTGGTGGTGCTACAGCAGGGAAGGTTAGGCTGCCACCAAAAACAAGGTGCAGGTCTAACAGTATAGCCACGGAGCTGGAGTCCACCAGAGTGGGAACAGATGAACACACTAAGAATCTGACTTCTTTGATAGCCAGCATGAGGACAGAAATGAGAGTGGGGTTTACAAATGGCCCATCTCTAGGGAATTATTGAAGGGCTCAACAAGACTACTACGGCGAATACCACAAGGCTCGCCAAGATTAAAGTGCAGATCAGTTAAGCTGGCCTGGTGGTGAAGAGGGCTGAGGCATTGTGCCTTACATCCTGCCACACAAGTGACCTGTGTTCGATGGTGAACGTGAGTCACAGGGGGGCAGCTGGGGAGGGAGAGGATCGAGTGTCCAGAGGACAGCTCTCCTCTCACAGGGAGGGAGACTTGGTGGTCCTGCTGAATGACTGTCCCCAGGTAGGGGCCTGAGGGCAGAATGGCCAGGAAGATGCCAACCATGAGATGGCGCTGCAGGACTCCACAGCATGCACACACCTCCATGTACACATGCTGACGTGTGCACCCCTGCAACGCGGGGGATAGAAAAAAGCAATGCTAACAGGCTATATGAAGCTCCGGACTCACTTGACTCTCAGCTCAACCCCCAGCAACTGGATAGTGCACACCGGGGGTTGGGGAATGGATGGTTCTCCCCTCCCTGGCCCCACCATGGTGGGGGGTAAATCCATGGGGAACTCACTGGGGAGAGCAACGCGGTCCTGTGGTGAATGTGAGCCCTCCTGCCAGCCACCCCGGGGAGAAGAAACAGAAGGGGAAAAAAAGATGCAGATCAGCATGGTGGAGGACCAGCTGGCAGAGTGAGGCCAAGAGTGGGCCAAGCTAAAGGGCACTCTGAGAAAAACTTGATGATCAAGAGAATTGATCCTTCAGATAAAATGTTGAGGTAGTAGGGTTGTTGGAGGAGCATGATGGCAGAGACCCAGAAGGATTCAACAGGAAATGGCTGGTGGAGCTCTTGGGCCTACAGACTCTAATAGGGCCTAGAAGATCAAGCAAGCCCATCGTACTCTGGATGGCTGCCCAAGAGCTGGTGATAGACTTTGGCATTTTTTAGCCATACTTTTAAGGTACCAGGATAAAGAGGCTATCCTACTTGCAACAAGATTAAAGGGACCAGTAATGGAAGGAGAGGCCAAAGTGACCATATTCCTGGATTACAGTCAGGACCTGCAATATGAGTGGCAACAATTCAATGAAATCAAGGCCTGCATAAGCCACCAGGGCCAGTATTGGCGGTACCAGCATTTATACCCTTTCAAGTTAAAGGTGGTGAGACCCAGCTATCCCTCCCATGTGCTTCTGACAATACAGAGGGTGGGAGACTACATCACCCATGATACAGCTGCCGAAGAGGGTCAGTCAGGGAACAGAGGAGCAGGGTCTGCAAAAGGATGAGGACTGGGGGCTAAAGTATGTGTCCAGGTACTGTCTTGATTAATTGTGTGTAAAGTCCAGTGAGTAGCTGCCCTAGGGGCCCCTTTCCTTGCTTCCCTTGTCAGCTGTAACATAAAAGTAGGCTATGGTAAGGCCTGCAGCATACAGCTCTGTACCAGCTACAGTGTTGAGTTCAGCTGTCTCATGGAGCCACAGAACTGCATGAAATGACTAGTTCTTTGATGCAGACAGTAGCATGGACTCCTGCGTACATAAACAATAGCTAACATCCATGGCTGTATGGCTTGGCACATTTGACTTATAATTTAACCTTCTATTTTCCTGTGGTAACTGGTATCTGTCTTTAAGAGTGGCTGATAGGGAGAGGGAGGGAGTAGCACATGCTATGGTGGAGGGGCCAAATCTTGCTGGCACCTCCAGGGACATGGCAGAAAGAGTTTGAAACCAGAGGAGCTAAACGCAGTGGTGCAACATGCATCCCCATTGAAAAGGCATGTGCATGGAGGGGTGACCGATCACGGCAGGGAGGCCCTCATGGAGAGACACTGGGGTCTAATGTCCTGTGCACTTTCAAGATGAAACTTATATGTTTTTGCATGTGTGGATGCCTTACTGGGTTGGGGGATTTAATACCCCTATCCCTAAAGTTAAAATGCGCTTTGGTAGAGCCTCAATAAGCTTCACTCTTCCTACACTCTGGAATAAGAGCCAGAAAACCTTAAGGCTCGCTTCCCCTGTCACATTCTCCCTCTTCAAATCCTTGTTCCTGAGGACCTTCTACGTGGTCTGTCATTGCTTCAAGTCAAGCTCTTAACATCACAATTTGCTACTGCCATATGTTTTGGACTTAAACCTCAACCATTGCCTGAGGTGTCATTTGAGTCCTCCCTTCTGTCATTGTTCAAATCAAAGTCCCAACATCATGATCTGTCTTTGCTTCAAATATTGAACTTAAACCCCAACCATTGCCTGTGGCATCTGTCGTATTTCTCCCTTAGAACAGTCCTTCCTCCCTAGGCCATCATGTCCAACCCTCTCCTATCTCATCTGACCTTCCCTCCCCACTTCCTATACCCCCTCCCCTTTCCATCCCACTTTCCAGGCCATGCCTACAGTACTTATCGAAGGACTCTTGCATCTCAAACGTCTTCGCACTTTGACGCTAGAGGAACTGACACTCTTGCTCACTATGACTTATGATGTTTACTGTATAAACTTTAGCTCATTACCTTACATCCATATATCTGTATCTATGCAATTGTATTTAAATGGCACTACCTCCTGTTGAACCTATTACTATATTCTGGTGGAAGTATCTTTGTTACATGTGATGGTTATATGTTATTATGTTGTTATTATTACTACGTAATTGCTATGAACTTTCACTCAACCTGTTATGTCTTAACCCTGTTGGCAATTGTTTTGCCCCAGGTCCATCTTGTAAATGAGCTTGTCTCAATGATATTCCACCTGGCAAAATAAAGATTTTGATTGATTGATTGATTGAATACCAGCAGGGGATGATTTCACCACGGTTCAGTCTAAACTGTGTTTAAACTGAGTTAAAATACAGTTGGCGTATCATACACATTGCTCACAGTTGCTATAAATAGCATGAACACTTAATAGGGTGCTACCACAATTTTGAATGTTGTTTACTGGTTATCTTAGACTGTATGGGTGTGGGAGCAACAGAAGTAACATGGTGATTTGCAGTTCTAAGTGGTGGATGGGCAGGACCCCTATGTGGGAGTGGGGTTCTCTCTGCTCTACAGCCTATAATACTGTGTCAGGCTGGAGGAGAGTCCATGGCTTCAGATGGTGGAGGGCCCAACACACTCTGCAAGTGGATTCCTGAGCCTACTACCTTTTACTTCTGCTTCTGTATGGGTTTTTAATTCAAAGGAGGGAGGAATGCCTTTCATAGACTGCAGTCATCCACCAAAGTAGGGGTCACTTAGGGGTCAAGTTCAGGATAGACTCCTTTATGCCAGGGGTGGGGGGAGTGGGGAGCAGAGAGGTGGGGGGATGTCCTAATTTGGGAAGGGAGAAAGGGGTATCAAGTGTAGGGTACAATAGTTAGAAGAAAGTTGCAGAGATAAAATACAACCCAGTAAGTGATCAAGCTCACCTCAGTGGGCTCCTATCAACCTGGGTCTAAGATGGAATGTTAACAGTCTCAAAATGGCAATCAAAAGGGAGAAAATCTTGATGCACATCAAACATCTGCATCTGGATATAGTGTGCCTACAAGGAATGCACACCAAGGAAAAGGAACTTGGGTATCTTCTAATAAACTGGGGAGGGCTGTGGATGGCAGCCTCTTTCAATTTCACCAGGTAAGGAAAAAGGTCCGGCTCCCCATATGACGCACACGGGAAATGCCAGACCTCGCCCAACAACTAACACACCAAAATCTGGCCAATGGAAAGTCATGTACACAAATGCATGCAGTCTGGGAAACAAGATCCCAGACCTGCAGGCAATAATGACAGAGGCTAAACTGGACATAGTAGCAATTAGCGAGACATGGTTTACCAGTAACCACACTTGGGAGACTTCAGTACCTGGCTATGTACTGTTCAGAAGAGACCGAAGTGCAAAAATGGGGTAGTGGAGTGGCCCTGTATGTCAATGAAAATATCAAAGCTACAGAGATTCAGAATACACATAAGGAGCCAGAAGAACTGTGGGTCACCCTCGAAACAAGAAATGGGACAGCCATAAGAACTGGGGTTGTCTACAGGCCCCCAGACCAGGGGGGGACATAGGCACATTACTGTTAGAAGATATACAAAACATAACAGCTAAAGGGGAGGTTCTGATAATGAGAGACTTCAACATGCCAGATACAGATTGGTCAATACCAGCAGGAACATCTGTCAGAACTAGACACATGGTGGATTCCCTGCAGGGGGGAGGCTTCAAACAACTGGTACAACAACCCACAAGAGACATGGCTATTCTAGATCTAGTACTGACTAACAGGGAAAGGATCACAGATCTCCAGGTAGAAGGTCACCTGGGGGCCAGTGACCATCACGTGGTATGGTTCAATTTGGCCACCACAACTAAATCATCCCATTCCAAGGCAAAAATATGGGACTTCAGAGGAGCTAACTTTGATAAGATGGCCAACAGAGTTAAGCTAGCCCTGGCAAAAAGAAATACTGGGGAAGGGGTACAGGCAAAGTGGGCAAGCATTAAGGATGCAATACTTGGAGCAACATCCCATTGTGTTAGAGAGAAAAGGAAGTGCAAAAGAAGAAGGAAACCACTCTGGTTCTCAAAAACAGTAGCAGAAAAGGTCAGGGCCAAAAGGCTGACCTTCAGGAAATATACGGGAACACAGCGGGATGAAGATAGGGAGGCATACCAAACTTCCCTAAGGAAGGCAGGGAAGGCAGTACAGCAGGCAAAGGCCAAACCAAGGAAACACTAGCACAGACAGTAAAGAAGGTGACAAGACTTTCTACAGATACATTAGTGAAAGGAGGAAGTCCAGGGGGGGTATTGCTAAGATCAAAGGAGATAAGGGGGCTTGTGAGGAGGAGGAGGACCATGTAAAAGCATCTATCCTAAATAGATACTTCTGCTCAGTATTTACTGAAGAGAAGGTAGGGCAGGGCCCACAGCTCAGCACCATGGACACAGGAGGAAGGGAGGTGAGCACTAGTCCCTTCACAAAAGAAATGGTCCTACAACATAGAAACATAGAATTTGATGGCAGATAAGGACCGCTTGGCCCACCTAGTCTGCCCATTTTCCTACCTAACAGATAAGCTGCAAATCCTAGTTAACCAACAGCTTACTTCCTCCTACCCCCCACTAGGACTGCCTTATGCCTGTCCCATGCATTCTTGAAGTCCCCCACTGTTCTTGACTCCACAACCTCCTCAGGGAGGCTGTTCCATGTATCTACAACCCTCTCAGTGAAAAAATACTTCCTCACATTACCTCTGAGCCATCCCCCCTCTATCTTCAAATTGTGCCCCCTTGTTCTTGCACATCTCTTTTTCTGGAAGATGCTACCCTCTTGGACTTTGTTAATTCCCTTGAGGTACTTGAAAGTTTCTATCATGTCCCCTCTCTCTCCCTCCTTTCCTCTAGGGTATACATAGTATACAAGAGCTCGATAAGCTCAGGGTGGACAAGGCAAAGGGATCTGATGGCATACATCCCAGGGTACTAAAGGAGCTAAGGGTGGAACTAGCAGAGCCATTATCAGAACTGTTTAGTGAGTCTCTGAGCACAGGAGAGGTCCCAGAAAACTGGAGAAGGGCTCATGTGATCCTGCTCCACAAGAGTGGTAGCAGGAGGAGGCAGGAACTACAGACCAGTCAGTCTTACCTCAGTAGTGGGCAAGATTATGAGGCACTCCTAAGGAAAGGATAGTGCAACACCTGGAATCCATAGGAGCACGGATCCAAGACAGCATGGGTTTACAAAGAGAAGGTCCTGTCAAACTAATCTCATAGATTTCTTTGACTGGTATCCAGAATAGTGGACCAAGGTGGAGCAGCTGATGTTGCCTACTTTGACTTTAGCAAAGCTTTCGATACTGTTCCACATAGAAGATTGATTAATAAGCTGGGTAGGCTCGGGGTGGGTCAGAAGTTGGTCAACTGGGTGGCAAACTGGTTCATGGGCAGAAAACAGAGAGTGGTGGTAAACGGTATACAGTCAGAAGAGATGCAAGTCACAAGTGGGGTACTTCAGGGATTAGTCCTGGTGCCAGTCCTCTTCAATATCTTCATCAGTGGCATTGCAGATGGACTGATTGGTAAGGTCTGTCAGTTTGCAGATGACACCAAGATCTGCAACAGAGTAGATGATCCAGATGGGGTGGACAGAATGAGCAGAGATCTGGATAAACTAGCAAAATGGTCGGAAGAGAGGCAACTGTGGGTTTAATGCAAAGAAGTGCAAGATCATGCACATAGGGAAGAGAAACCCTGAAGCCACCTATAGGCTGGGAGGGGAGTTGCTGGCAGTCACAAGAGAAGAAAGAGACTTGGGCATCATCATCACCGATGACCTGAAATCATCCAACCAGACCACTAAAGCAGTAGGTAAGGCTAGGGGCATGTTAGGGTGTATTAGTAGGGATATCACAAGTCAGAAGAGAGAGGTAATAATCCCTCTTTACAAGACAGTGGTTAGGCCCCATCTGGGTACTGCGTGCAGTACTGGAGGCACCTTCACAAGGACATTAACCAAATTGAGGCAGTCCAGAAGGGCAACCAAATGGTGCAGGGACTGCATCAGAAAACACATGAGGACAGATTAACAGAGGCTCAATCAGTATGCCCTAGAGCAAAGGAAGGAGAGGTGATCTGATCAAAACATTCAAACACCTTAAGGGTATTAACAAGGTGAAAGAGTCTAACATGTTTCAATATAAGAAAAATAGCAGGACAAGAGGACACAGCATGAGATTAGAAGGAGGCCGATTAAGGGGTAATGTGAGGAAGTTCTTTTTCACAGAAAGGGTGGTGGATGCATGGAATGGCCTACCTCAGGAAGTGGTAGATATGAATACAGTGCAGGGCTTCAAACAGGCATGGGATAGGCATAAGGGAGCAATACAGATGAGTATGAATAGATAGGCCATTGACAGCAAAGGCCGATGGCACATTTATAAGGTAAAAAAATAAATGGGCAGACTGGATGGGCCTTGCGGTCCTTATCTGCCATCAACTTCTATGTTTCTATGTAATTTGAAAGCCATGGCACTGCAGTATGGGTGAGGCCACATGTCCAGGCCAGGTGTTGTAAAGCTATTAATGATCCTTGTGGAAGGTACACATTAGTGCAGGTCCAGCATGCCTCAGGATCTGTTTATGCCATAGGGTCCTTTAATGGGCCCAAGGCCCAGCCATGATGCTGCTGATTTTTTCTCTGCTCTGTCACTTAATATGTCTCAAATGCAAAGAGATGCATGAAATAGGTGATTTAATACCTTTTAATGGACCAATAAAGTTTGATTTTTCTGAGGTATTAAATCATCTATTTCGTGCATCTTATTGTACAAGGACTAATACGGCAACAGACATTTTTTTGACATCAAATGGAATGGATATTGGGGAGATGCAAATTATGTGCTCAGTGGTGTGGTAGATCGCTCCTCTAGGGTACCGCTCAAGGCTGTGAAAATCTCCAGCTCCCCCAAAGGGCTTACGTGAGATCATCAATAGACAGATGTGTGGTGGCATGCTCACCCCTCTGGGTGAGATTATTCTTTTTTCTGTCATGGGCATAGCTCATATGCCAGGATTGATTTGATCATGGTGGCACCAGGGACCCTGGCCAGATTGAGCAAAGCTGAGCTGGCTCCCATACTTACAATGGGCCACACCATGACGTGTGTCACAGTAGGGGAAATGCAGCTGAATTTAAACCTAAGATCTGGAGGTTAGACCCTATATTACTTAAAGACCAAAAGTTTAGGGAACATAATGCAGTATATTTAAGGGGTATCAAGAATGCAACAAGGAGAGTGATACATCAGACTTGGCTTTAAAGCTATAACATGAGGAGAGCTCATCTCTTACTCACATCAAAAGAACAAAATAACAAATGCCAGACCTGAAGCCCAGGAGCTTAAAGCCCAAGACATGGAGGAAGCACATAAGGCCTATCTGATCCCCAGCTGTACAACATACTGCAGAAAATGAGATTGGAGTACAGCAAAGAAACCACAGTAGACAGAAGGAAGTGTTGGTTTCTACTGTTTAATTTGCTGTTTAATTCATTATACTGTTCTATTTTCTTTTTTGGGGCCGAGGTAATATATAGTGCCCTATTCTTTTGTTTGCGCTGGTATTTAAAGTTAGCTTTGCTGATATTTTAAGTGAGCAAGTGTTTGCTAGTGTGTTTTTGCTGGCTTTGTCTTTTGAGTGGAGGAAGAGGAACTATTAGGAGCCATCTTAATCACTTGGAGCTAATCTGAATCATTTAGAAGCAAGACACCACAGGAGAATGAGGGAAGTGTTGGTTTCTACTGTTTAATTTGCTGTTTAATTCATTATACTGTTCTATTTTCTTTTTGGGACTGAGGTAATATTTAGCGACCTTTTCTTTTGTTTGCTGGTATTTAAAGTTAGCTTTCCTGATATTTTAAGTTAGCCACTGGTTGCTGATATTTTAAGTGGGCAAGTGTTTACTGGTATTTTTGCCCATCCTCCCAACCCCCCGCCTCCACACATTGTTAAATGCCCTGTTGAATCTGAGTGACAGGAGCAAGGAACAGTGAACAGTGCTCCCAGATCATGCAAAGCATTTTCCTGTAGTGCACCCTAATTTTCCCTGTATTTTCACTGTAAAACTGGAATGAAATTCCTGTAGACTTTCCTGTATGCACAAATCAATGTAAGTACGCAATTGGTGTCATTATGCCAGTCAATAAAATCACTAGGACAAATGTTCAGGCTGTTTTATGTGTTCTTATTTATTTTAAATATAAAAAATCACCTACAACGTATCACATAACTACTCTACAACTATAAGAACTTTATATGTAACAATATAATACCATCTTGAGGTTCTGGGGAAGTGCTGGAACCTATAAAGCTCAGTTCTCAAGGTTCACATGTCTCCAGAACCTCCTGAAGGTATTATAACTTTGAAATAATACTGTCCCTTATACAGTATTCGATTTATAGTATGAAATGCCTTAACTTCAAATTTATCCCTTAATCACAAACTGATACATTTTGTGTTCTGCTCACAATGCATGAAAGGGGCATACCCCAACCTCGCCCCTGCAGCCTATGGACAGGTGCGCCCATACTGGCATTCACCAATGCCAATCACCTATCCACGGCTCCTCCCTCAATGCACAGGAATCTGTAGGGTGGCCAGGGGAGGAGTCATCCTAGGCAGACATCCAATGGGATGCCCCCGGGACCCATAGTGGATCCCACACGTAGGGTGGCATGGGTCTGGGGCTGTGCATGCTGATAGCACACACCCAGACCAGTGCAGCACCCTCCAGTTCCAGTGCTTCCTCACATAAACTTTCTGGGTGCTCGCCCATCCAGCTGCCCATGCCACTTTCTGCTGCCCAGCAGTCAGGAGCAGCACAGTGTGCCTTGTCCAGGTCCCCCAGTTACTGAATGCCTGTGTTCATGGGGGCATGCTGTGGGTTATGGCAGGGTCTCCCTAGTGTACCCTGCACTACCCTCTGCGCCCATGCGGTCAGCACTACGCGGGTTAGTGAATACGTGAGTGCTGGCACGCCCAGAACATCCCATCGGGAGCTGTCTGCAGACATGGGGATCAGTGGGTCTGCATATGCCCCTTCATGCATGCCATGCAGGGGGCACAGGGGGTGTGGAGTAGCTACTTGCCCCAGATACACGTTCATACCCACTCCACACCAGTCGTGCATTGGGCCTACAGCTCTGTGTACCTGTAGCACTCCATTAATAAACATTGTTTCAGTGTATTGTTGTGTTTTTAATTAGCATGCTTAAGCATCTCCCTATACACACACACACAGCTTTGTGCACCAAACTCTGAGGTAAAAACAAATATTCCCTTTTTTTTTTTCATTTATTTTACTAACCTTAGGCCAGACCAGGGTCTATGGGTCCCTTTTGATCTCACACATATAATTCATAACTCCTGCTTATCTTGATGAAGACACCTCCATACCTTTCTTAGGCTCACAATTAAATAGAAACATTGTCTAATTTTTTTTCAAAAAACCTCAACCTCTAGGCTGGTCAGAAGAAATGCTGCCTTAGTGATCTTTTTAAAAACCCAACTCTGCTCTGTGCACCAAACAAGCCAAGTAGCACTTAAGCACTCTTTGTGTCCCCGTCACCCTTTAAAGCCCACCATCTTCGAGTCTCTTTTGTCTGGCTGCTTTTTGCACTTCATGTGTTTTAAATAGACAAATTTGCAAAACAGAAGGTTTGTTTGCCTTGGTAGTTCAGGTGCTGCTTCCTCAAGTAACATTAGCACTCTTTCTTGCCCCCAAAGCATAACACCATCAAGTGGTCAGTCTTTTGTCTGACTCATTGCACTTAAAATGAGTTTAAAATAGACTAACCTGAGGCTGCCCACAAGAAGCTTGTCTAACTTCAGTGACTTAGGCTATCTGCTAGTCCAGAACAGTGGCATTTGAGACGCAGCTCAGCTGACTCAACGGTGTTGCTGTTTTGAGTGGGGACACATGGCAGGTGTTTGGATCATGCGGCAGCTCACTGGTTTCTAATCAGAAGATCTGAATTCATCCTCAAAAAGATGCACTGCCAGCATATTACCTTACTACCCCAGAGAAACACAGGCTGCAAATGGATCAACAGAATTGCTTAGTGTAGTAAAGTCAGCAAACTGAGCACCAATTGGAGGGCTCTGTTTGGATCTTGGCAGCCATGAGATTCATAGTGGGCATTTTCCCGTAGTGTTTGTCCATTTCCCCAGATATTTTAAAAATAAAAGATTTCCTTCCCGTATACCATTTTTGTAGTAAAAATCCCTTAAAATACAGGAATCCCTGTAGATCTGGGAGCACTGAGTGAATAGCAGGAGCAGCTGAGGGGCATAAAGTGGGGACTGAGCCAGCCCTCAGCACAGAAGTGTGTACTCTACCCTGGGAAAACTGTCTTATGAATCAAGAACATGATTCGAGGGTCAGAGGCTTCTGAGTGTATTATTGATTTCTCTGGGGGATTGAGCTACTCAGGGTAACCAGGGCCCATAAACATTTTAGGGACTTAGATAAAGAAATTCTGTGACAGGCAGAGAGTAAAGTAAGTTTAAAAAAAAAAAACAGAAGGGGCTGCACCATATTAAAGAGTGCAAAAGATGACACAAGGAGTGGTGCAGTGCAGTGGTTGCAGAGCAGCAGTATTCAGAAGCACCTTCTGGGAGATGTGGTGATGCCTCATTTGCAGGCACATCTCTGGGCTGAGGGAGGAGGTTGCCATGCTTTGAGCACAGTTGGCGGGAGTACTGGGGTCCTCTGCCCCCACCTAGGGACCACCACAACACCAGCCACTGCCACAGAAGCTAACCAAAAGAGACCTGGATGGACTATGGTGGACTCGGGGAGGATAAGGAAGGTGGAGATCAGGCTCACCCCCACCTGGTACAACTAAGGAACAGATACCAGGGGGTGGGCAGACCTGCCAGATGGGGGCACAGGGGAGGGGGCCAGAGAACCCCAGGGGAGAAGGAAGATTTCTGTGGGGGGATCTCAATAGTTTGTGGTATGGATATAGGATCAGACATCAGGAGAAAGAGAGCGAGGTCATGTGCCTCCTAGGAGGCACAGCTTAGAGGGAGGGGGAGCGGACACAGAGGATCACAAAGGCAGTGGCTGGGGGGGCTGGACATCATTGTCCATCTGGGGACAAATGACCTAGCCAAAGAAAGGGTGAGTCTGGAGGAGGTTCAGGAGAATTTTAGGGAGTTGGGAAGCAGCTGGGGGGGGGGTGACAAACCCTGTAACATTTTCAGAGGTGCTACCAGTCAAGGGATGGAATGGGGAAAGGAAGCACTGCATCAGCACCTTCAATAAATGGTTGAAGGACTGGTGCAAGGGCAACAACTTTGGCTACATTGGAGACTGTGGTAACACCTGGGAGGATGCACACCTCTACAAGAAAGACTGCTTGTATCCTTCTGTGGAGGGCACGTCTGTCCTTAATGAGAGGTTTACATGATTCCTGCCCAAGCATTTAAACTAGCCACTGGGGGGAAGGCTGTCAGGTGCAGGGAGATTCAGGTGGCCTACCCTCTCAGGTTAGTGCACACATAGAGCAGGACCAGGATGTCAACCCAGGGGAGGATATGCAGGGAGGGATAGGCTCCGCTCAGAACATAATAATATCACGACCAAAAGTTGGACCTGGACCGCAAGCATCCAGTAACATAATGAATAGCAGGCAAAACATAAAACACTCTGGGAAAAGTAGGATGAAGCAGGGAGTGATGCATCAGGAGGGAACAAAAAATTGCTGTTCTTCATGGAAGATCATGTACACAAATGCCTGCAGTCTGGGGAACAAGGTCCCTGACCTGGTGGCAGTAATGATGGAGGTTGCTCTGGACATAGTGGCAATAACCGAAACATGGTACACCATCAATCACAGCTGGGACATAAGTGTACCAGGTTATGCACACTTCAGAAAATATAGGGAAGGTAAAAGGGGTGAAGGGGTTGCCCTCTATGTCAGAGAAAGCATAAGGGCAACTAAAATTCTAAACAGGCATGAGCAAACAGAAGAAATATGGGTTACCCTCGAGCCAGGCAATGAAACTGCCATATGCACCGGGGTCATTTACAGATGCCTTGCTCAGGATGAAGAAATTGACAAGCAGCTGCTGGAAAACATGCACGACATGCCAGCAAAGAGGGAGGCATTGCTAATGTGTGACTATAATATGCCTGAAGTGGACTGGTCCAGCCCGCAGGGTCTCAGTGAGGACACAAGACTTTGTGGACTCCATTGAGATGGCGACCTTACACAGATCATTCAGAAACCTACCAGGGACCGAGCAATCCTGCATCTGGTGCTGACCAATGGGGACAGGGTATCAGATCTTAGGGTAGAAGGACAGTTAGGGTCTAGCAACCACAATATGGAGTGGTTCAAGATGGATACGGGGATGCAGTCAACCCATATGAAAACAAGAGTCTTAGACTTTAGAAGGGTGGACTTTACCAGAATGGGACTACAGCTAAAGGAAACCCTGCAAATGAGAGGGGTAGGTGGGAACATGAAGGAGAAATTGGTACACATCAAAGAGGCTGTAGTCGGGGTAACAGAACAATGCTTCAGGTCTACAGACAAGAGTAAAAGGAGAAGAAAGCCTCTTTTGTTCTCAGGGGATGGCAGAAACAGTAAGGGCCAAGAGGCTATAAAGAGACACAAAATGAGGAAGACAAGGAGAGGTGCCATAACAGCCTGAGAGAGACAGGAAAGGCAGTAAGGAGTGCTAAAGCACAAACAGAGGGGAGAATAGCTCAGTCAGTTAAAGGGGGAGAGACAAGACATTTTTCTGGTTCTTCAGTGAAAAAAGGAAGGCAAAGGGGGGGAATAGTAAAGCTTAGAGTGGCCAGGGGAAGATAGTGGAGGGAGACAGGGGAAAAAGCAATGATACTGAATGAATATTTCTGTTCGGTCTTCACTGTGGAAGGTGATGGGCAAGGCCCACAGTTGGACTTCAGAGGAGTTAAAGATAGGGAGGTAAATACCAGCCCTTTCACAGAAGAAAGGGTCCTAGAGGAACTGGTAAAGTTAAAGGTTGACAAAGTCATGGGTCCAGATGGCATACATCCCAGGGTCCTAAAGGAGCTGAAGTATGAACTGGCAGTCCCTTTGTAAGCCCTGTTCAGCAAGTCCTTAGACACTGGAGTGGTCCCAGAGGACTGGACAAGGGCAAACATTGTCCCTCTTCACAAGAGCATTAGTAGGGAAGAAGCGGGGAACTACAGGCCAGTTAGTCTAACCTCTGTAGTCGGGAAGATAATCGAGGCACTCCTGAAGGAAAGAATTGTGGAACACCTGATAGCTGATGAGCTGGTGGATCCCAGGCAATGTGGGTTCTCTGCAGGATGATCCAGTCAAACAAATCTGATAGATCTTTTGACTGGGTGACAAAAGCGGTAGACCGGGGGGGGGGGGCAGTAGACATTGCCTACCTCGATTTAAGCAAAGCCTTTGACATGGGCCCACATAGGAGACTGGTCAACAAGCTAGGACACAAAGTGGTGAACTGGACTGGCAACTGGTTAAGGGACAGAGAAAAGAGAGTAGTGGTAAATGGAACCCAATCAGAGGAAAGGGAGGTGACCAGTGGGGTACCTCAGGGATCAGGCCTAGGGCCAGTCCTCTTCAGTGTCTTCATCAGTGATATACCAGATGGACTGAAAGGAAAAGTTTGCCTGTCTGCAGACAACACCAAGATGTGCAACAGGGTGAATATCCCAGAGGGGGTGGAAAGGATGAAAAGAGACCTGGAACGGTTGGAGAGATGGGCATGGCAGTTAAGGTTTAACACAAAGAAATGCAAAATCATGCATGTGGGGAGCAGGAACCCTGGAGCATGCTATAGGATGGGGAAGGGGGAGCTGCTGACAGTAACAAAGGAGGAGAAAGACTTGATGTTCATAATCACAGATGACTTCAAAGCCACCAGGCAGACTGCCAAGGTGGTGGAAAAGGCCAGTGGGATGTCGCGATGTATTGGAAGGGGAATCACAAGCAGAAGGAAGGAGGTAATGGTTCCACTGGTGAGACCTCACCTTGAATACTGTGCACAGTTCTGGAGACCACACCTTCAAAAGGACATTGACAAAATAGAGATGGTGCAGAGGAGGGCAACCAAAATGGTGAATGGATTACATCACAAGCCTTACGAGGAGAGAGTTAGGGACCTGAATTTGTATATGCTGGAACAGAGGAGGGAGAGAGGTGACATTATAGAAACATTCAAGTACCTTAAGGGCATAAACAAGGCAGAAGGGGACGACATATTTCAGCTCAACAGTAGTGCCAGGACAGGAGAACACAACATGAGATTGAAGGATGGCCGCATAAGGGGAAATATTAGGAAGTTCTTCCTCATGGAAAGGGTGGTGGATGCATGTAATAGCCTGCCCCAGGAGGTGGTGGCAGCCCATACTGTGGTGTTTTTTTTTCCATAGAATTTTTTGCTCCCCGTTGCTGCCTTCTGCCTGCTTCGGCAATGGGGAGGCATAGCATTTTTCTCATGTTTTCTCCCCTATTCCTGGGGCCCCAGAACACAGATGTGCATCCCCATGGAGACAAGCATGCACCCCATGGCTCTGGTAATGGCCCCTTGCCCCCACCTGGCCTAATGCTGAGTATCCCACTAGGCTTGGCACTAACACCCAGCCTCCATTCAGTGGCAGCCAAGAGCCCAGGAGACTCCAGAACCCTCCTCAGGAGAGGAGAGCTACCTGTCAGCAGTTCAATTCAGGTCCATGCCCTCCCCCCAAGCTGACCCACAGCAGCCCTAGTTCACTCCCAAACTCAGGTCGCTGGCATGGCTTGAGGTGTGGCATCCAGCGCCTCAACCCACAACGCCACCGGACCAGCTACTGTTGTGGGTTTTAAACATGCATGACACAGAAACAAAGGAATGATAGAGGTAGGAAGAAAAAGCTAAGCCAATGACCAATAAGGGTCACTGGTCGCTTTGTGAGCTAGGGTAAATGAGCAGACTGGGTGGGCCTGGCAGTCCTTATCTGCTGACAGAATCAATTAATCTATGAGTCTATATCTACACGAATGTAGGAGAGGCAAATTGTTATCCAGGGAGGGGCATATTTTGAAAGAAAAAGAAGCACTAAGCTAAGCGTCTGGCCTGGCAGCTCAGATCTAAGGCAGTAGTGGCGGTGCATGCTATTAAAACTAGCAGAATTACAGAATCCATTGCCCAGAATGTCACCAAGCAGAAGTCTAGGGAATATTATTAAAATTTTAACTCATCACAGAGTGAGTCTACATAAAAAGATCTAAGTAAATTCTTTACCAAGACAGCAGTGTCAACAGTCACGAATGATCAGAAGGAAAGGGAGGTGACCAGTGAAGAGTTGGATACACCTCTGGGGGAGGGAAAGGTAAGGAAGGCTATAAAATCACTGGTAAGAGGGAAAGCTCCTGAGCTGGATGGCCTCCCAATAGATGTCTATAAGAAGTAGAAAAAGACAAAGAACTTCTTGAATCCATCCTAACAGTGGCTAATAAAGGCGAGCTGCTGCTTATAGAGGACTTCAAGCTACCTGATATAAATTGGTCCTCCTATACAGCCTCATCAGAAAGAACTAAGGAATTCCTCATTGCCCTGCAAGAGGCAGGTCTAACTCAGATACTCAGATAGTGGGTACCCCCACAAGAGAGGAAGCAGTTCTGGACCTCATGCTAACTAAGAGCACCATGGTATCAGACTTGACAGTAAGGATCAATCTGGACTCCAGCAACCATAGGTCAGTCTGGTTCACAGTCAGCAAACATGTTGATATCAGTCATACTAAACTGAAGATACTCAACTTTAGGAATCCATACTTCCACAAGACAAGATCTACCTTAATAAGTATACATGCAAAGGAGACACGGGGATGTTGAAGCGAGCTGGATGGCTCTAAAGACATCACTGAGCCTTGTCACATCACAGTGTACAAGGATGATCAACAAATCCAAAAGAAGAAATAAACCTGCTCAGTTTACTAAAGAAGTGGCATAAAAAATTAGGGAAAAGGAGAAAGCACTCAAGAAATATAAGGAAACAAAAAACAAAAGCAATGGAGAGGAATATGGGGCTAAGCTTAAAGAGGCCAGCAAAGCAAACAGAGTGGCAAAAGCACAAACAGAGGAGAGAATTGCTGAGGGAATAAAAAGAGGCAACAAGACCTTCTATAGATACATTAGGGAAAAGAGAAAGACCAAGGGGGGAATAGTTCGACTAAGAACAAAAGAAGGTCTGCACATGGAAGAGGATGATAAAAAAGCAGAAATTTTGAACGAATATGTCTGCTCTGTATTTACACAAGAAGGTAACAGAAGTGGACCAACACTGAGCAGACAGGAATGCCAGAACATGGAGGCAGATCAGAGTCCCTCCACCAAAGAGAGAATCCTCGAGGAGCTAAATAAGCAAAAAACTGACAAAGCCATGGGGCCAGACAGAATCTATCCATGAATATTAAAGGACTAAGTGAAGAATGTGCTGCTCCTCTGACTAAGCTCTTCAATAAATCACTGGAGAGTGGTAAGGTGCCAGAAGACTGGAAGAAGGCCACCATGGTACTCTTACGCAGGAGTGGAAGCAAGGAAGACGTAGGAAACTACCACCTTGTCAGCCTCACATCTATTGTGGGGAAAATTATGGAATCAATACTAAAGGAGAGGATAGTGACATACCTAAAAAAACAGTGGGAAGCTTAACCCAAAGCAGCATGGCTTCACTACTGGACAGTCATGTCAGACAAACATGACGGATTTCTTTGACTGGATAACAAAACTAGTGGATCAGGGTGGGGTGGTTGACATTGTATACCTAGATTTCAGCAAGGCCTTTGACTCTATCGCCCACAGGAGGCCCATTAACAAACTAGAGTGTACAGGGGCAGCTGAAACAATTGTAAATTGAGTATGGAACTGGCTTCAGGACTGACCTCAGAATGTAATGGAAAATGGTACTCTGTCACAGGAGGGGAGGGTGACTAGTGGTGTCCCACGGGGATCAGTGCTGGGACCAGTCCTCTTCAACATATTCATCAGCGATATTGCAGATGGATTAGAGGGAAAGGTTCATAGGTTAAATACGAGTTAGGAGACCAAAGGCCTTTTGAAACTCGCCACCTGGTCAGGTGGGAATGGATTACCTAATCAAGATAAGATGTCTTTTATTACCCATAAATTGATCTGACCTATTTTTAAACATGGACATGTTTTCGCTATTAACTACAGATAAAGGTAATGCATTCCATGGTGAAACAATCCTTTGGGTGTACCAGTTATTTCTTTTTTTGGTTCTATTGACTTCTCCTCTTAATTTCTGATTATGAGTTCTGGTGTTGGTTAGACATGTTTGTCTCATTAACCCTACTGTTTCCCTAAGGAATTCATTATGCCTCTCATTAAATGTAAAGCATAAGTCTCCTCTTAAGTGTCTATACTGCATCGATTATAGGCCAAGTTGTTCTAACCTTTCCCCATTGGGAAGAGTTTGCATGTTCCTTATACTCTTAGTAATCCTTTTCTGTATGCTTTTGACCAGTTTTTCCCACCAGTAGAGGAGAGTGCACAAAAAGGGGTACAATAGTCAAGGTGAGGTCAGACTAGGCTAGTGTAAAGGGGGATTAGTACTTTCGGTTCTCTGCTTTTTATATTTTTAAGAATACACCCAATAATATGATGACATTTCTTAACCGTATGGGTATCAAAGGTTAATTTGTTGTTGACGGTCACACCTAAGTCCCTTTTATCAGTTGTCACCTGGAGCCTAACATCAAGTCTATATGAGTTCTTAGGATTGTTACGGCCAAAATGCACGATCTTGCATTTAGCTGCATTGAAGTTAATTTTATTCTCATGAACCCAGGTCTCCAAACTGCTAAGGTTCACCTGGAGGTCTATTGCTGGCTTGGGTGTTGTTAACAATACAGCCTAGTTTAGTCATCCACATATTTAGCCATCCAGACACTACGGGAGGTTTGTATTGAAGATATCATAACTTAAAAAAGAGTAGGCCCCAGGACAGAGCCCTGTAGTACTCCACTAGTAACTGGGCCCCACCACAGAAACATGTCCCCTAATCATAATTCTTTGTCTTCTATTAGTTAACCAAGATGTTTACCCATTTTATAATATATAGTGGAAATTTAAACTTAATCATATGCTCAAGTAGTATTTTATGGGAGGCTATGTCAAAGGCTTTTGAGAAATCAAAAAATATTACATCAACTGGAAGGCCTTTGTCTAGGGCAGCACTTACAGACTCAAAGAAGTTGAGCAAGTTGGTTAGGCAGGATTTTCCTGGATAGGAACCATGCTGGGTTATATCAACTTGGTTATTAAGGGTTATATGAAACATTATGCGTGCCTGTATCAATTTTTCTAATAATTAACCCACAACCGAGGTCAGGCTAATGGGCCTATAATTAGCCACATTTTTCTATTACCTGCCTTATAAATAGGGGTAATAACAGCCTCATTCCACTCAGGAGTGGTAAGACCCTCATTCAGGGCGGTATTGAATAGTATGGTTAGTGGACCTGATAATTCATTCGACTGTTCCTTGAGGAAGTTAGGCTGGATTCCAACGGGGCCAGGGGAACCAGTGGGTTTTAAACCATGAAGTACTTTCCTGACCTCACTCATGGTAACTTCACTAAATTGATCAGACCTAGAATAACAAATATAAGCAAAGGGTTCATTAGGTTTAAATACACTTAAAAAGTATTTGTGGAATTCTGTGGCCATTCTGGTTTCTTCACTAACAACCTCATCATCTATGTGTAGTGGACCAATTCCAGGATAACGGCCCTTTAGGGCACCAATATAATTGTAAAACTTTTTCTTGCTATTTTTAGGGTCTGAGGCTAACTGAAGCTTTAGCTTTCATTTTGCTTTTCTTATGGATATTTTGACCATATAAGCCATTTTTTTGTATGCCATCCAATTTGCAGTTGATGGATGTTTTTTGTATTTTTTGTGCATTCTCTTTTTCCTATATATGGCTTTTTTGATATTCTTGTTAAACCATGGTGGGACCCGTTGCTCATTTTTGTATTTAAGTCTTGTAGGAATCCAGTTATTAACAGAGTAGAATATTTTCTGTTTGTGTCCCATATTTGATTCAGACTTTTTATTTTTTAAGTCAGTCTCCCAATCCCATGAGGTCAAATACTATTTGATTGTACCATAGTCAGCCTTGAAGAATCCCTTGATCTTTGTAATAACCCTAATATAACTGGTATGCATATTTAACTTTAATTTGACCATCTTATGGTCGCTGTCACCTGGTGGTTGCATTATTGTAGTTGTTGTTATGTCCTTCTTAATGTTAGTGAGGACAAGGTCCAGTATGTTGTCATCTCTTGTACCTTCCATAACTAATTGTTCCAAGTTATGTTAAATTGTAAGGTCTATGAATTTGTTTTCCACAGTACCAGAGTCCTGCAGTGTAGACCAGTTTATATTAGGAAAGTTAAAATCCCCCATGAGGATATAGTCTGATGTGGTCTGTACTCCCTCTGTGGTTGAGAGAAAGTCATAATTTCCTTTATTATCTAGATTGGGGGCATGATAGCAAAAACCTACCATCAA